>CM059784.1:10867500-12067500 GCA_030435695.1 Brachymystax lenok tsinlingensis
ACATGTTAGCCTATTTCAATAGCATATAGGCTTACCTCAGCGAATTAAAACAGTCTATTTGAATTGAAGTTGAGTGAATGGGCTCTATGAATAGAGCCTGATGCGTTTGTATGTGTGTGGTCATTGTATATTTAGGTGTGCGTGTGTTAGCCTATGTGAATGTTTGCCCGCTCCACTCCTAGCTTTCTCCTTTGTGTTATATTCATTCAATTGACATTAGCTTTATTGACAGTTAGACTAGTCTGATCTCCTTCTCTCACCTCCACCTGTCAGTCAACATGTGCCATTGTGTACCCATATTGTGGTCTGCGTTTGATGTGTGTGTGTGTGTGTGTGTGTGTGAGTGAGAGAGAGAGAGAGAGAGAGAGAGAGAGAGAGAGAGAGAGAGAGAGAGAGAGAGCGAGAGAGCGAGCGAGAGAGAGAGAGGCTATGTGCACACTGCCCACATGAGGTGGAAACTGAGCTGCACTTCCTAACCTCCAGCCAAATGTATGACCATATTAGAGACACATATTTCCCACAAATTACACAAAAAATTTAAAACGAATCCATTTTTGATAAACTCCCATATCTATTGGGTGTAATACCACAGTGTGCCATCACAGCAGCAAGATTTGTGACCTGTTACCACAAGAAAAGGGCAACCAGTGATTTAAAAAAAAATGTTATTTAAATTTTATTTAATGTAGGCAAGTCAGTTAAGAACACATTCTTATTTACAAAGACGGCCTAAACCGGCCAACGCTGGGCCAATTGTGCACTGCCCTATGGAACTCCCAATCACGGCCGGTTGTGATACAGCCTGGAATCAAACCAGGGTGTCTGTAGTGACGCCTCTAGCACCAAGATGCTGTTCCTTAGACCGCTACGCCACTCGGGAGCCCAAGAACAAACCTCATTGTAAATACAACCTATATTTATGTTTATTTATTTTCCCTTTGGTACATAATATGACATTTGAAATGTGAGTGTAATGATTACTGTTAATTTTCTATTGTTAATTTAACTTTTGTTTATGATCTATTTCACTTGCTTTGGCAATGTAAACATATGTTTCCCATGCCAATACAGCCCTTAAATTGAAATTGAATTGAGAGAGAGACAGAGAGAGAATGATATGTTAAATCTAACAATTTCAAAACTAATATTGAATTATTGTCAAAACATTGATATGCGTCTGCTCATAGTAGTAGTCATGGTATGTTGACATTGGAACAAGGTAACAGAATTTTACAAAGCTTTTACAGGATTTCAGTAACCTATTAGCGTAATTCCTGTGCCAAAGTGGTACGGTAGGCTATATTGGACAGGACTGGTGGGAGTCTTGTAGTTCCATCATCATCCATCGTCACAAATGAGCAATTCAATTGGAGAACATGCATCTTATAACAGGCTGCTGCGTGCACCCCTTAGTGGGGGTGAGCAGTTATTGCATGCGGTTCTGACAACTAGGAGAGGTTTATTTGAATTTCATAACAGGAGATAAGTAGTCCTAGCTTAATGACTTAAAGCATTCGTAATAAACAATTCTTACCTATTTGTAAGCCAAGTTGTTTGTGTGCGTGTCAGACGAAATACCTACACGAGTCGGCAGAACACCTTTGAAAAGTGTCTCTGAAAAAGATCTCTGAAACTGGAGACACTTATCTCCCTCACCAGCTTTAAGCACCAGCTGTCAGAGCAGCTTACAGACCCCTGCACCTGTATATAGCCCATCTGTAAATAGCCCAACCAACTACTTCCTCCCCTACCATATTTATTTATTTATCTTGTTCCTTTGCACCCGTTTTTCTACTTTGCACATTCATCTACTGCACATCTACCATTCCAGTGTTTAAATGCTATATAGTAATTACTTTGCCACCATGACCTATTTATTGCCTTACCTTCCTTATCTTACCTCATTTGCACTCTTTGTATATAGATTAGTTTTTCTACTGTATTATTGACTGTATGTTTGTTTTACTCCATGTGTAACTCTGTGTTGTTGTGTGTGTCGAACTGCTTTGCTTTATCTTGGCCAGGTCGCAGTTGTAAATGAGAACTTGTTCTCAACTTGCCTACCTGGTTAAATAAAGGTGAAATAAATCAAATAAAAATAAAATCTGGAACTTAGAACGAAACGGAAGTAAATTCAAAAGTGGTGCGGATTCTTTCCGGCGACGTCAGCTCTTGGGCTGGTGCTTCACGCGGGAAACAGCGAGGTCTCCTCATCACATTGACAGTAAGACGTCGACTTTGTTCGTTTTATTCAGGGAGAAATGTAGCGGATTGGAAGTAGATGTGTTGAAAACCAAACAGATCAGACCAGTAAAATTGGCCTAGCTACTATTGACCCATTGGAGTCAAATAGTTGGCGAAGAAACGCCACAATCACTAGCCAGCTAACATGCTAGCCACATTGGCATCCATTTACTCGCCACATCGCTACAAATGGCAGCAAACTATGGTAGATAAATAGCTACTATCGGCATGTTCTAGCCACAAAGAAAGCAGCTAGCTAGCTAACATTTGCATATTGTTGTTCTCTCAATACTAAGCTTTTATACCCGCATTGAGTTGTCACTTGTAACTAACTTATCTAGCTAAATATTTACATGGTTGTTGTTATTGGCTAGCTAGCCTAACTACATGTTTTGATTTTACGCTAAGTTAGCTCTATAGTAAATGAAATGTCAACAGACTCACATGTTGACTCTCAAAGGAATTAGCTTGCTAGTTAGCTATTGCAACTCCTCTGCGAATGAATAACATTGCTAACTAATTGTTTGACATTGTTTTATTCTGTGTACTCAGTTGAACATCATCTTGTGGAGGCAGAGATGGGAGACACGCTTGAGTTCAACGAGATCTACCAGGAATCCAAGGGGTCCTGGGTCAGTAGCTAGCTTACCTCATCATGCGATCTACCATCAGTCTCTTAACTAACCAGGTCCCGGAGAGCCCCATGGTGTGCAGGCTTTTGTTGTAGCCCAGTACTGATGAATCAGACGTTAGTCCTGTCTAGGATGAAAGTAGAACACATGCCTGCACACCTTGTGGGGCTCCTGGATCAGGATTGAAGTACACATGGGTAGTATGTATATTTAAGGTTGTCATGATACCAGTATCCGATACTAGTAATCAGTATCACACCCAGTCACATTTGTTTATTTGCAAGCTATAGCACACAATATTTGACGAAGGTAGGTTTTAAAGGACCATAGAGTTTAGTCTTTGCTTTGTGTTTATTTTTTGCCAAGGGAAATCTGGTAGTGTAATTCAGTGGTTCCCAAACTGCGGGGTGCTTGGGGGTCACCCTTCTGTCTAATTGGGTTGTGCATCATCAGTTCCTCTTGTCCTGTTAGTCATTGCACACCATAGAGCTATATATAGCTTGTCAGATCAACTAGCCCATGTCAGCTAATGTTTTCTGTTGTTGTTCCCTAATGCTGGAAGGAACCGAGTTGTAATTGATGCACAAATAAATGACCACAAACTGGAACTAACCAAAACTCAGCATCTAGCTACTATCAAGTTTGTATATAAGTTTGGCCTAAGTGTATTTATGTGTGAGTGGTGACTCCCCGCAGAACGACGGTCGCCTGAGGTTCAGTAAGCAGAATGTGGTGTATAAGAGCAGTAAGACAGGGAAGGTGGACAACATCCCGGCAGCAGAGCTGTCTCAGGCCACGTGGAGGCGTGTATGCCTGGGACACGGCATCAAGCTGGCCACCAGCACCGGACATGTCTACAAATATGACGGCTTCAGAGACACGGTGAGGCAGTGGTGTGTGTGAACGACTGAGAGAATTTGTTTTGAAAATGTTTGTGATTGTCTGTCTGCTGTGGTGGTGTGTTTTCTTTGTGAGCATTACGTGTGTAGGTGTCTGGTGAGCTTTCAGATACATTTGTTGATCTGTTCACAGGTTGTGTGCGTGGTTGAGTGAGTGCAAGAGTGGATGTGTGTCTCTGTGTGTGAGTGCGCGTGTAAGTGTGTATAATCTAGCCTTACCAGTGCTGCTGTAGAGGGAGAGAAGGAAGGCTAGTCTCCTGAGGTTAATCAGTGTATATTTGAAAATGGTTTCTTCTGACTTTGGGGGTTCAGACAATGATGTCATTGTTTATTATCCTGCACACTGTCACTGGTGAGGAATTCAAACATAGGTTAGTGGAGCAGCCAGCCTGTCAGTTTGATGTGTTCACCTTCTATATCATGTTCCACTGGTTAATCACCACCTCAGCCCGCTCCCCATGCATACTCAATGCTTTGAATGTCTGTTCTAAAACAGTAATGATCATTTATTTGATTTAGGAGTGGTGAAGTGCGCTGGCGAGTTTTGAAATCCACGTATCACAAGCCATCTGTTTGCTAATTTGGTACTACTTGTGAAGCGCACCGCTCTTTAACGGAGTTTGCGTTTGTATTGATCAGGACTCAACGGTATTAGCCTTAACGGGGTTGTATTCACTAGGCACAAAACGGTAAACAAAGCCAGCGCCAACACGGGGAGGGACAATCTTGGCCAATGAGAAGTGCTTGTTTTTGTTTTCTGTTGCAAAATACTTTGCTACGGTGTCTGCTAATGCATAGCACCCTGGTGGGAAGATCCTATGGCACCATCATATTCGTTTTTTCTTTTTCTTATTTAACTAGGCAAGTCAGTTTATAAAAAATGTGTATTTACAATGACGGCCTTCCCCGGGCCAATCCCTAACCCGGACAACGCTGGGCCAATTGTGAGCCGCCCTAGTTAGGGGGAGAGAAAGAGGAGTGGTGGAATGGAACAGCTATGGGGTTAAGGATTGGGACTGTTGTGTTTGGTGCATATGCAGATATTGATTGTGTGGATAGTGGATGGGAAGGCTGGGATGAGTGGGATTATTATGGTTGTGAGGTAAGCAACCTCACTCTGCCAAAGCTGTAATGAGAGACGGCGCTCTTAACACAGGGGCTGATGAGGACAGCAGGAACCCACACACACACTGATATGTGTGTCTTTACACTGTTACAGTCCAATCATTATACACACACAGATTAATAACCAGTATATAGTCTGAAATGGAAACACTTAGATCTGTATACACGGCCTGTCACATACAAACACAATGCCTTCCTACGTCTTTACAAACACACGTACAGATGCTGTCAACACACTGATCTGATATCCTATACACACAGCTTGGCGTATAGTCTCTCTTTCGCTGTCCAACACACAGACACACACACACACACACTGGGCTCTCACACACTCTAATAACCCAACAGACAAGCTGATACCCAGGTGCATAAACTCTCTTTCCCACACACTCTTTTTCCTCTCCCTCTCTCACACACACACACACACTCTGTCCTTCACACACATGTGGAAGTGATTGAGGTGTGTGTGTGTGTCTGTGTGCCCCAGCTCTAATCGGGCCTGCAGGATAAATAAACAGGCTGATTGTAAGCGGCGGAGAGGGAGAGAGCGGACGGATTACATTCACCTCCAGCGTCCCAGAGGGCCGAGTGGCGGGAGGGGCCATAATTGAGCTTTGATGAATTAGCCCCCTCATCAAGGGGGAGGAAGGGAGAGGGGGAGGAAAGGGGGTGTGTTTTTTTTTTAAAGTTTTTCAGACCTTAAGGATTTAACTGAGAACATCTTTCTACTCAGTTTTTCCTCTTTCACGTTCTCTCTTCCTCCTCCCTCCCTCCCCCCCTGCCGCACATCTCCTCTCTCCCCCCGCCACACATCTCCTCTCTTCCCCGCCACATCTCCTCTCCCCGCCACACATCTCCTCTCTCCCCGCCACACATCTCCTCTCTCCCCCGCCACACATCTCCTCTCTCCCCGCCACACATCTCCTCTCTCCCCCGCCACACATCTCCTCCCTCGCCAGGATTATGAGAGGATCTCGGAGTTCTTCAAGGCCAACTACAAGGTGGAGCTGACAGAGAAGGACATGTGTGTGAAGGGCTGGAACTGGGGCACTGCTAAATTCTCTGGTAAACAACACCCACTAAAACTCTAAACGCCCATCACACAACACCAGCAGAGGATCTAATCGTTTAATAGTTTCCTCTTGGATGGCTTGGATGTTTTCAAAACCATGTTTTTAATCTCTCTGGATCTCTCTTTAAAGCGTTCATTGTAGCATTTCTCCAGCTATGTCGAGGTGCATTGTGGGAGCTGTAGTCTTTAAACCGTCCGTCCTCTCTCTCTCTCCCCCCTCCCGCCCTCCCCAGGTCCATTGCTGTCATTTGATGTGAATGACAGCTCAGTGTTTGAGATCCCCCTGGCCAGCGTGTCCCAGTGTGCCACAGGGAAGAACGAGGTGACGCTGGAGTTCCACCAGAACGATGACGCTGAGGTCTCTCTCATGGAAGTCCGTTTCTACGTCCCCCCTGGCCCCGCAGACGAGGGGGCAGACCCCGTGGAGGTAACCCACGCTCTACTACCGGACCTGTACCAGGGGAGAGAACTAATTTAACAACCACTCTACTGCTGCTGGTTTACCCCAGCAGATGGCGCTACGATTACAGCTGTTCTGTTCTCAGAAACCGTTCTTTTCACACCAACATCAATGATGCAGTGATTGATGTTATTCCTGTTTTAACCCTCCCTCCCGTCCTTCCTTCTTTCCTGTCAGGCGTTTGCCGCGAATGTGCTGTCTAAGGCAGATGTGATCCAGGCCACAGGAGATGCTGTGTGTGTCTTCAAAGAGCTGCAGTGTCTCACACCCAGGGGAAGGTACTGTGACATCAGCACCATGAACCACTATTCATCAGTATTAGCCGTAATTATTTTGTATAACGTTACTCTACATTTATCAGATTGATCCGCAAATTGTTCACCTGGCTTAATACGATCCCCCTTCCAAATAATAACTATCACAGACAAGTAGAGCTGAGCGATTCATGCTTTTTGATGTCGGTTTGTTTGATTATAAAACAATTCGTTTTTTATTTTAAAAAACAGCAACATTTAAATGCATTATGAAATAAGGACATTACAATGATTTTAGTGGAAATTCCAAAACCAAATATAGTGAACATTCAATTGCCAAAACACTTCCATTGTCTCGGTCAAGTCCAATTTGGGGATGAAATTAACTATGAAATAATAAAATATTTCAGTTGTGCATATTACTTAGTTTTTATTTGATGACTCTTATTATTTCTCATTCCTTAACCTCTTGGGGATAATTAAGGAGCGGTGGGGCGCACTCTTCAAAAGCTTCGACTCTTGGCAATCTCACAGCGTTGTCAGATTTCAAAAAGGCTTTACGGCGAAAGCACAACATTTGATTGTCTGAGGACAGCGCCCCATGTGCTTCCTCCTTCCTTACCTTTTGAAGATCTTCTGTTGATGGCAATCCAAAGTGTCCAAGTAAGACATCCAATGTTCCTTTTGTTTGATAAAAGTCCCTATTTATATCCATAAATCTGTTTGGTTGGCGCGTTCTGTTCAGAAAATTCACCGTTCACTCGCCCAATATAGAAGACACAGAGACCGGTAAAAATATACCTATAAACTTTGTCCTCACAAATCAAACCTCGTTTGTAATCGATCCTTAGCTACACTATTATGTTTATTAACGATTATATTTCACACAGATAATATCTTGAGCGATAGAAAAGTAAAAATCCGAGGCTCGCGCTCCTGGGTACTGCGCGTCAGACATAAATTGCTTCTTCACTCCACTGATATAAACTTCCTGTATTTGTGTAGTTTTCAAGATAAACGCATCAAACCTTGTCTAAAGACGGTTGACATCTAGTGGAAGCCATAGGTACTGCAACCTGGGAGCTGGAGTTCAGCAGATCCTATAGCAACCAATTGGAAAATGAGCAAGCTTACAAAATGACATTTTCTTGGATGGATTTTGCTCGGGTTTTCGCCTGCCATATCAGTTCTGTTATACTCAGACATTATTTTAACAGTTTTAGAAACTTCAGTGTTTTCTGTCCAATACTACTAATTATGTGCATATCCTAGTTTCTGGGCCTGAGTACCGGGCATTTTACTTTGGGCACGCCAGACTCTCAAACTCCGAACACTGATGCCACTCCCTAACAGGTTAAAATCCTCATCTCTTCTCAGATCAGCCAGGAGCAGTCAGCCAGGAGCAGTCAGCCAGGCCATCTAACATTATGTTCTTCTCCTCTACTGTGTTTAGTCATCCTATTAGTTCTACAAAGTAGATAAGATAACTTCCTGAACAGGGTCTGTCTCTCCTCATTGCATTGTGTGCATTACTCTCTCATTCGGTCTGTGTATATCTAACGTAGCAGGCGTAAACGTTTATCCGTCCAGAGATCTGAATATAATGAGGAGATGCTCATGTCTCCGCCCTAACAATGGGAGTCGTTGTCCCAAAGGCGACAAGGCAGGCGACAAGCTTAGGTCCAAAACGCATTGGGCTTATTTTGGACAGATTCTGGTGAGAGTGAAACCTCTCGCTTCACCTCTTCCTCTCTGATTAAACGGGCGCCATGAGTTATGGTCATTGTAGTTAATTACCACATTTCTGTGCTGAACTAGGTTAAATATTTGCTTAGGGAAAATTAAAACTCCCTTCAGCCCAGAGTCCCATACAGTTCTTGAATTGATTTCTCTCTAGAGAAACGGCGAGTTGGACTCACAAAAAACCAAACTTCATGGAATTCAACTAATTCAACCAACGTGGGTCAATTCGTTGTTTAATGACCAACCAAAAAACTAAATGTCACTTAGTCGCTCAGAACTACCACTACAAGACAAACACCTACTTTGATCAAAGGTCTTCCTCTTTCTTTCCCTCGTTCACCGACTTTCTTCTCTCTCTGTGTGTCAGGTATGATATCCTTATCTACCCCGCCTTCCTCCACCTCCATGGTAAGACGTTTGACTACAAGATCCCCTACACTACCGTGCTGCGTCTCTTCCTGCTACCACACAAGGACCAGAGGCAGATGTTCTTTGTGGTAAGTGTTGTGTTTTGATTGAGGTGAGTGCTTGACAGTCGAGTATAGGCTGTATTAAGTTGTGTTCGGCACCAAACATGTGGACAATACAGTGTGAATGCAGTCGTGCTCACTTCAAACTCCATGTCAGCCTCTTCGATTTAATAATCATTCCCTCCCTCCGTTTTATAGATCAGTCTGGACCCGCCCATCAAGCAGGGACAGACCCGTTACCACTTCCTCATCCTGCTCTTCTCTAAGGAGGAGGAGCTCCGTCTCACCCTCAACATGAGCGAGTGAGTGGGAGAAAAACCGACAGCAGCTCAACACAACATGGGAGTGGAACAATCAACTCGTATTGCCGGGTGGTGAGAATCCCTTAATCCAATTTCTGTTTCTCTCCCCTTCTCTCTCCTTTCTCCCTCTACCATCCCTCCTCTCCCCCCTCTCCCTCCTCTTTTTCCATAGGGAGGAGGTGGAGAAGCGCTACGAAGGGAAGCTCAGTAAGAACATGTCAGGTTCTCTCTACGAGATGGTCAGCAGAGTGATGAAGGCTCTGGTCAACAGGAAGATCACCGTGCCCGGAAACTTCCAGGGGTAAAAACCGCACGCTTGCGGAATCACTCGCAAATACGCACCAATGTTCCTCCTCTCTCTAACGTTTAACCCTGTGGCGCTTCCAAAAAGTTCCTCTTTTTGTAAGGACTACATTATAAACCCATATTATAATAAAGCTCTTTGTCGTGTATTTCTTAATTGAGTCTCCCTCCCCCACTCTCCCCTGTAGTAACACCCCAGGGGGCCCAGTGTATAACATGTTCCTACAAGGCCCAGTCCGGCCTGCTCTACCCGCTGGAGAGGGGCTTCATCTATGTGCACAAGCCGCCCGTCCACCTGCGCTTCGAGGAGATCTCCTGTGTCAACTTCGCCAGAGGAACCACCACGACGCGCTCCTTCGACTTCGAGGTGGAGACCAAGCAGGGAAACCAGTTCACCTTCAGCAGCATAGAGAGGTACGGAGGGGGACTTGGAAACGGACACACAACCGTGTAGATTTCTTTGCCTGATGAATGGTTTCTGTTTTTCTCCCCCTCTCTGTCCTTCACAGAGAAGAGTACGGGAAGCTGTTTGACTTTGTGAACGCCAAGAAACTCAACATCAAGAATAGAGGATTCAAAGAGGTAACCTTCAGGAGACGTTTACTGTGGTGGAAATGCTTTCAACTGTCTTCCAAGATGCGTTTAGAATTATTGACGGATTTCGCTCTTTCCCTGTGTGTCTGTTGTGTACTCCTGAAGAAGAAGGTTGGTATGGTTCCGGGGGTTTGGCTTGGTTTTGGGTTTGAAGTGATTACTGCTCGCACGGTGGGGAGGGGGGCGTGTCTGTGTGTTGGATGGGGGAAGAGGAGGGTGCTACAATTCTAATCATGGGGATTGATTGCTGTGATTGGCCATAAATTATTTACTAATCGGTTTATGATTATACTGAGACACCTATAGATGTGTCGGAGAGTGCGTGTGTGTGAAAAAGAGGTGTGTGTGTGTGGTTGGTTGCCTGCATTGTCTTGACTAACGTATTGCCTGATGTGTTGCAGTGTGTTAACTGAAAGACAAAACACGTCCTCTAAACCAAATACAGGAAGTCCTGATTTTTTTCACCCATAATGTTCTCTGGTAATATAAACATAGCCCGCTCTGGCCGTCAACGGCCCACTTCGTTGCCATGGTAACAAAGCGACTACCTTGGGGTCACCCGAATGGTCAAGAACTACAAATGATCCTGTCCTCCACTTCCTCCTGTTTGTCTAGCTTCTTAGCTTTTCACCTAAGGAGAATCTCAATTGCATTTCCTTGATTCTTCGCGTCCTCTCTCTTCGCCTCCTCAAACCCTCTTGGATTAGAAGGTCAGCGGGGAGGGACCTCTGACCTCATCCAGGGGAGAATGACTTCCACCTCCCTCATTGAAGCCGTGGAGTTCAAGGCTGACCGTGGTACTGCAGGCATTGTTTGCAGAAAACAGGATCCCCCATTATAGTGAATGGAAAAAAATGGCATCTTCGTGGTCAATCTTCTTGTAAATAAAAAACAATCACCAATCATGGTGCCAAAAATGACTTCTAATACACCTGATGTATGTCCTTGAACCGATTATAAGGATCATTTTAGTAGCTAATGGCAGACTGCAGTACCCCGGTTGGCCTTCAACTAGAGTTACTAAATGAGAGGGGGCAGCACTGAGCTAGCCTGCAACGTCACTTCCTGGAGTAGCTCAAACTGCGCATGCTATGTCTCCATGAGACGCCAACTGAACCAACTTCATTTGGCTTCAATGCGCTACTGAGTCTTCCCATGGGAATGAACGGTGTCACGTGATCAATGGCTTTTTCCATTTATATATACAGTCATTGTTCTCATCCAATGGGTTTTGAGAGGGAGGTGAAGAGAGAGGATGCGAGGAATCAACGAAATGCAATTGAGTTTCTTCCCTGGTCTCACCTTTTCCTAGGAGTAGTCCTAAAGGTAAGGAGGTAAGAAAAGGAAGCCATTGTAAAGTGTTTGAACACAGCCCCTGCACCTTAACCTGCTGTCCATAGGAAGAGATAGATGCAGGGCCTTGCTGGAGCATCATGGGTAGTGTAATCTGACTCTGCTGCCCCCAACAGGGCATGAAGAGTAAGAATAACGAGTACAGTGACTCCGATGAAGACCAGCACGATGCCTACCTGGAGAGGATGAAGGCTGAGGGCAAGATCAGAGAGGAGGGAGACGGCAGCAACGACTCCGACGAAGAGACCGGTGAGTGACGACTCCCGCAGCCAATAAGGTGGCCGGACCGCTGAGTGACGGCTCCCGTTGTCAATCAGGGCCTCAAGTAGTAAGAGATCTCAAAGGGACTCGTTCATACGTTAATAGGTTTAAAAAAACGTCATCGGAATGTATGACTGTTGTGAGAGATTTCAATTTCCACCAGAGCAGCTGTGTCAGTGATAGTTCTTTTGTCTCTCTTTTTACTAGATGAGTCTTTCAACCCTGGGGAGGAGAGTGATATTGCTGAGGAGTGAGTTTTTACCTATTCATCCATTGCCCACTTCAGTTTCTCTCTCTCTCTCTCTAACAGTATTTCTCTCTCTCTCTCAGGTATGACAGTAACGCGTCAGAGAGCGACAGCGGCAGCGGAGGTGATGGCAGTGATGACGAGGGAAAGAAGAAGAAACCTCCAAAGAAGGCCAAAGTAGTGAAGGAGAGGAAGGAGAGGAAGCCACGCAAAGAGGTGAGGGGGAGGAACAAGGGGAATGTGTGCAGAGTGAGTCATGAACAGTAAAATGTATGTTTGTTGTATCAGAGATAAATATGCCTTCGTATTGACCTCTGGAGGCACCTACATAGTTAATGTATTTATGCACATGGGATATGTATGTGTGCTCATGCTTCTCTCTCTCTCCCTCTCTGTCTTTTAGAAGAAGCAGAAGGACACGAACGCCCCCAAGAGGCCGATGAGTTCCTACATGCTGTGGCTCAACTCCAGCCGCGAGCGCATCAAGTCGGAAAACCCCGGAATCTCCATCACGGAGATCTCCAAGAAGGCCGGAGAGATGTGGAAACAGATAGGGAAGGATGACAAAGAGGTGAGGGACGGGGGAGGGCTTTATCTGCCCTCCGCATGAGTCTCTTTTCCCTCTGCTCTGCTCTTCATCCCTCTCTTTCTCCTGTTTTTCTTTTTTTTTTTTTTTTTTGGGGGGGGTTTAAATGTCCTCCTCTAAAAGACATTTTAGGAAGGAACTATTTATTACTTTTTAAATGTAGTAGCTGCTTAAATAAAACAATGTTTTTAATGGTGGGTGAGCGCTGAGCCCGGTCTAGTTTTTTTGGTTGCGTCTCAACTCATGTTGGTTGAGTGCCCTCCACTGTGCTCCATGGGCATTTAGAATAAACAGTTCTCATCCTAGCTAACTTTTTAAACCATTGTTTAGGAAAACCGATTGATAACAAAGGGTCTCTCTCTGCTAGGGGTGGGACAGGAAAGCAGAGGAGGCTAAGAAGAACTATGAGAAAGCCATGAAGGAATATAGAGAGAACGGTGGAGGCTCCTCTACACCCGCCAAGAAGTAAGAGACCACACACCAGGGAGGCTGGTGGGAGGAGCTATAGGAGGACGGACTCCTTGTAATAACTGGAGTGGACTACATGGAACGGTTTCAAACATATGGAAACCACCTGTTTTACGCCGTTTCCGTTGATTCCATTCCAGCCTTTACAATGAGTCTGTCCTCCTATAGCTCCTCCCACCAGCCTCCTCTGACACACACCCGTGAACATCAGACACGCACACGACCAGGTACACTTACAAGCTCTCAAAACACACACTTGTAACCCTGCTTTTAACACACGCACAAACGTCCGCCCATATTTGACCATCCGTTTCCAATTCTCCTCCAGGGAGAGCAAGAAGGCAGGAGGCAAGAAGGAGGACAAGAAGGCAGGAGGCAAGAAGAGGAAGTCTGATGGAGGAGAGAAAGAAAAGGAGCAAGGAGGGAATGACAGTTTTAAGAGCCGAGAGTTTATCTCCAGCGAGGAGAGTTCGTCTGAGGGCGAACGCAAGAAGTCCAAGAAAGCCAAAGGCAAACCCAAGAGCAAGGGCAAGGTACTGCAATGTCACTATGGCAACAATAGGAATAACTTCATTTGTGTAGCCATTTTCATAGATTATGATTAAAGCATTCATTAAAATGAAATTACGGGATTATCATAGTGAAGACTTTCTCTCTTGCTCGCTCAGGAGTCTGAGGAAGAGGAGGTGGTGATGACCACGCCCCCCAGCTCTGAGGAGGACTCTGACTAAGGAGAGGGGGAGGAGCCTCGCCGGAGCTTCTGATGACATCAGAACGAACAGGGAACATTTGGACAAGTTTACACAGTGACAGGTGCACAAAGACGTATGCAGATCGTACAACACACACACACACACACACACACACACACACACAAACTAAGCGTTACATGGACCAATAACTTGTACTCCATCTGTATGTCCCACACATTCTTAGAAAGTTCATTATTATGTACTACATTACCCATGATTCTACTGGGTTCTATTCTATTCGCCCCATGGGGATGGCTGTAGTTTAATAGCACTGAGACATGCAGGGGTCTTGAGTTTTTGTTGTTGCTGCTTGTCCTTTTGACCTGTTTAGAGAAATTAAGAACTGCAATTCTGTACTTACTATTTTTTAATTTTGTTTAATTACCATGTCATGTTTGTTTCTTTGTTTTCAGACAGAATTAATAAATCTTTTGTAATAAAATCTTTGTGATTGTTTGTGGGAGCTTGAGGAAATGAAGTCCTCAAGGAAATTAAATTATTTAGGAGGCGATAGGATAAAGGACAGGAAGCCATTTAGGAGTACTGGAATGGGGCCATGAATATCTTTGAGTGGAGGAGTATCTGGTAGAGGAGATGTTGGTTTAACCACCTTGAGACATTTATATACCCCGAAAAAACCCTCAAGAACGCAACCTCTCTCACACACCTAGAATATGTAGTTGAACTAAAATGTACATGTGAAGCGCTGGTCCCATGAGATGAAATAAAAGATACCAGAAATGTTTCGTAAGCGCAAAAATCTTTTCTCAATGTTTTACACATGTGTTTACATCCCTGTTAGTGAGCATTTCTCCTTTGCCAGGACTAATCCATTTTTGTCTTACAAGTGTGGCATATCAAGAAGCTGATTAAACTGCATTATCATTACACAGGTGCCCCTTGTGCTGGGGACAATAAAAGGCCACACTAAAATGTGCAGTAATGTCACACAACACAATGCACACAGATGTCTCAAGTTTTGAGGGAGCGTGCAATTGGCGTGCTGACTGCAGGAATGTCCACCAGAGCTGTTGCCAGAGAATTTAATGTTAATTTATCTACCATAAACCACCTACAATATCGTTTTATAGAATTTGTAAGTACATCCTCCAGGCCTCACAACCGCAGGCCACGTGTAATCACGCCAGCCCAGGACCTCCACATCCGTCTTCTTCACCTGCGGGAACGTCTGAGACCAGCCACCAGGACGGCTGATGAAACGGAGGAGATTTTCTGTCTGTAATTAAGCCCTTTTGTGGTGAAATCTTTTTTCTGAATGGCTGGGCCTGGCTCACCAGTGGGTGGGCCTATGCCCTCCCATGGCTGCGGCCCTGACAATTCATGTGAAATCTTTAGATTAAGGCCTAATTCATTTATTTCAATTGACTGATTTCCTTATATGAACTGTAATTCAGTAAAATCGTTGCATGTTGAGTTTACATTTTTGTTCAATATATATTCGATGAAACACTACACAGGGCCAGATACGGATAGCATAAATACTTATTTTGTACCCAAGTACGCACTTCCTTTCTAACACAGTTTTTGTGTTTTCAAAAATGTAGTAGACTTTTCAAAACAATGCATTCATCAAAACTAATATACTGTCAACATTGCTAATAGATTAACCAAAGGAGCCCGACTGCTTGCAAAAAGATTAACACAACCATACTTCTCTCTCGAGTCCAAGCAGACAACAAAGTTGGTCTGTCTTTAAAAAATCCTAGTAGATCAATACATTTTCTTTGCATTCATTAAATCATGTTGATCAAAATTGGAAGTATAGCTATTCAAAGGTGCATAATTATGGGTAATTACTCTCCTTTTATGCATATTTGACCAAACAATTTCATACACATCAAATCAAGTACATTATATATACAAATGTATGTGAACACCCCTTCAACTTAGTGGATTCGGTTATTTCATCCACACCCGTTGCTGACAGGTGTATAAAATCGAGCACACTGCCATGCAATCTCTGTAGACATTGGCATCAGAATGGCCTTACTGAAGAGCTCATTGACTTTCAACGTGGCACCGTCATAGGATGCTACCTTTCCAACAAGTCACTTTGTCAAACTTCTGCCCTGTTATTGTGAAGTGGAAAAGTCTAAGAGCAACAACGCCTCAGCCATAAAGTGGTAGGCCACACAAGCTCACAGAACATGACCGCTGAAGCGCGTAAAAATCGTCTTTCCTCAGTTGCAACACTGACTACCGAGTTCCAAACCCCCTCTGGAAGCAACGTCAGCACAAGAACTGTTCGCCGGGAGCTTCAAGAAATGCGTTTCCATGGCCGAGTAGCCACACACAAACCTAAGATCACCATGCGCAATGCCAAGCGTCAGCTGGAGTGGTGTAAAGCTCGCCGCCATTGGACTCCGGAGCAGTGGAAACACGTTATCTGGAGTGATGAATCAAGCTTCACCATCTGGCAGTCCAACGGACGAATCTGGGTTTCACGGATGCCAAGAGAACATCACCCGACCAACTGTAAAGTTTGGTAGAGGAGGAATAATGGTCCGGGGCTGTTTTTCATTGTCGGGCGAGGCCCCTTAGTTCCAGTGAAGGGAAATCTTAAGGCTACAGCATACAATGACAATCTAGACGATTCTGTGCTTCAGTTTGGGGAAGGCCCTTTCCTGTTTTCGCATGACAATGCCCTGTGCACAAAGTGAGGTCCATACAGAAATGGTTTGTCGAGATCGGCGAAGAAGAACTTGACTGGCCTGCACAGAGCCCTGACCTCAACTCCTTCGAACACCTTTGGGATGAATTGGAACACTGACTGTGAACCAGGCCTTATCGCCCAACATTAGTGCCCAATCTCACTAATGCTCTTGTGGCTGAATGGAAGCAAGTCCCCGCAGCAATGTCCAACATCTAGTGGAAAACCTTCCCAGAAGAGTGGAGTCTGTTAAAGCAGCAAAGGAAAGGGAAAGAGGGATACCTAGTCAGTTATACAACTGAACGCATTCAACTGAAACGTGTCTTCCACGTTTAACCGAACCCCTCTGAATCAGAGAGGTGCGCGGGGCTGCCTTCATCGACATCCTTGTCTTCAGGGGGACCAACTCCATGTTAATGTCCATGATTTTGGAATGAGATGTTTGACGTGCAAGTGTCCAAATACATTTAGTTATGTAGTGTATTATTCCTGGTAAAAAAATACAAATAAGCACGTGCAGGATTGAATTCCATCACAATCCAATTCCATGTATTCAATACAAAGGCTGGTTTGCTCATAGTTTTGTAGACTTTCCATTGCACAGAAACACAATCCACAATAGAAATATGGAACGGTGTACACAATGGAGGAACTGATATGAATTTATAGGCCTCAATCAAATCAAATAACATTTTATGCGCCGAATTCAACAGGTGCAGACATCACGGCGAAATGTTTACTTACAAGCCCTTAACTAACAATGCAGTTTAAAAAAAACGAGTTAAGAAAATATAAACTAAAGCAAAAAAAAGCAACACAGTTAAATAACAATAACAATGCTATATATACAAGGGGGTACCGGTATCGAGTCAATGTGCGTGGGTACAGGTTAGTCGAGGTAATTTGAGGTAATATGTACATGTAGGTAGGGTAAAGTGACTATGCATAGATAATAAACAGCGAGTAGCAGCAGCGTAAAAAAAATCCACATCGAAGATATGCTCTATAGTGGGTCACAATGTCGAAGATGATGACTTAGGAGTAGTGCAAAGTTATGTAGAAGTAACCCATTTTCTGCATCTGCATGTCCACAATATTGTAAAAATTATAACAATGAGACAGTCCCCATTGCCTAGATTTTCCATATATTGTACATGGTATGACACTGATGGGGTTATTTAGAATTTCGTGCAGTAGTATTTACTGATTGCTGGAAACAGTGAACACAATTGCACACATTTGTCATCTGATGAATACAATGCAGGGGCACAACTTTCACTGGGGGACAGGGCGGGCGGGCATGACCCCCCCACATCCAGTTTCATAATTGGAATGTGATACAAAACGAGGTATGGGTGTGCTTTAGGACCATGCGGACGCCTCTGAGCGGTCGGGTAGGCTGTTTGGAGTGTTTATCCGACTGGATAAAAAAATATATACACTACCGGTCAAAAGTTTTAGAACACCTACTCATTCAAGGGTTTTTCTTTATTTTTACTATTTTCTACATTGTTGAATAATAGTGAAGACATCAAAACTATGAAATAACACATATGGAATCATGTAGTAACCAAACAAGTGTTAAGCAAATCAAAATATATTTTATATTTGAGATTCTTCAAAGTAGCCACCCTTTGCCTTGATGACAGCTTTGCACATTCTTGGCATTCTCTCAACCAGCTTCATGAGGTAGTCACCTGGAATGCATTTCAATTAACAGGTGTGCCTTCATAAAAGTTAATTTGTTGAATTTCTTTCCTTAATGCGTTTGAGCCAATCAGTTGTGTTGTGACAAGGTAGGGGTGGTTTACAGAAGATAGCCCTATTTGGTAAAAGACCAAGTAACTATTATGGAAAGAACAGCTCAAATAAGCAAGGAGAAACGACAGTCCATCATTACTTTAAGACATGAAGGTCAGTCAATACGGAAAATTTCAAGAACTTTTAAAGTGCAGTCTCAAAAACCATCAAGCACTATGATGAAACTGGCTCTCATGAGGATCGCCACAGGAATGGAAGACCCAGAGTTACCTCTGCTGCAGAGGATTAGTTCATTAGAGTTACCAGCCTCAGAAATTGCAGCCCAAATAAATGATTCACATAGTTCAAGTAACAGACACATCTCAACATCAACTGTTCAGAGGAGACTGTGTGAATCAGGCCTTCATGGTCCAAATTCTGCGAAGAAAACACTACTAAAGGACACTAATAATAATAAGAGACTTGCTTGGGCCACCATTAGACTGGTGGAAATTTGTCCTTTGGTCTGGAGTCCAAATTTGAGATTTTTGGTTCCAACCGCCATGTCTTTGTGAGATGAGTTGTGGGTGAACGGATGATCTCTGCATGTGTATTTCCCAAAGCATGGAGGAGGATCTGTTATGGTGTGGGGGTGCTTTGCTGGTGACACTGTGTGATTTATTTAGAATTCAAGGCACACTTAACCAGCATGGCTACCACAGCATTCTGCAGCGATACGCCATCCCATCAAGTTTGGGCTTAGTGGGACTATCATTTGTTTTTCAACAGGACAATGACCCAACACACCACCAGGCTGTGTAAGGGCTACTTTACCAAGAATGAGAGGGATGGAGTGCTGCATCAGATGACCTGGCCTCCACAATCCCCCGACCCAAATTGAGATGGTTTGGGATGAGTCGGAACGCAGAGTGAAGGAAAAGCAGGCAACAAGTGCACCGCATATGTGGGAACTCCTTCAAGACTGTTGGAAAAGCATTCCAGGTGAAGCTGGTTGAGAGAATGCCAAGAGTGTGCAAAGCTGTCATCAAGGCAAAGGGTGGCTATTTGGTGAATCTCAAATATAAAATATATTTTGATTTGTTTAACACGTTTTTGTCTACTACATGATTCCATATGTGTTATTTCATAGTTTTGATGTCTTCACTATTATTCTACAATGTAGAAAATAGTAAAAATAAAGAAAAACCCTTTAATGAGTATTCTAAAACTTTTGACCGGTAGTGTATATGTACAGTATAAATATATATTATGTCCCCCCCACTTCTAAAACCAAAGTTGCGCCCCTGGTACAAAGTGTTACAGTTGAAGTCAGAAGTTTACATACACTTAGGTTGGAGTCATTAAAACTCGTTTTTCAACCACTCCACAAAGTTCTTGGTAACAAACTATAGTTTTGGCAAGTCGGTTAGGACAAAAAAGCCAGACTACGGTTTGCAACTGCACATGGGGACAAAGATCGTACTTTTTGGAGAAATGTCCTCTGGTCTGATGAAACAAAAATAGAACTGTTTGGCCATAATGACCATCGTTATGTTTGGAGGAAAAAGGGGGAGGCTTGCAAGCCGAAGAACACCATCCCAACCGTGAAGCACGGGGGTGGCAGCATCATGTTGTGAGGGTGCTTTGCTGCAGGAGGACTGGTGCACTTCACAAAATAGATGGCATCATGAGGAAGGGAAATTATGTGGATATATTGAAGCAACATCTCAAGACATCAGTCAGGAAGTTAAAACTTGGTCGTAAATGGGTCTTCCAAATGGACAATGACCCAAGCATACTTCCAAAGTTGTGGCAAAAGGGCTTAAGGACAACAAAGTCAAGGTATTGGAGTGGCCATCACAAAGCCCTGACCTCAATCCCATAGAAAATTTGTGGGCGGAGCTGAAAAAGTGTGTGTGAGCAAGGAAGCCTACAAACTTGACTCAGTTACACCAGCTCTGTCAGGAGGAATGGGCCAAAATTCAACCAACTTATTGTGGGAAGCTTATGGAAGGCTACCCAAAACATTTGACCCAAGTTTAACAATTTAATTGCAATGCTACCAAATACTGATTGAGAGTATGTAAACTTCTGACCCACTGGGAATGTGATGAAAGAAATAAAAGCTGAAAGAAATAATTCTCTCTACTATTATTCAGACATTTCACATTCTTAAAATAAAGTGGTGATCCTAACTGACCTAAGACAGGGAATTTTTACTAGGATTAAATGTCAGGAATTGTGAAAAAATGAGTTTAAATGTATTTGGCTAAGGTATATGTAAACGTCCGACTTCAACTGTATATTCTGTGAACAGAATACTTAACAGTGAGTTTTGTATTCACTGATGACATTTGTATTGAAAGTTTTGTAAATGGTGGTCCAAGATACATAACTCAGGGACTAAGGCCAAAAAATTATCAGAAGTTCTGTAATTTGAACCTTGCTTTTCTGCTATTGATACGTTTTAACTAGATCGAAAGATTGCTTCTGTTAATTGAGTTTGTTATAGAAAGTGTGGCATTAGTGGCTATACTGAGAGAGATAATAGATATTACAGGAAGGTCTACAATGTTGATGTGCCACATAGATTAACATTTCCAGATGTATAATTTATTCAACGTTGTTATAACATTATTATGTGGTCATCATGGTGGGAGGTAATAGTCTTCCCCTTCAGAATTAGAGAAGAGAGAGCCAGACCATTCAGACGACTGACTGAGCATGAGTGTGGGGTCAGAAGGTGAACACACTTATCGGAACCTCATCCTGGATGCAGAAAGTTGTTCAAACAAAGAGAGAACCTTTAGTGCTTTTCCTGCTACTTACATATGCATTGATCCAGTTTAACCAAGCAGGGGTAGTTTGTTTCAGAGTGAATTCTAATGTTAGTTGATGGCAGGGCAGGGTAGAGACAGTGGTTGTAGAGTGGGGTCAGAATAGGAAGGGTGGTTATTAAAAGGGGCTGGGTGGGGTGGGTGAGGTGGGGAGGGTGGTTTTTAAAAGCGAGGGGTACCAGGATGATAGTGTGTGGTTCTGACCCAGAGGGATTTCCCTGGGGAGGTAAGACGCGTCTTCACTCCAAATTACCATGTTCATCAGAGATCCCGAAAATGACTACTACTCCTCCTTCCCTCAGGTCACTATATTCAAACTTTTATGTGCGTATATCTATAATTTCACTAATGTGAAGACTTACCATTGTGTCCAGGCGTGTACGTGCATGTTGATCTGTCTACGCTGAGTCATTTCCTGTATGAGGATCACTTGTGGTTTTCCCTTTCACAAAAATGTCATTAATGAGAGAGACCTCAGTCAATCTTGTGTCGTCGCTCTCTATTTCTGTCTCTGTCTCTGTCTCTGTCTATCTCTCTGTCTCTCTCTCTGTCCCTCTCTCTCTTTCTGTCTCTCTTTTTCTGTCCCTCTCCCTTTCTCTCTCTCGCTCTCTCTCTCTCTGTCTCTCTTTCTGTCTCTCTTTCTGTCTCTCTCTCTCTCTCTCTCTCTCTCTCTCTCTCTCTCTCTCTCTCTCTCTCTCTCTCTCTTGCTGTTGCTCTCTCTGTCTCTCTCTCTGTCTTTCTCATATCATGAAAACACCCCTTATTAAGTCTACTTTATCATATATGTCTGGGATGTACTGTATATAGATTTCACAGAACCATGCCATTTCCTGAAACGTGATAACATTGCCTTGGCATGTGCACTCAGAGCTCATATAATCGTATTAATGTATTAACTGTGTTGGTTACTTGCATTGTACTACTGTAATTGGCCACAGGCATAATGGAACCACTTAAGAAATGAAGACATGACATCTTCCAGCTCGGTCTCTAGATATTATACACATGTACACAACACACACACAGGCACACGTGCCGCAAGCACACTCACAACTGTTGAAATGATTACATTAGCACACTTAATGTGTATGACACTAATCCGGGATTATAATAGCCATTATCATTACACCCTTAATAATATGAGTGACCTAGTTTGTATTGATCTCTCAAATGCATCTTGCTGTGTGTTTACCGCTCTGCAGAGTGCTGTTCACATGTTGTGGGGTTAAATTGGACTTGAAGGTGTGAAGGCTTTGGAGAATGTGAAGGTCGAAGGCGATTTGAGATAATTGTTTTGTGTTCACGTGTAATGAGACACTTGTGTCAGGAGTAAGAGGAGAAAACTGTTTTGATGGGAAAGGGAGGTACTCAAGGGGCGGTAGGGAGATAGGGATTTGTGGTGAGGAGAGAGAGAGAGAGAGGATGTGATGGAGGAACAGAGAGATAAAGAGTTTATTTTGTTTTTCATTTGTAGGCGAAAAGGGGAGGTCCAATATGATTACCCATGGAACCAGAGAGAGAGAGAGTTGGTGAAAAAGAGAGAGGGACAGGGTATTACAGAAAGAGGTACTAAGAGGGGGAAAAGAAGAAAGAGAGACGACACACGGAGGACATTTTTGTGAGAAGTCTTATCAGCAGCATTGTGTGGCAACTGAAGGAATATTTTACACACTTGTTGGGCTCTCACTCGCACACCTGGAGAAACTCTGATGCAAAACACACCTGCAGCTGTTTCGCACGTAGACACACACACGCACACACAACCCATCTCTCAGGATGTCTATGCTATGGGGCTTTATTACGGACTTCTTCACCTACGAGACAACCAAGTCTGTGGTGGTGAAGAGCTGGTCTGTTGGGATCATCAACCGCGTCGTACAACTGCTCATCATCCTCTACTTCATTTGGTCGGTACAACCAGTTTGTGTGTGTGTGTGTGTGTGTGTGTGTGTGTGTGTGTGTGTGTGTGTGTGTATGATAATGTTGACCTCTCTTTTTCATCTTTCTTTCCCCCTTAATTCTTTCCTCTCCCAATATCTTGCTCCTGATCATTGTAGAACTATTGTTACTAATCGTCCTTCATTACTGTCCCTCTCCCTGTCATTCTCCATAACCTTTGCCTCCATCTATCTTTCTTTCTGTTTTTGTCATTTAGTTGGGTCTTTTTACACGAAAAGGCATACCAGGTGAAAGACTCTGGCATCGAGTCTTCTGTCATGACTAAGGTGAAGGGCTTCGGTTACCACAACAACCGTGTGATGGACGTGGCGGACTATGTTGCCCCTACGCAGGTCTGTGACACCCAGATGCCTAACCATGACACCTTACCCTTGACCCTAATCTAAAACAACACAGAAGTTGAACTGCAGTGCTAACATAGTTACTGTACACGACTTGTATATTATAACTGTACACTGTGTAATATACACTGAGTATACCAAACATTGGGAACATCTTCCTAATATTGAGTTGCACCCCGCCACACACACTTTTGCCCTCAGAACAGCCTCAATTCGTAGGGGGCATGGACTCTACAAGGTGTTGAAAGCGTTCCACAGGGATGCTGGCCCATGTTGACGCCAATGCTTCCCACTGTTGAGTCAGGTTGACTAGATGTCCTTCGGGTGGCTAACCAGTCTTGAAACACACAGGAAACTGTTAAGGGTGGAAAAACCCAGCAGCATTGCAGTTCTTGACACACTCAAACCGGTGTGCCTGGCACCTACTACCATATCCCGTTAAAAGGCAATTACATTTTTTGTTTTGCCCATTCACCCTCTGAACGCCACACATACATAATCCATATCTCAATTGTCTCATGGCTTAAAAATCCTTCTTTAACCGGTCTCCTCCCCTTCATCTACACTGATTGAAGCGGATTTAACAAGTGACATCAATAAGGGATCATAGCTTCCACCTGGATTCACCTGGCCAGTCTGTGTCTCCAGCCACCCTAGTCATAGACTGTTCTCTCTGCTACTGCATGGCAAGTGGTACCGGAGCACCAAGTCTAGGTCGAAAAGGCATCTTAACAGCTTATACCCCCAAGCCATAAGACTCCTGAACAGCTAATCAAAGGGCTACCCAGACCACTCTTTTACGCTGCTGCTACTCTCTGTTTATTATCTATGCATAGTCACTTTAACTCTACCTACATGTACATAATACCTCAATTACCTCGACTAACCGATGCCCCGCACATTGACTCTGTACCGGTACCCCCTATATATAGCCTCGCTACTGTTATTTTACTGCTGCTGTTTAATTATTTGTTACTTTTATTTATTTTTATTTATTTTTACTTAACACTTTATTATATATTTTTTTTACTTAAAGCAATGTTGGTTATTGCTTGTTAGTAAGCATTTCACTGTAAGGTCTACACCTGTTGTATACGGCGCATGTGACAAATTCTATTTGATTTGACTGGTCATGGAAAGAGCAGGTGTTCTTAATGTTTTGTATACTCAGTGTACAAAATGTTGATGAAACGTTTTTCAAATGATTGCAATATGTACACACACAGAAACTGTCCCAGTCAGCCGAGGTGTGGTACAAGAACAGTCTATAGATACTTGATATAATGTCATTGAGCATTTCACTGTGGTGATGTTAAACACTTAAAGGGAAGTGCTTGGTGTGAGGTGATGATGGGAAACTAAATGAAGTCCTTTGGTTGGGTGGAATAAGTGTCTGAGTGGCTCATTAGAGTACATTAGTTAGCATTAGCCCAAGAAACTGGTTAAATAGTATGGCAAAAAACAGGTTGCTAATGATAGCAAGAAGAAAAGAAGATGAAGGCCTTGGTTGAGGCTTTTAGATCATTTCAGCTGTAGGCCTAACTTGATGTTTAGGCTAAAGTTCTGGTTTGTGTATTTTCTGACAGGGTGCCGCAGTGTTCTGCATCATCACCAAGCTCATCGTCACGGAGGAACAGTTCCAAGGCTTCTGCCCTGAGGTGAGTCCATTTCAGTCCTGTATACATGTACCATGTACCTACCTGCTCCAGCACTCTATACCATGTTTTTAACAATACAATGTACTCTGCAAAGCCGCAGCCCTTACCAATAACAAAAACTGAGGCATTTAATATTGGGTGGTGACAGAGCTTCTGGTCAAAGGGCAATGCTATTAATTCCTGTGTATCTGTTCTTTGTGTGTTCAGAGTGAAGTGAAGTACGAGTGTGAAACAGATGAAGACTGTGACAAGCATTTAGGGAGCTTCCTTGGAAACGGTGAGTTCCAACTCTTTCCCCTTCTTGCTTTCTCCACCATTACCCTGCTGAGACTCCATTGCTTCTCTCTCTCTCTCTCTCTCTCTCTCTCTCTCTCTCTCTCTCTCTCTCTCTCTCTCTCTCTCTCTCTCTCTCTCTCTCTCTCTCTCTCTCTCTCAATTCAATGGGCTTTATTGGAATGGGAAACATATGTTGAAAATCGGGTTTGTTTTTTCGAATTCTTTGTGGATCTGTGTAATCTGAGGGAAATATGTGTCTCTAATATGGTCTTACATTTGGCAGGAGGTTAGGAAGTGCAGCTCAGTTTCCACCTCATTTTGTGGGCAGTGTGCACATAGCCTGTCTTCTCTTGAGAGCCAGGTCTGCCTACGGCGGCCTATCTCAATAGCAAGGCTATGCTCACTGAGTCTGTACATGGTCAAAGCTTTCCTTAAGTTTGGGTCAGTCACAGTGGGCAGGTATTCTGACACTGTGTACTCTCTGTTTAGGGCCAAATAGCATTCTAGTTTGCTCTGTTTTTTGTTAATTCTTTCCAATGTGTCAAGTAATTATCTTTTTGTTTTCTCATGATTTGGTTGGGTCTAATTGTGTTGCTGTCCTGGGGCTCTGTGGGGTCTGTTTGGGTTTGTGAACAGAGCCCCAGGACCAGCTTGCTTAGGGGACTCTTCTCCAGGTTCATCTTTCTGTAGGTGATGGCTTTGTTATGTAAGGTTTGGGAATCGCTTCCTTTTAGGTGGTTGTAGAATTTAACTGCTTTTTTCTGGATTTAGATAATTAGTGGGTATTGGCCTAATTCCGCTCTGCATGCATTATGTGATGTTTTACGTTGTACACGGAGGATATTTTTGCAGAATTCTGCATGCAGTCTCAATTTGGTGTTTGTCCCATTTAGTGAATTCTTGGTTGGTGAGCGGACCCCAGACCTCACAAACATAAAGGGCAATGGGTTCTATAACTGATTCAAGTATTTTTTGCCAGATCATAATTGGTATATCAAATTTTATGTTATTTTTGATGGCATAGAATGCCCTTCTTGCCTTGTTTCTCAGATCGTTCACAGCTTTGTGGAAGTTACCTGTGGCGCTGATGTTTAGGCCAAGGTATGTATCGTTTTTTGTGTGCTCTAGATGGAATTTGTATTTGAGGTCCTGGCGACTGGATTTTTTTTGGAACACCAGTGTTTTGGTCTAACTGAGATTTACGGTCTGGGCCCAGGTCTGGCAGTATCTGTGCAGAAGATCTAGGTGCTGCTGTAGGCCCTCCTTGGTTGGTGACAGAAGCACCAGATCATCAGCAAACAGTAGACGTTTGACTTCAGATTCTAGTACGGTGAGGCCGGGTGCTGCAAACTGTTCTAGTGCCCTTGCCAATTCATCGATATATATGTTGAAGAGGGTGAGGCTTAAGCCGCATCCCTGTCTCAACCCACGGCCCTGTGGGATGAAATGTGTGCCTATTTTAACCGCACACTTGTTGTTTGTGTACATGGATTTTATAATGTTGTATGTTTTTCCCCCAACACCACTTTACATCAGTTTGTATAGCAGACCCTCATGCCAAATTGAGTCAAAGGCTTTTTTGAAATTAACAAAGCATGAGAAGACTTTACCTTTGTTTTGGTTTGTTTGTTTGTCAGTTAGGGTGTGCAGGGTGAATATGTGGTCTGTTGTACGATAATTTGGTTAAAAAAACGATTTGACATTTGCTCAGTACATTGTTTTCACTGAGGAAAAGAATGAGTCTGATGTTAATGATATTGCAGAGGATTTCCCCAAGATTGCTGTTGATGCATATCCCATGGTGGTTATTGGGGTCAGATTTGTCTCCACTTTTGTGGATTGGGGTGATCAGTCCTTAGTTCCAAATATTGAGGAAGATGCCAGAGCTAAGGATGATGTTAAAGAGTTTTAGTATAGCCAATTGGAATTTGTTGTCTGTATATTTTATCATTTAATTGAGGATACCATCAACACCACAGACCTTTTTTGGTTGGAGGGTTTTTATTTTGTCCTGTAGTTCATTAAAGGTAATTGGAGAATCCAATGGGTTCTGGTAGTCTTCAATAGTTGTTTCTAAGATTTGTATTTGATCATGTATATGTTTTTGCTGTTTGTTCTTTGTTATAGAGCCAAAAAGATTGGAGAAGGGGTTTACCCATACATCTCCATTTTGGATAGATAATTCTTCATGTTGTTGTTTGTTTAGTGTTTCATATTTTCCCAGAAGTGGTTAGAGTCTATTGATTCTTCAATTATATTGAGCTGATTTCTGACGTGCTGTTCCTTCTTTTTCCGTTGTGTATTTCTGAATTGTTTTAGTGATTCACCATAGTGAAGGCGTAGACTCAGGTTTTCTGGGTCTCTATGTTTTTGGTTGGACAGGTTTCTCAATTTCTTTCTTAGGTTTTTGCATTCTTCGTCAAACCATTAGTCATTGTTGTTCATTTTCTTCTGTTTTCTGTTAGATTTTTTTTTATTTGTTAGGGAAGCTAAGAGGTCAAATATACTGTTAAGATTTTCTACTGCCAGGTTCACACCTTCAATATTGCAGTGGAATGTTTTGTCTAGGAAGTCAAAAAGAGATTGAATTTGTTGTTGCCTAACTGTTTTTTGGTAGGTTTCCACACTACATTCCTTCCATCTATAGCATGTCTTAATATTACTCAGTTCCTTTGGCTTTGATGCCTCATGATTGAGTATTGCTCTGTTCAAGTAGACTGTGATTTTGCTGTGATCTGATAGGGGTGTCAGTGGGCTGACTGTGAACGCTCTGAGAGACTCTGGGTTGAGCTCAATGATAAAGTAATCTACAGTACTACTGCCAAGAGATGAGCTATAGGTGTACCTACCATAGGAGTCCCCTCGAAGCCTACCATTGACTATGTACATACCCAGCGTGCGACAGAGCTGCAGGAGTTGTGACCCGTTTTTGTTGGTTATGTTGTCATAGTTGTGCCTAGGGGGGCATATGGGGGAGGGAATGCTGTCACCTCCAGGCAGGTGTTTGCCCCCTGTGTGCTCAGGGTTCTTGTCCGGTTCTGGCATTTAGGTCACCACAGACTAGTACATGTCCCTGGGCCTGGAAATGATTGATTTCCCCCTCCAGGATGGAGAAGCTGTCTTCATGTATGGGAATTCTAGTGGGGGGATATAGGTAGCACACAGGAGGACACTTTTCTCTGTTAAGATCATTTCCTTTTGAATTTCTAGCCAAATGTAAAATGTTTCTGTTTTGATTAATATAATAGAGTGAGTTAGGTCTGCTCTATACCAAATGAGCATACCCCCTGAATCCCTTCCCTGTTTCACACCTGGTAGTTTGTTGGATGGGACTGCCAGCTCTCTGTAACTAGAGGGCAACCAGTGGGTTCATCTCTATGTTTCAACCATGTTTCTTGTAGGATGACAATGTCTGTATTTCCGATTTCTTTGATGAAGTCCAGGTTCCTGCTCTTTAGGCCAAAGGCAGATGACCTCAGGCCTTTGATATTCCAGGATGAGATAGTGAAGGCTTTGTGTTCCATAAAGTGTCCAATGATGTTGGTCGTGTGGTTTGGCCTCAGGCCAGTAAGTGTGAGCAGAGCCTGCTGAGCATCTGGTACATGCCATGCGCGTATGTGTGACATCCATATTGAGGCCCTCTTTGCGGGGGTGGGGTGCATGGGGTGGGCAGGAGGGGCATAGGTCTGATTTGAGGGGGCCTAAATGGGGTGTGGACATGGTTGATTTGGGGGGTTGATTGGTTGGGGTGGGGGTGTGGATGTGCCGTACCAGGCGGTGATACATCCCAACAGGATGCTCTCAATTGTGCATCTGTAAAAGTTTGTGAGGGTTTTAGGTGACAAGCCACATTTCTTCAGCCTCCTGAGGTTGAAGAGGCACTGTACCATTTCAGTTTGTCCATGATGTGCACGGCAAGGAACTTAAAACTTTCCACCTTCTCCACTGCTGTCCCGTTGATGTGGATAGGGGGGTGCTCCGTCTGCTGCTTCCTGAAGTCCACGATCATCTCCTTTGTTTTCTTGACGTTGAGTGAGAAGTTGTTTTGCGGACACCACACTCCAAGTGCCCTCACCTCCTCCCTGTAGGCTGTCTCGTTGTTGTTGGTAATCAAGCCTACTACTGTTGTGTCATCTGCAAACTTGATGATTGAGTTGGAGGCGTGCATGGCCATGCAGTCATGGGTGAATAGGGAGTACAGGAGGGGGCTGAGCACGCACCCTTGTGGGGCCCCAGTGTTGAGGGTCAGCGAAGTGGAGATGTTGTTACCTACCTTCACCACCTGGGGGTGCCCCATCAAGAAGTCCACAGGGAGGGGTTGAGACCCAGGGCCTCAAGCTTAATGATGAGCTTTGAGGGTACTCTAGCCTTTAGCTCGGTGCGGATGGTGCCTATAATCTATGGCTTCTGGTTGGGATATGTACGTACGGTCACTGTGGGGACGACGTCGTCGATGCACTTATTGATGAAGCTGGTGACTGAGGTGGTATACTCCTCAATGCCATTGGACGAATACCAGAACATCTCTATCTCCCTCTCCTCCACAGGAATAATAACTGGTGCCTGTGTGAACTCCTCTGAAGGAGGCCGCTGTGAGATGGAGGGTTGGTGCCCTGCTGAGAATGACAAAGTCATAATGTAAGACCCCTCTTTCATTTTCTCTTTCTCTCTTTCTCTCATAAAAAAAAGCTGCTTCATATAGACCATAAAATCTTGAAAATATGATATATCATGTTTACTATTTGTGCATCCCACCTACCTAAGTCTTTCTTCTCTCTCTCTTTTCTCTCCCTTACCCTTTCTCAGGCAACCAATGATGGAGGTGGAAAACTTCACTATTTTCATCAAGAACAGTATCCGCTTCCCTATGTTCAACGTCATCAGGTGAGTCCCACACACCTCTCATTTCTGGGGCTGTATTGGGGAAGACCTTTATGATGTTGTGCTAGAGTACTTTCAGCAGGTCTCACTCCAACTTTCTTGTCAAGGCGTTGCCCTCTCTTTTCTGCCGAAGAAGGGGATTTGGCTCTATCACTCAAATTTGTACCTTCTCTCTCCCACAGAGGGAACTTCCCGTCATCGCTGAATACAACTTATATCAGGAACTGTACATATGACCCGGAGCACAACCGCCACTGTCCCATCTTCAAGGTGGGAGATGTGCTGCGCTATACTGGACAGAACTTCTCCACCATCGCTCAGACAGTGAGACCCATCTCCTCCCCTCTTCATCATCATCTCCTCTATCTCAATCTCTCTCCCCTGAAGGTCTCCCATCTTTCTTTTCTCTCCTCTCCCTCTCTCTTTTATTCTGCTTTCTCAACCTTTCCCTTTCCCACTTCTCCCTCTCCATTTTATATATCTCCAGTCCCACATGCTTGTCCCTACATTTCCTCTTCCCCTCCTCACCTATCTGCCCTTCTCTTCTTTTCCCTCCCGCTGTCTCCCTCTATCAGGGTGGAGAGATCGGGATCAATATTGAATGGGAGTGTAATCTGGATGAGTCTGAAGAAAGATGTGAACCACATTACTCCTTTACGCGACTTGATGCTGTGTTTCAGAAGAACGCCATCTCTCAGGGATACAACTTCAGGTACCTTTTCGTTTAGTACTGTTCAAGAGACTCCCCCTCTTTTTTCTTTTCTCCTCTCCATCCTTCTTTACCCCCCTCTTCCTCTCGTTTTTATTTCTGTGTTCATTGACACTGTCTCCCCCTCTCTCACCATCTACAGATTTGCCAAATATTACAAAATGGAGAACGGGAGTGAGAATCGGACGGACTTCCGCACTCTCCACAAGGCCTACGCCATCCGCTTTGACATCCTGGTCACTGGGCTTGTAAGTGTGGATTAGGGTGTGTGCGCGTGTACCTGTTATCTGTGTATTATATGGGATTGATCTGTCTTTGCCCTTTCAGGCAGGGAAGTTCAACACAGTTCCTACTCTGATCAACCTAGTTGCAGCCTTTACGTCTGTGGGACTGGTAAGGCTTCTGTACTTAGACTGTATGCTTTAAAAGGAGGTCATGCAAGACGTTTTGAATGTTACCACCATTAACCCTAGAATCGAGGCAAATATTTCAGGATTTTTAGGTCAACTTGTGTAACTGTCTTTGTTCTGATATGCTGCAGGGTACGGTCCTCTGTGATATCATCCTCCTGAACTTCCTGAAGGGGGCGGACCAATACAAGGCGAAGAAATTTGAAGAGGTATTTTTTTTATTACTCAGATAAAAGTATATATTTTTTGTGGTATACTGTACGTCATTTGTGTGTGGGAGAGAGAGGTGAAGAGCATCTCGAGACAGTCTTATTCTCTCTCTCTCCCTCGCTTCCTCTCCCTAGGTTTCTGAGTCACAGATACAGATATTACTCTCCCGAGAAAGTTGCAGCCAGCTGTCAATCAAACCAGAGGAGAAGATTTCAGATGACTCGGGAGCTGTCTCCCTTTGCCTGGACCAGCAGCTTTGAGTGACAATCCACTTCAACCAATCGGCAGAGAGGATCCTCCCCCACTTCCTTATTTTATTAGCAGCTGTTGATAAGTCCCATGTTCATGTGAGGGAAGGTAACGATTTAACGTCTGAGGAACTTTAAAAAATGTTTAAAATATATATGTTTTAAGATATTTTGGGGCAAACTATTTCTGAACTCTACCGTAGCTTAAAATAACTTTATGAACAGTTACTTCAATATACATAAAAGCTCTGCCCTGGTCCCATTGTTTTCGTACATATATTATGTAGTTCATATGTTACATTTACCTGGCCTCATCCCTTTCTTCATCCCTGTCTTGCTCTCATAACCTCCATTTGTGATGTTCTATAACGATGGGGGGGGTAAAGGGTTATGAGAAGAGGTGACCTGGTTCTATAATCATCTTGGACCCCCAAAAAACAATAGTAACCAGTAAATACATTTGTCGGAATTGACTGAGTCAGGCCTGCTGTATTTTGTGTGTGTCTGTATCTGATTCCATTGCAATACACACCCAATATACACACACACATGCACACACAAAACACACACACACACAAAATCTGTGCACTGCTCCTCCCACCATGGACCCATCACAGCACTAATAGATCAGCTATCTTAAAAGGATACTTTGGGATTTGGGCATTTATATACGTACTTGTGTCAGATGAACTCCTGGATACCATGTTAATGTCTCTGTGTCCAGTGTGAAGGAAGTTAGAGGTCATTTTGTGAACCAATGCTAACCAGCGTTGACAGGAAGTCTAGGTGGACCAGGTGGACAGGGGTGGTCTGCCAGTTACATGGACGACAACCCAACTTGGGATGGGAGGAGGTTTTAGCGGGTGGAATAGTGGAAAACAATATCAAATATCATGGTACAGCTATATGGACACTCAATCATCATGGTACATTTAATGGTAAGTTTACAAACATATATTATGAGAAATTGAATTGAAACTTGTGTCTTATTATGGTAGTTGGTTAAATAAGTACAGCCAGTTATAATTGGAATGGCTTAGCAGATAATAAGAAAAGACGATCAGTATTTACCTGGCTAAAAGAGAAGGAAAATAATATCTATAATTTACAGGAAACTCATTCAACAATATTAGATGAAGTTCTACTTCTCCCATGGGCAAAGCAACTCAAAAGGGGTGACGATATGAATTAACAATCATTTTGATCCGAATGTGTAAATTGTCCGAACAGATCCACAAGGTAGATGGATTCTTATGGTCCAATATGTTACTGGGCCATAAACAGATTTGGCTCATTAATCAATACGGTCCAAATAATGACGATCTACGCTTCTTTGAAAATATATATACAGTTGAAGTCGGAAGTTTACATACACTTAGGTTGCAATCATTAAAACTCGTTTTTCAACCACTCCACATATTTCTTGTTAACAAATTATAGTTTTGGCAAGTCGGTTAGGACATCTACTTTGTGCATGACACAAGTAATTTTTCCAACAATTGTTTACCGATAGATTATTTCACTAATAATTCATTGTATCTCACCATATTATAATCTCCCAAAATAATAATAGAGTCTTGTATTGCTTTTAGGGTTAATAAATTATTACAGTTGAAGTCGGAAGTTTACATACACCTTAGCCAAATACATTTAAACTCAGTTTTTCACAATTCCTGACATTTAATCCTAGTAAAAATTCCCTGTCTTAGAATCACCACTTTATTTTAAGAATGTGAAATGTCAGAATAATAGTAGAGAAATAATTATTTCAGCTTTTATTTCTTTCATCACATTCCCAGATGGTCAGAAGTTTACATACACTCAATTAGTATTTGGTAGCATTGCCTTTAAATTGTTTAACTTGGGTCAAACGTTTCGGTTAGCCTTCCACAAACTTCCCACAATAAGTTGGGTGAATTTTGGCCCATTCCTCCTGACAGAGCTGGTGTAACTGAGTCAGGTTTGTAGGCCTCCTTGCTCGCACACGCTTTTTCAGTTCTGCCCACAATAGGATTCTATGGGATTGAGGTCAGGGCTTTGTGATGGCCACTACAATGCCTTGACTTTGTTGTCCACAACTTTGGAAGTATGCTTGGGGTCATTGTCCATTTGGAAGACCCATTTGAGACCAAGGTTTAACTTCCTGACTGATGTCTTGAGATGTTGCTTCAATATATCCACATAATTTTCCTTGCTCATGATGCCATCTATTTTGTGAAGTGCACCAGCCCCTCCTGCAGCAAAGCACCCCCACAACATCATGCTGCCACTCCCGTGCTTCACGGTTGGGATTTCTTCAGCTTGCAAGCCTCCCCCTTTTTCCTAAAAACAGAACGGTTGTCATTATGGCCAAACAGTTCTATTTTTGTTTCATCAGACCAGAGGACACTTCTCCAAAAAGTAAGATCTTTGTCCCCATGTGCAGTTGTAAACCGTAGTCTGGCTTTTTTATGGCGGTTCTGGAGCAGTGGCTTTTCCTTGCTGAGCGGCCTTTCCGGTTACGTCAATATAGGACTTGTTTTTACTGTGGATATAGATAATTTTGTACCTGTTTTCTCCAGCATCTGCACAAGGTCCGTTGCTGTTGTTCTGGGATTGATTTGCACTTTTTGCACCAAAGTACATTAATCTCTAGGAGGCAGAGGGCGTCTCCTTCCTGAGGGGTATGACGGCTGCGTGGTCCCATGGTGTTTATACTTGCGTACTATTGTTTGTACAGATAAACGTGGTACCTTCAGGCATTTGGAAATTGCAGTGAATTATAAGTGAAATAATCTGTCTGTAAACAATTGATGGAAAAATTACTTGTGTCATGCACAAAGTAGATGTCCTAACCGACTTGCCAAAACTATAGTTTGTTAACAAGAAATTTGTGGAGTGGTTAAAAAACAAGTTTTAATGACTCCAACAAAGTGTGTGTAAACTTCTGATTTCAAATGTATATATTTTAAATAATATATATACTGTACCAGTCAAAAGTTTGGATACACCTACTCATTCAAGGGTTTTTCATTGTAGAACAATAGCGAAGACATCAAAACTAGGAAATAACACGTGTAATCATAGAGAAACCAAAAAAGTGTTAAACAAATCTAAATATATTTTATATTTGACATTCTTTAAAGTAGCCACCCTTTGCCTTGATGACAGTTTTGCACACTCTTCACCTGGAATGCTTTTCCAACAGTCTTGAAGGAGTTCCCACATATGCTGATTACTTGTTGGCTGCTTTTCTTTCACTCTGCGGTCCGACTCATCCCAAACCATCTCAATTGGGTTGAGGTCGGGTGATTGTGGAGGCCAGATCATCTGATACAGCACTCCATCACTCTCCTTTATGGTCAAATAGCCCTTACACAGCCTGGAGGTGTGTTGGATCATGGTCCTGTTGAAAAACAAATAATAGTCCCACTAAGCTCAAAACAGATGGGATGGCATATCGCTGCAGAATGCTGTGGTAGTCAAGCTGGTTAAGTGTAACTTGAATTCTAAATAAATCACTGACAGTGTCACCTGCAAAGCACCCCCACGCCATAACACCTCCTCCTCCATGCTTCACGGTGGGAACCACACATGCAGAGATCATCTGTTTACCTGCTCTGCGTTTCACAAAGACATGGCGGTTGAAATCAAAAATCTCAAATTTGAACTAATCAGATCAAAGGACAGAGTTCTACCATTGCTCGTGTTTCTTGACGCAAGCAAGTCTCTTCTTATTATTGGTGTCCTTAAGTGATGGTTTCTTTGCAGCAATTCGACCATGAAGGCCTGATTCACGCAGTCTCTGAACAGTAGATGTTGAGATGTGTCTCCTACTTGAACTCTGTGAAGCATTTATTTGGGCTGCAATCTGAGGTGCAGTTAACGCTAATGAACTTATCCTCTTTAGTATAGGTAACTCTGGGTCTTCCTTTCCTGTGGCGTTCCTCATGAGAGCCAGTTTCATCATATCGCTTAATGGTTTTTGTGACTGCACTTGAAGACACTTTCAAAGTTCTTGAAATGTTCCGGATTGACTGACTGACATTTATGTGTTAAAGTAATGATGGACTGTTGTTTCTCTTTGCTAATTTGAGCTGTTCCTGCCCTAATATGGACTTGGTATTTTACCAAACAGGGCTATCTTCTGTATAACACCCCTACCTTGTCACAACACAACTGATTGGCTCAAACGCATTAAGAAGGAAAGAAATTTCACAAATTAACAAAGCACACCTGTTAATTGAAATACATTCCAGGTGACTAACTCATGAAGCTGGTTGAGAGAATGCCAAGAGTGTGCAAAGCTGTCATCAAGGCAAAGGGTGGCTACTTTGAAAAATCTCAAATATATTTTGATTTTTTTAACACTTTTTTGGTTACTTCATGATTCCATATGTGTTATTTCATAGTTTTGATGTCTTCACTATTATTATACAATGTAGAAAATAGTAGAAATAAAGAAAAAACCTTGAATGAGTAGGTTTGTCAAAATTTTTGACTGGTACTGGACATTACATACATATGATTTGCTGTATGTGGATTATGGATTAGACAGACCAGCGGCTATTGAGATTTACATACAGAGAACAATCTAGAATATTCCTTGTTTGTCCACAGTCTTAGTTCAGTTTCAGGCATGTGCCTTGGCTTCTCTTCTCTTGTTAGGAAGAATGCCAGGATTTTTCTCTTTTTCATCCTAGTCTTTCTCCAATGTCACACTTTTTTTGCAGATGGATTGTTGACATATTCTTTCCCCTTATTTCTTGTCTGTTTCATGCTCACTCCAGTCATCTATATGTTGTCAGAAAAGTTGCAACATCACTCTGTAGACTCAGCAGTGCCAAAAAACAGCTCAAACTCATTAAGTCTCTCTTTGTCTTGCTCACGATCAAATTCTCTCTCTCTCGTTCCTCTGTAGCCTATCTATATCAAAGTCACATTTGTCTATTTTCGTGGTGGAGAAGTTGTTCTTTCTTTCGCTCCTAGAGGGATCATGTCATCACTGGGAGGAGAGTAGAGGAATAAGCGTTTCACAGGCCTTATAGACAGACAGACAGGCAAACAGGCAGGCACATCCAGACCAATGAGAAAGCCCAGTGAGGCTGGATAGCCTAACTACTCTATAGCCCTTGCCCTTTCATCCACAAGTGACAGTGACTCAGACTCTCTCCATTTCTTTCTTTATCTCTATCGCTCTCACTCTGTGTGTCTCTGTGACAGGTGCACACTGGCAAACGCCTGCTTTCTCTGCCCAGAGAAAACTATTTTTACATGTCTGAGCAAAATAAGTTTGCCTCACATTAGGAAATACATTACTTCTACTATTCCACACAAAGATATACAGTGAGGGAAAAAAGTATTTGATCCCCTGCTGATTTTGTACGTTTGCCCACTGACGAAGAAATGATCAGTCTATAATTTTAATGGTAGGTTTATTTGAACAGTGAGAGACAAAATAACAACAAAAAAATCCAGAAAAACTTTAAAAATGTTATAAATTAATTTGCATTTTAATGAGGGAAATAAGTATTTGACCCCTCTGCAAAACATGACTTAGTACTTGTTGTCATTCACAGAGGTCAGACGTTTCTTGTAGTTGGCCACTAGGTTTGCACACATCTCAGGAAGGATTTTGTCCCACTCCTCTTTGCAGATCTTCTCCAAGTCATTAAGGTTTCGAGGCTGATGTTTGGCAACTCGAACCTTCAGCTCCCTCCACAGATTTTCTATGGGATTAATGTCTGGAGACTGGCTAGGCCACTCCAGGACCTTAATGTGCTTCTTCTTGAGCCACTCCTTTGTTGCCTTGGCTGTGTGTTTTGGGTCATTGTCATGCTGGAATACCCATCCATGACCCATTTTCAATGCCCTGCTGAGGGAAGGAAGTTCTCACCCAAGATTTGACGATACATGGCCCCGTCCATCGTCCCTTTGATGCGGCGAAGTTGTCCTGTCCCCTTAGCAGAAAAACACCCCCAAAGTATAATGTTTCCACCTCCATGTTTGACGGTGGGGATGGTGTTCTTGGGGTCATAGGCAGCATTCCTCCTCCTCCAAACACGGCGAGTTGAGTTGATGCCAAAGAGCTCCATTTTGGTCTCATCTGACCACAACACTTTTACCCAGTTGTCCTCTGAATCATTCAGATGTTCATTGGCAAACTTCAGACGGGCATGTATATGTGCTTTCTTGAGCAGGAGGACCTTGCGTGCGCTGCAGGATTTCAGTCCTTCACGGCGTAGTGTGTTACCAATTGTTTTCTTGGTGAGTATGGTCCCAGCTGCTGTCACGACCGTCGGAATGAGCGGACCAAAATGCAGCGCGTGTGCCATTCCATATGTTTAATAATAAGAAGTGGAATGTACAAAGATGCAATGAACAAAATAAAGAAAAACACAACGATCGATATAAACTAACTGACTGGCTGGCTGGCTGGCTGGCTGGCTGGCTGGCTGGCTGGCTGGCTGGCTGGCTGGCTGGCTGGCTGGCTGGCTGGCTGGCTGGCTGACTGACTGACTGGCTGGCACGCACGCTAAATGGTGAAAAGAACAAACATATATATGGTTCCCAATTAGAGGTAACGACAATCAGCTGCCTCTAATTGGGAACCATCAAAAACCAAACATAGAAATACAACCACCTAGAAACCAAAACCCCTCCTGACCTAAACACAAATAATTAGCCAGCCGGCTATCCCAGGCCAGGACATGACAGCTGCCTTGAGATCATTGACAAGATCCTCCCGTGTAGTTCTGGGCTGATTCCTCATGGTTCTCATGATCATTGCAACTCCACGAGGTGAGATCTTGCATGGAGCCCCAGGCCGAGGGAGATTGAAAGTTCTTTTGTGTTTCTTCCATTTGTGAATAATTGCACCAACTGTTGTCACCTTCTCACCAAGCTGCTTGCCGATGGTCTTGTAGCCCATTGATATCCTTGGAGAGCTCTTTGGTCTTGGCCATGGTGGAGAGTTTGGAATCTGATTGATTGATTGCTTCTGTGGACAGGTGTCTTTTATACAAGTAACAAACTGAGATTAGGAGCACTCCCTTTAAGAGTGTGCTCCTAATCTCAGCCCGTTACCTGTATAAAAGACACCTGGGAGCCAGAAATCTTTCTGATTGAGAGGGGTTCAAATACTTATTTCCCTCATTAAAATGCAAATCAATTTATAACATTTTTCACATTAGTTTTTCTGGACTTTTTTGTTATTATTCTGTCTCTCACTGTTCAAATACACCTACCATTAAAATTATAGACTGATCATTTATTTGTCAGTGGGCAAACGTACAAAATCAGCAGGGGATCAAATACTTTTTTCCCTCTCTGTATGTGGCACGTTTACAAAATCCTTGTTGTTCTTCCAGCAGAACTTTAATCATGTTAAAGCAGTTTTTTAGCGTTTGAGTTGTGTGGTTGCAATATCAACAGTCTCTTGTCTCTGGTCTATCTTGGCATGCATCATTTAAGACTACGTTGAAATTGTGTGCAGCACAATGGACATATAATGCACAATGTCTCAGGAAAAACTGTCTGGGTTGGTAATACTCACTATAGAAAACAGTCAGGCCCCCAACCTGGACCTACAGGCCGTGGTGAAAACATTAGCACACAAAAAAGGAGGACTTCAGGACACCAGGGGAGTCTCTTAAGTTGGATTTAATTTACCTTGAATGCTGCAGCCCATTTGTGTAGGCTACTAGCCAGACAAACCCAGCTGAGTTCAACAATAAATAGTGACTGAATTTATCACGGCTATTTGATGTGAAATTATTTATAAAAAGTTCCTAAATAGCAGGTATATATATTAGCTATAGATCGTACCCTGCATAATAAAACAGTCCCTATTAAGCTAGTGTTTTGAGGGTGGACTGTATTATATGGCATTAATAGACTGGTTTAACATACAAACACCTTTCTATCCAAGCTGGGAGAGAGCGTGAGGACGGCTCATGTCCTGCAGGTTGATTTGAATTGCTGTTGCATTGAACATATTTTACAATTTGCAATGTATACATTTCCAACTTTAATCACTGAAAAAGTTATTAAATTATTTCCACCAGCCATCAGTTGTGACACCATGTACAGCTTTGTGAAATGTTAGGCTTAACATGAGAAAATTATGATCAAATAGGCCTACCAATAAACATTTGTCCATTAGCTAAAGCAACACTATACATGCCCTGACACCACAGAAGGGTTTCATTGATTCTATCCTGAACAAAAATATAAACGCAACACGCAACAAGTGTTGGTCCCATGTTTCATGAGCTGAAATAAAAGATCCCAGAACTTTTCCATACGCACAAAAAGCTTATTTCTCTCAAATGTTTTGCTATAATTTGTTACACAGGTTACACAGGTGCACCTTGTGCCGGGGACAATAAAAGGTCACTCTAAACACAACACAATGCCACAGATGTCTCAAGTTTTGAGGGGATGTGCAATTGGCATGCTGACTGCAGGAATGTCCACCAGAGCTGTTGCCAGAGAATTTAATGTTAATTTCTCTGCCATAAGCCAACGTAGTTTTAGAGAATTTGTTAGTAGGTCTAACCGGCCTCACAACCGCAGACCATGTGTAACCACGCCAGCCCAGGACCTCCACATCCAGCTTCTTGACCTGTGAGATCGTCTGAGACCAGTCACCCGGACAGCTGATGAAACTGAGGAGTATTTCTGTCTGTAATAAATCCCTTTTGTGGGGAAAAACTTATTTTGATTGGCTGGGCCTGGCTCCCCAGGCCCACCCATGGCTGCGCCGCTGCCCAGTCATGTTAAATCCATAGATTAGGGCCTAAATGATTTTATTTAAATTGACTGATTTCCTTATATGAACTGTAATTCAGTAAAATCGTTGAAATTATAGCATGTTGCCTTTATATTTTTGTTCATTAGACTTGTTACAGGCTACGACTTAGCATGTTATCTTAGCATTCATCTACTTAGCATGTTATCTTAGCATTCATCTACTTAGCATGTTAGCTAACCCTTCCCCTAACCCTAAACGTAACCCTTTAACCTTACTCCTAACGTTAACTCTAACATTAACCCTAACCTAGCTAGCATTAGCCACTTAGCCACCATTAGAAACAACATATTGGAATTTGTAACACATCATACCTATTGGAATTTGTAACATACTATACGTCCTACATATCATATTATGTAATGTAACCTAATATAACATATCAAACTAAATGGAGTAGCACCGATTTTAGTAACATATAATACGTTTTCCTCTGAGACCAGGTTGATCTGTGCTGCAGTTGTCTATGTGCCGGGGACTAGGGTCAGTCTGTTATATCTGGTTTAATTATCCTGTCTGATCTGTTGTCCTGTGTGAATTTAAGTATGCTCCCTCTAATTCTCTATTTCTCCCTCCCCGAGGACCTGAATCCTAGGACCATGCCTCATGACTACCTGGCCTGATGACTCCTTGCCAGTGCCGATTTTAGCATGTAAATCTTGGTGGGGAAAACCATTTTTTTGGGGGGGGGGTGCATGCCAACAAAGCCACTAAACAATACATTAATTGCACTATAACGGTGACAACCTGTTAGGGCCGACATAAAGTCCCAACAGCAGTCCCAACACCTTACCACTGATACACCTGGCTATCAGCGGAGCCTTGTCTGGCAGCGAAACAGTTCATCCAGCCTCATTTACTGCCTTTTCAAAAAACATAGTTGATATGGCTTACTTGTTTAAACAAATGTGGTTTCTACTGACAATTGAGATGTACAAACTATGGCATAAGGGGACTACAGGCGGATAAGAGGCCATCTGTAATTTCGATTAAGACATTAATGAGCGAGCTAGGACGGACGTAGTCAGTATAACTATTTGTTCATCACTTTTGTGAAATGTACAGAGACTGAATTCAGAACATGGGCCGTTCTTAGTGTTCTCTCTGTACACCAAGTCAGAACAGTAGGATAAATAAAGGGGGCATATGAGCAGACAACAAATCTTCAGAATCTAGCCAGTCAGACGGGAGTTATCTTTTCTGGCTAAAATGATATGCCAGCTTTCACTTTACTCAACAACAGTAGCTAACTACTTACCTAGCTAGCTTGCTAAGTAGCTAGCTAACAAGCTATCCAGGCAGTAAGTACCCTTGGCTAGCTACATTGTGAGCGGCCGTTATAACGTCGCTAGCAGTCTTTGGTCAGTGAATAACTTGTAATATAGCTACTCCTTATGACAGCTTTTTAGCTAACTTGTTTCGCTCTGCAATATATTGAAAAGTGTTAATGTTAACTATTTAAAAGTGACAAGTTAGCTATCAAACATAGCTAGTCACCTTGATATTTGTCAGCTCTCTTGAGTGATGAGTAGCCATCTTAATATTGAGTTGCACTCCCTTTTGCCCTCCAAACAGCCTCAATTCATGGGGGCATGGACTCTACAAGATGTTGAAAGTGTTCCACAGGGATGCTGGTCCATGTTGACTCCAGTGGTTCCCACAGTTGTGCCAAGTCAGCTGGATGTCCTTTGGGTAGTGCACCATTTTTGATACAGGAAACTGTTGAATGTGGAAAAACCCAGCAGCATTACATGCAATTAATTTTTTAAACTGCATTGTTGGTTAGGGGCTTAGTAAGTAAGCATTTCACTGCAAGGTCTATTTTTCACCAGGTAAGTTGACTGAGAACACATTCTCATTTACAGCAACAACCTGGGGAATAGTTACAGGGGAGAGGAGGGGGATGAATGAGCCATTTGTAAGCTGGGGATGATTAGGTGACCATGATGGTATTACAGCCTGGGAATTTAGCCAGGACACCCCTCTCTTACAATAAGTGCCATGGTATCTTTAATGACCTCAGAGTCAGGACACACATTTAACATCCCATCTGAAAGTCAGCACCCTACACAGGGCTCTGTCCCCAAACACTGCCCTGGGGCACTGGGATATTTTTTTAGACCTGAGGAAAGAGTGCCTCCTACTGGCCCACCAACACCACTTCCAGCAGCATCTGGTCTCCCATCCAGGGACTGAGCAGAACCAACCCTGCTTAGCTTCAGAAGCAAGCCAGCAGTGGGATGCAGGGTGGTATGCTGCTGGCATTTACAACTGTTTTATTCGGCGCATGTGACTAATAACATTTGAATTGATTTGAGTTCTTGACACTCAAACCGGTGCGCCTGGCACCTACTACCATACCCCGTTCAAAAGCACATAAATATTTTGTCTTGCCCATTCAGATACACCATTCCCTGTGGACATGCTTTTTGCTGCAAGATGGCCATCAAGGTACAGAGACACATTGATTGTATCATAGTGTACTGATATATTTGTAATTTGTACTTACCCTCCCTCTCTCCTAGTGTGTGCAGGCTGTGTTCAGGTCCCTGTCGTCCCTGGAGAAGACAGTAGAGAAGTGTCACATTGAGCTGGATGGAAGAGTCTCACGTTCACCCAGCAGTGCAAACATGGTACAGACTGGAAACGTGCCGTAAAACCCTAGAGCAGTTTGATCTAAAGTTAGTCAACCTCCTCACACTGTTAGCTGTCCCCTAACTATGGCATATTGTGTGTGTATGTGCCGTAGGGCGGCTGAAGACACACAACCTGTCATTGCAGGACAGGGAGAGTCTGCAGGCCGTGTTTGGTAAAGAGAGCCGTGCCAACGTGTTTGCGCCCAGCCCTGGTCGGCACATTTCTCTTTCTCCTTCTCGCTCTCCCTCTCTCTCTCTCTCAATCAGTCTGTCAATGTTCTTCTCCTCTGATCTTCCCTCGAAAGCATCTTTTTGGTTTTCCTTATTTTTGTCCTCCAGGTTGTGGTTGACACAGTGCTGCACTTTACCTTCCTCTCTGGAAGAGGTGAGTGTGTCAGTGAGTGGAGAATGAGTGTGGTTCAGGAACCATGTAGATGAGTAGGTAGGTGAGGAGAAACTATTTTTGACACTATTGAAGAGTTGGATACGCAGAGTTTATTAGTTTTTTTTTTTAGTAAGTCAAGAACCATATTTTGTAAAATTATAGTAATGTCTTTAATATTCCACCCTCTCTCTCTCTCTCTCTCTCTCTCTCTCTCTCGTGCGCGTGTGTTAATTATTCAAGGTACTCCTCGCTCTTTTGTTTGGGTTTCAACCCTGTGTTTTGTTATAGTGTTTGTTTGGTCTTAGTCCCGTGCCTTTACACAGAATGCTGTAATTTGGGTACAATAAAGACCCCTATTACGCATCCCTGCGTCTGTCTCCCGAATCATTTATAGCAACGTGACACTAACCAACAATCCAACAAGAAAAATAAGTGTTTAGAAAGTATTTACTAAAATAAACTGAAGAATAAATAAATAAATAAAAAAATAAGAAATTAGAAAAATAACAAATAATTAAAGAGCAACAATAAAATAACAGTAGCGAGGCTATGTACAGGGGGTACCAGTACAGAGTCAATGTGCGGGGGCACAGGTTAGTCGAGGTAATATGTACATGAAGGTAGAGGTAAAGTGACTATGTATAGATAATAAACAGAGAGCAGCAGCAGCGTAAAAATGGGAGAGGGGGGGACAATGGACACATATGAATATTAAGTTATTAGGATATTTTGTGTTTCCCGGGTATGACTCATTTGTGTGTGTATCTGTTTTTGTCTGTCTCGTAGTGTTAAGTGTAACAAACAGTGTTCTGGAGGTGAACTTCGTGCTCGCCACTCTCTGACGACTCCAACCTCCGTAACCATGACAACAACAACACAAAACGGTAATTGAACATTAACTGTAAATCATTCAGAGAAGTCATACCTCTTTGCACAGGACCCTGCTCTTTACCCAGAATCCTCTCCTCTCTCCCCAGAGCTCGCTCGGCGCCAGCTCCTGATGACTTGATGAGTGACAACATCGACTCCTATCTCATCGCCATGGAGACCAGTGAATTAGCGGGTCCCTCCGATGCACCCGCAGCTCGGACCCCCTCTCCCAATCACAACCCAGCCACATGTAGCTTATCACAGTGCAAGGAAGAGGAGGAAGAGACAGAGGACACTGAAAGACCTCCCAGTAAAAAGGTGAGCTTTGTTGTCAAAGTGCTTACTGTGAGTTACACAACTGCTGGGATCAAAATGTGAAACCAATCTCTCCCCCTCTCTCCCTCTCTATCCCTGCTCTGTTCCGCTCCCTGTTTTTCGGGTCAGTCTGTCCCACTGATTCCCAACTGACCAATCAAACGATCAAGAGCCAGGAAGTGCTGGTCAGCGACAGCGAGGACGAAACCCCAGCAGCATCGCTGTGACATGGGGTGGTGGAACAGGAGCAGTGTGTGTTTGTGAGACTGTGTGTAAATCCATTTCACACCACTTATGGAATCCCTTTGAGGACACATATTTAAAGAGACAAGGGACAGTGACGGGACATTCAGCCTGGGGACTCCGGAGTTATGAGGAATTGGACAACAAGCACTTCCTGTTTATGTTGGCATGTCAATGATCAATGTACACAAGCCCTAGAATAAAACAAACAGTATTTTCCTGAGTTAGAAAAAATAATAGTTTTATTTACAATCCAGAAATGTCTACAATTGAAGGAGATGTTTTATGGGTAATTTTTGTGGTTTGTAAAATATTTTTAGATGTCGATATCTTTCCTTGCTTGTTAAAAATATGTCTCCATAGACGGAGTAGAGTTTCTTTTGGAACCAAATGTCTGTGAGCCGCTGCTTCCGGGGAAGGGGGCATTGCTGTGTTGCACCTGAAAACTCTTCCCTCTCGTCTGAGGCTTCCTCCTCTCCCTCTTTCTCTCTTTCTCCTCTTTTTCCATCTCCTTCTCCCTCTTCTTCCGTAATTTCTCCTCCTCTTTCTCCCTCCTCTCCTGCTCCCTCCGTCTCCTCCTCCTCTCTCTGGAGCTCAGCTCCTCCTCTTCCTCCCCCCTGACTGTGCGCCCCTCACCTGTCCCATCACTAAAGTCCTGGATCAGGATTTGGGGGACAGAGACTTTAGGTTTCCCTTTCTCCCTGTCCTGTTTGGGCTGCTCCCCTTTGAGCCTGCGGAAGAGACCAAATCGCCTGGGGGTGTCGGTTGGTCCTCTGCCTGGTTTGGACACAGTCTGAAGTGGGACAGTGCCTGGGATGCTCCCTGTCACTTGTCGGGGTGATTCTGGGTTTTTTGGTACCTGAATTGGAGCTGTGGTGTTAGGTTGTGGTTGGTCGAACTGAGTGAGGCCTGTATTTGATTGGTTAGAGTGTGTGAAGGTGGGTTGTGATTGGTTGGGGTCGGTGAAGAGATCCTCAGAGAGCCTCCGAGTGAGCTTCCGGGAGCTGGAGGACTTGCAGAGCCGGAAGGCTCCATCACGGGCCTGAGTCCTTTGGGAGGAGACATCCGCGTGTGTGGATACTGGCTTGCCAGATCCAGCCTTTGAGTCTGCAGGAGGTGGAGACTCGCTCTTTTCACTCTTACTTTGTGACTTTGGGTTGCCAGGTATGAGAGGGAGGTCAGCTTTCAGTGATTCCCCCTGATGCGATGGTGGAAGCATGTCAGTTGAGGCTTCCTGAGAGGGAAATGTCAATGCTTCCTCTTCTTTCTCTCCTTCACTCTCTCTGACGTTCTGGGTCTCCTGATTCTCCTCTGAATGGATGGTGACTGGACTCTGGGGTTCTTCAGGAATCTTCTGGTCTTGGCCTGTTTGGTCTTGGCCTGAGGTCAACTCTGGAGAAACCTGGCTCTGATTGGCTGGTGTTATCCTAGAGGGCTCTGTGTACTGTACCTCTATCTTTGATGCTGTCTCTGTGTGTGTCTGAATTTCATTTGGGGATGCTATGACCGCCTCTATCCCTGTGCTTGTGTCAGTGGCTTCCTCTATCCCTGTGTCAGTGGCTTCCACTATCCCTGTGCTTGTGTCAGTGGTTTCCTCTGTCCCTGTGTTTGTGTCAGTGGCGTCCTCTATCCCTGTGTTTGTGTCAGTGGTTTCCTCTGTCCCTGTGCTTGTGTCAGTGGCTTCCTCTATCCCTGTGTCAGTGGCTTCCTCTATCCCTGTGTTTGTGTCAGTGGCTTCCTCTGTCCCTGTGCTTGTGTCAGTGGCTTCCTCTATCCCTGTGTCAGTGGCTTCCTCTATCCCTGTGTTTGTGTCAGTGGCTTCCTCTGTCCCTGTGTTTGTGTCAGTGGCTTCCTCTATCCCTGTGCTTGTGTCAGTGGCTTCCTCTATCCCTGTGTCAGTGGCTTCCTCTATCCCTGTGTCAGTGGCTTCTTTTATCCCTGTGTTTGTGTCAGTGTCTTCCTCTGTCCCTGTGTTTGTGTCAGTGGCTTCCTCTATCCCTGTGCTTGTGTCAGTGGCTTCCTCTATCCCTGTGTCAGTGGCTTCCTCTATCCCTGTGTCAGTGGCTTCCTCTATCCCTGTGTCAGTGGCTTCTTTTATCCCTGTGTTTGTGTCAGTGGCTTCCTCTATCCCTGTGCTTGTGTCAGTGGCTTCCTCTATCCCTGTGTCAGTGGCTTCCTCTGTGCGCGTCTCTGTCCCTGTCTCTGTCCCTACCTCTATCTCTGACTCTTTCTCTGTCTCTATGTGTATATCAGCCTCCATCTGTGACCCCAAGTCTGCCTCTACTCTTGTGTCTGCCTCTATGTACATCGCTGACTCATTTTCTCCCTGTGTCTCTGTTTCTGTATGTGCCTCTACCTCCGTTTCTACCTCTGTTTGTCTCTCTGTCTCAGATTTTTTGTCCGTGTGTGTCTCCGTTTCTGTCCCTTTGTGTGACTGTGTCTCTGTATGTGCCTCTATCGCCTTGTTGGTATCAGTCTCTGTGTTAGCCTCTTTGTCTCTCTCTCTCAGTGACCCAATGTCTATTTCTGCCTCTAAGTTTATATCTGCCTCTTGTTGCGTGTCGGTCTCAGTGTCTGTCTCAGTGTCTGTTTTAACATCTGTTTGAGTCTCTGTTTTTGACCCCATATCTGTCTCTGTCTCTACACTTTTATCTGTGTGTTGTCCTTTCTGTACCTCAGCCTCCATTTCTTTCTCTGTCTTGGCTTCTGTGTGAATCTGGATCTCTGTCACTGTTTCCTCCTCTGTCTTGGCTTCTGTGTGAATCTGGATCTCTGTCACTGTTTCCTCCTCTGTCTTGGCTTCTGTGTGAATCTGGATCTCTGTCACTGTTTCTTCCTCTGTCTTGGCTTCTGTATGAATCTGGATCTCTGTCACTGTTTCCTCCTCTGTCTTGGCTTCTGTATGAATCTGGATCTCTGTCACTGTTTCCTCCTCTGTCTTGGCTTCTACATGTGTCTCTGTCTCCTTGCGTTCCTCTGCCTCACCCTTTGTCTCTGTCACTATGTGCTCTGTGGTGATACGTGCACTCTCTGTTGACTGTTTGTTCAGTACTTCCTGTGTTCCCATGGAGACTTTACTGTGGTTAGTTTCCTGTGACTGGCTGTCGCCGTGCTGCTGAGAGGCCTGTGTCTCGCTGGAACCACCCTGCTCCTCCTCCTGGCCCTGTGAGGTGACGCTAGGGCCACAGGTGAGCTCACGCTGCCGGGACGCAACTCCGGCTGAATCTGGGGTCATCTGGGTCTTTTGGGTTCTGTCCTGTTCTGACGGTTCTTTGTGTTCTAACGGTTCCCTCAGTTCCACTGGTTCCCTGTCCTCTGTAGCAGGAGGTGGAACACCCTGAGCCCTCACTGGACTACCATCCATCTCACTTCCTCTCCTCAGATCCCCTCCCTCGCTTCTCTCCTCCCACACCTCCTTTGAAACCTTCCTCACCTCTCCGCCTCCCCCCTCCCGTTCCCCTGTGAGGGTGGGCGAGCGTATCGGTGAGAGGGACAGGTTCCCTTTCTCCCTCTCCTTCCTGTTCCTCTCCTCCTCCCTCTCTCGAGCCTTCGCCCACGCCATCCGATATCCGTGGCAACGACCCCGGGGATCAAAGGTGGAGGCAGGCCGTTCCTTCCTCCACTTCTCCAGCTCTTTCTCCGTCTGCCTCTCCAGATCCTTACCCGAAAGGGGGACAGAACACACCTGGGTGGGGTGAAAGGGAGATGGAGAGTTGGTAAAAGTGGGGTAACACAGGTGTGTATTGTACATGCATGGTAAGATAGTTCAAGTATAACCGGTGTACATGAGGCCAGGTGTCTGACCTCTCCAATGAAGGTATCATCCTCCTGCTGCACCTGCTCCCTCACAGCCCTCAGCCTCTCCAGAGTCTCCATCTGGCCCTCGCACTTCTCCCTCTGCTCCAACCGGCCCAGAGCCCTGCGCACCAACACAACCGCCACCTGGAACAACACACGCACTCCTGATGGAGGGGGATGGAGAGGGTGAGAACGACACACAGGATATGGGGGGAGTAAGAGGTGAGATTAACCAAACCCTTTGTTAGAAAAATACTTTCTTTAGGGTTCACTATAGACAGACAGACAGACAGATGAATGGCCATGAAATAAGTATAGATATACTGGATAACATAGATGAATGAATAGATAGATGGATAGATTCATTCATTCATTCCCTCCTTCATTAACAGACCGTAGCAGAAGAACAGGTCCCAGACTCGGAGAAGGGTGTTGAATGGCAGGTGGCGTGTGAACAGGCACATCAGCCAATCGGTGGCGAACATCAGAGGCTCCACACCATGTCTCTGCAGATGCTTGTGAGTCGCGGGACACGTCTTCTTCAGCACCCAGGTCAGCATGGCCGCGTCAAAGAGAACCCCCTCCTACAGACAACATTAGAGATACAAGTGTCTGGAGAAATGCTCTTCAGCTATGTTACAACAACCAAACAACCAATGTACAGTAAAGGTCAAAAGTTTGGAAACACCTATTCATTCAAGGGTTTTTCTTCATTTTTACTATTTTCTACATAGAAGTATAATAGTGAAGACATCAACACTATGAAATAACACATATGGAATTATGTAGCAACCCAAAAAAGCATTAAACAAATCAAAATATATTTTAGATTTTAGGTTCTTCAAAGTAGCCACCCTTTTCCTTGATGACAGATTTGTACACTTGGCATTCTCTCAACCAGCTTCACCTGGAATGCTTTTCCAACATTCTTGAAGGAGTTTCTACATATGCTGAGCACTTGTTGGTTGCATTTCCTTCACTCTGCAGTCCAACTCTTCCCAAACCATCTCAATTGGGTTGAGGTCGGGTGATTGTGGAGGCCAGGTCATCTGATGCAGCACTCCATCACTCTCCTTCATGGTCAAATAGCCCTTACAGCCTGGAGGTGTGTTGGGTCATTGTCATGTTGAAAAACAAATAAGAGTCCCACCAGGTGCAAACCAGATGAAATGGTGTATCACTGTAGAATTCTGTGGTAGCCATGCTGGTTAAGTGTCCCTTGAATTCTAAATAAATCACAGACAGTGTCACCAGCAAAGCACCCCCACACCATCACACCTCCTCCATGCTTCACGGTGGAAACCACACATGCAGAGATCATCCGTTCACCTACTCTGCGTCTCACAAAGACACAGCGGTTGGAACCAACAATCTCAAATTTGGACTCATCAGACCAAAGGACAGATTTCCACCGGTCTAATGGCCATTGCTCGTGTTTCTTGGCCCAAGCAAGTCTCTTCTTATTATTGGTGTCCTTTAGTTGTGGTTTCTTTGCAGAAATTCGACCATGAAGGCCTGATTCACACAGTCTCCTCTGAACAATTGATGTTGATATGTGTCTATTACTTGTGAAGCATTTATTTGGGCTGCAGTTTCTGAGGCTGGTAACTCTAATGAACTTATCCTCTGCAGCAGAGGTAACTCTGGGTCTTCCTTTCCTGTGGCGGTCCTCATGAGAGGCAGTTTCATCATAGCAGTTGATGGTTTTTGCGACTGCACTTGAAGAAACTTTCAAAGTTTCTGAAATTTTCAGGATTGACTGACCTTCATGTCTTAAAGTAATGATGGACTGTCGTTTGTCTTTGCTTATTTGAGCTGTTCTTGCCATAATAAGGACTTGGTCTTTTACCAAATAGGGCTATCTTCTGTATACCTCCCCAACCTTGTCACAACACATCTGATTGGCTCGAATGCATTAAGAAGGAAAAAGAAATCACAAATTAACTTTTAACAAGGCACACCTGTCAACTGAAATGCATTCCAGGTGACTACCTCATGAAGCTGGTTGAGAGAATGCCAAGAGTGTGCAAAGCTGTTATCAAGGCAAAGGGGTGGCTACTTTGATGAATCTCAAATCTCAAATATATTTTGATTTGCTTAACACTTTGTTGGTTATTTCATAGTTTTGATGTCTTCACAATTGTTCTACAATGTAGAAAATAGTAAAAATACAGAAAAATACCATGGAATGAGTAGGTGTCTAACTTTTGACTGATACTGTACATATGCAGTTTTCCCTCTGAGTACTCTTTGGATCACTAATTGACCATGTGCAGTAAAGTAACATAATCTTACCAGAAGGGGGCTGTAGTAGTCAGGGAGGTACTGTTCACTAATCTGTACCAGGCACCAGAATGCCTCCTATAGGAGGGGAAAGCAAAGGTATTAAGAGAGATAGAAGGTTATTACAGGCTGTGACGGAGGGAAAGCTCAAGCTTGCCACCTATCCAGTCCTTTCATGTTGTTCAGGTGGATGGATGGTGATTGTAAGCAGGGGCGCAATTTCACTGGGGACTAGGGGGGAGGGGGGATATGTCCCCCCCTACATTCTGAAATTGCATTTTTAACCCCCAATTTTATCATTGGAATGTGATACAAAACGAGGCAATGGTGTGCTTCAGGACCATGGGACGCCTCAGAGCAGTCAGGTAGGCTGTTTGGAGTGTTTATCCGACTGGATAAAAAAGAAATAATAACAATTATGTCCCCCCCATTTCTAAAACCAAAGTTGCGCCCTTGATTGTAACAGTACCTCAGTAGGCATGTTCATCAGCAGTACAGCTGCTACAGGTCCCTGGGCCTGACAGTAGCCCTCATCAGGCTTCAGCTGAGTAAAGGCCTTCAGCACCCGGAACAGACCACGCTGCCTACCCACACAAACAACACCACACTCAGATCAACCAGAACGCTGACAGGATAACACCAGACAATATGTATACAACAGTACAAAAAGAATGAGATATGGAGAAAGATGTGTCGTACGTCATCATCGTTCCATAAATTGTATGGAGTATTATGAGGCTGTTTTACCCATGGCCGTCTCTGGAGAGGAACATCTCATGGAAGGGGAACTGGCGGTCTAAGTCTCTCTCGATAACGTCCACACAGCTCTGTAGGGCAGGCCTGGAGTCCAGAGTCTGACAGAGGGAGAGAGATTTACCTGATAACTTTACTCTGCAATATTTGTATATTTAATATTAGAAAACGATAAAGGCCGAGTAAGCTTCTAATAATCGATTCTATCTATATAGTTGAGTTGGTTGCTCTATCTTACCTGGTAGAGGTCCTTGTTGCGGTTCATTCTGTCTGTGGCGCCACACAGCAGTGGCCAACATTTAGCCCTGAGGGATGCTGGGATGCCTTTCTGACACTGCTCTTTGACCTGAGAGACCGGTGGAGAGTAAGGATCATGCCAGAGTAAATACCTGGGTCTGGTGTCCCAGAAGAAGTTACATCAAAAACGCCAAGTACACACCTTGCTGGACTTCTTTAGTAAGACACGATCCCATTGGGTGATGATGTTGATCCACTTAGTCTCTCTCTGTCTAACGAGCTCAGGAGGCGGGCCTTCACTCCTGACACCAACATATCATAAGCAAAATAAGGTGACCACTTTAAACATAACGGTCATAATAACATTTCCAAGTCAGTATCTTTCTAGGGCAGGTAACTAACTCCTCACTTTGGCTCTTTCCTGTTTCTGAGGACCAAAGTCCTCTCTAAGGCAGCCAATTTACCCAAATGTACTGAGTTGAGTCAACTGCACCTTCGTTACAGAGAAAGAAAATACCGTAAAGATACACAGGAAACAGGAAAACCGCATGATGGCGGTATGACTATCTCCATAGCAACAGGTCAGGATGTTCAAGGACACAGAGTGAGAGAGTGTTGGGGATGACTGTTAAGAGGATGTCTGTTATATTTGTGTTCGGTTATTACCGTTGTTTATTCTGTGAACTAAATAAAGAATGACTTACATTTGTATCTATATAATAAAATTAAAAAAGTACTGTGACGCTGAACTGTGATCTTTCGTGCTACAACTGTTTTTTTTTGCATGAAGTTGAAAGTTATAGGATGTGTCTTTAGTGTCCTCTGTTCACCAGAAATGCATTATTGCTCAGTTTGTTTCTCTTATCATAACTAATCAATCCTTTAAAAGGCAGTGCAGTTAAAAAGGTCATTTCCCTGCTGTTGTTTTTTAGGATATTTCCACACAGGTCGAAACAACACGGAAATTGTGTAAAAGCTACAGTTGAAGTCAGAAGTTTACATATACCTTAACCAAAAGCATTTAAACTCAGTTTTTCACAATAAAATTCCCTGTCTTAGGTCCGTTAGGATCACCACTTTATTTTGAGAATGTGAAATGTCAGAATAATAGTAGAGAGAATTATTTATTTCAGCTTTTATTTCTTTCATCACATTCCCAGTGGGTCAGAAGTTTACATACACTCAATTAGTATTTGGTAGCATTGCCTTTAAATTGTTTAACTTGGGTCAAATGTTTCGGGTAGAGTTCCACAAGCTTCCCACAATAAGTTGGGTGAATTTTGGCCAATTCCTCCTGTCAGGTTTGTAGGCCTCCTTGCTCGCACTTGCTTTTTCATGTCTGGCAACACATTTTCTATAGGATTGAGGTCAGGGCTTTGTGATGGCCACTCCAATACCTTCACCCTTTTGTCCTTAAGCCATTTTGCCACAACTTTGTAAGTATGCTTGGGGTCATTGTCCATTTGGAAGACCCATTTGCGACCAAGCTTTAACTTTCTGACTGATGTCTTGAGATGTTGCTTCAATATATCCACATAATTTTGGACAAAAGGGACACTTATGTGAGAATGCTATTCATCCAGAGGTACACCTCCAATTGACTAAAATGATGTCAATTAGCCTATCAGAAGATCCTAGAGCCATGACATAATTTTCTGGAATTTTCCAAGCTGTTTAAAGGCACAGTCAACTTAGTGTATGTAAACTTCTGACCCACTGGAATTGTGATACAGTGAATTATATGTGAAATAATCTGTCTGTAAACAATTGTTGGAAAAATTACTTGTGTCATGCACAAAGTAGATGTCTTAACCGACTTGCCAAAACTATAGTTTGTTAACAATAAATTTGTGGAGTGGTTGAAAAACGAGTTTTAATGACTCCAACATAAGTGTATGTAAACTTCCGACTTCAACTGTATTTGTTTAAGAGCTTTTTGAAAAAAATACCTAAAATTTCAGCCTGTTCAGGTGGGATGGAACTTTTGGCCCATATCATGATGTCACGATGTGATCTGATTATAATAGACCAATGACTGTTAATCTGGGTAAGGGGGTGGGCTCTAGACCATCCTATCAGCCAAGCAGGGCTGTGTAAGTAAATATCTTCAAATTTGTTTCATAAAGCCTACATCAGTGGTCACCAACCGGGTCGATCGCGATCATCTGGTCGATCTTCAAGGCATTCCTAGTCGATCACCAAACATTTCTGTAGAAAAGCCAATGATAAAGGCTTGCACTCCTTTTATAAAAACAATTCTGGGTTGCACTGTTGGTGGTAGGTACACTTGATTCAGAAGCCCTGGCAAAGGTAAAGTGTTCCCATTTTGAAATATTTAATTTGTCCGCGGACCGGGAGATCTGTGGCTAAATAGAGTGTGCCTACTGTGCTGGCCAATTGGATAGCTCAAATCACAGTTACTACAACTTCCACGACCCCCGGCCACGGTAAAGTTTGATACTAGCCTACGTGAGATTTCATTACTTTTAAAACCATGACCAGAGAGAGACTAAAATGGCGCCGGAAGAAATGGCAGCAGTTTTACAGGCTCCCAACCAATTGTGCTATTAGTTGTTTTTTTAAAGTGTTATTTGTAACTTATTTTGTACATAATGTTTCTGCAACCGTATCTTACGCAAAAAGAGAGCTTCTGGATATCAGAACAGCGATCACTCACCTCGGATTAGACAAATACTTTTTCTTCAAAATAAGGACGCACAGGACATTCTCCAAACACCTGACAGGGCCAACATCCTCGTTATTTGCAAAAGGAAGAGACGCAGGTACAGAGGACGCAGAGCGGGATGCCTCGTGAGGACCCGCAGAAGGTGAGTGGGAAAGCTGCCGTTACTGTCAATATTACTTGCCAACATGCAATCATTGGACAATAAATTAGACGAGGTACGATCACGAATATCCTACCAACGGGACATCAAAAACTGTAATATCCTATGTTTCACAGAATTGTGGCTGAATGATGACATGGATATTCAGCTAGCGGGATATACGCTGCACCGGCAAGATAGAACAGCACACTCCGGTAAGACAGGGGGGGGCTGTGCATATTTGTAAACAACAGCTGGTGCATGAAATCTAAGATTTTGCTCTTCTGAAGTAGAGTATATTGTGATAAATTGCAGGCCACACTACTTGCCTAGAGAGTTTTCAGCTATGCTTTTCGTGGCTGTTTATTTACCACCACAGACAGATGCTAGCACTAAGACCGCACTCAGTCAGCTGTATAAGGAAATAAGCAAACAGGAAACCACTCACCCAGAGGCGGCGCTCCTAGTGGCCAGAGACTTTAATGCAGGGAAACTTAAATCAGTTCTACCAAATTTCTATCAACATGTTAAATGTGCAACCAGAGGGAAAAAAATTCTAGATCACCTGTACTCCACGCCTAGAGACGCGTACAAAGCTCTCCCTCGCCCTCCATTTGGTAAATCCGACCACAACTCTATCCTCCTGATTCCTGCTTACAAGCAACAATTCAAGCAGGAAGCACCAGTGACTCGGTCTATAAAAAAGTGGTCAGATGAAGCAGATGCTAAACTACAGGACTGTTTTTCTATCACAGACTGGAACATGTTCTGGGATTCTTCCGATGGCATTGAGGAGTACACCACATCAGTCACTGGCTTTATCAATAAGTGCATTGAGGACGTCGTTGCCACAGTGACTGTACGTACATACCCCAACCAGAAGCCATGAATTACAGGCAACATTCGCACTGAGCTAAAGGGTAGAGCTGCCGCTTCAAGGTGCGGGACGCTAATCCGGAAGCTTACAAGAAATCCTGCTAGGCCCTGCGACGAACCATCAAACAGGCAAAGGGCTAAGATTGAATCATACTACACCGCTCCGACGCTCGTCTTATGTGGCAGGGCTTGCAAACTATTACAGACTACAAAGGGAAGCACAACCGCGAACTGCCCAGTGACACAAGCCTACCAGACGAGCTAAACCACTTCTTGCTCACTTCGAGGCAAGCAACACTAAGGCATGCATGAGAGCATCAGCTGTTCCGGACGACTGTGTGATCATGCTCTCCATAGCCGACGTTAGTAAGATCTTTAAACAGGTCAACATACAACATAAGGCTGCGGGGCCAGACGGATTATCAGGACGTGTGCTCCGGGCATATGCTGACCAACTGGCAGGTGTCTTCACTGACATTTTCAACATGTCCCTGATTGAGTCTGTAATACCAACATGTTTCAAACAGGCCACCATAGTCCCTGTGCCCAAGAACACAAAGGCAACCTGCATAAATGACTACAGACCCGTAGCACTCACGTCCGTAGCCATGAAGTGCTTTGAAAGGCTGGTAATGGCTTACATCAACACCATTATCCCAGAAACCCTAGACCCACTCCAATTTGCATACCGCCCAAACAGATCCATAGATGATGCAATCTCTATTGCACTCCACACTGTCCTTTCCCACCTGGACAAAAGGAACACTTATGTGAGAATGCTATTCATTGACTACAGCTCAGCGTTCAACACCATAGTGCACTCAAAGCTCATCACTAAGCTAAGGACCCTGGGACTAAACGCCTCCCTCTGCAACTGGATCCTGGACTTTCTGACGGGCCGCCCCCAGGTGGTGAGGGTAGTTAGCAACACATCTGCCACACTGATCCTCAACACTGGAGCCCCTCAGCGGTGCGTGCTCAGTCCCCTCCTGTACTCCCTGTTGACTCACGACTGCATGGCCAGGCACGACTCCAACACCATCATTAAGTTTGCAGACGACACAACAGTGGTAGGCCTGATCACCGACAACGACGAGACAGCCTATAGGGAGGAGGTCAGTGACCTGGCCGGGTGGTGCCAGAATAACAACCTATCCCTCAACGTAACCAAGACTAAGAAGATGATTGTGGACTACAGGAAAAGGAGGACCGAGCACGCACCCATTCACATCGACGGGGCTGTAGTGGAGCAGGTTGAGAGCTTCAAGTTCCTTGGTGTCCACATCACCAACAAACTAGAATGGTCCAAACACACCAAGACAGTCGTGAAGAGGGCACGACAAAGCCTATTCCCCCTCAGGAAACTAAAAAGATTTGGCATGGGTCCTCAGATCCTCAAAAGGTTCTACAGCTGCAACATCAAGAGCATTCTGACTGGTTGCATCACTGTCTGGCAATTGCTCGGCCTACGACTGCAAGGCACTACAGAGGGTAGTGCGTACGGCCCAGTACATCACTGGGGCCAAGCTTCCTGCCATCCAGGACCTCAACACCAGGCGGTGTCAGAAGAAGGTCCCAAAAATTGTCAAAGACCCCAGACACCCCAGTCATAGACTGTTCTTTCTACTACCGCATGGCAAGCGGTACCGGAGTGCCAAGTCTAGGACAAAAAGGCTTCTCAACAGTTTTTACCCCCAAGCCATAAGACTCCTGAACAGGTAATCAAATGGCTACCGGGACTATTTGCATTGTGTGCCTCCCCTCTTTTACGCTACTGCTACTCTCTGTTCATCATATATACATAGTCACTTTAACCATATCTACATGTACATACTACCTCAATCAGCCTGACTAACCGGTGTCTGTATGTAGCCTCGCTACTTTTATAGCCTCGCTACTGTATATAACCTCGCTACTGCTATTTTTCACTGTCTTTTTTACTGTTGTTTTTATTTCTTTACTTACCTATTGTTCACCTAATACCTTTTTTTGCACTATTGGTTAGAGCCTGTAAGTAAGCATTTCACTGTAAGGTCTACACCTGTTGTATTCGACGCACTTGACAAATAAACTTTGATTTGATTTGACTGTCAAAGAATACAGAAAAGAGCTGCTGTTTTATGAGTGAGTTCATGTCTAAGTTTTTATTCAGCACTCTCAACACTGTTTTACTCAACACTATTCCATAACAGAAAACGTGCTTCTCCCTACTTCCACTTGCGCTGCAGCTGCAATGAATGAGTAACCAAGTGTCTTGATAGGCCTGCATTATTATTATTATTTGCAGCTCTTCATGTCTATTTTAATATCGGAGAGTATTTCACTTTCTCTGGTGTTAGGAACAACATGAATTTGTGCATGAGGCAGTGCCACTCGAGTTTCGCTATCAGGGGGAAGACGGAGTGCCCTCTCTCTGGTCAGTCTCACCGGAGGAAAGGAAGGAGAAAGTAGGGACAGTGAGAGGTGGACCATTTGCTGCTCTCTCCATCCTTCCCTGCGCTGCGACTAATGCCGTGTTTAAAACATCTGGGAACTCGGAAATCTCTGACTTCCAACTTCAGTGCGTTCAAGACAACTGGGAGGTCGGAAACTCTGGCATCTTTCTTGAGCACTGACTTTCTGACCAGAAGATCACTGACGTCATGATTTGGCCTAGTTTCTTTCCGAGTTCCCAGTTGTCCTGAAAGCACCATGACCATCAGATGCAGGTACCATCAGTCCATTTTAAAATAAAAAAGCAAATTATTTAATGTATTTACATTTACTGCACAAACCTCAATCCTACACAACTGTCTTTGTTAGGTTAATGTTACATTTTTAAGTCAAGGGAAATAAATGATTACAAATATATTTTTAAATTATTTTCGCTAAATAAACACACAGTGATTTATTAGACATACAGTGGTGATTTAAAAAATAAAATTACAAAGACTGCACAAGCGTTTTAAAAAAAAAAGAGAGAGAGAGAGAGAGAGATAGAAAACATGTAAACCTCTGCAGTGAAGAGTGAGAGAGAGAACAGAAACTGGTTTTTAGTGCTGCTAAGCCAGAGACTGCTTCGTACTGACCCGGCAGTGGATCCATTCCCCAGGATGAAGCCGAAGCGGTCTGTCTCTGTGGCTGGAGTTGGAACACTGACCTCTGACCCCCTGTCAGAACCAGAACTGTCCTCTCCGCTGGGGGGCATCTGGGTCGGAGTGGACGCACTCAGCATCTTACTCTACTGAGAGAGGAGAGGTCCCCGTTTCAAAAATACTCATCACTTCTATATTGATGTACCAGAGTGTGTCTTTCTGTCTCCGTTGTGTGTATCTGTACTTTGTGTGTTAGAGTTAAAGCAAATACAAGTGCGACACAGAAGACTTATCCTGTATATTAAACACTCAAATCAAACCTACAGCCTATTGTTACAGAAATAAAGTAATTTAACACAATCTAGGCTTCATACATACAGTGAGGTGCTACATAATCTAGCCACAGCATCAACATATTAAGTTGTTCAATATGAAGCAGAGGTGAAACCCTCGCTACTTCCTGCCTCGACACTAACTGTGACTGTTACCACAGCGGGTAGTTATAAAGTAGCAATGATGTATGATGGTGTAAAATCAAATACCTTTGAGTTCTCTCTCCTCTTTGATCACTGGGTGGAATGCTTGCTGGAGAGAAGTGTTTGGTTAGAACGAGATTGGAAAGAAAGAGAGAAACTTCCGCTATTCAATCTTGCTCTCTCGCAAACTCATATTGGGAAGTCATTATTGTGTGTGTATATATATGTGTGTGTGTGTGTGTGTGTGTGTGTGTGTCAGTGGTGGCTGGTGGGAGGAGCTATAGGAGGACGGGCTCATTGTAATGGCTGAAATGGAATAGATGGAATGGTATCAAACAGATCAAACATATGGAAACCACACATTAATTCCGTTCAAGCCATTACAATGAGTCACTCCTCCTATAACTCCTCCCACTAGTCTCCACTGGCGTGGGTGTCTGTGTCTAAATTACTGTGTATAATAGAACAGTATAATAGGAGCGTGGTGTGATGAATAATACCATATTTTGATATGCACTGGACAGTAAGTGCATAGCACTTTGCCACATTCAAAATGGCGACAATGTCTACCCAGGCCTACAGTACGCTGCTATTTCACAAGCCTTTTCTGAGTTCTCCTCCTCTCGGAGCAACCGTGCCAGTGCAGTGACTGTTGTCCCTTGCGTCTGGTGTCACAGCTTGTGGGAGCAGGTAGGTTTATTTCTGTTTTACAATGTTTTATGCTGTATTATTAAACAAAGAAGTAATTTGACATGTTTATTTCGTTTTTGAATCGGTATTCCCGCATTTTCAATTAAAGTGCTTAGAATACTTGCGAAGTAAACGGTCCGGTCTGGACAGCGGTATTTAAGTGCGCAGCATGTAATTATTGTTGCCTGGACAGCTTCACTATCAAATGGTCCAGACAGCTCAGATAACCTACTGTCGATAGTGAGTTATTATTCAGAGTTTTAAATATAACCGTTTTTCCTCAAGGTTTATTTAGCAAAACAGCCTAGTTATAAACTATTCGTGATTTACGAGAAACTGCACGCTTCGTCTTTCAACTTTCTTTGCTAGTGACAATTTATTCCTACAGATGTAGCCTATACATTGTACATTTGGGGGGGCTATAATTGTGCGGTAGCCTACAGTATTTATTTGTAAGGTCAGTGTGATTGGCTGTGAAAGTGCTAATGCGTGGTGCCTTGTGTGACCAGTGACGTCGGCCTAAAAGCCAGATTGGGGATGGGAGATTAGGAAAGTGCAGGGTAAAGCCGTTGCCTGACAATCTGTTCACCACGTTTAACGTTTAGGATGTGCTCACTGGAGGTCACGTAGGGGCAGAGAGAAGAGGGTTGTTTCTGCTGTTGGACATGTGGGATCAGGAATCCACAATTTTGCCTATTTGCCTCATTGACCAACTATTCAACAAATGCTCCATCTCTCTCTCTCCAGTTTCGTCTTGTTTTGATGTCTACTGCATTGCGTTTGCTTTACTGCCCCAGGCCAGGTAAGACTAGACACCTGTAAATCAAATTGCATTCATTGGGGGGTGACGGCTACCTGTGTCACTGTCTTCTCTGTTTCTTTGGTAGGCACCTTTGGAGTTATCAGCCCCGGTTTGGTTCGACACTTCAGCCTCAGTGTGCAGAGAGGGATGTACAGTAAGTAACATAGATGTTGATATTTAGTAGTACCCATAACAACGAATTTGATTCGGCTTCATAGCTGCCCCATCTCTTGTTCTCTTCACTTTCTCCTCTCTTGTTCTCCTCTCTCTCTCTTATCTGGTTCTCCACTCTCTCTCTGTGTGTGTGTGTGTGTGTGTGTGTGTGTGTGTGTGTGTGTGTGTGTGTGTGTGTGTGTGTGTGTGTGTGTGTGTGTGTGTGTGTGTGTGTGTAGAGTATGTGAATGCCAAGGAGCTGCCTCTTGATATGAGGTCCATCACAGACCGAGCTGCTCAGACTCTCCTGTGGACCGAGCTTTTCAGAGGTGACACACATCACTTGCATAACAGTTTCTTTACTGACCACTGTCCATGGTGCTGAAATTGCAACATGTCTATGCGACTGCAAACATTTATAGGTTTTCTGGGGTGCCAGAGCTTAGCTTTAGCTAATGGATAAATGTTTATTGGTAGGCCTATTTGGACGGTATTTTCTCATGTTAAGCCTAACATTTCACAAAGCTATACACAGTGTCGCAATGCAGCTATTTTTAGACTGCTGGCTGGCAATAATGTAATTAAAGTTGGAAATTCAAACATTGCAGATTCTAAAATAAAAATTTGATGCAACTGCATACTAATCAGCTACCAACTCATTTTGGGGGGAATATGCATCTGTCCTGTATAGGTTACCTGAACCTGCATGACATGAGCCGTCCTCACGCTCAAACCCAGCTTGGATAAAAAGTTGTGCGTAAAACCAGTCAATTAATGCCAAATAATAGTCAGTCCACCCTCAAAACAGTAGCTTATTAGGGTTTGTTTCATTATGCAGTGTACTATCTATAGCTATATACCGTATTTAGATTCTATTTATAAACTTTTTATAAGAATTCACATCAAATAGCCTAACAATGAGGAAAAAGTAGTTGGCCTGAGGATAAATTCAGTCACTATTTATTGTTGAACTCAGCTGGGTTTGTCTGGCTAGTAGCCTACACAAATGGGCTGCAGCATTCAAGGTAAATTAAATCCAACTTGGAGAGACTCCCCTGGTGTCCTGAAGTCCTCCTTTTTTGTGTGCTAATGTTTTCACCACGACCTGTAGGTCCAGGTTAGGGGCCTGACTGTTTTCTATAGTGAGTTTTACCAACCCAGACAGTTTTTCCTGAGACATTGTGCATTATATGTCCATTGTGCTGCACACAATTTAAACACAGTCTTGAATGATGCATGCCAAGATAGACAAGAGACTGTTGATATTACAACCCCATAACTCAAACTCTGGTTCACCATGTATGAACAAAAACGCAAACTGCTGTCTTTGTTCAAGAACTGCTGTCTGCTAAAGACGATAATCTGTTTGCATCTGGCAATTTGTTTGTCCAGTATCCAGATGACCTGTCCCCAGAGCTTCCTGTAGACTACAGTTCATTTTAATCTCTTTCCGTAACGCGTTGAGGCTGGCAATTAGAATGAGAGGCTCAATTAAAATGTTACAAACTTGTTGATTTTGAAGCTCCCTTCTTCACAATTTTCCTGATGTTGCTATGTCAATATAGCTAATTTTACCATCCCTGTAACTGTCGCTTCTGCAGAAATTTCCTTTTCTAAACTAAAAACCAAAAAGAACTACCTGAGTAAGCTCCCCTCATTCACTTTTTCAGTCACATTCCTGAAGCCCAAGAAACAAACGCTTAGCTTCCTAGTACATATGGAAATTAAAAAGGTTTATGAAAGACTTTTTGGGGGGGTTACAAAATGATTTATTAAGTAAAATAAAATAGACATCGATGACAGGCGAATGGGACCCCAGAGCTCGTGGGCCCACCGCCTTGCCGTACTCCAGTGACGCACACACCACCATAAGTAACATTTCTTTACCTGTCTTTCCCACACACTCCTCCAGGATTGGGGATGACTATGAGTTACCTTTTCCGTGAGCCCGCTACCATCAACTACCCCTTTGAGAAGGGTCCCCTGTCTCCTCGTTTCCGTGGTGAACACGCTCTGCGCCGGTACCCCAACGGAGAGGAGCGCTGTATTGCCTGCAAGCTGTGTGAGGCTGTCTGCCCTGCCCAGGTGACCCATATACACCCACATAAACACACAGGGAAAGCACTACACTGCCCTCAATGCCCTGGCCACTATACTCACTAGTACTACAAACCACTGTATGTAGGCATATGCATCATTAATACCTGCTTGCCTTCGTAAAGTATTCAGACCCCTTGACTTTTTCCACATTGCTTTAGGTTACAGCATTATTCTAAAATTGATTACATCATTTTTTCCATCCATCAATCGACACACAATACCCCATAATGACAAAGCAAAAACAGGTTTTTATACATTTTTGCTCATTTATAAAAAAAAAATGACTATCACATTTACATAAGTATTAAGACCTTTTGCTCAGTACTTTGTTGAAGCACCTTTGGCAGCGATTATAGCCTCAAGTCTTCTTGGGTATGATGCTACAAGCTTGGCACACCTGTATTTGGGGAGTTTCTCCCATTCTTCTCTGCAGATCATCTCAAGCTCTGTCAGGTTGGATGGGGAGCGTCTCTGCACAGCTATTTTCAGGTCCCTCCATAGATGTTCGATCGGGTTCAAGTCCGGGCTCTGGCTGGGCCACTCAAGGAAATTCAGAGACTTTGGTGTCCACATACTTTTGGTCATGTAGTGTACCTGCAGCCCATAACACTATCCAGGGTATCGGTAACTTCATATACTTTACTATGCAATGGTACCCAAACCAGATAACCCCTACAAAGTCCAGGTAACATTTTAGACCTTGTTCTGCACAGCTCACTAGCGTACTACTGTCCGAATATCCATACTAGCGTACTCCATACTTAAACTAAATACTCATTTTCGGGTTTGATCTAGTAGAATTCACTGGTCTTTTCCGACGCACGTGTTTGACAACAACTGATAATCAGATAAATTGACGCGCTGTACCACAATGAACGAATGGTGGGGAGTCAACGTAATCACGCATTCGATTACGCATTCAGATTCAGAGTACTGTTTTGGAAATTTCACATACTATTACTTACATACCATACTATTAGTAAACTTTCGGTTTTCATACTATTTAGTATGCTGGTATGGGTATTCGGACACTGACATTGTTTATTTCCCTCGGTCTGCTCATTCTGTCCTCTCTGCTGCCCCCGTGTCTGCCCCAGGCCATTACCATTGAGGCTGAGACACGTGCAGATGGCAGCAGAAGGACCACTCGCTACGACATCGACATGACCAAGTGCATCTACTGTGGCTTCTGCCAGGAGGCCTGCCCTGTTGATGCTATTGTGGAGGTAAACAGCTGACAATCTCACTCTCTCACACACACTCACTCACTCAGAGCTTGTCAAATTCTAGTGGCTTTGGTAATTCTAGAACAGAACTTTCAGTAGCATATTCTAGAACTTCTGGTGTATTCTAGGGTTAAGGGTTTCTGGACTTATTTAACTTTTTCATGTCCTTCAGGGTCCAAACTTTGAGTTTGCCACGGAGACTCACGAGGAGTTGCTGTACAACAAAGAGAAACTGCTGAACAATGGAGATCAGTGGGAGTCGGAGATTGCTGCCAACATACAGGCAGACTACCTCTATAGATAGACTATCATACTGGCACTCCAACCACCATCATACTAGCTAACTACCTATACTATGCATACTGTAAACACTAAGACAATCCTATGTCAATTAATAATACACCAACTACGCAATAGATCATACTTTTAACAGAGCCAGTGGTCATATTGTCAAAGGCAAATAAACACGCACAAGTGTAAAAGCAAAAGCGCACACATTTGCACTAATCACTATTTATGTGTATACCTCAGGCAAATGTTGTCATATGAGATTTTGATTAAGCATTATAACTAGATTTAATTGTAGCTTATTTATTTGTATGAAGAAAATAAATTATGTTCAGAAGGCCTCCTGTTTTGTACTTTTTCATACTGATTTAGGTATGAATTACATGTGTGATTGAATGAAGATTAGGAAGTGATGGCTTGGCATAGCTTGAATACAAATATTATAGCTTGCACTCTTTTCCATTGTCTTGGAATCATATGGCCAAATTGCGGAAGAAGTTACTGGGGAAAAAGCAACCATGGCAAAAAAGAAATAATGCATGTTACATTTAACCAAACGTTCATAATTTGTTTTTAAACATAAAACTGTCCTGATAAAGCTTTACGACGTGTATATCGTCGAGAGTCGCAACCGTTCTTTTATAGCTCAATTGTTGCAACGAAAATAGTTTCTCGCTGGCGTTGATCACGTGATATGAGCGGAAAGTAACCCGGTGCCGCTGAATCTCCCGCGAACGCCGCCATTCCCCTTTCCGCTTCAACGCCGGTGAGTCGAACATTTCTTCTGATGTGACGCCCGTCTAAATTCCATTCCGAATCAACATTGGGACCGTCACAGACGCCAAAGTGCGTTATTGGTGTATTTATACCTTCAGTTTAGTCATTATTTTGACAATACGCGAAGTTATTATGCAGTTTTATTGATTTCTAAGACCACGTTCGCTTTGTGAGTAGCTCTAGTAGCGAAATGCTAGCTAGCTAACGTTAGATGGCAACTTTAATGTATTGTTTGTACATTTGATTTGAGGATGGTTCGTTATATTGTTTATTGTCCATACAAATATCAGATTGTAGCAGTTTTGAGCAGGGTTAATTTGTTACATAACAGAACCATGACTTAGGCTGTGAACTAACCAGAGAACAGATTGGGCTGCACAGACATTGTTCCAGCCGAAACTAGAAAAGTGCGGCAGCCTGCTGAATGGCGCACTCGTCAAATGCTAACGAGCTAACGTACGAGCCATCCATCCTCAGCGTTCAGACTGCATGCTGTGCTAGCTAGCTAACGCGACATCAAATAAAATGATCAATACGATAGTTAGAAGGCATAACTACAGGCCTGAATTTAGGTCATCGATCGGATTGTTTACACGTTGTAATATCCTGATTTGTCAGATGTCCGGGAAATATGCCAATGTTGAGGAGTAAGTTGCTAGTTAAAAGAAAATCGCAGCTAGTTACCAAGGTTTCTTGTTGGTTAGCTTGGACGCGTGCAGCTATGTCGAGAGGTTGTTTGGTTGTTGTAGTTCAGTGGTTCCCGAACCGTGGGCGGGGGACTTCAAAAAGAAAACATTTGTAGAAAGGAACTCTGTCCGGCTTTAAACTTACTCTTGAAAGTTGTAATAGTGCAATTTCGAAATTGGCTAGTGCATTATCAGTTAATCTTGTCCTGTTCGTCATTGCATACCTTAGAGCTATTTATAACTTGTCAGAAATGGCCAGATCAACTAGCCCATGTCAGCTAAGGTTTCTTTATTAGTTTTTTTGCCCATATATATTGTTGTAATTTGTCACTCAATATCACATTAAACATGAGAATGTGTAGAATTTATGAAAACAGGATTTAAACCAGCAAAATTCTCTCCAACGAGGGGTGTCAAAGGAAATGGACCAATGTGCGAGAAGAATGTTCCCGGGTGTAAAAAGTTTGGGAACCCCCTTTGCAAAACTACAATCCCATTAGCCACTACTAGTTAGTTAGTTGATCCAGCTAGCTGTACTAACTAGCTAACCATACCACCCTGTATGTTTTAGGAGAACATAAAAACCCACAACACATTCAACAATGGCAGAGGGTGAGCCGCAGGTCCAGTTCAAGGTGAGTTTTTTTCCTTTTATCTCACACATTTACTGTTTATTTAGTTTTAGAACATGAAGCAGGATAATATTGAGTTAGGTCATGGCTAGCTGCCGTCTCCCCCAATGTGTTCCAACTTCTAACCTTCTTACCCTCTCAGCTTGTGTTGGTTGGCGATGGAGGAACGGGAAAGACCACTTTCGTCAAAAGACATTTGACGGGAGAGTTTGAGAAGAAATATGTTGGTAAGTCACTCCCCACCAGCATGCAATTACTTATACCAACACACCCATTTATAGCGCGAACCCCCCCCAACACGTCCACATGTTTTAGGCCTCAGCCTGTAGTGATAGAATGGTTTATTGGAGTTTTAGTCATTGGGAGGGAGCCATGTCACACTGCAGAGGCCTCCAATAAGAAAGAGAGGATACATAGAGGCACCAGATAACAATGTGCAGCAAGGGATAGACTGAATGAAACCAACAGCCACCATTCCAGCACCTGCCTTGTAAACACCTGTTTCTAAACTGGCTCTTTCTCTTCTTTCCACTTCCTCTTTTCTCTCCCTTATTTCTTGCTACCTCTCCCTTTCATCTCTCCCTTCATTCGACGGTCCTGTTGGGTTTCCCCTCTTCTCTCCCCTTTCCCTCCTTCCAGCCACGCTGGGAGTGGAGGTGCACCCGCTAGTCTTCCACACCAACAGAGGGGCCATCAAATACAATGTGTGGGACACAGCCGGGCAGGAGAAGTTCGGAGGGCTCCGAGATGGCTACTACATCCAAGGTATTGTATAAAAGTGGTTGTTAGCTTGGCCTGGAGGTCTTAGTTACTAAAAATAACTCCCTGCTCTACTGACATACTTGCCTACAGAGCTTTGTATGGAAGATCACTGGCCAGTTCTTATAACCGAGAGCCAAAGTTCAGCACCGATTTTTAACCTTACCCTGAAGCAGATTACTTTTAGTCCTTGAAGAAGTCCCTACACCCCGGGCCAGGAACTGTCTAGTAGAGAATGACAAAGCTATTCTGGGTAAACTCTGCTCCCTCCAGTAAGGATGCTATGTTGAGTAGATTCATGTTGTGACACTCCCTCTACATCCTTCTCTTGCTTTCTTTGCCTCTTCACTCTCTGAATCCCCTTCTGTGCTTATTTTCTCTGCTCCCTCTTTCCTCTCCACTCTCCTCCTTTCTACTCCCTCGCCTTCCGCTCTCCAGCCCAGTGTGCGATCATCATGTTTGACGTCACGTCCCGAGTCACCTACAAGAACGTACCCAACTGGCATCGTGATCTGGTGCGAGTCTGTGAGAACATTCCCATAGTCCTCTGCGGTAACAAGGTAGACATCAAAGACAGGAAAGTCAAAGCCAAGAGCATCGTATTCCATCGCAAGAAGAACCTCCAGGTAATTATTACACACTTTAATATAGTTGTCTAGTGGTGTTGTATAGTAGTGTATCTGGGTTTCTGTGAAAACTGAGAATAGCCCTGATGAAGTAATGGGTAAATAAACATTTTAGACCTTGCTCTCCACAGCAAGGTTATAACCCTCTTCTCCCTCTCACAGTACTACGACATCTCTGCCAAGAGTAATTACAACTTTGAGAAGCCCTTCCTGTGGCTAGCACGGAAGCTGATTGGAGACCCCAACCTGGAGTTCGTGGCTATGCCCGCTCTCGCCCCACCAGAGATTCTCATGGACCCCTCCCTCGCAGCGCAGTACGAGCATGACCTAAAAGTGAGTAGAACCGCACAGTGGCTCAGCACGGGTAGATGGACTGCGTCGAGACAGTCAAATGTTATCGGTTGAAATTGGATCGGACGGATCTGATTTTGTCAATGTCTTACCGTATGAAATTGGACCAGAATGGCTAGATAATAACATACATCAATGTTGCTGATTTGTAAGTGGTGTATTGTCGTAACCCTAACCGTTATTCACTTCTGTCTCCCCCCTCTCCAGGTTGCATCAGAAACGGCTCTCCCAGATGAAGATGATGACCTTTAACCTGTTATGTATGTATGGACCCCCACCCCGTATGGCAGGAAGTTGTTGGAGTTTGGCCCTTTAATGTAAAATCCCGTTGCAGATTTATTTTTATTTTGGAACTTTTTCCGTTTCTGTATTAAAACAAAAAAATACAAACTTGGTAAAGTCGTGTGGTTCTCAAGTTTCATTGTAAGACACCCTAGTGTTGGCAAGGCAATGTGCTACTCACCATTATCAAGCACCACCCTCTGCCCTTACCCGGCACACACGCTGGGCTAAGGCCGACCGACCGGAAGCACTTGGGGGGAAATAAACATTGAATAAAAACATTCTCAGTACAACATGCAGTTGTCTTTGATTCGTTGTTTGCTAAGTGTTTTGACATGTCGTTGGCGGTAGAAGTTGAGCATGGTAGACTCACATCTTTCCAGTAGCTGATTAAGCATACTGGCCAGAGTTGGGGTTAATTTCAATTCAGGAAGTAAACTGATGTTCAAATTTCCCTATGAATGAAATTGTTCTTCCTGGAATTTCCATATTTGAGTAAACACCACCTACCCAGGTTTCTTTTTGATATGACTTAACAATATATTTTTAATATATCTCCCAAGGTCCTGGTGGGAATATCATGCCTTTTTTTTTTAAAGGCAGGTGAACAAAAATGTTTTAATTTTTGCTTATCAAGTATGTGAGGGCATGTAGCACACTGGAGATGTATTCCATCCTGTTTACTCAGGAGGACTGCATTGCAGACTACTGGCGGGTCTTGAAACACCACTACTTTTTGATATGGTCACAGACTTGAGGCTGTTATGTACTGAACAAAAACATAAACGCAACATGTAAAGTGTTGGTCCCATGTTTCATGAGCTGAAATAAAAGATAGCATTTTCCATATGCTCAAAAAGCTTATTTCTCAAGATTTTGAACAAATTTGTTTATGTACCGGTTACTGAGCGTTTCTCATTGGCCAAGATAATCCAGCCACCTGACCGGTGTGGCATGTAAAGTAGCTAATTAGTGTGATCATTACACAGGTGGACCTTGTGCTGTGGACAAAAGGCCACTCTAAAATGTGCAGTTATGTTACAACACAATGCCACAGATGTCTCAAGTTGAGGTAGCGTGCAATTGGAATGCTGACTGCAGGAATGTCCGCCAGATTGTTGAATGTTCATTTCTCTACCATGAGGCACCTCCGACGTCATTTTGGAGAATTTGGCAATAAGTCCGACCACATTTAACCACGCCAGCCCAGGACCTCCACATCCGGCAGCTTCACCTGTGGGATCGTCTGAGACCAGTACAGCTGATGAAACAGGAGTATTTCTATCTGTAATAAAGCCTTTTGTGGGGATAAACTCATGAACTCACTTGCCAAGTGTGTGGGCCTATGCTCTCCCAGGCCCACCTTTGGCTGCGTCCCTGCCCAGTCATTTGTCTAAAGTATATTAACCCTGAATTTCAGGACTCTACCTTGCACCTTAGAGACTACTGCCCTATGTACATTGAACACTGGTCACTTTAATAATGTTTACCTGCTGTCCTATATAACTAATGCTCTACACTTGTTTGACTCATATACTGTCTATACACACCATTATATACATATTTATATTCTGGACTCAGACATTGCTTTTGTATTGTTAGGTATTACTGCAATGTTGGAGCAAGAAACATAAGCATTTTGCTGCACCTGTGTAAAATCTGCAAAATATGTGTTGACCAATAACATTTTATTGCTGATGCTATGGGCTTTGAAGCCACCGGTAGGCCATATTGGCGCTCACATATAATTTAAAAGTATGTATTACATGCATTTCTATAGCTTAAAAAAATGTTTTACAACGGTGTAGGGTTGCCAGGATGGTGGCTTAAACACAGCGCCCCCAATCATCTAATGTCTGTATAAATAATTTGTTGTGGCCTATTCCCCGCCTCCGCTCTATTAGGTTTCAGTTTGTCGGAAAGACCACCAGGTGTCAGCCTTGTTGCGTCTCAACATTCCCCCGTCCCGCAAGGCTCTGATTGTAGCCTCACTGATTGTGGACTCGTGACAGCCAGTGGTCCAATCAGAATGACAGGGTGCAGGATTTCAACAATTCTCAACATTCACGAACGTTCCAGTCCTCAAATTCACTTGAATAGGATTTGTGTTGATTATTGATTGGTTATGTCTGTGAAGTGTTTAGTGTGTGTATTTTGAGAGAGAGAGAAGGGAGAGTATGGTATTGTGCGCTAGGCTAGATGGTTACTTGTACACTCTCATTCGGGTGGTGCCATAATAAAACTACAAAAGCTATCAAACTATCACTCACGGGTCACCCATAATAAACCCTTTCCTTATCCGCACCACCTGCTTAACAGAGGGTGGTGCGATCTACCTAACGCATCACCGGGGGCAAACTACCTGCCCTACAGGACACCTACAGCACCTGATGTCACAGGAAGGCCAAAAAGATAATCAAGGACATCAACCACCCAAGCCACAGCCTGTTCACCCCGCTATCATCAGCGGCGAGGTGAGTACAGGTGGTCAGTACAGGTGCATCAAAGTTGAGACCGAGAGACTGAAAAACATCTATCTCAATGCCATCAGACTGTTAAACAGCCGTCGCTAGCCGGCTTCCACCCGCTTACGTAACCCTGCACCTTAGTGGTTGCTGCCCTATATACATAGACTTGGAATCACTGGCCACTTTAATAATGTTTACATACAGCTTTACTCATCTCATATGTATATACAGTATTCTATTATTCTATTTTGGAGTTAATATCACTCCGACATTGCTCAATCTAATATTTATATTTTTCTTAATTCCATTATTTTACTTTTAGATTAGTGTGTATTGCTGTGCACTGTTAGATACTACTGCACTGTTGGAGCTAGGAACACAAGCATTTCACTACACCCGCAATAACATCTGCTAAATATGTGTATGTGACCAATAAAATGTGATTTTAACCGAGAGAGAGATGACATATCTGTGTGACTGTGAATGTTAGGTCCCACTAGAGGTGAGGCAGAATAGGCTTCAAACATCGACCCTGTATAGGCCTATTTACCAAACAAAAGCACGCACATACCCGTGAGTAAATACGCAGAGACGTGGTGCACATTTCGATGCGTGCAGGCTATTTCTACGAGGACATCCTAATGCACATCATATTGTCACTGTCAATGTGGGTGTTTTCACTCTCGGTCCCTTTCAGACAATTTTTGTGAACTCAATGAGGTTCCTTACATTTGTTGTCCAGTGTGAACACTCCAGAATTTCAGACTCCTCAAAAGAGTCCCCGAAGCAAACTGAACTGAGACCATCTCAAGAGGTGGTTTGAGTTAGGTTCGCTTGGATTCTGTGATCTGGATCCCTTTTTTAGGTCAATGTGTACACAAAGCTCCCCAAGGTCACTTGTCATTATTCCCGCACCACCCACTAGACTACTGCAACACTGTTTTGTTTTTGTTACCCCAGAATTCACTTTAATTTTTAATCTTTATTTAACTAGGCAAGTCAGTTAAGAACAAATTCTTATTTACAATGACGGCCTACCAAAAGGCAACCTGCGGGGACAGGGGCCTGGGATTAAAATAAATAAAGAACATAAATATAGGACAAAACACATCACAACAAGAGAGACAACACAGCACTAGATAAAGAGAGACCTAAGACAACAACATAGCAAGGCAGCAACACATGTCACACAGCATGGTAGCAGCACAAAACATGGTACAAGCATTATTATTATTACTTTAAAGATGACTATATGTGAAAACCTCCTGAAGTTACATGAATCCCACTGAGACTGTGCTCCCCTTTATAGGACATTGGTTGGCCAACACGCGCAGGTAGCTATCCGGCCTGGGCGTGGCCCCATTCACGACAAGTGGACAAACAAGGAGCCTTTCACGCATGCGTGATGTGGGGACGAGAGGAGTGATGCAGGGTGTCCACAACTGTTGTTTTCATGATCCCCAGACCGGAGAGGAAGACGTTTAGTTTCTCGCCTAGCGGACGTATTGTATGGACTATTGGTGGGAAAAGCAGTATTTCAGCAGCTAAAGTTATTTTAAGAAGAACCTTGCCAAGACTTTGGTAAAGTTGATCTTCAACCCGCTGGCGGTGGGATTCAGCTAGCTGTCCAGCTGGTTGAGGAATTTCACAGATTGGGGATTGTATTTTTAAGATATAGATTACTGTATTTATTTTTTTAGCCTGTTTTATTAACAGTCGTCAAAATGAAGGACAGATTGGAACAACTTAAAGCAGTAAGTGAGGTCTGGGAAATGTGACACGGGCACCTTTTCACAGAGCGAGACAAATGTTATAACCTGTGTAGGCCAGCATGCAAATTACAAATGGTCTATGCAAAAAGTGTATCATTCGACAAAATGATTTAACTCATTATTGGTCGTATTCGGCAGTTTACAAGCTATTCATCAGCCTATTCGAAGCCCCATTTGGACTGCCGCTATTTGATTTGATTACATGTCTACATAATTAATTACTTTAATTACGATTTGAAAAGAGAATAGTTTCTGTTATGGTTTTATTTTTCATCAACTTGGATATTTATACTGAACTAAAATATAAACGCAATGTGCTACAATTTCAAAGATTTTACTGAGTTACAATTCATATAAGGAAGTCTGTAAATTAATTAGTCCCTAATCTATGGATTTCACATGACTGGGCAGGGGTGCAGCCATGGGTGGCCTGGAAGGGTATAGGCCCACCTACTTGGCAGCCAGGCCCAGCCAATCAGAATATGTTTCCCCCCAAAATTGCTTTATTACAGACAGAAATACTCTGCGGTTGTGAGGCCGGTTGGACATACTGCCAAATTATATAAAAAAATGTTGGAGGCGGCTTATGGTAGAGAAATTAACAAATTATCTGAGAATAGCTCTGGTGAACATTCCTGATGTCAGCATGCCAATTGCACGCTCTCTCAATTTGAGACATCTGTGGCATTGTGTTGTGACACAACTGCACATTTTAGTGGCCTTTTATTGTCCCCAGCACAAGGTACACCTTTGTAGTGATCATGTTGCTTAATCGGCTTCTTGATATGCCACACCTGTCAATTGAATGGATTATCTTGTCTAAGGGGAAATGGTCACTAACAGGGAAGCGTATGGAACATTTCTGGGATCTTTTATTTCAGCTCATGAAACCAACACTTTACATGTTGTGTTTATATTCTTGTTCAGTGTCATTGCCTGTGTGTCTCTTGGGGACATGTTGATGTCTTGTGCGGCAGTCAGCGAGTGGGGGGTGGAGGTTGAGGACAAGGTAACTGGATCACGGGTGTGTCAAGTGTGCAGTGTGTCCTTGCGTGCTTCCGGGATTGGAGAATGTGGCATTACGTGGTCAGTTGATTTCTAATTTGGGCTGACAATCATAGGCTTTCATTCCCACATTTGTTTATCTCCTGTAATTAAGCTGCAGTTGTGATTGACACCTATACTAATTAACAATCAGTAGTGTAATGCAAAGCCTATAGTGGTGAGATTGGTGATTGTTCTACATCTCAGATCCCTTTCCACACTATTAGCCTAGAACTTGTATTGGGTATTTAGACATTATCCCACTCAATGTGATAGTCCGTAGCCTTGTCTCTAACACAAAATAACCAGGATGTACATTTCCAGTTGAAGAATGTCCGGTTCGCCTTTGGGTGAGGTGCTGCTGATCCACTCCAGCCGTGTCAGATTCTGTTACCATGGCTTTACTGTTGGACAAACATGTGCCTTGTTTAGTTTGTCAAATGGTTCCCTGAGTCGTAATTGCCCAGGTACAATGGGTTTTTAAGTTAAGTAAAGTCAAAATGACGTGGCAGTTTGTTTAGGGACAACCATTTACATAAAAACAAGACTGACTGGAGGCCTTGGACATCTGTAGGGTTCTCTCTCATCTGTTTTCCTTCTAATGTTTAACTTGGTGTGGCTGTGTTGTTGTGCTCGGAGCATGAGAAGGTCACCTGACTGGTGCAGTAGACAGAACAGACTATAACAGGAAATGGGGGATAATTTCTCTGGACACACCATATTATATTCAGTCTGGTCTTGGTAGTAACTCTACAGCTTGATCTCCATATAGATTGCCTTCTTGGTACAGCATTCCGAACAGTCTGACTACTCTAGAGACATGTTCAGACATGCATCCCTCAGGTACACAGTGACACTCAAAGTGGTTGTCTTGTCTCTCATAGTATGGCCTTTATGCACTAGTCTCACTCCAGTGCAGTGTCAGTCACAATATCCAGAGACTTATCTCCCGTGCTTCAGCCACTGTAGCCTTTGACAGCAAAGTTGCCTCTCTTACTTCAATCTCTTTCCAGTCTATCCCTCTCTCTCCACAACCTGTCATTCTCTCTCTGCGGTGTAGTACAATTCACATTGGGAAATGCTGATCCCAAATCAGTTGTTATGGATAGTGTCATCTAATCCGAGCCCCTGTCCAACATAAGCATGATCTGTTTGTCTGTAGAGTCATTCACAGCGTTAATGTACTAGACTAGATCCAGGAAGAGCATATGGTTGAGATTAAGCATCGTAGCGTAATTACAATGGGAGGACCAATGAAACGGCTCCATTATGACGACCCTATAGATCGAGGACCAATCAAACGTCGCCATGTTAAGCACGTATGTCTATAGATGAATGATCAGTGATGCGGCGCCATTGTATAGACTGTCTAGTTATTTCCCCTGTTACAGGGGAGATATGCAACTAGACATACCTCGAGCTACGTATGCAGAATCAGAAGCCTCTAATCACAAAGGCAGGTGTAGTTGTAAGTCACAAGATGAGTTTGCTGTTTATGAGCCTGGTTGTGGAAGTTTCTTATAACCGATGACTAATGGGAGAAAGAGAGACACTCCCTCTTAACCTTGTGGTCTCGGTGTTAAACTGACACACACGATACTGATCACAACCCTCTCTCTCTTTCACACATTTTATTCCCTCTCTTCCTTGTTTATGCTGAATGAGAGCGACTAAGTGAGAACACAGGAAGGAAACGAGTGCTTAGTCTTATCTCACTGCCGCAGCACTACCACTGTGTGAAAGCGAGCGAGAGACTGTTTGAGTGTGTTTTGACTAGGCATGCGAGTGTGTCATGTCTTTACGTGTATAGTGCCACGGACTGTATTTGTTTTGTGTCCAACCTGTATGCGGTGTGATTGACAGGGCAATTAAGTTCTCAAAAGTCTGTCAGTTAAGTGTCCCTGTCTTGAGTTAGACCAGGTCCCGGTTTCCCGATAGCGATTGAATTTAGGCTCACGAGTGTTTTCAAGGATGTATCATCTCTACAACGGCCGGAGATGTGACATGCGTTTATCAAAACAGTGCAGAGAGAATGGTTGCTAAGTGCGTTGTTGGAGAATGTGTGGATATTGATGGGATCTCGGATCAGCTTTCTCCATCCAAATCTAAACATGATAATTATTTTACAATACTGACGATGGGTAAGCTAGAGTGATATTACCACCTACAGTAGCTAATATTGAGGTGGCTTATTATAAAGCTTACCCAATCAAAACGCACTAAATCACCTATTTGGTGCATTTTATGCTACACATCATGAAGTATATTGAGACTAATTGCAGACAGTAGCCTACAAGTAGCAAAACTGAACTCGATTGGACATTTAATGTATTTCAACGAGATTGAAATAAGCCTATAGCCTACTTTTTATGTTCTGGGGTTAGTTTGTATCATTTGCAAAGACATTGCCAACTTTGTATTTGTAGTCAACTTTGTTCTGAAGATCACTCAATCAATCAAATGTATTTATAAAGCCCTTCTTACATCAGCTGATGTCACAGAGTGCTGTACAGAAACCCAGCCTAAAACCCCAAACAGCAAGCAATGCAGATCTAGAAGCACGGTGGCTAGGAAAAACTCCCTAGAAAGGCAGGAACCTAGGAAGAAACCTAGAGAGGAAACAGGCTATGAGGGGTGGCCAGTCCTCTTCTGGCTGTGCCGGGTGGAGATTATAACAGAACATGGCCAAGATGTTCATATGTTCATAGATGTTGAGCAGGGTCAAATAATAATAATCACAGTGGTTGTAGAGGGTGCAACACGTCAGCACCTCAGGAGTAAATGTCAGTTGGCTTTTCATAGCCGGTCATTCAGAGGTCGAGACAGCAGGTGCGGTAGAGGGAGACTGGAGGAGAGTCTGTCCGGTGAACAGGTCAGGGTTCCATAGCTGCAGGAAGAACAGTTGAAACTGGAGCAGCAGCACAAGCAGGTGGACTGGGGACAGCCAGGAGTCATCAGGCCAGGTAGTCCTGAGGCATGGTCCTAGGGAAGGAGCATCCTTAAATTCACACAGGACACCAGATAAGGCAGGAGAATTACACCAGATATAAGACTGACCCTAGCTCCCCTGGCACATTAGACCAGGGGTTCTTAAACTTTTTCAGCCTGGGAGGTGTGTGTGTGTGTGGTTGACGCTTCAACCAGCATGTCTATTCTGGGCCCCGTTTTTGATTGTGCAACCCTGAGGTCGTACTCAGCATGGAGTCTGTTTCTGTATGCCAGAGTTGAGAACCCTGACTCTCATAGGTACAGTTGAAGTCGGAAGTTTACTTGCACTTAGGTTGGAGTGAATCTCAAATATAAAATATATATATATTTTTTTTGTTGGTTACTCTATGATTACATATGTGTTATTTCATAGTTTTGATGTCTTCGCTATTGTTCTACAATGAAAAACCCTTGAATGAGTAGGTGTGTCCAAACTTTTGACTGGTACGGTATATATATATGATATTATTTAAAATATATACAGTTAAAGTCGGAAGTTTACATACACTTAGGTTGGAGTCATTAAAACTTGTTTTTCAACCACTCCACAAATGTCTTGTTAACAAAATACAGTTTTTGCAAGTCAGTTAGGACATCTACTTTGTGCATGACACAAGTAATCTTTCCAACAATTGTTTACAGACAGATTATTTCACTTATAATTCACTGTATCACAATTCCAGTGGGTCAGAAGTTTACATACACTAAGTTGACTGTGCCTTTTAAACAGCTTGGAAAATTCCAGAAAAAGGATGTCATGGCTTTAGAAGCTTCTGATAGGCTAATTGACATAATTTGAGTCAATTGGAGGTGTACTTGTGCATGTATTTCCAGGCCTACCTTCAAACTCAGTCTCTCTTTGCTTGACATAATGGGAAAATCAAAAGAAATCAGCTAAGACCTCAGAAAAAGTATTGTAGACCTCCACAAGTCTGGTTCATCCGTGGGAGCAATTTCCAAACGCCTGAAGGTACCACGTTCATCTGTACAAACCATAGTACGCAAGTATAAACACCATGGGACCACCCAGTCGTCATACCGCTCAGGAAGGAGACGCGTTCTGTCTCCTAGAGATGAATGTACTTGCGAAAAGTGCAAATCAATCCCAGAACAACAGCAAAGGACCCACTGGGAATGTGATGAAGGAAATACAAGCTGAAATAAATAACTCTCTACTATTATTCTGACATTTCACATTCTTAAAATAAAGTGGTGATCCTGACTGACCTAAGACAGGGAATTTCTACTAGGATTAAATGTCAGGAATTGTGAAAAACTGAGTTTAAATGTATTTGGCTAAGTTGTATGTAAACTTCCAACTTCAACTGTATGTGGTGCCAAACTGGATCAGAACATCTACTGCTTTCTCAGCCAGGCAGGAGACCACTTCCTGCTGTAGTTGAGCAACCCAGAATTGTGAGTGGGTTTCCCTCAAAAAGCATCTTGCTTCAATTAGTTTATTCCAGTTCAGAATAAATGATTACTAGAATTTTAACAGCAAATGTTCCAACCTACACATGTTTTCACCAATCATTTCTACAGTAAGATGTATAGTAGGCCTGATCATTTTTCATCTTCATATGTACTGTTACTTAGGGTTGAGCACTGTCAGTAGCTAGCTAGCTTGGTTTGGCTGACGTTAGCTATCTAGCTAAATTAGCTGTGTACAAGGGAATTGTTTGAAAGAGAAGCTCACATCTACTATGAGAGAGAGTACTCCCAGAAAAAATATCTGGTAAACAACGAAGCACACGGGCATCTCCCTCCCACTCGTGCAGCTGCCAAACTGACACCGCTGCTAAGTAGAGAGCGCACTGAGAGCACAGTTGCACTTGGCCAAATCAATTCCAGTAATTTTTATTTTACCTTTATTTAACTAGGCAAGTCCGTTAAGAACAAATTCTTTATATTCAATGACGGCCTAGGAACAGTGGGTTAACCTCCTTGTTCAGGGGCAGAACGACAGATTTTTACCTTGTCTGCTCGGGTATTCGATCTTGCAACCTTTCGGTTACTAGTCCAACGCTCTAACCACTAGGCTACCTGGCGCCCCAATGAATTAAAGAATTATACATTTACTGTAACACATCGCGACCCACCAATAACAGGTCCGCGACCCATACTTTAAGAAAGGCTGACATCGACTATTGCAGCATAGATACCGGAGACTGAGACGGGGGGTTGGTGGACACTGTGCCCGTCTGACGATACCCCCAGGACAAGGCCAGCCAGGCAGGATATAACCCCACCCACCTTGCCAAATCACAGCCCCCACACCACTAGAGGGATATCAACAGACAACCAACTTACTACCCTGTGACAAGGCTGAGGGGGCGCAAAACCGGACATGAAAATCACGTCAGTGAGTCAACCTACTCAAGTGACCCACCCCTCCTATGGACGGCGTGGAAGAGCACTTTTATGCCTGTGACTCAGCCCCTGTAACTCCGAGGCAGAGAATCCAAGTGGAGAGAGGGGAGCCGGCCAGGCAGACAGCAAGGGCGGTTCGTTGCTCCAGTGCCTTGCCATTCACCTTCACACCCCTGGGCCAGACTACACTCAATCATAGAACCTACTGAAGAGATGATTCTTCAATAAAGACTTAAAGGTTGAGACCGAGTCTGTGTCTCTCACATGGATAGGCAGACCAAAGGCAGACTATAGGAGAAAGCCCTGCTTCCAGCTGTTTGCTTAGAAATTCTAGGGACAGTAAGGAGACCTACGTCTTGAGACGTAGCGTACATAGGTATGTACGGCAGGACCAAATCAGAGATGGGTAGGAGCAAGTCCATGTAATGCTTTGTAAGACCTTGAAATCAGCCCTAGCCTTAAAAGGAAGCCAGTGTAGAGGCTAGCACTGGAGTAATATGATAAAATGTTTTTGGTTCTAGTAAAGATTCTAACAGCCGTGTTTAGCGCTAACTGAAGATAACTTTGTTTGGGACCTAGAATTAACATTTTCCACCATCCACTTCCTTATGTCTGAAACACAGCCTTCCAGGCTAGGCAATTTTGGTGCTTCAGCATGTTTCAATGAAATGTACAGCTGTGTGTCGTCTGCATAGCAGTGAAAGTTGACATTGTGTTTCCGAATGACATCTCCAAGAGGTAGAATATATAGTGAAAACAATAGTGGTCCTAAAACGGAACCTTGACGAACACCGGCAATTAAAATTGATTTCTCAGAGCACAAACCATCCACAGAGACAAACTGATATCTTTCTGACAGATATCTAAACCAGGCAAGAACTTGTCCGTGTAAACCAATTAGGGTTTCAATCTCTCCAAAAGAATGTGGTGATCGATGGTGTCAAAAGCGGCACTAAGGTCTAGGAGCACGAGGACCGATGCAGAGCCTTGGTCTGACGTCATTTACCACCTTCACGTGTGCAGTCTCAGTACTATGATGGGGTCTAAAACAAGGCTGAAGCGTTTCGTATTCATTATTTGTCATCAGGAAGGCAGTGAGTTGATGCGCAACAGCTTTAAAAAAAAATGTTTTGAGAGGAATGGAAGATTCGATATAGGCCAATCGTTTTTTTTACATTTTCCGGGTCAAGGTTTGGCTTTCTCAGGAGAGGCTTTATTGCTGCCACTTTTAGTGAGTTTGGTACACAGCCACAGGAAGGCCAGGAAGTAGCTCTTCCAGTAGTTTTAGTTGGAATTCAGCTGAAAGGTTTAGAGGCCATGACTATTTTCTTGAATGTATCAAGAGATATAGGATTAAACTTGAGTGTCTCCATTGATCCTAGGTCCTGGCAGTTCTGTGCAGACTGGGAAAATTGAGCTTTGGATAAATATGCAGATTCAAAGAGGAGTCTGTAATTTGCTTTTTAATCAATTTGTCTAAATTTAATGAATTCATCACTGCTGAAGTAAAAGCCATCCTGTCTTGGGGAATGCTGCTTTTTAGTTAGCTTTGCGACAGTATCAAAAATGCATTTTGTATTGTTCTTATTCTCATCAATTAGGTTGGAAAAATAGACTGAACGAGCAGCAGTGGGGGCTCTTCAATATTGCACGGTACTGTCTTTCCAAGCTAGTCAGAAGACTTCCAGTTTGGTGGAGTGTAATGGAAATTCAAATTTTCTTTAAGCTTGCTTCAGGGCTTAGGTATTTTTCTGTATACCAGGAAGCTAATTTCTTGTGACAATTTTTGTTGTTGTTTTTAAGTGGTGCTGCTGCGTCTAGGGTATTGCGCAAGGTTAAATGTAGATGCTCAGTCAGATATTGGTGGCCACAGAGAGACGGCTAAACCATGCGATTCTATGATTAGTGGAGATCTTCTGTGCATATAAATTGATGGCAAAAAAGCATAATGACGCACTTAGCTGTTCTACTAGTGGTCTGAGGCAGGCGTTCGATTACGAGTGTTTTTCAAGTGCAACGTTAATAATGATGGTTTTGGGAAACAGCTCAGCGATTTAACAATGCTCCAATGAAGGTTCTAACGATTAACTTAGACTTTTTTATTTTTTTCGTTTAGCAGACGCTCCTATCCAGAGCGACTTAAAGGAGAAATTAGGGTTAAGTGCCTTGCTCAACTCTCGGTCATACAATACCACTGTGCGACATAAAAACTGACGTTCACTCTGATAGTACAACAGTTAGTTGTAAAAGCAATGGCAAAGGTGACTCTGAAGGTATAAGAGTAGACTTAAGTCAAACGATCCGGTCGATGTTAAAGTTTTAATGAAGAGCTTCCGAGGTACGGGTAGTCATGTCAAAATGCAGAGGCTAATAGCGCCAGAGGCTAAAAAGGATGTTGGCCTATAATAGCCTTAGTGGCTAAAGAGCAAATGGCAACCAAAAAAGCCTGGCGGCTAAAAGCCAAAGGCCTGAAGAGCCAGGCAGCCAATGGCAAGTGATGCTTCCTGAATCACAAGATTATATAGTCAAATTACGTGCATCATTAGACGTTAGTTGATATGAAACGGATACAACTTGAAATTGAACAATAAAAACAGACTTCTTGAGTTCTGCTACTTTTATAATGGGGTAAATACATTTGATTGTAATCATTTTTAGACAGCACCCCTTTTTGAATTGAACGAAACTTTCCATGCATATTTGCCCATTGTTGAAGTGCTCAAAGGTATGTTTTGTACCTGAATGCCAAAATATTCAAGAGATAAAGGTGCTCTAAGTTGACCCCAACTTACAATGACTGAGACGTCCACGTTTTAATCACTGGAAAAGATAAACGGTTGATGTACACTACCGTTCAAAAGTTCAGGGTCACTTAGAAATGTCTTATTTTTTAAGAAAAGCACTTTTTTTTGTCCATTAAAATAACATTGAATTGATCAGAAATACAGTGTAGACATTGTTAATGTTGTAAATGACTATTGTAGCTGGAAACGGCACCTTTTTAATGGAATATCTACATAGGCGTACAGAGGCCCATTATCAGCAAACGTCTCAACGTCAACAGTGAAGAGGCGACTCCGGTATGATGGACCTCTAGGCAGAGTTCCTCTGTCCAGTGTCTGTGCTCTTTTGCCCATCTTAATCTTTTTATTGGCCAGTCTGAGATATGGCTTTTTCTTTGCAACTCTGCCTAGAAGGCCAGCATCCCGGAGTCGCCTCTTCACTGTTGACGTTGAGACTGATGTTTTGCGGGTACAATTTAATGAAGCTGCCAGTTGAGGACTTGTGAGGCATCCGTTTCTCAAACTAGACACTAATGTACTTGTACTCTTATTCAGTTGTGCACTGGTGCCTCCCACTCTATCTATTACTTCTATTTGAACCTTTTTTACGTCAATTTTACGTCTAAAGTTTTTGTGTTGTGCCTGCTATCGGTTAAGAAACATGCTCTTGAATACATGGTGGGTGTCATGTTTTGTCTGATAAATGTACTAAAATGGAAATACAATTGAAACGTCAACTTTCAAATGGTACCACAAATCTAGTTGGAGATCGACACAGAATGTGTACTTGAATGGGAATAATACTTTTGAATTATACTGTCAATCCTCCATAGGAAACTATTGAAATCATAGATAATAGAATTGACATTTTATTTAACCTTTATTTAACTAGGCAAGTCGGTTAAGAACAAATTATTATTTACAATGACATGACCATTTTAAAGAGTAACTGCTCATTTAGAAACAGCCCGTGGCATCGATAGGAGTCAAACTTTTATTCTACTGTCAAAATTCACTTCAAAGTAAATAGCATAATTTTGGTCATAAATCAGTCTCGTCCAAAACAGAGCTTTGTGAGACTTGTGGTTGTGACTGCATCACAATGTAAATAAAGGTTGGGTTTGTATTAATCCTGCCCACAGCTGGTAGCACGCAAGTAATCGTCAATTCGCAATGCAGCTGCATGTGACCCGATCATAATGCCTGTGGTAAATTTGGGATACATTTGGGATATCCCTATAAGGATAGTTAGGGACAATGGGTAAATTACAGTACATGGGACATTTAAAAAAAAAATAAAAAAAATCCAATAGCTAAAAATGTCAATGACTTAACCAAAAAAACAACTATAAATTGTAGAAATTCGTCTACAAATATTGAAATCCTTTAATGAGAACTAAAAGGTGTGCAACAAGAAAATATTGTCTCATTTTCATTGTGTAATTTATTGACTGTCCCTAACTACCCAAATTGAATCCAATTCTGCCACATTTGCACACCAGCTCGCTGAAGCTAATTGGCTAAAGAATTTGGCCAACTCTTCCCACCTGTGAACACACCCACATCAAACCACACCTTGAAACCAACTCTGGTTAGAATTCAGTCATGGCCGTTAGTATTGTTTTATTTTTTATGTATTTTACCCCCTTTTTCTCCCTAATTTTCGAACTGGTCTCATCACTGCAACTCCCCAACGGTTTTGGGAGAGGCGAAGGTGGAGTCATGCGTCCTCCGAAACATGACCCGCCTAACACTCCCTAACATCCACCAGCTTAACCCAGAAGCCAGCCTCACCATTGTGTCGGAGGAAACACCGCTCAACTGTCGACCGGGGTCAGCCCGCAGGCACCCGGCCCGCCACAAGGAGTCGCAAGAGCGCGATGAGCCAAGTAAAGCCCCACCTGCCAAACCCTCCCTTAACCCAGGCGACGGTGGGCTAATTGTGCGCCATCTTATGGGACTCCTGGCCACGGCTGGTTGTGGCACAGCCCGGGAATGAACCGGGTCGGTAGCCACTCGGAAGGCCCCTGCATTTCTTAATTAACTAATTTTTTTAAATGAGGCTAAATCAGGAAGTGCAGTCGCTCTTTAAGTTGACATTCGACGGTGGGTGGACCGGCGGTCATCTTTGAAGTAGTAATTAGAAGTTTAAATTTCAGTGGTGTACCAGTTAAATTGCAGTGGTCTGAAGAGAGAGAATTCATAGAATGGACCTATTTCTATGATTGAAATGACACCCACTCTGAATTCAAGAGCATGGTGGGTCTTAACCGAGGGCCGGCACAACCTCTAATAATGTGAAATAGTGTGTAAGCTACCAGCTTATTGACGTTAAAGGTTTAAAAATGACAAAATATTTATAAAAAATAGGGCTGTTAAAATAAGTAATTCAGTTAATGGCATTAGTTAATTGCGATTAATCAAAAAAATAATAATTGTGTCCTCATTTGGCCCTAAAGAAAGCTTTTACCATTTAAAAAGCAGTGCATTGAGTTTCAGGCATACGATGCTTTGATTTTAAGGAATGGAAACACAACATTACCTAGATCAGAATGTTTTAATAGCATTTTCACCACCATTTTCACCATGTTCTCAATGTTTAAGTAGGCGCACTCCCTCGTGCTGTATCAATGTTCTTAAAGTTTAACACCGCGCGCATACACACACACTTTGACAGCCCTAATTTATATATTTCTTTCAAGAAATAATAAAATTGTTTAAGCATTTTAAATGATATCAAACTCAATAGTTTATATTTTCCAGTGATTTAAGAAATGGATGTCTCATGATATGGTGGGAGTGGGTCAAAAATGGGTCAACTTTGAGCCCTGTTGTGTCCCCAATGTTTTGGCATTTGGGTCCAAAAAGTTACTTCCTGACCACTTCCATTGGAAAACATGTATGGGAAGTTTTGTTTAAATCAAAAGGGATGCTGTCAAAAAGTGGAGGCTCCTCAGAGGAGGAAGGGGAAGACCATCCTACTCAGTGAATTTCAGACTTTTTATTTTCATCCTTTTTAGATAAATCTATACTCAATATAGTCACATGCCACCAAATAACGGATTAAAACACATTGTTTTGCAATGGTCTACAGTAACCTCAACAGCACCCTCTGGGGTAGCACTTTGGTGTAGCCGGAGATCTATTATTTTCCGTCCTCCTCTGGGTACATTGACTTCAATACAAACCTTGGAGGCTCATGGTTCTTACCCCGTTCCATTGATTTACACAGTAATTATGATGACCTCCGGAGGACATCCTCCAATCTAACATCTTGTCCATCCAATCAAAGGATTAGAGAATTAATCTAGTACTGAAAGCATACACTACAGCCAGCTAGCACTGCAGTGCATAATGTGTGGTGAATAGTTGACTCAGAGAGAGAGCGAGACAATAGTTATTTTTTTAAGGAGAGGCAGCAGAGGGGGGGAGAGAGCGAGAGCTAGCTATATTTCCTTTTTTAATTTACCTTTCGCTTACTTAACTAATGCAGCTAATTTTCCATACTCAACAACCAGAGAGGAATGCTGGCTATTGCTGTCCAACTCTGCAACCACAGATAAAAGAAATTGGGCCACATACACATATTTAGAAGATGTTATTGAGGGTGTAGTGAAATGCTTGTGTTCCTAGCTCCAACAGTGCAGTAGTGTCTAATAAATCACACAAATCTAAAAGAATGGAATTAAGAAATATCTAAATATTAGGGGAAAGAATTCTGGGCTAATGTAAGAATGACACACAAAAAACGAAATACTGCAAAGTTGTTTAGGAGCTAGAAGCAGAGTTGCCATGTCTGTCGGCGCCATCTTTACTGATAGAACAATGAGACCGATATTTCACTGGATGTATAAATGTGAAGCATCCGCTTGGCGTTTCCACTTACTACCGTATATGGTAGTGAGAGGAAGCCCATTGGCTGGCAGTGGGAGAAGATGAAAGGAGACTGATTTTGGCTGACATTCTGCTGATTTTCTCATCGATTAAACATTTGATCTCAATACTGTTTCTGTTCCAAAAGTTACAATCTGTTGCGAACAGAGTGGACTAAGTTTTGTAGACTTTACCCTTTGCCAAAGTTTTTAAAAATGTAGTTTAGAAGGAATGCAAAGGCGAATTGAGTTATTGCACACGTGCACTTCACAGTAGGCGTTCCCTAACGGAAATATGCAAATGTTTACTAGAATGCGCCAATAGGATCTCTCTAGCTCATGCATGGCTCTGCCCACCTCCTTGCTTGTTGTACCAACTATGACTCATTATTTCCCATTTGAAATGATGGGCTGTGGTCTATCTTGGTTTTGTTATAAAAATCTTTGCTGCAGCTCTTCCAATTTATTGCCACCATGGCCTGCCGGTGTAACTGCTAAACTGCTTGCTGTATACTGTACTACGTGATTGTACAAATGGATTGTAGGTTTACTAACGCGATAGTTCTAATTTGTTGACTATAACGTTAATATGGTGACAACTATGTTGGCTGTGAATGTTATGGTATGAAGGTTTGGCTTGGAGAGGTTTTTGCACCTGGTCACAGACAGCTATTGTATTGTGCATGAAGTCCACAAGCAAAGAGAAAAGGTGAGAGGAGGAGAACGTGTAGATGCAAGAAGGAATTATACAACAAGCAAAGTGATGATGCTGTATGTGGCTGCTATGAAAGTGAACTGTGTGTGCAGGGAATGATGGGTGTATTCATTCCGGAGATTCTGTTGCAAAATGTTTCTTAAACGGAAGCAAGCTGAACGGGGAAGGAGCTACCTGAATGTGTCCAATAGAAACTTGTTTTGTTTCGACTAATGATACACCCCAGATCAGCTAGATGCAGGTTAGAGTGTGCAAGGCGGTATTGAATGTGTCACTGTCTGTCACCTTGATTACTCCAACTTGTTTCTCGACCTGTGCACCAACGTTATAAACTGTCATATGTAGGCTAGGTTGTAGCAACCTCATGATGGGTGTAGGGCAAATTCGAGTATCATGTAGTAGCCTAAACCTATCCGTTTTACATTGAGCTGGGTGAATGGAATGTGAATGACAGTCATCCAATTGGCTGTAATAGAAATAAAGCCATGCTCATAAAACAAATCTTGACCATTACTAACTGCCGCTGAATTCAAGTGTTTTTTATAGTACAGAGATTGACATTCAGCAGTTAACTGAGTTCAAGGTTGGATTGTCACGAGTTCCTGAGGCCTATAACTCTAGTTCGGTCTATACTTCAGAACTTAAGTTGTTGGAGCACTTACACATGTTATAATTGTAAGCAGAGAAATGATATCTGGGTCGTCGTCTTTGGCCTTCGGATCGGCCCCCACAGAGAGAGGAAGGAAGAGGAGGGGAAGCTATTCTTACGCTCTCCTTTCCTGTAAAAGGATGGGGAAGCATTTGTTTTTATTTAATTCTCCCAAAACCCAGTTATATAATGCCCCAACTATTTGTGCTGCTCTCTCGCTTTTCCTCCCCATCTCCCACTCGCTATCTATCTCTATTCATCTATCCACCTACCTACCTATTGGCACCCTTGATAAAGATGAGCAAGAAAGACTATAAAATAGATTAATACAAAAACTGAGCTACGTTGTATGCTACATTTTTTGGGAGAGAACGACATTTTATACATGCATAAGAGCCAGGTCTTTAATACTCAGCACACTCCCCTTGCGACACTGAGCCTTTATCTCAGATGTTTTCTGAGATTGGAGACTACTTTCGGCAGGATCTTAGACCAGTGTTTCCCAATCCTGGTCCTTCAGTACCCCCCCAACAGTACACCTGATTCAACTTGTCAACTAATCATCAAGCCCTCGATGAGTTGAATGAGGTGTGTTTGTCCAGGGCTACAACAAAAATGTGTACTGTTGGGGGTACTGGAGGACCAGGGTTGGGAAACACTGTCTTAGACCATTCCTCCATACAGAATATTTCCAGGTCCTTGATATCATTTTGTCTGCGCTTATGGACTGCCGCCTTCAGTTCAAACCACGGGTTTTCAATGAGGTTCAAGTCCAGAGACTGAGATGGACATTGCAAAATGTTGATTTTTGTGGTCAATTAACCATTTCTTTGCGGATTTGTATTAGTGCTTAGGGTTATTGTCTTTCTGGAAGGCCAAGTGTCAGCCTCCTGGCAGAGGCAACCAGGTTTTTGGCTATAATGTCCTGGTACTTGGTAGTTCATGATGCCGTTGACTTTAATAAAGGCTTCAGGACCAGTGTAAATCAAAATAGCCCGTTGGCCATTCCTGGTCTAGACTATCTGCCAATCAGGGCTGTGTATGTAAATATATTAAAATCTTTATCAACGCACCCACTCGATCAGAAAGAGCAGTTCAATGGCAAAAGGAAGCTCAAGAAAGAAATGATAAAATATATATATTTGGAGTTATATTCATGAAATTAACACTGATGTTAGACTTACTGTACAGTGATGATTACATTTTTTAAATTAAAGATGGGGGCTTTAACCCTCTTCTGGGCCCAGCTGATGATACAGCCTGGTGGTAAGTCTGTTTACGTGTTTATTTAAGCAGGAGAGGTCAGCTAAGAACTGGTTCTGTTCCCTCCTCAGCCCTGTCCTCGCCCTTCACGGTGTCAATATCTCCAAGCCTTGTGGTCTCTGTACTCATGATGTCAGTGTGTAGTGTGCATAGACTGTGGAGCCACTGTTTGAATACAGTACTGATATTGCTTTCTGCTTCTCCTATTAGACTTGTGACAATGACGATGAGGAAGTGGAAATTGCTATTGACAATGCAGCTTTTATGGATGACTTTTTCTCTCAGGTGAGTAAATTTTTCCAAGTGTGTGTGCGTGCGTGCGTGTGCGTGTGTGTGTGACTGTTTTTCTCTCCATTTCAGATCGAGGACATCAGGATCAGCATTGATAAGATTGATGAGAATGTGTCTGAAGTCAAGAAGCTCTACTCGGTCATCCTGTCTGCCCCCACATCAGACCAGAGTAAAACATACTGTCTCTGCTCCCTCCCTTCCCTCTGTCTTTGTTGCCTGTTACTGTCAGTGTGTGTTTTTTTTTTTTATTTGTGTTTTTATCCTTCAGAAACACAGGATGACTTGGAGGCTGTCACCAACAACATCAAGAAGATGGCTAACAACGCCCGAAACAAACTCAAAAGTGAGTCCCTCACACATGATACGGCACAAACAGACTAAATGCTGATGGGTTAATACGGGTATGGGTGAATACTGATTGGCGAATCATGATGATTGATTCTCAGCCATCGAGAGGAATCTGGAGTCTGAGGAAGAGGAGAGGATTTCAGCCGACGTGCGGATACGCAAATCACAGGTCACCCTCCGAATGTTCTCATTTAACCCTTTACCTGACCCTGTTCCTAACCATCATTGTGACCATAGAAATTAATATCGAACCATTGGATTGTTCCGGCTTGTGATCCTGTCCTGTCCTGTCCTCCCAGCATGCAGTGCTGTCCAGGAAGTTTGTGGAAGTGATGACCAAGTACAATGAGGCCCAGGTGGACTTCAGGGAGAGGAGTAAAGGGCGTATCCGGAGACAGCTAGAGATCAGTGAGTTACAGTCTTAGTTTTATATACACACAAATGGACCATAACCCGATGTGTATAAACTGAACTGATCCTCTGTTTCTCAGCTGGCAAAGCCACGACAGACGATGAGCTGGAGGAGATGTTAGAGAGTGGAAACTCTGCTGTCTTCACTTCAGGGGTAAGAAAGTGTTTTTGTGAGTGAGTGTGTGTGTGTGTGTGTGTGTGTGTGTGTGTGTGGCGTGCGTGCGTACGAACTAACCACCACCTCTCTGTAGATCATGGACTCTGGGATCTCGAAGCAGGCTCTCAGTGAGATCGAGGCGCGACACAAAGACATTATGCGTCTGGAGAGCAGCATCAAAGAGCTGCATGACATGTTCGTAGACATCGCCATGTTGGTGGAGAGCCAGGTACACGGCTCATCCGCCGATCCGTCTATTCAGTCATGAAATGATTCCTCCATCCACTATTTCATATCTACATTTAAACCCTACTGTCTAACTTTGTTTCTATCCTGTTTGCTTCCTCGTTCCCTGTCTGACATCTGTTTTTCCTCTCTCTTTTCCAGTACCCTCTCCCTTTCTCCTTCTGCTGTGCTTTCCTCCTCTCTCCATGCTTTGGGACAGAGTTCCCCTTGTGTGTCTCTATCCATCTGTCTCCCTCCCGTCACTCATTCATCTTCAGTAAGAGTACATTCTCCGTGAGAGTCACATTTGATTTAACATCTTAGTAGCATACAGTGGTCTGTGAATCACTAAAGCCACGTTGGAATCGACACAACCCCATACTGTGGTCGCCACACAACTACATATAATCTCTGTAACCACCTGTATCTTATTGGTCGTCCTATGCTTTCCGAGGGAAAGCCATGTGCGAGGTAAGCGTCTTCATTCTTGCTGAGATATTCCTCTTTGTGACGTTGCTGTCTCTGATGTATTCCGTTAGCGTGTGAAGTTTTATTTGTTCTGTATCTGTATACTCACTGTGTGTGTGTGTGTTTTCTATGTTTCAGGGTGACATAGTAAACAATATAGAGGTGCAAGTGTCTAAAGCTGTGGACCACATAGTAGTGGCTAAGACTGAGACCAAGAAAGCCATCCAGTACCAGAGCAAAGCACGCAAGGTACTGCACCCCATCCGACACCCTAATATGAATCATCAGCTAAAACCGCTATCTGCCTGAACCTAAATCAACTATGCTACTGTCCCTGTTTCTAAGAAGCACCTATGAGGTTAGCCCGAGATGTGCTCTTAAGGAGCCTACCGTTATTCCTTAAGGTCCAAGTACCTTACAGGCTATTTGCCGGGGTAGACTGGCTCTGGCAGCCAAAACAGCCAAGTACTCCATCTAAACATGAATCGTTTCTTAATTGCGCCACAGTTCTAGAAACATAAACCCCTTTACTTTCATATCACATCAAAAATAATTTCACCAATGCAAAATATACATTTACTGTTTTAACCTGCTTTAACATAGTTGCAGACAACAGTATTTTTGCGGCCTTCCTCCGTTACACAGGTTTTCAGAACTAATTAGAGATAGCTAATTAGGACAGGTAGTCCCTCTGTCTTCTGTCCGTCTCGCTCTCCCTCTTCTCTTTCTCTGTCCCTTCCTCTGCACGTCTCTTTCCTGCAATGTCCTGCCCTCTGCCAGGGCGGAATGTTTGACAGAATTGAGAGCAACATGGACCAATCGGTGGGCTTCGTCGAGCGGGCGGTAGCTGACGCTAAGAAAGCCGCCAAGTTTCAGCAGGAGGCCCGACGTGTGAGTGGCTCTAGAAAGGCCCTTGTCCTGCCCCCTGGCCCCTCCCCCTGCTCCGTTGACCAGCCTCTAGTGGCCTGGTACTCATCGATCCCCATCCTAAACCTTGAATCCTCCTCCTCCAGATCTGGACCAATACCCCCAGGAAAGAGGATATATACACACACACTGTACACTTCTCTGGTTGTTCTCCATCTCGCTCTCTTTTGTATTTTTCGCTTCCTTTCTAGCTTTATATCATTTCCTTCTTTCAACAGTAACGCCAGTTTTATGTCAGTCATGCGTGTGGTTTTAGGCTGTTTGAAAATAGATGTTGTCGCTTTGCCCAGGAATACGTGCTGAAAGGTGTACATGACTGTTTCTCTACATAAAGTGTTGATTGTAGTCGGTGCTTGATAATCAGCTTTTCCTCCCTACAGAAAATAGTGTCAATCCTGGTTACTGCTGTTCGGAAGTGGTCACGAGAGTGAACACAGATTTTCTCAACAGAAAACATTTTGTAAAAATGGTTTCCCACAAGAAAATGGTCTTCATAGACACTTAATTGTTCCCCACAGAAAATGGTGATCATAGTGGCTATTCTGATTATCGTGCTCGCCATAGTGGCTCTGATTATTGGGTTGTCGGTGGGATTGAGCAAGAAGTGATGAAAGATGTCTGGAATAAGAGTTGTGTAAAGGGTGAGTGAAGCAGGAGGAACTCTGGGGTGTGGGTGAATCTGGAACTTTGGCTGTTCCCATTTTCCTTCCCCTCGACCGTCTCTGGGTGTGTGGTGTGACGGTATTAAAGTGTTTCAGTGTTCAAGCTCCCTGGTCTATGAGGTGTGTTGGTGTTATCTCTGGGTGTACTGCATGTCTTATCTGGACTTCCTTCAAATCATTTCACAAGTGCACTCGTTGCTTATGGTAAGGGTTAGGTCCATAGAAATAGCATTATCTATCTCTATGGCTGGGTCACTGGTCGGCATTGTGTGTGTCAGTCCCCGCATGGTGTCTTTGGGCTCTGTGTGAATGTGTGGGGTAGTATGTGTGGGTCTTTAAGTTTCCCATTGGGGTCTTTGGGCTGTGTAGTGTGTCCTGTTTGACTGTAAGTGATGACTCACTATGTTATGATGGGCGGGATCGTCATTTGCTGTCAATCACTGACTCGTATCGGCCAATAGAAGCTCTGCACCCTCTGCATCAAAGAGCCCCCGGTTGGTCAGAATTGCCTGATGACTGACAATGCATGATATTCCCGTCCATGTTCAGAGCTTCTTTTCCCTTGGTAATTCTGCCTGTGTATCATCACCTCATTTATTACTGTAAATACTGATGTATTTGTTCTCCCGTGTTTTTTGTCTCCCCCTCTGTAGAAGACTATCATTATAGCTGTGGTCTGCACTGTGCTTGCTGTCCTCATCCTCGCCATCATCCTATCACAGACAGTAGGGTAATAGAGGGACCACGGCCCCCACCCACCCAACCTCTCCATCTTCAAATCACTCCATTCTGCCCTCCTCCAGCTGTAACAGCAAAGAGGGGGATGTGGACCCAACCAATCACTTCCATTGCCCTGGGATCCTCCCCTTCTCTTACTGTACATCTGACCAATAGAAAAGGCCAGCTGATGGGACTGGCTAGTGTCTTCCCTGAGGTGGCTGAGAGGATGAGCATCAGGTGGGAGAGAAACAAGAGGACCAAAACTGAGACTGTTTCTGAGCCTCTGATAACGCCAACAAAAGGGAATCTTAAGTAATGTATATCCTTACCCTCACACAGCTAAATGGACACCATGCAACACTTCAATGCCATTCTCTGAACTGCTTTCTATGTATCCAGTAATGTGATTGATCTTGATCTACACTGAAGGGAAACCATGACACTCCTCTCCCCATTACAAAAATCATTGACTTAATGTACCCCTGCCACCACCCGTGCCTTATTGTCTTGCTATGATGCCCCTCCAAGCTGAAAGGTAGCCAGCCATCCACAGCCTCCTCCCGCCCACAGAGGAACGGTGCATTGTTGATCTCACCTATGATATGTACTGAGGATGTAAACCAGTGGATTTCACTTCAATCTATGTAAATCAATGTGCATGTGTTTGATGCCACTTGAATAGTGTTTTTATAACTCCTAAAGCAAACCTCTGAGCATTTGGGAGAGATATGAGTCTAACATCTGATTTGCGCCTAAAGCCCTTTGCTATCTGTCCAATTTTAAATTAATTTCCATACCTCAGACACTGTGTCCAATGGCAAGGCTTTAAATGAGACACTGAGGGAAGATCTCAATTACATAATCCTCGTGTCCCCTCTCCTCTTTCTCAAAGCCCATTGGAGGAGAAGGTCCATGGGGAAGGACCTCTGGCTTTCTCATCCAGTGGGTTTTGAGAAGGAGGGAGGACGCGTGGAGTATACAATTGAGGTCATTCCTGAGGGTCTGGATATATCAAGACTGTTTTAAATGTAGTCAAACTTCACCGTAGTATTATGGTGGATGCCGGAGATTTTAATGATGGAATAAAATGTTTTAACCAAAAGATTTTTAAGACTGCTGGCGTTGTGGTTCATGCTGCGTTGTCCGATACGGAGTTGGCAGACTTGGCACATTTGAATGATGGGTTACACTGAATGTGGGATAGTTTGACTTTGTGTGAGTGAATCATTGTTTGACTGTAGGTGCACATTTTTCTCTGAAGAAACATATTCATGGTGATTCATGGTGGTTATCAGCTGTGTGGGAATACAGTAGTTAGCGAGTGGCAATGACAGCAGTACCTAGAGTCTGGTTTAAGGTACTGAAGTCAAGAGAACGTAAGTCTCTCTCTCTCACACACCCTCATTCTTTAATTTACTCAAACAGGCCTGTACTGACACCCTCCCCGCTGACCCTGCACTATTAAAACAAACTGTCACAAGTGTTGAAGCACTTTTGGCAGCGATTTCAGCCTCGGGTCTTCTTGGGTATGACGCTACAAGCTTGGCACACCTGTATTTGGGGAGTTTCTCACCTTCTATGCAGATCTTCAAGCTCTTGTCAGGTTGGATGGGGAGCGTCGCTGCACAGCTATTTTCAGATGTCACCAGAGATTTTCGATCGGGTTCAAGTCCGGGCTCTGACTGGGCCACTCAAGGAAATTCAGAGACCTGTCCCGAAGCCACTCCTGCATTGTCTTGGCTGTGTGCTTAGGGTTAGTTGTCCTGTTGGAAGGTGAACCTTTGCCCCAGTCTGAGGTACTGAGAGCTCAGGAGCAGGTTTGCATCAAGGATCTCTGTACTTTGCTCTGTTAATCTTTGCCTCAATCCTGACTAGTCTCACATTCCCTCCACTGAAAAACATCCCCACAGCATAATGCTGCCACCACCATTCTCCACCGTAGGGAAGCTCTACGGACGATCCCTTCATCCTCATGACTTGGTTTTTGCTCTGACATGCACTGTCAACTGTGGGACCTTAGCCCAGGCCCAGACAAAATAAGTGGACATGTGTTAAAGCACTGTGCTGAACAATTGGCTGGTGTTTTTACAGACATTTTCCAATCCTCACTCAACCAGCAACACGTGCCAGTATTGTGGAAAAACTAAATTATACCAATTCCTAAAGCATCTAATCCCTCTGTGCTGAATGACTACCGCCCTGTCGCCTTGACATCCTTAGTAATGAAATGCCTTGAGAAAATTGTGAAAAGTCATCTCAGTGTCACCCAGAAGCTCCTCGACCCATTTCAGTTTGCCTATCAGCCTAGCAGAGGAGTTGATGATGCCATTCTTACCCTCCTTAACATGGTCTATAGACATCTAGAGGGTGCCAAATCCCATGTCAGGGTTCTGTTTGTTGACTTTTATTCTGCCGTCAACACAATCCAGCCTTACATTCTGGCACAGAGACTCATTGGGGACTTCTCCTTAGATGGGGGGGCTGGTTTTGTGGCTGTTGGACTTACTGAGCCAACGCTCACAGCGAGTCAAAATAGGTCCCCACGTGTCGGACATACGCAATACCAACACAGGTTCTCCTCAGGGATGTGTTTTGTCCCCACTCCTGTACATCTTGTACACTAATAGTTGTACTAGTTCCCATCCTGACAGACACCTCGTTAAGTTGGCTGATGACACTGCCTTGATCAGCCTGTTGCATGATGACGAGGAACATCATGGCCCGGTCCTAAATGACTTTGTAGAGTGGTGTGAGGAATCACACTTGGTCCTCAATACCAACAAGACCAAAGAGATGTGCATAGACTTCAGGAAGCGTACAACACCTACCTCTGCAACATCTATCAGAGGTCAGAATATAGAGATTGTAGAGGAATACAAATATCTGGGTGTCCTCTTGGACAATAAGCTTCACTGGAGTAAATGTACAGACCTGATCTACAAAAAGAGACAACAGAGACTGTACTTTCTCAAAGAGCTGATATATTTTAATGTAGACTGTACTATACTGACTCTGTTTTACAAATCTTTCATTGAGAGTATTTTAACTTTTTGTATTTGTTGGTTTGGCAATTGCACTGTCAGCCAGAGAAATATGCTGAGAAGGATTATTACCACCGCAAGCAAGGTACTTGGAGTCAAACAGACAGGCCTGGATGAGATCTTTAAGGTCAGGGCCCTCCGCAAGGCTCACAATCATTTTAGACCCAAGTCCCCCCCTGTACCCGGACTTTGAACTACTCCCCTCTGGGCGCAGGTATAGGGCACCCCTCAGCAGGAAAAACAGAACTAGACAATCATTTGTGCCAGGTGTGATATCCCTCCTAAATAGCTTGGGCTAATGTTCCTATCGACTCAGTAAGACCAGCAGGCTAGTCTCTTTTATTAGTATGTTATGAAAGTTGTATTGTCAATTTTGTTTTGTATTTAAATGCCATTTTAAACGTGTACATGACACTGCAACAAAATTTCCCCACAGTGACAATAAAGTCAGTAAGTAATGTAGACAGGTGTGTGCCTTTCCAAATCATGTCCAATCAATTTGAATTTACCACAGGTGGACTCGAATCAAGTTGTAGAGACAGCTCAAGGATGATCAATCGAAAAAGGATGCACCTGAGCTCAATTTCAAGTCTCATAGCCAAGGGTCTGAATACTTATGTAAATAAGGTATTTATGTCTAAACTGTTTTGCTTTGTCATTATGTGGTATTGTGTGTTGATTTCTATTTAATCCGTTTTAGAATAATGCTGTAATGTAACAAAATGTGGAAAAAGTCTTAATTTTCTTAATTTAGCTCAGTGCTTCCAATTTCTCATTCAGATGACAGGTTACAGTGTGGTAACCTAGGACTAAGGTTATGAAGATCCTATTGCACAATGAGATTGGCGCCCTCTGCCAATGACAGTAGGACATTGTGGTATGCAAAAACATTGGGTGATTATTTGGATAAATGTATTCTAATGTATCAATGATTCAATGACTGAAATATGTGCATAAGACTCATGGTCAAAATCCTTAATTTACCCAGTCATGTATTGTATTGCACATGTATTTGTTTCTTCATGATGTAAGGTTGTGTGTGTGTGGTCATACAATGTTGTTTTCTGGTATGCTGTGTCAGTGTGTAATGTGCTGAAATGTTAGTGATGGTCTTTTCAGTGATGAGTGGTTGTCAGTCATCAAGTGTGGTTGTCAGTCCAGTAAAGCTTGTTATGTAATACAATGGTGTGTGTGATATTAGAGCGCTATTAGATTCTCTGTATTTCCTCATCTGTTGAAGAAACGTTTTTATTATTTCGTTGGCAGGTGGAATTCAGATACTTTTTGAATGGGATGGGACAACTATTGTCCCTCTTACTATATGTTCCCTTGTCCTTATGATAATGGTCTTTACTGGGAATCTTCAGCCTCACTATGTTCCGATATGATTGGTTTATGTACATAAGTTGTTCCCCATACTGGTCTTATGATAGGCTCTCTTGTTGACCCCATTTTGACACTCCAGCGAATAATGTTTCGCTCACGTCAGTGGTCTCTACTGCCATAGGCTGTCACACCACGTGGGGCGCAGTTTAAACGCCTCTACAAACCACCTCTCGGAATGACCTAACTTTTACCCAATCACAACATTCCTATGTTGATGTATGCATGTACTATTGGATGGCAGTGTAAATCCTGGGGCGGGTCTTTCTCTTTGGGGGTAGTGTGTGTGTGTGTGTGTGTGTGTGTGTGTGTGTGTGTGTGTGTGTGTGTGTGTGTGTGTGTGTGTGTGTGTTTTGTGCTCAGCTGAAAATGGCGGATCGAAGCAGATCGCTTTAACTTTATCGCACAATAACAAGGATAACAAACTACAAAGCTAAAAATATATAAGATGGATACAAAGTTCAGCGAAAACTTCTAGAAGCCGAGCTACAGGGTAACGTACAGACCACAACAACCCAAGGAGTTCTTTCAGTGGTAAAGTTATCTAAAAAATAATACGTTAGCCATTTCCCAATTAGGAAGCTAACGTTAGCGCAATGACGGCTAACTAGCTAACGTTCCGTGAATGAAGACGCTAACGTAAGTTAGATCATTTTACCTGCATAAAGATAACCCAGGAATGTAACTAACATGATACAATTCTATTGTGCTGGGTATGTTGACTAGGTAACGGTAGGTTATTAACTGAAATTGCGTCCGACCAGAGCAGGACAACTAGACACTGGAATGTATTCGGGGAAGTTAGCTAGCTGACTAACAACAGTCTCTTGTAGCTAACGCGTTAGTATATGTAGATAGCAGAGCGTTGGAACTCGCTAACAGCCTCTGCTGCAAGTTGGTCAGTTCTCGAACATTTATCCGAGGATAACGATCTAGTTAAATAACGGGTTTTCTTGCAAGAAAGTGTAATTTGCATGTGCCCGTTTTTGTCAACAATAATGATAACTAGCTTACCGTGGCTAGTTAACCTTTTAGACAACTCACGTTATTTGATTGTTGTTTCTGTTTGTTAGCTACAGTAGTTAGCTAAATACATTTATTACCGTGTAGCCAGTTATTTAGTACTTAGCATTAACTTGCTGTATCATAATATTCAGTCAGTTTATATATCATAACGTTAGCCTAACCTAGCTAACCTTTATCCTTGTCCCGATACTGTAGCTGGCAAACTGTCAATCCAAGCGCCAGAGGTTGAGGGTATTTGTTGGCATTTGAATATAAATTGGCCTATAGTTTGGCTCTCAAAAGCTGCTTTTTAGTTAGTTAGCTGCTGAATTAACTTAGGCTGTTAATGGCATTGCGATTTCTCAACGGTCTCATTCCTGTCTTAGGTCATGGAAGACCAGAACCCCCGTTACAGCAAGCGTTTGGTAAGTACAGTTGAACTAAATAGCTACGTTTTTGATGTGTTCGCTAACATTGTTTTGAAAGTTTTATTTAGCTAGTTTCCCTAAAGGAAACGACTGTTGCATCGGTAACAAGCTAAATCAACGAGAGAGTGTTGTGGATCTGTTGGCTTGACAATAGACTGGATGCGTGTCGGTGGGTTCAATGTAGGGTCAGGTTCAAGTTCACTGTTGTCTGACCTGATAATGCTTGTTCATGTCGCTTTGCATTAGGCCGAGCTTTTTGTTACCATGCCGTGGCTTAGACCCATTTAGGCTTTTCTAAGGGGTGTAGTTTTTGTTGTTGTTGTTGTGGCCATTAAAAAGAATCCACAGAATTATAGATAATAATGGAATGTTTGTGTGGATCAAGATATAATAATAGACCAGTCCAGCTGAGTTGCAGAGCAATAGGAAAAAGCATGCGGGGTGTTTTTGAGTAAAGATAATACCAGGCATAGCTCAGGTTTGGTGGAACAGGATGGGGGTGGGGTGTTGTGCTGGACCCATCTGTCTAGCCAAGATATGAGAGCAGGGGGTGAATGGAAGTTAGGGGGGTGGGGGTTGTAGTAGGATAAGGCCCTCCGTCTGTGATGCCCACGCAGACCATTGCGTGACTGAATGACTGATCCGCAAAATCTTTCTGTTATGAGTCTTTGTGCCTTTGAACAGGGTACGGTAGTAGGTGCCAGGTTCACCCGTTTTTGCAAAGCTGCTGGGTTTTTCCACGCTCAACAGTTTCCTATGTGTATCTAGAATGGTCCACCACCCAAAGGACATCTAGCCAACTTGACACAACTGTGGAGTCAACATGGGCCAGCGTCCCTGTGGAACGCTTTCGACACCTTGTAGAGTCCATGCCCAGACGAATTGAGGCTGTTTGACATATTCTGTGTACTTTGGTGTGTTGCCCGATGTGAAATGGCTAGCTTGTTAGCAGTGCATGCTAGTAGCTTTCAATCGGTGACGTCCCTCGCTCGGAGACCTTAAAGACAGTTGTTTCCAATGCTCTTCAAGGGCCACTGCTTTTGTTGAGCTATAGTTAATGATGCTTCTAGTGTGGCAGCTGTTGATATATTCAGAGGGTCCCTGGTTCGAGCCAATGTTGTGGCAAAGAGGGACAAAGGCCATACTGTTACATATGCATGGTCTTAGCAGAAATCCCATTCAAAGTGATAAAAGTAGGGCTGTGACGGTCTTGGAATTTGAGGTTACGATAATTGGCCAGGCCAATGTACACGGTCACAAACTTTCAGGGGGGAGGTCACAATTCTGTTTACACACTTGTTTACTTGGATATGCTTATTAATAAAACCTATTTGAAACAAGCCATTACACTTCAGTATTGTCATGGCATTTCATTATTATTATTCAGGTTATTACTTATTATCCTTAATCAACAAATCTGTAGCGTTTTTGTATTGACACAACATTAACAGAGTCAAAATAAAGATATATGCTTTCCTTGTCTGTTGGCTTTTCTGCATATATATGTATGTATATTAATACAGATCCTATTTCGATGCAGAATACCATTCAATCGGAAGACCGATGGGTTTTTCCCGAAACATTCGCATAACATCACAAACCCTGCTGCTGCGGTCATTCGATGGCGGTGGCATATGTTCTTCAAAGAGAGGATGCCGTAATGAGAAAAATAATGTAGCCCGAGCTACTGAAAACAGGCCTTTTACAAGATTCAATAATGACAGGAGCATTTGATTCTTATGAAAGAGATGGAGTCCAGACGGTACAGTTTCCTAAAAGTAGCCTATAGAGAGAGTCAGCAAACGCACACCTTCTTAAAAGCACCTGTCAATCAAAGCCACCAGCATATGTCAGACACAAGCAAATATTTCTCCTTTCCTTAAAACGTATTAAAAAACCTAGGCCTACCTTAGGCTTTTGGAAAGTACGCTATAAGACAATGAATTGACAAGGAAAGTATGAAGTGGACAGCTGAGCTATAGTATGAAGATGAAATTGACAATCATTAAAATAGAAACAAATACACACAATGTCCATAGCCTATTTATCACGACGATGATTATCAAGGGGGAGAGTGTTGGAAAGATTTTTCAAATACTGTGAGGAACTGTTATGATTTGACTGGATTTAAAATAAAAAGACCGGACTTTGTTGACTTAATGTGTGAGGCAAAGACAAAATAACTGAAACCCAGCTGGGCACTTTTCTACATTTGACATTTGCCAGGTACTTCTATGCGTGCTCAGGCACTGAAAGTGCCCTAGCCTGTAGTGCTCTACACCCCCCACGCCTCTAGTGAATTGGCTGCCTGAGCATCAAAGGCCAGATGGAAAGAGGAGGAGATGTAGACAGTTTAATAGACAAAGTTAGCAAAACATTTGCTTATAATCATTAGTAAACACTCCCCGCTATTAGGATCTACATGCATATATATATTTTTTTTAAATATCCTACAATGAATGTAGGACTATTTAAACGGTTTTGACTGTTTATTTTATTTTCATGGCAGTCATCGTCCATAACCGTCAGTTACACGGTTATTCAATTACCATCACAGCCCTGGATACAAGTTGAGTTTCTGCTTTGTGTCACTAGCGTACGGGGACGCGGCGGCGCTACCTCGATGACGGGATCTCGGACGATGAGATTGAGGGGGAAGAGGACCTTTGACCTGGATGAAAAGCTGCAGAGTGACCGGTTCAACTCCAACCTGGTTAAACACATGGAGGGAAAAGGTCAGGGGTCAAACCACGCTATGATATCCTTTACAGAGGCATTGACCCAGTTTCTCCTATGTTATGATCTTGACCTGGAAAAACTTGTTGCGTTTGTAATCTGGCAAAACCCTTGGCCCTAATTATGGTTCTACTTCTTTGATTACTCTTGGTGTGCCTGCCCTGCATTGTTGAGGATAACGTGTGTTTCTCTGCAGACTTCACATTCGAGTACATCCAGAGGGAGGGGCTGAGAGACCCTCTGATCTTTGAGAAAAAAGACGGCCTCGGCTTAGAGTAGGTCACTCTTCTTCTTCTAATTATCTAGCCCACCTCCCTCTCTGCAGATCTGTGGAGAGATGGAAATATAACTGCTGGCTCACTCTGATTCTCCAGCTTTATTTAACAACCCTTCCTCTCGTTCTCTCTCTCTCTTATTCTGTCAGGATGCCTGACTCTGATTTCAGTGTGAGTGATGTCAAGCTGTTTGTAGGTAAGGCCCAAACTATGAACAGTCTTGTGAAGTTCCAGCTGCTGATTTCATCTGATTTTTAAAACTGTGCTGCAGGCCCTCTAAGTAATTCTCCCTGCCCTTCGCCTGTCCCCTTCTGTCATAGGCAGTCGGAGGATGGTTGACGTTATGGATGTGACCACTCAGAAGGGCATCGAGATGTCCATGGCCCAATGGCGGCGGTACTACGAGACCCCGCCCTCGGAGCGAGATAAGCTCTATAACGTCATCAGCCTGGAGTTCAGTCACACCAAGCTGGAGAACCTGGTGAAACGACCCACCTCGGTAAGACACTCGTAGACACGCACACACACAAACCAGTAGTGCTGAGCGAGTAACCAACATTGTATACAGTACCGTTCAAAAGTTTTGGGTTACTTAGAAATGTCCTTGTTTTTTTAAAATAAAAGCAAAATAAATTGTCCATCAAATTGATCAGAAATATAGTGTAGACATTGTTAATGTTGTAAATTACTATAGTAGCTGGAAACGGCTCCTTTTTAATGGAATATCTACATAGGCGTACAGAGGCCCATTATCAGCAACCATCACTTCCATTGGCACGTTGTGTTAGCCTTTTAAAATGATAAACTTGGATTAGCTAAGTGATCATTAGAAAACCCTTTTGCAATTATGTTAGCACAGCTGAAAACTGTTGTTCTGATTTAAAGAAGTAATAAAACTGGCCGCCTTTAGACTAGTTGAGTATCTGGAGCATCAGCATTTGTGGGATCAAATGTAGATATTCCATACAAAATCAGCCGTTTCCAGCTACAATAGTCATTTACAACATTAACAATGTCTACACTGTGTTTCTGATCAATTTTATGTTATTTTAATGGACAGAAAGTGCTTTTCTTTAAAAAAAAGTGACCCTGAACTTTTGAACGGTAGTGTATATTATTTCAGTTACTGAATATCTAATTTACCAATGTCTGTTCAACTACTTTAATTCCATTTTGTTTTTTTTGTAAGCCCAACTCGCTGTGTAATTCACGAAATAAATCAAGTCCAGAACTATGTGGGATGCTGGACTGAAGGGAGTTGGGGTTTTCATTAAGCAAATATTCCATATAGTTCAGCACGGAACCCTGGTAATTGACTACAGTGACCATAATTCATTGCGCTTGTTTTTTCCCGCCTCGAACAGAGAGGAAGAGGCGAGAGGTTCACTCTCACCAGAATCTGTCCAAAATAAGCCCAGTGCGTTTTGGACCTAAGCTTGTCGCCTGCCTTGTCGCCTTTGGGACAACGACTCCCATTGTTAGGGCGGAGACATGAGCATCTCCTCATTATATTCAGATCTCTGGACGGGTACACGTCTACGCCTGCTACGTTAGATATACACAGACCAAATGAGAGAGTAATGCACACAACACAATGAGGAGAGACAGACCCTGTTCAGGAAGTTATCTTATCTACTTTGTAGAACTAATAGGATGACTAAACACAGTAGAGTATGGAGGAGAACATAATGTTAGATGGCCTGGCTGACTGCTCCTGGCTGAGCTGAGAAGAGATGAGGACTTTAAGGAATGAAGAATAATAAAGTCATCAAATATAAACTAAGTAGTAAACACAACTGAAATATTTTATTTCATAGTATTTTTCTATTGATGTCTACGCAGTGTGGATCTGATCAGAGGCAAGGGGACATTTTCTTTTTGGCAATTGAATGTTAACGATTTTGGGCTTTGGAAGTACTAATCACTCAGTACTACAAACCAGAAAACCTGGTCAAACACCAAACAACCACATAGCAAGCTGGGCTATCACTTCCACAGAGCCCTGGCCCGTCAGGGGTGTATGTCCCTGCTGACCTTCCTTCCCTCTCCCCAGGTGGATTTGATCGACTGGGTGGACAACATGTGGCCAAGGCACCTGAAGGAGAGACAGAGAGACTCAACCAACTCCATCATAGACATGCACTATCCCAAAGTGCAGAAGTGAGTCCCGAACCTGCACCTTTACATGGGCTTCATTCCACGTGTACTCAACCACTTTATTTTTTAAAACGTTTACCCTCCCGTAACAATGCAGTGTTTGCGTGGAGCATGAGTTCATTTAACACACATTGATGTACGATGTAAAGATGTATATTCTTTCTTTCAGGTACTGTCTGATGAGTGTCCAGGGCTGCTTCACAGACTTCCACGTTGACTTTGGTGGTACGTCGGTCTGGTACCACATCCTGCGGGGGGGCAAGGTGAGATGACGCCCCGGAGAACTAGAGCCTTGGATGTGTCACGTTTTGAATCACCACAGAATTCAATAGAACACAATTTATCCCTGACCAAGATGGCTGGCATTATCAGCACATTCTAGAGTTAGGAACGTTTAGGACTTAGGCCCTTCTAGTATTTTATTGCATCTCTATGGCTATCCCAATGTTGACTGACCTCTTCCTGTAGGTGTTCTGGCTGATCCCACCCACACCCCAGAACCTGGAGCTGTATGAGGACTGGGTGTTGTCAGGGAAACAAGGGGACATCTTCCTGGGAGACAAGGCTCGGGACTGTCAGAGGATTGAGCTGAAGCAGGGCTACACCTTCATGATCCCCTCAGGTACACACACAGATACACACAGTGCCTTTTTGTTCCCCCATCTAACCTCCTCCACTGTTGATGTCTAGGTTGGATCCATGCTGTGTACACCCCTGAGGACACGCTGGTGTTTGGGGGGAACTTCCTCCACAGCTTCAACATCCCCATGCAGCTCAACATCTACAACATCGAGGACCGCACACGAGTGAGTACACTACCGCACACGCGTCACACATAACTCTACTGCAAGGGGGGGGACTAATACCTGTTGACTGTGTTCTGCTGTCCTTGTCCCCTCTCCAGGTCCCGGCTAAGTTCCGATACCCCTTCTACTATGAGATGTGCTGGTACGTGCTGGAGAGATACCTCTACTGTCTGACCAACACCTCTCACCTCACCCCTGAGTTCCAGAAGCACTCGCTCGGTGTTGGTGAGTGTACACACACACAATTTTATATTTTTCTGTCTCTCATTTGCTCTCTTCTCATTTTAATCCCTCTGTTTTTGTCCCTCCCTCAGGTCTGACTCGTGACGCCTCGGAGGACAAACTCAACGGCCACGCGAAAAACGGCCCGTCAGAAGAGAACAAAGACGACGAGGAGGAAAGCGAGCTCAAGGTCAAAATGGAAGAGAGCGATGAGGATGTCTCCCCCGCTCCGGGTGCCACTAACCTGGGGGTCAGGGTAAACCTGACCCCTCTGGAGCTGGAGGGGCTGTGGAACCTGCTGGGGAAGCTGGATGAGCTGCCAGCCCACAAGAAGTGTGTCCCCGCAGGCATCCGCAACGCCCCCGCCCTGCTCCACGACATACGGGTGGGTACAATGCACCCGTCTAGAATATAATATCATATAGACCTTGTCGCAGATCCTTTCACCTGAAGCCATTTACAGTAGTGTGTACATACAGGGAACTGCCAAAGTAAAGGAAACATCCAACATGGTCTTAGGCCAATTACCACGAGCGTAAAGGGTTATGTGGACGGGGCTCAATTGAAATGTTTCTTCCAGAAGAAATATGAAATGCATAACCCTGGTAGCAGTTGAAAGGGAATAGTTTGGGAATTATGGGGAAATTTATTTGACCAAAGTTGAGGACACAACAGGTTATCAGACAAGACTGAATCCAAACATAACACTGTTGTTTTTATGTGCATTTTACAATTACTGTACCTTTCTACGCATTTTGTTGATAACGAAATCTGAAAATATTCTGGATACATTCAGTAACATAAGAATATTCCTGGAAAATGTGGGGTGAGTGCAACAAGACAAAAACGGGTTTGACCGAGAGGACTAACTGGTGTCTCCAAATGGCCACACCTCTCCAAAGTGGGCACAGTTCCTAAATAATTTCAATGCACTTTTATGACTCAGTCTTCAACTATAAGGTACTTTTTGTTTAGTTCTCCTAGATGTGCCGTTGAGGAACTAGAACAAGTGCACTTGTAGATGTTTTGTTTGGAACACAAACCTGCATCCCCGGCAATTAATGTTTACGCAATCAAAACATTGCCCATTTTTATAAATCGCAATCTGGATCGGGTGGGCATCATTTTAAAGCTTTTTCTATTGCCATCATGACTAGCCAAGTTAAAGTACAATATTAGTGTTAGGCTTTCACAAGACCGTTCTGAGGAACAGGTCGTAGTTTTGGTGCGCATTCAGGCGCGTGTTCCGCTGCAGATTTTCTTCACAATAGACGGTCTCATTCTGTTCAGAACAACCCTGGATATGACGCCATGTCATCTTGTTATTGTACATCAAACACAGGGATCAGAAACGTTGACAAGAGTTTCATGATATGGAAATGTGAAGTGCACATTTGGATTCACAGGCGTGAAATACATCGAGCCCTTTTAATTTACAGCATTTCCCTCACTCAGACAATTGTTTTGTGTGCAAAAGTTGCCCAATGACCAGGAGGGATGGAAACAACTTCTTGTCGCGTGCGATAAGTTCAGAACGGCTGTCGGTCAAAACCCATACAGCACTGTGAAGCGCAGAGCCTGAGCTCTGACGTCATTTAGAGCATGTTACTGTACAGCCTCTGCGTTCCAATTTAGACACTTATCAGTGCCCAAATCTGCCATTTTCAACCCTTATGCGGGTACGAGTGTAAAGGGTTTTAATAGGGTGTTGGGCCACCACGGTCCTACAAAGGTGGTTTGAAATGTGGCTTGAAATATCTGATTCCATATGCGTTTTGGCTGTTCAGACAGCAGGTAAAAGTACAGATTTGAATCGGATATGCAGATAAATAGGATTTGAGTCACGTCACACTGCCAATGTGAACACTGCTTTAGAGACTGACCCAGAAATACTCAGAGCTGTAATCGCTGCCAAAGGTGCTTCTACAAAGTATTGACTTGGGGTTCAATCTAATCGTGATATGTACCTTACATTTTTTTTATGTTCAAATCTTTCTTACACTTTGACATTGGTATTTTGTGTAGATCCATATTAATCCCACTTTGTAAGACAAAACATTTGGGGAAATATCCACACAGCATGCAACTTCCAGTGCCTGACCAATACATTGCTTTATTCTAAGTGGATATTGGAACATCTGGCTGTATCCATCTGTACGTCTTTCAATCAATAGTCTTGACATGACCTTTTTACGTGGCTTTGTGTCCTGTTTAGGCTCTTCTGGAAGACCACTGCAACGACGACCCCAAGCTGTCTTACACTGGGAAGCCCATCGTCAAGTGGCCCAAGAGGGTGAGCCAGAGGGCACGTGCCTCTCCTACAAACACCCACCCAGCATGCAAGCGCGCGTACATGCGTTTAGTCACCACAGTCGAGCCCTCGACAACACAGGGGCAGACGACTGAACTTTCCTCTTCTGCTCCCACCTTCCCTGGCCAGCCGTCGTGGTACCAGCCCCCTTCCCCCTCGGCGATATACCGGCCCCGGCCCGCGGTCCCGCGCCCCGCTAGGCCCGCCTCCATCTCGGCTCTGAGGCGGCGGCGCATCCGCTGCAAGCGCTGTGCGGCCTGCCGGAGGAAGGAGTGCGGCGAATGCAACTTCTGCAAAGACATGAGGAGGTTTGGAGGACCCGGGCGCATGAAGAAGGGCTGCATGATGCGCCAGTGTCTCGCTGTGAGTAGCCAGTGCACTGCCTTCACGCCCAGTGTGTGTGTGTGTGTGTGTATAGCATGTTGACCATCGTCTCTCCCCGTCTCCAGCCTGGCCTGCCCAACTCGGCGGTGTGTGCTCTGTGTGGAGAGGGCCAGGGGAAGCAGGAGCTGGCGGACGCTAGCCCCTCCTCCACAACCCTCATGGAATGCTCCAACTGTGCTCAGATTGCCCACCCCGACTGCATCAAGGTGACCAGGGCTCACACCAGCAGATACCTGTACTACAATGTACACTGAAAAATCCCTCTTGTGCAGCATGTACTTCCAATACATATTTTCCTTCGTATCCCACACGAGGGGTCCTGAACTCAAATGGCCCTTGAGGATGATGGCAGTGTTATAGGTGTTCATAACAGTCCTCTGTGTGTATGTCAGGTGTTTATAACTGTTCCTTCTCCTCTCTCAGGTGCCTGGGGAGGGCAGGATCAACAAGGATCTGCCCAGCTGCTGGGAGTGTCCCAGATGTTACCAGGACAAAGAGGGCTCCTCATCGGAGGTATCCCGTCATTTCTTTATTGGCATGGGGAACATATGTTAATTAACCAAAGTGAAACAAACAGTCAACATTCAACTCACTAAAGTTTCAAAGAAATAGAGATGTTTCAAATGTCAGATTAGAGTGCGAGACACGCACGTCTCTCTCGCTCTCTGTGTGTGTGTGTCTCGCTCTCTGTGTGTGTGTCTCTCGCTCTGTGTGTGTGTCTCTCGCTCTGTGTGTGTGTCTCGCTCTCTCTCGCTCTGTGTGTGTGTGTGTGTGTGTGTGTCTCGCTCTCTCTCGCTCTGTGTGTGTGTGTGTGTGTGTGTGTGTGTGTCTCTGTGTCTATTCCTGTAAGATACCCACCAACTCTTAATACCTGTTTTGTGATGTTGCCCCTCTCTCCTACACTCTCCCTCTCGGTCTCAGTCGCCCAGCAGTGATGAGGACAGCGTGGCGTCTACGGGTTCTCTGTCTACGCCAAAGCATGCCCACCGGGAAGGGATAGGAGTAGGCGAGGCAGGAGGTGGAGTGAGGAAGGGGCGACGTGGCAGACCCCCCCTGGCGTCCTCTCTGTCCCAGCGGAGAGTGCCCCCTCCCTCTCAGCGTCTGCTACTGCAGCAACAACAGAACAGGAAGAGAGCCGGCGCGCTGGAGCTACGACTCCGGAAGAGTGTGAGAGAGGGAGAGCAGGAAGGGGGGGCTAAAGGACTTTCTGATTCCTACAATCATTTTTCACCAAGTCATCTAATTTTAAACCTCTGTCTTTGTGTATCAGATCAAACTGGAGCGCAGCAAAATCTTACAATCGGTAAGCACAAGCAGCCTATTTTAAAGCACCGTATCTCTCTAAACCAGTGTATGATTATTCAAACCAAAGCATTGTTTTACCTATTCTACTCCTCTCTACAGAAGCAGACGTCGTCTCTGGAGCGTTCTCCCAAGCTCCTGGGCTCCCAGGGTCTGGCCCACCTCCAGAGAGGGGTGTCCTCTCGCCTTCACTCCCCCGTCGGCAGACTGTCCCGGGGCCGTGGGTCCTTCAGAGGCTCCCCTACAGGGGCACGACTCCAGACCCCCCAACCCTCCCTCAGCCTGGCCCCTGCAGGCAGGGCAGAGGGGCGCAAGGGGCGAGGGCGAGGAGTACGGCTCAGAGGAGGAGCAGCAGGCAGAGGAAGAGGAGGACAGGGACACGGCGGAGCAGAAGAAGAGAGTGATAGCAGCAGCAGTAGTAGTAGCAGCAGCAGTAGTGATGAGGAGGACCGGGAGAACGGCGTGCGGGGTGGCAGACGGGACAAAGAAAACCGGCCGCAGAGACGAGGAACAGCCAAAGAAGATGAGGAGGGGAGTGGGGAGTCCAACCAAAACGGAGAAGAAGAGGCAATGGATGAAGACGGGAGGGAAGGAGGACAAGCACAGGCGGAGCCACCGGTCCTCGTAGTGTCGGACAATAGCGACAACCTCATGAAGGGCTCGTATCTCACTGTGACCCTACAGCCATCGAGGGCCAAACATGATCCAGGGGCCATCGTCCCCAAACTGGAGGCTGCAGTCACCCCCTGCCCTGCCCCTCCCGGACTGATTTACACACAACGCAAGAATCTGGCCAGACCACCCCTCAGGAACCACATCCCAGACCCTGCACCCTCACGCTCAGACAGACACACACACATCCAGGGAAGCAACACACACACGCGCGGCTCCCATCAAGACGAGAGGAGAACGAGGCCAGGCAGACCAGAGAGAACAAACAACGGTGCTTCCTCCTCCCGGGTTCCTCCTCTACGCCTCCCTCTGTCGGCTTTACAGGATGGGGAGAGGGAGGTGGCGAATGGAGGTAGCGAACCGGGCTGTGAGAGGGAGGTCTGGGTATCAGTCTTCCGTTACCTGACTCGTGCCGAGCTCTGTGTCTGCATGGCTGTCTGCAAGAACTGGTACAAATGGTAAGAGACAATGCATTTTATACACACATACACGCAGTAAGAGCTGTGGTAACTTTCATGTGTCTACAGGTGCTTGATTAAAAACCTATTGAAATGTGTTCTGGTGCAGGAGCTTGGATAAGAGGCTGTGGATGCGCATCAATCTGACCGTGTCTAAAGCAATCAGTCCTCAGGCCCTGTCGGGCATCATCAAACGCCAGCCAGTCGCCCTGGACCTCTCCTGGACCTCCATCTCCAAGAAACAACTCACGTGGCTCGTCAACCGCCTGCCAGGTACACACACATGGGCAGACAAGCAGGCAGGCAGACAAGCAGGCAGGCAGACAAGCAGGCAGGCAGACAGGCCCACTTGAACTATTACTCACTTTGGAGATGTAATTCTCTCTCCGGCTCAGGGCTGAAGGATCTCATGTTGTCTGGGTGCTCCTGGTCTTCTATTTCGGCTCTGAGCTCGACCAGTTGCCCCCTCCTGCGCACGCTGGACCTGCGGTGGGCCGATGGGGTGAAAGATGGACAGATCCGAGACCTGCTCAACCCCCCAGGTGAACCCCTCTCTCAAACAGTACTTGAATTAAGTACTGTTTGGAAAAATCCCTTGTCATACCACATTAATTAGCTATGTCCCTCTGGAGTCAGCAGCGGACACAGAGATTCTCTCATTCTCAATCCTCCTTTCCCTCTCCCTCATCTTTCTCTCCCTCTTCTTTTCTCTCTTCCACTGTCGCCCTCCTGTCACCTTTCTCCTCCGCCGTTCCCTCCCTCTTTCTGCCCTAATCCCGTCCCCCTCTCTAGGCTGTGATAACCGCAGTCAGCTGAGGAACATGCAGTCTTTCCGTCTGGCGGGGCTGGAGATCAGTGACTCTACTCTGAGGCTAGTGATCAGACACATGCCCCTGCTGACCCGCCTGGACCTGTCCCACTGCGGAGGCCTCACTGACCAGTCCATCAACCTGCTCACTGCCGTGGGCTCCTCCACACGCAACACACTCACTGAGCTCAACCTGGGGGGTAAGACTTGGACTCGCACAGCCACAGCGCAGAGTGGGTGCAGCACACACACACACAGGATTGATATTGTTGTCGTTCATATTGAGCACCGCTGTCTCTCTATCTCCCAGGCTGCAGTAAGCTGACAGACGCGTGTCTGCGGTACCTCCGCCGGCTCTCCTGCCTCTCCCTGCTGGACCTGCGGGAATGCAAGGGTGTCTCCCGCAAAGCCTGCGAGGCCTTCATCTCTGAGCTGTCCGTCAACGCCCTCTACTGCCTATCAGAGGACAAGCTGATCCAGAGGATATCCTAGAGGCCGCCGCCTGTCTGGGACAGGGGGTTACAGGGAGAGGTTGGGTACATCTCTGTGGGACAGAGAAAAGACTGAAGAAGGACAAGGCTTAAAAAAACCCTGCACTCAGAAGGGAGTAGGAAAGGAAAGTGATTAGTTACTACACACTTAGTGGGAGCAGGGTTTCTTTCCATGTTGTATACATTTTTTGACTAAACCAGACAAGAGACTCAGGAGTTTGCGTTCAGACGCCTACGCTGCGTGATTAAAGTGGGGAGAGGAGGGGGAGATCGGGGGCTCCCGTGAGGGTGGCAGGGGGTTGTGGGGGTCATACGAGACGGGGTTCCCTCCTTACCCTAGGGGTTCTAAGTGCTTTATGACAAGGCCGTCTCTACCCAAAGGTGTTCGCTGTGGACTACCTCTTCCAGGAGTACTTTGGTCAGGTCGCCCCATCCTGAGACAGAGGGGTGCGCCTATGAGGGATTCAGGGACGGCGCGAGAGGGCAATCAACATGTTGACGAGACCACTCCAAAACAAGGGAAGGGTATGAATGAAAGGGAGAAGGGGGGGTGACAGGGTAAATGGTGCGATCTCAAACAACAGTTAGAATTCAGGTGCTATCACTCCCAAAACTCTCCCTGTTTTGTACATATGAATCTAGGACAACTGTCTCTTTTAGGAAATACCGCTCACCCCACTTTGATGCGTTTTCTGTTTCCCATGGATAAAATGTGAGTTCCGTTTCACCTGCTAAGATTCAGTGTATAAATGTATGATTTGCTGTCATTATTCTGCCCTGTTACCATTCAGTCTAGTGCTTCTAATGGATGCTTCTTACCCACCACACTCCCTCCCTGCCAAATCTAAAAAGAATATAAATATACTTTTGTCTAAATGTTTCCCTCTTTTAGAAGATGAAGAGAAAGTCCTGTAGCATTGTAATTATTTTCAGAAATCTTTTTCACTTATGTTCTTTTTTTTTTAAAGAAAATTAAAGATCAACTGTGCCAGATGTAAGTGATTTTTGGGGGGGCTGATATTAGAGAACAGGTCCACATGTGCAGACTCATTTCACAATAGGTTAATTGATGAGCACCTGGGTAATATGGTACTTAGCTCCTTGTCTTTGCCAGGTGTTTCAAATATGGTCCTGGGGATCTACAGGGTTTGCCAACTTTTGTTCCAATGTCTGGTGAATTGGGTGTGCGGGGCTCGAACAAGAGCCTAATGCCCCCAGGACCAGAATTGAAGCCTGCATACATACATAATCCCTATTTATATTTGGTTAAAAGATATATTTGGTTTCTCACCATTGCCCCACCACCACACTACTAAGCAGCTGGTGTAAAAGTGGGATAGTGCAGTTGTGTACCCTTCGATTGTATGGCAATATGCATCACGCCCTGCTAGCCATAACCTGGAGCTGAAGCGACGCTGAAAAGTACGTGAAAAATAAATAAATAAAACAAAAGGGGGTGCATTTTGTCGCAGATGCTGCGGTCTGTTTTAAGAGTACTGGACTGTTTAATAGGGCTATGTTGTTCCCTGAAAGATTGCGATTGGAATATGAACACCGAAAAGACCCATTGATATCATCGACTCGAGTGACCTGGATGTGAAATCCCCAAAATATTTTGGTATATATTTTGACAGCACAGGATCAGAAAAAAAAACCCATCGCGAAAGCGAGATGATAGGAGTTGCTAGCTAGCTAACACACCGGCAGGACTTGAGTCCATCGTTTGTTACAATCGGCATTGCAAGACTAATGGTGGACATGGTCAGGCGTGCAATGTCAGCCAGTCCGCTAGCTAGCTAACCAGCAAGCTGGAATGGATAATAAGAACTGTCCTGATTGCAGCCACTTAGCCAGCCTACCTGACTAATGGGTAGAACAGAGCTACCGTTAGCTAGCCATGTATTTCAGTCGGTACATACTCATAGCTTCTTGCTAATGACGTTAGCTACTTTGCTAGTTATCAGGTTTATCCCGTAGAATATTGCTAGTTTGCGATTTTTTTTTGTTGTGTGTGTACGTGTACTTCCACGTTTCTTACCGCTGGAAATCACACGTTTGCTGCTGCTGTGGCGTGAAAGAGTGAACGCTGGCTAGCAGGTTGCTAGGAACCGTCATTAGCAGCTAGCTGTAGATGAACAACAATGGCTCAAGAGGCGTTTCCGTTACATTTTCTGGTTTGGAACAACCAACACATTGAGCTTGAACGGGAACTACAGCAAAACGAGGTAGGTCAACCGGGGGGTAGCAGCAGCAGTTTCTCGTTCAACCGTTCATGTTTTTAACAGCTGCGCGTACCGTTGCCGCACCGCTGAGAGGCGCGCGCCCAGCTTTCATGACCCATCAGGGCTGTTTTTCCACAGGACAATGTGGAGCGCCTGGACCCGCGGGGGCGCACCGCGCTGGAGCTGGCGGTGTGTCTGGGCCACCTGGAATCAACCCGTGTGCTGCTCCGACACTGCGCAGACCCGACGCACTGCAACGCGCAGAGCTGGACTAGTGAGTGACTGACTGGGAAGAATAGTGTTCTCCATAAACAAAGCAGGGCCGTTATATTGCAGTCGGTTTGTTCAAGGATGGCTATGTGGGTTAATAGCGTGTGTCTGTGGGGTCGTTCCATTTGAACTCAACTTTCCATCCATATTTATATTTGCCCATGGTAGAAGTGGTCAGAAAGTGACTTTTTGGACCTGAATGCCAATACATTCAGGAGACAAAGGTGTTCAAAGGTCGTTTAGCTGCCCTACTCTCCTTGAAGTCTATGGTACCACAAAGATCGTTGGAGGTCCACACGTCAGATAATGTTGACTTGAAAAAGAATATCAGTTTTAAATAATACTGTCGGTCTTCCATAGGAAACCTATTGAAATATAGATAATAGAATAGACATTCCCATTTAAGATGACATACAACTGTAGGTGGACCAGCAGCCATCTTTGTGTAAGTAATTGGAAGTTAAAATGTCAATTCAATTAACATTTGAATGGTGTACCAGCTACATTGCAGTGGTCTGAAGGGATACTGTAAGTCCATTCTATGAATTATATTTCTATGATTTGAAATGACACCCACCCTGTATTCAAGATGTGTCCTACCGGGTCTGAAAAAAGGGATGAACACGTAGCACCAACGGGCATGTGGGGGAGGGTTGTTGAAATGTAACATCCAATAAAAATCTGCGGGCCATTCAAACCATTTTGGCCAATACAAAATTCTCCAGAACTCCAAGGGAAGCGTGACAACGAACTGATTTTGAAGGTATGGTTACTTGAATCTAGGGTCTAAGCTACAACATATGCGAAAATGAAAAAAATCGGAGTTCACCCATTATAGGTTCAATTTTTATTTAAAAGAAAAATGCTTTTCAATAAATTATAAAATGGTTTGACAACCCTGTTTGTAACCTGTTTTTATTTGATTTCAAACTCAACCGTTAATATTTTCCAGTGATGAAGACTTGGATGTCTCATGGTATTGTGGGGTATGCAAAATGGGTCAACTTTGAACACCTCTTCCTCCTGAATGTTTTGGCATTTAGGTACAAAAAGTTACTTTTTGACCACTTCTACCATGCCTAAGTGTGTATGGAAAATTTTGTTCAAATCAAAAGGGGTGCGGTCAAAAAGTGATTGAAATCAAATGGAATGACCCTATGTCCAGTTTTGCAGGAGGCAGAGAGCACAGGGGACCCCGAGCTTTGTCAGCTGGTGCTGCAGTACAGGGACTTCAAGCGAGCCACAGAGAGACTGGCTGGCATCCCAGAACTGCTCAGCAAGCTAAGACAGGTAAGACCGGTAGTGTAGCGGTTAAGCGCGTTGGGGCCAGTAACAGAAAGGCTGCTGGTTTGAATACCTGAGCCGACTAAGGGAAAAATCTGCCGGTGCCCTTATTGCTCCTGTAAGTCACTCTGGATAAAAGCGTCTGCTAAATGACTAAAATGTAAATGTAACACACTGAAAAGTTGCTAGATGGAATCCCCGAACTGACGAGATAAAAATCTGTCGTTCTGCCCCAGAACAAGGCAGTTAATCCACTGTTCCTAGGCTGTCATTGTAAATAAGAATTTGTTCTTAACTGACTTGCCTAGGTAAATAAAGGTGAAATAAATAAATAAAAAACACTGCCGTCTTCAATTTATCCACATATAGCACACAAAGGGAACACACCTGTCAACTAGATACACCAGTGCACAGATATCTGAAACACACTCCCCTCTTTCAGGCCCAGGATTTTTACGTGGAGATGAAATGGGAGTTCACCAGTTGGGGTGAGTTTCTGATGTTCTCCCAGTGGTCGGTTTCAGCACCACCCCGACGATTAGCTCCCAGTTATACTGTCACTGTGATGCACTGAAGTGTTTACAGTGGTATTAATGCCACACATTCTCTGTCCCCCTCTCCCCACCCATCTCCCCCTCCCTTCCTCGCTCAGTACCCCTGGTCTCCAAGGTGTGTCCCAGTGATGTGTACCGTGTGTGGAAGAGTGGCTCGTGTCTGCGGGTGGACACCACTCTACTGGGCTTTGAGCACATGACCTGGCTCAAGGGCCGCCGCAGCTACATCTTTAAGGGCGAAGGTATGTCACACTGGTGATATGGCTAGTTATTCCACACTGGTGATATGGCTAGTTATTCCACACTGGTGATGTGGCTAGTTATTCCACACTGGTGATGTGGCTAGTTATTCCACACTGGTGATACGGCTAGTTATTCCACACTGGTGATACGGCTAGTTATTCCACACGGATGATACGGCTAGTTATTCCACACTGCGTTTCATCTGTTGCATTTCTGTTTTGGCATGTGTGATAGCATCATGGTGGTTTGTGTTGTTTCCATAGCGACCAGTTGAATGGTGATAAGTGTATTTTGTCTCCATGGCAATGTGTGTGTTGTTTCCATAGAGAGTGGTGCCATGGTGATGGAGGTGGACCATGACAAGCAGGTGGTGTACACAGAGCCTCTGTCTCTCTCCCCGCGGGACGCCCCATCTCTCCTGGCTGCCATGCTGCCCACCCAGGAGAACACCGCCCAGAGACTCACCTCCCCCATCGTCTCCACACACCTCAACACACGCAACATCGCCTTCGAGAGGTAACGCGCACAAACAGACACACACACACACATCGTCTCAACGTCGCCTTCAAGAGGTAGCTACTTCATACACATGCACACACAGCCAACATACTCACCTACCTGGTCTCTCTCCTTATGCTTCTCTCCTGCTCTTTGCTGCACAGGAACAAGTCTGGCATTTGGGGCTGGCGCTCTGAGAAGAGCGAGGCAGTCAGTGGCTACGAAGCAAAGGTGAGCCAGAGACCCCATTGGACTTTAAAAATGCTTCTAATAAAAAGTGTTTGTTGGCATTTAAAGTACATTTTTCTTTGGTTTGTTTCAGGTGTACAGTGCCACTAATGTGGAGTTGGTGACTCGATCAAGAACAGAGCACCTGTCGGACCAGGACAAGTCAAAGAGCAAAGGTACACACACACATACAGAACACTCTTATGTTTAATTTGTTCATAGTATACATACACCCACAGTATGGTTCTATACCTCCTGTCCTCCCAGGCACCAAGACTCCTCTTCAGTCCTTCCTGGGGATAGCTGAGCAACACACCACTCATAACGGGGTGAGTTTCAGAAAGACACACCATCATCTCATGTTGTATGTGGTGGATAGGTGCTTTGATGGACTGACAGATGGACGTGCTCATCGGTGTGTCTGTCTCTCCCCATGTCTCTCAGAGTAATGTGTGTCAGTATGCCAGCCCCCATAACCCCACAGCCATCACAGCTGAGGAATACTTTGACCCAGAGTTCCAACTCAACGAACGAGACATCGGACGCCCCGTGGAGCTCACCAGCAAGGTCCAGAGGTAACGCTGTTGCCAAGGCAACAGAGAACCGGGATAACCATAGCAACGCACAGTCAAGCACAATATCATCACCATGTTTAATCTCTCTCTGTCGGTCTCTCTTTCGCTCTCTCTCTCTCTGTCTCTAGGTTTAAGGCCCATCTGTGGTTGAGTGAGGCTCACCCTCTGTCATTGGCTGAGCAGGTCACGCCCATCATTGACCTCATGGCCATCTCTAACGCCCACTTTGCCAAACTACGTGATTTCATCACCCTGAGCCTGCCCCCCGGCTTCCCTGTTAAAATAGGTGAGGTTTAATCCCTAAACGGACCTCTAGGTCATACCTCCTAGGCTGGGGTCAGGATCTGAAACAGACAGTCCCAGAGAAAGAGAGGACATGGAGAGGAGTAGGTGCTATCAGAAGAAAAAGGAAGCGCTTTACAATTTAGGCTGAAACAAAGTGACCAGAGTTAGAAGATTTTTGTTCTCTCTTTCACCCTTCCCACCTTACATCTCTCTCTCTCTTTCTCTCTCAGAGATCCCTCTGTTCCATGTGTTGAATGCTAGAGTGACCTTCAGTAACCTGTGTGGCTGTGATGAGCCTGTCAGCTCTGTCACTGTACACACACCAGAGGCCCCCGAGGCTGGTAACCACACACACATATATAACACGCATATATAATATATACACACACACATACACACACGCTAACTCCCCGTCCATCTGCTCGCAGGGCAGGCCCCCCCTCCCTTTCACTGCGAGGTGGACCCCTCCGTTTTTCAACCACCCCCGGACTACACCACTCTTGGTCCGGGCCGCAGCGAGCCAATGAGAGATGAGGATGATAACTTGCTGCAGTTTGCCATCCAGCAGAGCCTATTGGATGCAGGGACAGAAAGCGACCAGGTGAGACAGGAAATAAGTGTGTTTTAGAGCTGGCAAATCCATGGTTTAATTTAAGTCATTGATCCACTTCTTAGATATTTATCAGCTTTACATTTTCATGATGATTGCCATGGAAGTTCAGTAAGTACAAGACATGCATAATAATGCCTCTCTCTGTAGGTGACTATATGGGAAGCTCTGACTAACAGTCGTCCTGTTTCTGGGCACATACAGTCACCACTGTACGAGGACGACTCTCACCTGGAGAGGTGAAAAATCGTACCTCCATTTCCCCTTTACCTTGTCCATGTCAGATCATGTATTACAAGGCTTTCCCTCTCTAGCGTCACCTTTAAACTGTCCTCCCGTTACCTCTTTCTGATAGGGCCATCCAGGAGTCCCTGTCGATCTCATTGGCTGGTGGTGAGGAAGGAGATCCTGCATCTCCCCTGTCAGTCTCTCCGTCGGACCGCGGAGCCAACTCCCCTCCCTCCTACAGCTCAGTGGCTGAGCCCCGGTTGCTGGGACCGTTTTCTGTGGCGAACAGCTTTGACGAGCAGCTACGCATCGCCATGGAACTCTCGTGCAGGGAGCAGGAAAAGATGGACAGGTCAGAGAGAGAGGTTTTCTTGCTTTGTTCATCCGTTGTTCTCTGACAAGAGGATGAGGAGAGGAACCCATCCTAGAAATTCTGAACATGGGCATTAAAATTATGTAAGGAAAAGGATTTTGGGTGATTGACTTCCAGTTTCTATGCCTATTGACTTATGTTTCCTGTTACAGGGAGAGGCAGCAGGAAGAGGAGGAGCTGGAAAGGATCCTTCAGCTTTCACTCTTAGAGAAGTAGCCACACGACGGCAGAGGATTGAGGAACAAACGTGTTCATTTATTGTATTTTTTTTATCCTGCAATGTTAAATTATTATTATTTTATTGTTCATTTGATTATGTCTTAATGGGGCACTGAAAGAGTATGGGTACAGAATTCAGGGAGGGAGGGAGTTAGACATGGTACTGGCCGCAAGGTGGGTAAAAGCAATAGGGTGGAAACTACTTTGTGGGCAACTGCCATATTTGCTGTCACCTGTCCAGTGGGAATGAAAGGGGGAGACGAGAGGGGGGGAGGTACTGGGAGGGAAAGATGGTCAAACTAGCAGTGAGGCTATGAGAGCAGATACTTTTGGATGGATGAAGAGGGGAAAATGAAGATATCTTTCTTTTTCACAACCCTGCTGTCATTATTTGAGTGAAAAAAATCCTTCAACCTTTGACCTATGATACAAACAAATAATAGTGACATACGATTACAAAAAATGCTTATATTAGATAATTATTGAAAAAATTATAAATGATGTTATAATGTTTGAAGCAGAATTATGTTGGGTGACTCTTGTGCGTGACTTGGAAAATACATTTACTCAATGTTCCTGAAGCATTTGTGTGGTAGTCCATTTCTGAGTGTGTGTGTGTGTGTGTGTAAAGATGAGCCATTCACAGACATCTAGGCCAGTGTTCATTTTTATGCAAAATGATATTACACAGAATCTATATAACATTGTGTTATTTTCAACTCAAGAGAAGCATGAGCTGTAAAAAAAAAAAAAAAAGTTTATATAAAAAAGCCAGCATGATTCAAACAATACAAACAAGATGATATTTACATATCACTACAGTTTCAACTTGATTCATTGCTCCTTTTGTAGGGCTTATTTGAAAAAGTAGTTTGAATTAGATGTCATTCACTGAAGCCCATTCTACACGTATTGGCGTTGGCACAAGGAGGATTTTCAGGATGTTGCCTTGGCATCGGTGGTACAAACTCCCCTGCTTGTATAGTGCCTCACCTCTTGATGTCGGAAATAAAACCATGCTAGATACTGTAGATGTCGTAGTGATTTCCACAACACCCTTGTAGACTTGATTAAACTGGGAGAGTGGGTTTCCTCTGACAGTTTGATGGTACTGCTGTTTCTGCGTGTTATTTTTGTGTAGGGCGCAAAAACGGTGACCCTGTGTAGATCTGTTCCTTCCTCCTCTGTAATGCTATGCGAAGCTCCTGATGCAGATCTTTAGGTTTGGGGTCTGGAGAGTCAAGACCGACAGAAGAGAAGTTAAAGTACAAGTCTGGGACTGCACCCACATCTATTGTAAACACACTGATGCTCTGAAGCTTATTGAGACACACCTGGGATTGATATGTCATCTGCGTCCTGATATTCGTTCCCTGCCTCCGTGGCTTTGGTTGGAAGTAGGGGTATGGGATAGGAGGGAGGGGTGTCCCCCGCCAGGGACTGTGTGTGGATCATCGGTGCCACCCTTGCCCTCGGGACCGTTTTGGATGGCAAAGTGGACTTTTCGGGTGGCAGCTCTGATGGGCACAAGTTACACAAACTGTATGATACAGGAGAAATGATATGATCATTATGGGGATAAGTTTAGCCTGAAGTGGTGAACAATGTTCCCTTTAAGCTGCGAGTGTGTGCCAGGGGAGCTGCACAGAAGAAATATCAGTCCACGCAGAGAAGCACGAGATCGAACTTTACTCAACTTTCTAGATTTACCTTATTTAATTAACACTATCAACGTTGCCCTTTACTGTGATCGAATCAACGCAGTAGTAGCCACTTTCAATGCAACATACCAAAACAAAATGAATTATGCTAAACTTAATATACAAAACCAACTATGCAAGAGATTTTGTTGCAGGCAGAATGCACCGGAGTTGGATTCTATTGCAATGACAGGCACAACTCAGCTGGTACTCTATGCAGACGGGTGCGCCGTAACCAATCAGAGATGCAGTAGGCCTGTATGGAAATAGGCCATTGCCATATATGGATCTGTGCCATTCACTTTGAACTGGACTGTGTTTACAGCATGAGCGGTTCTGAGTAGATTTGCTTGTTTTGAGATCAAAGTGAGAGCTGCATGTAACCACGTGCACATTTGTTCATATCCTTTGCTAGTTAGTGAGTTCTTAGCCCAGTTAAAGATAATTTGTAGTCAGCAATGGTGGAGGGATTGCTTCCTACAAGAGCACAAAACATGCACATTCCTAGACATCTTTGAAAAGCAAGTCGGGTAAAGATCTTTTTTGTCTTAAGAGGCAGTGTTGTATTTTGAGACAGGCTTGAATAAGATGAATAGCCAATAGGCAGAGGGTAGCATAATTTGTCTGATTTTCTGTAATAATGGTATTGGAATAATAATGCATTGTATTTTGTAAAGTGGTTTGTTTGCATCAAACAACACAACAACATTTTCAGTCAGCTCCTTGTCTGAAGTACAAGTCGTTTAACAGGTTAATGTTAAACCCTGCATGTTTCTTTCAGAAGTTTCATGGAATGTAGGCCTACAATGAACACCACACATTGGCTACACCACACATTGGCTGCTAATGTGGGCTGAATGATAGAATAGCTATTTCCATGGGAAAATGTTATGGGATCCATTTTCTCCATTGTTTTTGATGGTAGGCCACAGGTAGGCCTACATTATGATCAAATAGCCACAGTAGCCTAGTTGACCACTGTCTAAAACTGTAAATGCAGGCACAGCCTCAGTGTTCACAGTAAACGCACACTGGAAGTTGCACAGAATTTTCACAACATTCAAGTTTGCGCTCAGCAGACCTGAAATTTGCTCAGTGCTGAATTTCTTTTGAGGGAGCATTGGTGGTGAATCAGGTCATTTGTGGAGTTATGCTCTCTCACCAATGCAGGTGTCGTAGGTCTGCGGAACCAGGTATGGGTGCAGACGGAACTCTGTCTCCTTCAGGAAGTGATCTATCACCGCCGCCAGGGAAGGGACAGTCACCTGATGAAACAGAGATACATTAGGAAGTTACCTCATATTGGAGGCAGGCATAGGACAAACATGTCATTTCACAAAAGCAACTCGACAGACTGCCAAGGCACTAAGCGTATAATATGGAGTGTCGTCTTTCATATCAGTGCTATGTTTTGAGCCCATCCTGATAGGATGAGAGTCAGTGGAGAGTCAGGCTGGAGGAGCAGGACTCACCGGGGCATTTAGTTCTATGACAAAGCCTGTGTCTATGGAAAGCACTTTGTAGCTCTTCATCACCGGGCCACTGAAAGATAGAAAGAGTCTGGTAAGTCTTAAGAGAACTTACAATATCTCCTCTCTACTCCCTCAACCAGAGACACTGTTTTCTTATAGGGTAAGGGTGCTGTTGTCAATACAGGTTTGTTTAGTGGAGGGTGAAATACTTGAGGCCTGTAAGTAACAGAGGAGTTTACAGGGTGCTGGAGTTGGAGCCTGCCGTTAAAGGTCAGGCTTCGGGGGTAAGGTGTTAAAGCTCAAGACCTGGGGTTGTCCTGTCTCAAGGTGATGGCGTAGTTAGTGTCGTCAGTCGAGGGACGGAGGATGATGCTGCCGTACTCTGTGTTCTCTTTCAACATCTTCTCTGCCTTCTGACGAGACACAGGGAAGAAACAGCTGGAGGGAGGAGGAGAAAAGTAGGCTGAGAGGAGACAGGGGGAGAACAATCCGTTTTTATATTAAAAAAGGAACAGAACAACAATACTCACAGGGGGATTCCAGAGTCATTTGTGTTGCCTGGGGAGGAGGAGGGATGGATAGGGTAGGCGGTGGTAGGCAGAGGAGAACAGGGGGCCTGTCTCTTCTGCTCCTCAGACAGAACCTCTTCCAGCCTCAGCATCTGACCTGGGAGCAGCTGCAGCTTACTGGGGATCTCCCTCTGCAGGGCACATCATCCTCATCACCATCAGGATCATCATCCCCAAAAGATGCATTATACTAAGGTTTATATTTTTTCTCTCTGTCTGTAATCACGCATCAAGTGAAACAAATTGCAAGCTTACTTTGCTCTTTAGTTCAATCTGTAAATTCTTTCTTTTTACTTACCTCCAAGGAATGTGGGTCAAAATAAGTATTTAACGGTGACAGTGTGTGTGTGTTATACTTACAGTGGCCACAGTCATGATGAAGCCTCTCCACTCCTCTCCTGTGTCGGGGTTATCCACCTACATCAGATATGTTAGTACTCCTGCCCCAGATGCCTGTTATGGCTGCAGTATTGTGCAACAACTTTTATATGACTATTTGCCAGTAAGACATTATGTATAGGAGTGGCAGCAATATGACTGAATGTAACATAAATCACCTTAAGCTGCACTTCCTCATTGGACAGGGTGAGAGTGTAGATGGTCGACCTGTTCTTTTGATAGGGAGCATCCATCACCATCGACTTCAACATCTGAAGGTCCAGTTTCTCTGAGTACTGACAGGGAATTACATATCCGATTAGTCAAGCCATCGATTCCAATACTTGATTCAAGTACAATAAAACTGAGAGGTTAGATGAATGCAGTTATTCTCTTACGGTGTCATGCATCTGGTCTGTGTACAGAAAGATTGTAGATCCACGGAGCTCTCCATAACATTTCTTGAAGTCCTGGAAATGGTCAAATCAGAATCAAAATTAAGTCCACTACTCTACACTAGCAGAGACATGCCCAACAGCTTTACTTTATACAGTAAAAAAGCATAATTCTAAATTTAACTTAGATAGGTTCACTATCCTTCTCATTGTCTCCTCTCTCCCTCGTGCTTACAGTCTATGTCATTCTCTCTCTACGATTCCTTATTCCCTCTCCACCATTCTCTTCCTCCTTACTTTCTCTCCAGTGTATTTCTTCAGCAGGTGTCCTGAATAGTACAGAGGTAGAGCTGTGATGGTGTCCCTCCTCTTGCACACCCCTACGGGGGAAGCTGCCATGGTCCCACTTTGTCCCGGTTCAGGTCAGGTCGGTTCGTTCCAGTTCAGTTCACTATAACCCAGACCAATTGGGTCCCTGAGATAGCCCTCTGTGGCCTAGTCCACCACTGGAACCGATTCACTCAGAACTTTTACTCCCGCAGAATAATTAAGTGTCTGTGTGATTCATTGACTCAGCTTATCGTCTTCTCTCTACCTCAGTCCTCGGTCAGTATAGGGACTTAGAGAATGAACAGTGTAGTGATTTACTGAGCGAAATGTACCACCACTAGGTAGGGCGCCCTTTAGCACTTTGACCAGGGACTGACACGCCCACGCGCATGCCCGCACACACACACAGGCACCTGCATAGCACTTTCCTTTTGCTTTCTTTTTTAGAAGTGTGCTTTATGTTAGTGTTTCCCAAAATGTACTTTGTTTTTCCAGATGTGTCGCCTAACAACCACTGCCCTCTGTGAGTACAGAAACCAGTACTTCCCATTAACAATGAAGACTTAAACAGTTGGGGGGGAAATACACAAATGGATAGATCATAGGAGAAATATGTCATTAGATGAGCACATGACTCATGTCATTAGATGAGCACTTGACTGACTGTGTTCTTCAAACTGTGCTCTTCCCAGAAGTCATGTCCACCTTTGGGAGATTGCAGACAAAGAACATCCTGAATCTCTGACACGTCTGGAAATGTATCACCCATCAGACCAACCAAACCAGGTTTGTTCCCCTCTTCAACTCCTCCCACACTCCTCCCAGATCCATTTTATAAACCAATATTAAAAGTGTTATTGAACTAGATTTAAAAGTGTTATGTTCTATAATCCTGGCCTTATTCCCCGTATCTCTTTAATGTTGCCCAGCACGATGGTCTCTCTCTGCCTGGACTCATCTGGACACTAGTATCTATACAATCTGGTAAGAGAACGGGTGGGGGTGTGTGTCTTTTTGTAAACAACAGCTGGTGCGGGAGGACTAATATTAAAAAAGTCTTGAGGTATTACTTGCCTGAGGTTGACATACCTTATGATAACCTGTAGACCACACTATCTACCAAGAGAGTTCTCATCTATATTATTATACTAAGACCGCACTCAACCAACTCTATAAGGCCATAAGCAAACAAGAATACGCTCATCCAGAAACAGCGCTCCTAGTGGCCGGGGACTTTAATGGAGGCAAACTTAAATCAGTTTTACAAATTTTTTACCAGCATGTCACATGTGCAACCAGAGTAAAAAAAACTCTAGGCCTCCTTTACTCCACACACAGAGACATGTACAAAGCTCTCCCTCGCCCTCCATTTGGCAAATCTGACCATAATTCTATCCTCCTGATTCCTGTTTACAAGCAAAAACTAAAACAGGAAGTACCAGTGACTCGGTCAATAAAAAAGTGGTCAGATGACAAGGATGCTACGCTACAGGACTGTTTTGCTAGCACAGACTGGAATATATTCCGGGATTCATCCAATGGCATTGAGGAGTATACCACCTCAGTCATCGGCTTCATCAATAAGTGCATCGACAACGTCGTCCGTACAGTGACCGTATGTGCATATCCCAACCAGAAGCCATGGATTACAGGCAACATACGCACTGAGCTAAAGGCTAGAGCTGCCGCTTTCAAGGAGCAGGAAACTAATCTGGGCACTTATAATAAATCTCGCTATGCCCTCAGACGAACCATCAAACAAGCAAAGCGTCAATACAGGAATAAGATTTAATCCTACTACACCGGCTCCGATGCTTGTCGGATGTGACAGGGTTTGAAAACTATTACGGACTACAAAAGGAAACCCAGACGCGAGCTGCCCAGTGACGTGAGCCTACCAGACGAGCTAAAAAGCCTTTTATGCTCCCTCGAGGAAAGCAACACTGAAGCATGCACGAGAGCACCAGCTGTTCTGGATGACTGTCTGATAATGCTCTCCATAGCCAATGTGAGCCGCGGGGCCAGATGGATTACCAGGACGTGTACTCAAAGCATGCGCGGCCAACTGGCAAGTGTCTTCCCTGACATTTTCAACCTCTCCCTGACTGAGTCTGTAATACCTACATGTTTCAAGCAGACCACCAGAGTCCGTGTGCCCAAGGAAGCGAAGGTAACCTGCCTAAATTATTAACGCCCCCGTAGCACTCACGTCGGTAGCCATGAAGTGCTTTGAAAGGCTGGTCATGGCTCAAATCAACAGCATCGTCCAGGATACCCTAGACCCACTCAAATTCGCATACCGCCCCAACAGATCAACAGATGACACAATCTCAATCGCACTCCACACTGCCCTTTCCCACCTGGACTTAAGGAATACCTATGTCAGAATGCTGTTCATTGACTACAGCTCAGCGTTCAACACCATAGTGCCTACGAAGCTCATCACTAAGCTAAGGACCCTGGGAATAAACACCTCCCACTGCAACTGTATCCTGGACTTCCTGACGGGCCGCCCCCAGGTAGTAACAACAACACGTCTCCCACGCTGATCCTCAACACTGGGGACCCTCAGGGGTGTGTACTTAGTTCCCTCTGGTACTCCCTGTTCACCCACGACTGCGTGGACAAACACGAATCTAACACTATCATTAAGTTTGCTGACGACACAACAGTGAGACAGACTATAGGGAGGAGGTCAGAGAACTGGCAGTGATGTGCCAGGACAACAACCTCTCCCTCAATGTGAGCAAGACAAAGGAGCTGATTGTGGACTACAGGAAAAGGCAGGCCAAACAGGCCCCCATTAACAACAATGGGGCTGTAGTGGAGCGGGTCGAGAGTTTCAAGTTCCTTGGTGTCCACATCACCAACGAACTATCATGGTCCAAACACACCAAGACAGTTGTGAAGAGGGCACGACAAAACCTTTTCGCCCTCAAGAGACTGAAAAGATTTGTCATGAGTCCCCAGATCCTCAGAAAGTTATACAGCTGCACCATTGAGAGCATCCTGACCGGTTGCATCACCGCCTGGTATGGCAACTGCTCGGCATCTGACCGTAAGGCGCTACAGAGGGTAGTGCGTATGGTCCAGTACATCACTGGGGCCTAGCTTCCTGCCATCCAGGACCTATATAATAGGCGGTGTCAGAGAAAAGCCCATAACATTGTCAGAGACTCCAGTCACCCAAGTCATTGACTGTTGTCTCTACTACCCTGTACCGGAGCGCCAAGTCTAGGACCAAAAGGCTCCTTAACAGCTTCTACCCCCGAGCCATAAGACTGGCCACCGGACTATTACACTATTACCTGCACCTTATTGTCCCTGGTCTATTTGAGTGTGGGGTTTAACATGTCCTTTCTCTTCCAGGTTATTGGTCTGTTGTGCAGTGTTACATACATTACATTCAACACCATTGTGTGTGCTTGTGGTTTTTCTTGCATTCTGTATAAGATTGCGGACATCAGGCATGATAGGGTGGCAGTGTGAAGTAGCATAAGCCCCGAACATATGAAGTACAGAATGATGCCCTGGTTGTTTCTGTACCATTAAGGGCCGGCCCTGGACGCTAGAGCGCCCCATGTGTTCCTTTTTTTGTTTTGGAACTCAGTCGGGGCCTCAACTTACTATTGAGAGTAAGAATAGTAGAATACACCAGGTGCAATTAAAAAATGTGGTTGTGCATCAGCAGTTTCTCTTATGTCACTCAAATAGCCATCGAAGTCAGATAACAATTTTTAGATTGGTAGCTAGTCTAGCCAGCCATGTAAACTTGTAGTAATCATGCCTGAATACAGACCTGGCACGTGCCCAGGGGCCCTGACCTCTAGGGGGACCCCCCTTGATTTTGGTAGTCATTGTCACTCAGATATATTAACATGTCATAAGTCATGGCAAAATGGGTAGAGTTGTAGGAAACTGCAGGTTTTTTATTCATTCTGCCTCATGGCAAAATGTGTAGAATTGCAGGAAATGTACTAAAATGTTTCTCTGCGGTCAAGGGGGCACCTAAATGTTTTTCTGCGAGGTGTGGGGGCCCCCAACCAAATCTTTCTAACCATGGCCTGGTACCATGGCCTTGTTCTTTTAGACACTCAATCATGTTATTTGGAGGCCCAGCACAGTCATGATTTTCCTGTGTTTTATAGAGCATTTGAAAAAGTTCAGACCCCTTGACTTTTTCCACATTGTTACATTACAGCCTTATTCAAAAAATGTATTAAATTGTCCCCCCCCCAATCAATCTACACACAATACCCCATAATGACAAAGCAAAAACAGGTTTATAAATGTGCAAATGTATTTAAAATAAAAAACGGAAATATCTAATATATATAAGTATTCAGACCCTTTACTCAGTACATTGTTGAAACGCCTGTGGCAGGGATTACAGCCTTGGATCTTCTTGGGTATGACACTACAAGCTTTGCACACCTGTATTTGGGGAGTTTCTCCTATTCATCTCTGCAGATCCTCTCAAGCTCTGTCAGGTTGGATGGGGAGCGTTGCTGCATAGCTATTTTCAGGTCTCTCTAGAGATGTTTGATCGGGTTCAAGTCTGGGCTCTGGCTGAGCCACTCATGGACATTCAGAGACTTGTCCCAAAGCCACTCCTGTGTTGTTCTGGTTGTGGGCTTAGGGTTGTTGTCCTGTTGGAAGGTGAACCTTCACCCCAGTCTGGGGTCCTGAGCAGGTTTTCATCAACGATCTCTCTAGAGAAAAAAAATGAGGAAGGGAAGCGCTGCTCAGGTAAACAATAATGGTAGACAGAAGGTGCTCTTTGGTAAAAGGGGTAAATTGGTCATCAAAAAACTATATTTAACATGCCATACAAATTAAGGCATTTTAATTATATGTCGAGTGCCTTGGTCCTCTCCTTTCTTTTTAAGGATCTCTGTACTTTTCTCCGTTCATCTTTCCCTCTCCTGACTAGTCTCCCAGTCCCTGCTGCTGAAAAACATCCCCACAACATGATGCTGCCACAACCATGCTTCACCGTAGGGATGGTGCCAGGTTTCCTCCAGACATGAAACTTGGCATTCAGGCCAAAGATTTCAATCTTGGTTTCATCAGACCAGAAAATCTTATTTCTCATGGTCAGAGTCATTCAGGTGCCTCTTAGCAAACTCCAAGCAAGCTGTCGTGCTTTTTACTGAGGAGTGGCTTCCTTCTGGCCACTCTACCATAAAGGCCTGATTGGTGGAGTGCTGCAGAAATGGTTGTCCTTCTGGAATGTTCTCCCATCTCCACAGAGGAACTCTGGAGCTCTGTCAGAGTGACCATCAGATTCGTGGTCACCTCCCTGACCAAGGCCCTTCTCCCCCGATTGCTCAGTTTGGCCGGGCAGCCAGCTCTAGGAAGAGTCTTGGTGGTTCCAAACATCTTCCATTTAAGAATGATGGAGGCCACTGTGTTCTTGGGGACCTTCAATGCTATAGAAATGTTTTGGTACCCTTCCCCAGATCTGTGCATCGACACAATCCTGTCTCGGAGCTCTACGGACAATTCCTTTGACCTCATGGCTTGGTTTTTGCTCTAACATGCACTGTCAACTGTGGGGCCTTATATAGACATGTGTGTGCCTTTCCAAATCATGTGCAATCAATTTTAATTTACCACAGGTGGACTCTAATCAAGTTGTAGAACTATCTTAAGGATGATTAATGGAAACAGGATGCACCTGAGCTCAATTTCGAGTCTCTTAGCAAAATGTCTGAATATATACGTAAATAAGTTTGTTTTTCATTTTTTATAAATTTGCAAAAATGTCAAAAAAGGTATTTTCACTTTGTCATTATGGGTTATTGTGTGTAGATTGATGAGGAAAAATATATATTTAATCAACGTTTGAATAAGGTTGTAACGTAACAAAATGTGGAAAAAGTCAAGGGGTCTGAATACTTTCCGAATGCACAGTACTTCTGCACTATGAGGTTGTAATAATACTGTGAAATTGTGAAAATTATGATAAGGCCATTTTAATGTAAAAGCTGTTTGAAAAGACTGCCTGAATTTTCCACCTTTTTTGGAAGGATGGAGTTTTGGCCTGCCTGGTGACATCACAGTAAATTGGTTAATAGACCAACAAGAAAGAGAGTTCCAAACCCCTCTGGCAATAATAGCTAGTTTTCAGTTTCCCCTTCCCCACTCAGACCACTCCCACAGTCCTAGCAAAATTATTGCTTGAGAAGCTATTTTTGTTTCTTTTTGACAAATGGAGATAAAACAGCTGCTTTGGAGCTTTAAGAATTGTTTGGTGTACTGTATGAATACATTGAATATAAAGACAAAGTTAGGCCTATATTCGTTTTTTATCATGGGCCCAGAAATATAATTTCGAATTTATTAAAGGCATCACATCGTCCTTTAAAAACTGACGTTTTTGGCAAGGACAGGTCGCCTGCGGTTCAGGTACAAGTGACAGCTTCAAACCCCTCGACAGCATGTGAATGTTTTTGTTGTCCAACCAAATGTACGGCTCGTAAGGGGGGGGAAACCCCGGGAACATTATTACTTGAAGTCTGTCTAACACTGAAACGGTTGGTAAATAAACTTCCCACTTAGCTAAAAGTAATAGCAAGCTAGATTATCAAATTAGATAGCTAACATATTTTAAATACACTATTTCCTAACTCTCCCTTTTTATATTTTAGTGGACTTTTTAATAAGCCATCGCGGTAAGTTAGCAGTACGCTACACGAGGGCATTGTCAGCACAAATTAAATAGTTGTAAATACAGTTATATTTATATAGTTGTAAATACAGTTGTATTTATATAGTTGTAAATAACACTGAATAGCCAACAAGCTAACAACAAAAAAATGCTAATAAAATAAGTTTATGAAGTCAAAATCACGGAGTGCAGTAACGTTAGCTAGGTGTCGCGTTAGTTGGAATAATGTCAGAAGCTAAATTCGCGAATGGAAATGTGTCAGCTATGATTAGTTAGTTAAGAACAAATTATTATTTACAATGACGGCCTAGGAACAGTTGGTTAACTGCTTTGTTCAGGGGCAGAACGAAAGATTGTTTACTTTGTCAGCTCGGGTATTCGATCTAGCAACCTTTCGGTTACTGGCCCAACGCTCTAACCACTAGGCTACCTGCTCAGGTTTAAATTGTAGTCCGGAGATTCAAGTTTTAGTTTGCATTGGGTGCGTTCGAGCGCAGTGGTCTAAGGCACTGCAGCTCAGTGCTAGAGGCGTCACTACAGACCCTGGTTCGATCCCGTGTTGTATCACAACCGGCCGTGATTGGGAGTCCCATAGGAAGGCACATAATTGGCCCAGCGTCGTCCGGGTTAGGGGAGGGTATGGCCGTGGGGAGGTTAACAAATAAAATATAAATCATCCAACGGCCATTGCCTTGCATAGAGCTCGCCAGCTTGTAGTCCTAAAACTCGGAAATGAGTTTACCTCAGGTTCGATGAATGCAGAAAATGAGGTCTGAGGTTAACACAGGCTTAGGAGATCTTATACATTTTGTTCTATGAGATAATATCAGTCAGTTAATATTACGTTTATGAATTATGAAGCCTTTATGTGCTATTTAAAATGTGATTAATGCTTAAATTCACAAAAAGTGATGTTAACTGATGAATATTATTTAATAGAACAAAACATATAAAATCTCTTAAGCCTGTGTTTACCACAGACCTTATTTTCTGCGTTTATTCAAAAACGCCGTTAATTTCCCAAAAGGCTTTTCCAACAAACCATGGCGGAGTTAGTGCCTACAAAAAGACGCCATTACTATTTATCTTTATTGTGGGACGATCTATTTACAACCAATCATTAGGGTTTTTGTTTGACCCACGCGAACGTGACCAGACATGACTGAAACAGGAACCAACTTTGCCACAGATTCATGCACACAGTGGCGTAGTACAAATGAATGATTGGAAAATATACACACATATGATTTTATTTTGTGAGTGTGTGATATCGAGGTTGGAAACATGTTTATTACGACATTATAAAGAAAAAGTTGTATAAACAATGCCATGTTGATCTGAGCCTTGCTGTCAGAAAACCACATTGTCAGACTCACAGATACATCTCCCCTGACTTAACTCACAGTCTGTTGCTTCACCTTCCCACTCAAAGGTGAAGTGGAGGGCAGGTGCTCCAGTATATGTGTGTTAGAGATTAGTATTTAACCTTTATTTTACTAGGCAAGTCAGTTAAGAACACATTTTTATTTTCAATGACAGCCTAGGGACAGAACGACAGATTTGTACCTTGTCAGGTCAGGGATTTGAACTTGCAACCTTTTGGTTACTAGTCCAACACGCTAACCACTAGGCTACCCTGCCACCCCAAGTATGCCTTGTCTCCGCTCTAACGCCCAGATATCTCCAATTCAAACTCAAATTAGACAGCTCTGCAAGCATTATAATGTCAAAATACATGAGTTATTCACTAAATATGGAGTTTCGCTGAGCAACTATCTTAATTTACACCCGTTATGGCCAGTATGTACTTCCAAAAAAGGTCAAAATAAAATGAAGATAGTTGCTCAGCGAAACTCCGGATTTGGTACGCAACAAATGCATTTTGACATTATAACGCTTGCAGAGCTGTCTAATGGGAGTTTGAATTGGAGCTTCCTGGACGTTCGAGAGGAGGCAGGGTGAAATTACACAGATCATGTGTTTTTCAGCCAGCAGGACAAGTTGTGGCATGTCTGCCGGTGATGGAAGTCAACGGACTGGCGAAACACAAAGCTATAATATTTACACAGGTGTAGTTTAGTTAGCTACGTTGATAGTACTGAGGTTGGTATAAAGAACCATACTAATTGGCCACATTTTGTCGACTGTGGGTGGTGTTGTGTTTTAAACAGGGAGATCTGTCACACCTTGCCATCAGAGTGTGATGATGATGGGCCACCAGAATGATGAGGAAGAGGGTGGTAATAAAGACAACAGATTCTACATCGAGGCCTCCAGCAGCTCAGAAGGTGAGCTGGGGTTTAGTCAATACAAACAGTCCAGCTCACAGAGAGCTCCCCAGGCAACTGGAGGAAACTCTCCCCTAGTTCTGGCCTTCCCTCTCTCGTCTGGCCGTACTCTACGGGACGTGTCGCCACTGGACAGCAGCCCAAGCCCGACCTCCAGGCGAAGCCTCCACTCAGAGCGGGACCAGGAGTATAATGACGAACCCCTAGAGGAGTGGATGATCCTGGGAGGAGAGGAGCAGGAGGGAGACGGGGACATCCAGCTCAACCTGGGGTACTGGAGCAGCAGCTCAGAGTCGCATTCTGGAACAGAGGGTGAGGACCATACAGTTTAACACTTGACAGAGTTCTGCAGATGAGAGTTCCACAGACAAGAGAGTTCCACAGACAAAAGGAATTCCTCAGATGGAGTTCTATGGATGTTATATTGATTTATACCATGGTGTTGTTGAATACTAGTTTCTTGAAGGCATTCTAGAGCGTGCATTATTTCCCTGTAACGCCACGGTATATCAGCACAGTAGAATTCAATGGATAGTTAATTTTTGTTTCTGTTTTTTTTTACCCCTTTTTCGTGGTATCCAATTGGTAGTTACAGTCTTGTCCCATCGCTGCAACTCCCGTATGGACTCAAGAGAGGCGAAGGTCAAGAGCCGTGCGTCCTCCAAAACATAACCCAGCCAAGCCACACTAAACCCGGAAGCCAGCCGCACCAATGTGTCAGAGGAAACACGTACACCTGGTGACTGGGTCAGCGTGCACTGCGCCCAGCCCGCCACAGGAGTCACTAGTGCGCAATGGGACAAGAACATCCCTGCCGGCTAAACCCTCCCCTAACCCGGACGACGCTGGGCCAATTGTGCACCGCCCCAGCCAGCTGCGACAGAGCCTGGACTCGAACCAGGATCTCTCGTGGCACAGCTAGCACTGCCTTAGACCACTGCGCCACTCCAGCTATATCATTATTACATCAAATCAAATCAAATCAAATGTATTTATAAAGCCCCCCTTACATCAGCTGATGTCACAGAGTGCTGTACAGAAACCCAGCCTAAAACCCCAAACAGCAAGCAATGCAGGTGTAAAAGCACAGCTCAAACATGTTCTATGTTTGAGCTGCTTTTGAAAGCAAACGTTGAATTTAAAACATTATTGGCATTGTTGTATTGGATTTTTATAATAGAATGCTGGGACTGATGGTTTGGTTAGCTAAACTAGCAAGTCTGTTTGGTTACCAAGGCAACTACTTTAGATGTCTAGGAAACTTGCTAGCTACTTCAGTGGATGTTGAACACATTTCTACCTGCAAATGAAGACATTTATAACAGCAAATGTGTTCAATTATTGCCATGGTTTAAAAGGGATAATCAACTCGGGACTCTATGCGTTCTCTGGAAAATAATGCAACTCCGTGGAAGGTTAGTTCCACTCCACTAGCGCATCGTTATTTTCCATAGAGCTCATAACCTCTCGTTGATTATCCTTTACGTATTTGAATGTATTCCTCATAGAGATACATATTTGTTACAAAGAGTAGCAGTATATGGATATTAATTACTTGTTTGGACACAATGGTTTGCATGTGTTGTAAAGGCACTATGCTTGTTGTCTCTCTCACAGATGAAGAACTGAATGCAAAATATGCTCTCAAACACAACTGGGCCATAATAGAGCAGGACAAGGTACTATTATCATTAGTTATCACTACTCTGGAGTTTAGGTCAGTTTCAGTCTTCATGAAGCCCTCAGGGCTCAGATGATTGGCTTGTTCAAATGAATCTTTCTCCTGTTTCTGCCCTGTTCCGGTCCTGTGAAAACCAGCCACGCCCATACCGCTACTTGACCTCTGACCGGAGCCTCACCTGCCACAACTGCAACAAGACTGGACACCTGGCCAAGAGCTGTACCACCCCGAGGGTAAGACACACACACACACACACACATGCTCCAAACCTGCTCACGTTGTGTTTCTCTGTAAACAGAGGCGACCCACCTGTGTGTTGTGTGGGCTCCAGGGCCATGTCCAGAGGTCCTGTCCAGGCCGGCACTGCCACAGCTGTGGGCTCCCCTTACACGGGTACCAGCCCTGCCCTGAACCCCCTTTCTGGAACCAGCACTGCCACCGCTGTGGGATGACTGGCCACCTATCAGACGTGAGTGTGTGTGTTTACCACTAGTCTTTATTGTGCGTTTATGAGTGTTTGTGTGTGTGCTTGCATGTAGCCTTGAGCATGTGCAGTATGTGTTAATGTGTGTGTCTTTGTGTTGAGTTCAGTGCAACAACGCCTTAGTGTGTTCTGTGTCCTTCCCAGGCTTGTCCGGATACATGGAGACAATTCCACTTCACAGTGAGTGACCATGGAAAGGAGGGGAGGAAGGAAGGGTGAATTATAAAAATATTGGAACATGTCCCCTGACTATTTTGTCTTCTTGTTTTAGACTCAGGAGGAGGTTCCCCTCAGGCCACACGTTGACCACACCCACAAACCCCACAAACACACCGCCCACTGCTACAACTGCTCCAGGAGAGGACACCTCGGCCATGTGAGACCATCTACATCCGGTGTCTGTCTTTCCCTGTGGCTCTTTCTTTCTCTTATTCCTTTCTCTGTTTGTCCTTTAAAAACATCTTATTGTCCCTCTATCTCCCTTTCCCTCTGTATTTTTTGCTCACCCTTCCCTCTTTCGCTCTCTCCCTGCCTCTCTCTCTCTCAGGAGTGTACTCAGAGGAGGATGGTCAGTGGGACGTTTGCCTCGCTTCCCTACGTCTGTCACTACGACAACAAGCAGGACATCGTCAAACTGAACACCAGGATACACAGAAAAGCCAGAGGTGATGCACCACACACACACAAACACACACACACACACACACAAACACACACAAATGTGTCGCAGCATGTATTGTATTTGTTGTAGAACTTGTTTTGCATGCTGTCTCCAGAGCTACAGGAGGAGGGCTTCATGCCTCTGGTAGAGCGCCAGAGGACCTACGTGACACCAGGGGGCAGTAGTGAAGAGGAGCGTCCCTCCCCAGCTCCAGGGAGAAGGAGAAGCCTGGAGGGCAGGAGGAAGACGTGGCCGGGGAGACGCAGGGAGAGACGGGAGGTGAAGAAGCTGAGGAGAGAGGCCCAAGCCAGGAGAGCAGTTGGGACGACCAAATGGGGCTCAGACGAGGTTGTTTACACCAGGGACCACTTTAAGAACCCCCACAGAGAACCCATACCTCCCCCTCAGAAGAGGAGACGCCGTGAGGAGAGGAGGGAGAGCAGGAGTGAGGAGAGGAGTAGGAAAGGCAGCAGTAAAGAGAGGAGTAGGAAGAATAGAGAAGCAGAGAGGTGGAAGAAGAGAGGAGGGCTGAAGCGTGGGTACCTATACCCCCGTGATGACTTGGGACCCATGAATGATTACCTCCTCTCCCCAAAAAATAGGGTGCGGATTTCATAAGAAAACAGAGATGTGTTTGTATTGTATTCCATTATGTTTGAATAGCTGATGAGTGTCTTGAGAATTTTAGTCAAATTTTATGGACAAATTTGGGTTTTATTATTTTGTTGTAGAAATGGTTGGGTTGTGACATTGCAGGACACGGTTGGAGTATAGGAAAGGTTAAACAAATATTTTTTTAAACGTATTCACCATACTTGAATGATTGACAAATAAAGCATTAGGCTAGGGCGATGTCTTTATTTTCTTTATACCAATTCGTTCCCAATACCAAATACTGAAACAAGACTACTACATTATTTATTAGGTTGGTTCCTCCCCCTCGCTCACCAGACAAAACGAATCAACGAAGTGATCGAGTGTTGTCGAGATAATCAATAACATGGCCTGAAAAGACACCACTCGTTTTATATCGAACAAATGCTCAAATAAACGTATTCGAGGTGGGCGTGTCTGATGATGTATGCACAGTGCAAGACATGCGTCTCCAGAGACGTCTGTACTCGATTAGAGTGGTCTGACCAGAGACGCGACCATCCCATTGATTGATATCCACTGACATCTACAGAGAAAACATCACCAGCCTCAACAGGGAATGTACAATCCGTGGTGGGGATTTAAATCTGACCAGGACCAACATTCTCTGAAGATCGGGCAAGGCGTTCGGCAGCTTCTATCTGGGATCAACCAACACCGTCAAAAAAGGTTCGCAGCTTGCATGCCAACAAAGAGCAGACGTTCTAGCAACGAATCTCGGCAGCTAGCTAGTTAAATTGTTTTTCTCGCTCGTTAGCTTTCCTGTTAGCAATAAGCTCGCTAACGTAGACAACGACGGGCTGAGCGAACATTTTAGTAGCAGAAAACGTAGCTAGTTAGCCATATATAATTCGCGGAGGGTTGCCAATTGTAATGTGGGAATTGATGAATATTATAAATGTATCTAACGTAAGCAAACGGCCTTTCTGAACTGTGGTTTATTAGCGAACGTTAACTAGCCCGCGAGACAGCTAATATGCTAACGTTAAATAGCAGCAAGCTAAGTTTGTTGGCTGGCTAGGTAGCTACAGTTGTTGGGATATTTACTTTAATATCAGTTGTGTGTTAACATTATCCAACCATCAAATAGTGGAACTGAATGTGGAACTGTGGCGAGCGTGTGTCATTTCACACTGACAAGTAGCTAGAAAGCCAGTAGTAGGCAGGCAAGCTTCATATGAGACAATAGAAAAACCGAAACGGGTACAGCCCAGATACATACACTAAATATTTTTGTTATGGACCTATCTGGATTGTTTTGGATGTTTGCATTATGTGCATTGCTATGACCGAACAAACTAATATACCAAATTGACCTCTATAGGAATAAAATAATACATCCATATTTGGAACGTTTTTGACTGCCGGTGACGCGCAACACAGACCAAGAGAAGGTGCACGGACGAACTTATTCACGAACGACCGTAGAGAGGACGGCTCGAACACCCGCTGCTTCCAGTTTTACCTACGCCCCAAACCGAGCGGTTCATGCGAAGGAAGAGACTCTCCAGAACAGGCCGATTACCAAGATAGCAAGGCGAGGGAAGTAGGCTACGGCAAACCTCCATCTCGCCCAGATACCTCCATTACGTCCACCTACCACCGCCCCCTTCAGCCATGGACCCCCCGAGGACTCGGTCGCGGTCACGGTCAGGTTTTTTCCACTATGGCATGAACGGTGGTGGCAATAACGCAATCAACAACGGGAACATGAATGCCAGCGGAGGGATCGGGGTGAACTACCCCCAACAGAACAACACCGGCTGGGCTCCGCACACAGCGCGCAGCTATACAGAGAACCAGCACACCCAGGGGAACTACCTGTCTAGCGGGGCACAACGCCACGCTTCGCATGGAGCACACAGACACCCCGGCACTGGTAAGCTTCAACGTCTCCCTCCTTTTCCATACTAATCTTGATGCATCACACCCCGTGCATAGATGAGTGTACCATGCAATTCAGCAGGTGCCAGGCGTGACATGTAAACAGTGCAGGGTTCTAGCTGTTTGTCTGAAAATATGTTCTCATCCATCCAGTGTTGTCTGTAGTCAGGTGACTGAGGGGTATGGACAGAAACTGTTAGTAGCATCCTCACTGCTTATGTGAAAGGCCTGAACTGCCTGTTTGATCTATAAATTGCCTATATTTCCAAACAACATTAATACATTTCAATTATTGAAAGATGGCTCATGCTGCCTTCAAAGAGCATTTTAAGGGAGCTTTGGACAAATGGGAGCAAGGGAGCTGGATGAGACCGTTTTGGACATGGTAAATTAGCATATGGAGGTATGTTTTGAATCAATAACCCAAGTTGATTAAAAGAAAATAAGTTCATTATTTGCACTCCACAATCTTGTTATTTTATATACAGGGAATTCAATCTATGTTACCCAGTAGTGTTTTGTGGGTTCCACTTGCGTTAGAGATAGAGAGACGTATTTTCTTTAACATCCAGGAAGCTCCTATTCAAACTCCCATTAGACAGCTCTGCAATTATGTAAAAAAATAAGGTTTGTTACTCACCAAATATGCAGTTTTGCTGAACAACTCTTTATTTACATCCGTGTTACAGGCGGTATGTACTTCCAAAAATTGTCAACATTTTCCAAGCAACTGAAAAAAAAAAAAAAGAAGTATATTCGGCACCTGCAATGCATGAATCACTAATTACTGCCACACACAGGTCAGAAGTCAACAACCGCTCAAATCAAATTATATTGATTACAAACACGTATTTAGCAAATGTTATTGTGGGTGTAGCGAAATGCTTGTCTTCCTAGATCCAACAGTGCAGTAGTATCTAACAATTCATAACAATACACACACATCTAAAAGTAAAATAATGGAATTAAGAAATATACAAATATTAGAACGAGCAATGTCGGAGTGGCATTGACTAAAATACAGTAGAATAGAATACAGTATATACAGTACCAGCTCAATACATTGGAGAGGCATTTTTTTTAGTTGCTTGTAAATAGATATTTAGACATTTTTGGGATGTACATATTGGCTGTAATGGGACTAAATGAACATGGTTGATTTGTGAAACTCCTTATTTTGTGAGTAACGAAAGTATTTTGACATTAAGCTTGCAAAGCTGTCTAATGGGTGTTTTGAACCGGAGCTTCCTGGGCATTAAGAGAGGATGCACGTCATAACATTTTTTTTCAGAACAAGCTCTATTTTGGTAAGTTCTAATTTCCATTTGAGTCATTTAGCAGACGCTCTTATCCAGAGAGACTTACAGGAGTGACTGCATACATTCGATTGCATCAAACAAGTAACACACAAACTAAATTGCACAACTAATTGCATTAGTACTGTACAAAGTTAGAAGTGCGCTATTTGATAGATTCCGGTGGTAGATAGATTCAACCAAACATAACACTGGTGCAGGGAGTTGGGACAGACAGCAGACTGACAAACCAGCAGTGGTTTCCTGTCATCGCTCGCTTTGTGATTGACAGGCGCCGTCCTATCATTCATCCATAGAAGTTGCGTATCGTTCGTTCTAGCGGGAGAAGGCTATACAGACTTCTCTGACTAGCGAATTGAAACTTTTAAATGGAAAGAAGCCCAGTTAATTGACGAAGTGGAAAAAGTAGCTGGCTGACAATGAGTCTGTTATCAGCTGTTCAGCCGGAGATTATGAAAACAGTGCTCTGAGGAAACATACCATTAGAACAGAGTGGATTACCTAGAGGCAGAAAGGCATATGAATGAATGCAAGCTTTTAATGAAGAGCTTTTGTAATAGCACTGCCGCCATCCGGACCTAATAAATAACCCACACAGAGGAATATGTGCACGCACAGACACACCTGGCTACACACTTGTGCGGCTCACAAACCTACACACATTAGGGTACACAAACCTACACACATTAGGCTCACTTGCCAACACACACTGATGCACTACAAAGAGGGATTTATGGGTATGACTGAGATTCTGTATCCCCCAGCTGTTTGATCCTCCTTCCTGCTCTAAGCAGATGCCTCTTCTTGAATACAGTGCGTGGGTTACAGCGTATTTGGTTTAGTGTGTGTTGTGAGCAGAGCTCTCGCCATGTCACGCCTCTTAACATTACTTTCAGGGGAATGTGTCTACTGGATTTGGAGCTGCTGAATATGTCACTTCATTTCACCACTTTTTCTCTCCCTCGGTCTGAGCTCGAATAGACACTGCATGTTTTGGCCTTGAGGAAGAGCAGCTTAGGCTTGGGCTAGTGGCTCAATCCTGGAGCCAGGGTTGTACGAATCATGCAGCCACTGGCTCAAATAGGTGCCCTTTCTGTACCGAGGCCCAGATACTAGGACTAGGGCCTTTATAACCTGGCAAACGTCACCCAACCCGGCCCAGTCCCTTTCCATGTGTCACATCACACGGCTCAGTGTCTGGATCTCTGTGTCCCTGTCGGAGCTGAGCGCCAGTCGCCTGGCTGCTCTTTTTCTGTTCTGCTGCCACTGGCGACACATCTTTCAGCCGTCAGTCTCCCCCGACTTCATAGAGCTGTGGCGTTGCAGGGAGAGGAGCGCTCTCAGATCTGTTTTTTCTGAAGAGACTGAGGGAGGCAGGGGGCTAGTTGGGAGTGGGGGTGTTTTTGGTTTTCAGGAAACTCCGTCAGCACAGTTCAAGGGCATCTCTGCCTGTGAAAGATTGGAGTGTGTGTCTGTAATATTGTAGTGTGTCTGTGAGGCAGCAGAGGGGGTAGTTTTATATTTGAGATCGGAGAGATTGTTACATTGTAGAGAGCATGGTTCTCCCTCTTGTCAGTGGAAGACAGAACATTGTCTGTTTTTTTTTTAACCCAGGCCATTCAAAGCCATTAAGACACATTCAGACCTAGACTGAGCAGACTTTGTCCAGCTATACTAAGTGTGTATATGTTCCCTCAAAGTTTAAACATAATTTGGGCCGCTACTTTCTCTACAGATGGTAATCGCAGAGAGGGTTAAAAGGAGAATTACTGCTGGTGTACATGTTAACCAGGCCCGTCCAGGCCTATTTTTGAGTCTTTGTATAGCCTACAGCCTGGTTTGACCCTCCTGTTATTCTCTCTCTCTCTCTGGCCTATAGGTGTCCTTCACTTCCACCCTGATAACGTCTGCAGTGATGAGCTGGACAAGGTGAGTATATTTCCTTATTACACCCAGTACCAGCACAGCCGTAGGAATGCTATAGCATGGCGTTAAAGTGGAACTGACAGTGTTTTAGCAGCATGAAATCTTATAAAAATATGTTCATATGATGCTTTTATTTTTTATAACATGTTCTGTCAAGCGAGCACATGGATACGGTCATTTTCACTGTGTCAACCTTTCATAGAATGATGTAGAGTAAGGCATTTGTACGTACATTGTATAGCAATAGAGTAGGAAAGTGGCTGTGCATTTGGACAAATAAGACACTGCAGTAAATATAACCTAATAAAAATGTCAGTCTTGTCCAGGCTGCACTTATCGGTGCACCATAGCCAATCAGAGCTACAGTAGGCCTATATGCAAATAAGCCGTTTGTCACGTGGGCCTGCCGTCACTCACTTTGAACTAGACTGTTTACAGGCAGTAGCAACAGCACATCTTTAGATCATTAGAAAGCATTTGCCAAAAGCCACAAAATACACGACTGGATTTCTGCACATACAGTACCAGTCAAAAGTTTGGACACGCCTACTCATTCAAGGGCTTTTCTTAATTTTTTACTATCTTCTAGACTGTAGAATAATAGTGAAGACATCAAAACTATGAAATAACACACATGGAATCATGTAGTAACCAAAAAAATTGTTAAACAAATCAAAATATTTGAGGTTCTTCAAAGTATCTACCCTTTGCCTTGATGACAGCTTTGCACACTTGGCATTCTCTCAACCAGCTTCATGAGGTAGTCAGCTGGAATGCATTTCAATTAACAGGTGTGCCTTGTTAATTTCAGGAATTTCTTTCCTTAATGCGTTTTAGCCAATCAGTTGTGTGGTGACAAGGTAGGGGTGGTATACAGAAGTTTGCCCTATTTGATAAAATACCAAGTCCATATTATGGCAAGAACAGCTCAAATAAGCAAATAGAAACAACAGCCAAATCATTACTTTAAGACATGGTCAGTCAATACGGAACATTTCAGTAACTTTTAAAGTTTCTTCAACTGCAGTTGCAAAAACCAAGTGCTATGATGAAACTGGCTTGTGTGGACCGCCACAGGAAAGGAAGACCCGGAGTTACCTCTGCTGCAGAGGTTAGGTTCATTAGTTACCAGCCTCAGAAATGGCAGCCCAAATCAATGCTTCACAAAGTTGAAGTAACTGACACATCTCAACATCAACTGTTCAGAGGAGACTGCATAAATCAGGCCTTTGCTTCATGGTCGAATTGCTGCATAGAAACAACCACTGAAGGACACGAACAAGAGACTTGCTTGGACCAAGAAACACGAGCAATGGACATTAGACCGTTGGACATCTGTCCTTGTTTTTGGTTACAACAGCTGTGGTTTGTGAGACGCAGAGAAGATGAATGTATGATCTCTGCTTGTGTGGTTCCCACCGTGAAGCATGGAGGAGGTGGTGTGATGGTGTGGGGGCGCTTTGCTGGTAACACTGTCAGTGAATTCAAGGCATACTTAACCAGCATGGCTACCGCAGCATTCTGCAGCGATACGCCATTCCATTTGTGCTTAGTGGCACATGTTTTTTATTTTAAAACAGGACAATGACCCAACACACCTCCAGGCTGTGTAAGGGCTATTTGACCAAGGATAGTGATGGAGTGCTGCATCAGATGACCTGGCCTCCACAATCACCCGACCTCAACCCAATTGAGATGGTTTGGGAGGAGTTGGACTGCAGAGTGAAGGAAAAGCAGCCAACAAGTGCTCAGCATATGTTCTCAAAGCATTCCAGGTGAAGCTGGTTGAGAGAATGCAAAGAGTTTGCAAAGCTGTCATAAAGGCAAAGGGTAGCTACTTTGATGAATCACAAACATAAAATATATTTTGATTTAACACTTTTTTTTGCTTACTACATGATTCCATATAGTTTTGATGTCTTCACAATTATTCTACAATGTAGAAAATTGTAAAAATTAAAGAAACCGTTTGAATGAGTAGGTATCCAAACTTATGAATGGTACTGTATGTAAATACCACAGTCTTCTTACATTTTGGAAATGTACAGTCCTATTGATAACACCATGAACAGGTAGGGATTTCCCTCCGTTGACTATTAGATCAACAACTGTTAGCCAGAACGAGGTGAGCTACAGTCTAACGGTAACGGCTTTTTCAGCTTGTATTTGGCTGTCAAAATTGCACAGATAAATGATGGAGAATAATAGTAGCCTGCCTGCCAATGCATGCTTGTCCCAAACCACGTTTTGACAACTGAATGGGAACTTGCCTGCCCATTTTTGATCGATGCCAAATACATTTTACAACCAAGAGATATGCTAACTGTGGATAATTTGTTTAAGTTCAGCCTAGCTAACTAGCAAAATGATTCACATTTCTTGCTAGCTAACCAAATGACACCAATATCTCTAGCTGCAGCCACTGAAAAATGTATATGGTGGAAGTTGGCCACTCATTGGTGACTTGACATCCTTCCAACAGCTAGGTAGCTAGCTAGGCTCTGTGCTTTTAGCTTACTAAATAAATAGCTACATTCATAGATAAGCTAGCCTATTAGCCACGTTATGACAGACTTGTGATGCCCTCGCTTGTTTGATTGTATTGGCCTTAATTTTGTCTTTTTTTTTTTTCTTCAAAATATTGAGTTAATGAGACTGAAACCATACATTCATATGAATGCCTGTAAGCAGCAAAACATATACCAGCTGTGATTTGTTGGACTACCAAGAAATGTAATGGTGAATTATATTAATCATGTTTTAAACTGCATCCATCTATTCTGCCAACAATACCCTACTCTGCCTCAGGTCCTATTTCGCTAAAAATTCCATATTTTTAAAACCTCTTATGAAGTTGGGATTTGTAGCATAAATTGTGAATTTGGTATTTTTTTTATTTATAATTCAGTTTTAATATCTGCAAGTAGTTAACTCTGTCAGACAACCTTTTTAATTTTTAAAGTAGAACTGTCTCTTTCTCTGTCTGTAGATGGAGGACAGTCCTAGCCCTAAGCGACAGCGTCTTTCCCAGCAGTCTATGTTAGATCTAAGCTCTGCCCCTCCCCCCACACCATCTTCTCCCATTCGTCCCTGGGAGCTACCCCACACCCCCACTACCTGGGCCCCACCCCCAACCAGTCGCAGACCACACCCACACTACCTGCCAGAGCGATGCCACACTCCTGTCCGCAACCGCCGCAGGTAAGTATGTGTGTGTTAAATGTTACAATGGGTTCATCATTGGTAAAGTAATTTTTCCTCTGGGCATTATCTGTTGTGATGAGGATGTTTGGTCGAAATGAAGATGTCCGTCTCTTTCTCCCTCTCTCTCCCTCACCAGTCCTCCAATGAGACGCCAGCGAGGCCGCTGACCGTCTCCCCCCACCACCACCCCTCCCTCATCACCACCACTACCACCACCATTACCACAACCCTCACCATCACCCCCACCACAGCCTCTCAGCAGGGCTTCAGGATGAGAACTACCGCCACCCCATCCCCCTCAGAGTTACCCCTATAACCAGCCTGAGGAGCGCCCTACCACCCCCCAACCTGTCCCCTCGCCCCTCCACCACCCTGCTAACCTGTCCCCCAGGCTGATGCACCCTCACCCCCAGCCTCACCCCCAGCCTCACCCCCCTCAGCAGCAGAGCAGTGTGGTGCTGGACCTCCATGACCAGGTCAGTCAGGAAACAGGAAGCCGTTTTTATAGTTGTCATTAAAGCATTATTGAATTTGATTAGGGCCGTCTTTATCCTTCTGCTTGGGGGTTCAGGTAGTGTGGTTGTTTTGAACTCTGACCTTTGACTTCTGCTCAGGTGTCGTACCCAGTCTCTCCCCCTGGCGGCCCCCCCAGCCTGCCCTCCCACTCGGCCCCCCAGCAGCTCCCAGCGTGCTCTGTGGTCTTTAGTGGGCAGCACTACCCTGTCTGCAGTGTCCCTCCATCTGTGAGTTCAACTAGCCTGACTGTCTGACTTGTGTATCTCCTTGATACTGACAATGATCGTATGCCTACTTCATGTACAGTGTCTTCAGAAAGTATTTATACCCCTTGATTTATTCCACATTTTGTTGTTACAGCCTGAATGCAAAATTGATTAACACAAAATATTTCACCTGTCTACACACAATACCCCATAATAACAAAGTGAAAACATGTTTTTAGAAATGTTAGTATTATATTTTATTATATTGAAAATTCATAAATATCTAATTTGCATAAGTATTCACACCCCTGAGTCAATACTTTGTAGAAGCACCTTTGGCAGAGATTACAGCTATGAGTCTTTCTGGGTAAGTCTCTAAGAGCTTTCCACACCGGGATTGTGCAACATTTGCCCGTTCAGTTTTTTATACTGGAAAACTCCCCACCCCTTAATGATTACAAGCATACCCATAACGTGATGCAGCCACCACTATGCTTGAAAATGTGGGAGTGGTACTTGTGTTGGATTTGCCCCAAACATAGCACTTTGTATTCAGGACCAAAAGTGATTAGCTTTGCCACATTTTTTTGCAGTTACTTTAGTGCAGCTATTCCCAAACGGAGGTACGTGCATTGCCATCGGGGGGTACGCCAAATAAAAATGTGATTCACATTTAAAAACGATATGAATTCTTCACATTTTCAAACAGTACATTTAATTCCAATAAAATTTAACCAACTAGTGTTAAGGGAAATAACAACACAATGTCAAATAATTAACATCCAATCACATTAACCGTTACTCTCTTGCGGGAAACCTTCACTCTTGCACAGACATTTAGAAACAAAACATGACAATTAAAAAAATAAGCCACTTGAGTTTGAGCGAGAATTAAGATGACTTTTGAGTAGTAAGACTTAATAAGAAGGGGCTAGAAGCGTCTTATATGGTGAGCTACTGAGTGGCTACGACAGGCAAGCCCCATATTATTGTGGAGGACTTAATTCTTGCTGTGGATATGGCTGGGACAATGCTGGGGGAAAAGGCCAAAAAAACTATACAGACAATGCCTTCATCAAACAACACTGTTTCATGACTCATCAGTGACATGGCAGGAGATGTTTTGAAACAGTTACTGCTTCGCATACAAGCCAGTGAATTATATACGTTACTGGATGAGTCAACAGATGTGGCGGGCCTGGCACAGCTCCTGGTATGTCTGTTACGTTATTTAGGGATGACATCCTCTTCTGCAAACCACTGGAAACCAGGACAACATAAGAGGATATTTTTACTGGACAGCTTTGTGACATCAAATGGACTTTGGTGGTCAAGATGTGTTGGTATCTGTACTGATGGCGCAAAAGCCATGAACGGGAGACATAGTGGAGTGGTAACGCGCATGCAAGCAGTTGCTCCCGAGGCCACTTGTGTACACTGCAGCATCCACTGAGAGGACTTTGTTAAAGCAAGGCCCCTGAACTCTCGTGAATCTTCTGCACCATGCAATGATATGGGCAAAGACCATGTAACGCTTGTACAACGTACAGAAGTGCGCTGGTTTTATTTTATTTCACCTTCATTTAACCAGGTAGGCCAGTTGAGAACAAGTTCTCATTTACAACTGCGACCTGGCCAAGATAAAGCAAATCTGTACGACAACAACAGTTACACATAAACAAACGTACAGTCAATAACACAATAGAACATTTGTATACAGTGTGTGCAAATGTAGTAAGGTTAGGGAGGTAAGGCAATAAATAGGCCATGGAGGTGAAATAATTACAATTTAGCACTAACACTGGAGTGATAGATGAGCAGATGATGATGTGCAAGTAGAGATACTGTGATGCAAAAGAACAAGAGGGTAAGTAATAATATGGGGATGAGGTAGTTGGGTGTGCTATTTACAGATTGGCTGTGTACAGTGATTGGTAAGCTGCTCTGAAAGCTGATGCTTAAAGTTAGAGAGGGAGATATGTCTCCAACTTCTGTGATTTTTTTTTTTTTTGCAATTCGTTCCAGTCATGGGCAGCAGAGAACTGGAAGGAAAGGCCGCCAAAGGAAGTGTTGGCTTTGGGGATGACCAGTGAAATATACCTGCTGCAGTGCGTGCTACGGGTGGGTGTTGCTATGGTGACCAGTGAGCTGAGATAAGGCGGAGCTTTACCTAGAAAATACTTATAGATGACCTGGAGCCAGTGGGTTTGGTGACGAATATGAAGTGAGGGCCAGCCAACGGAGAGCATACAGGCCGCAGTGGTGGGTAGTATATGGGGCTTTGGTGACACAATGGATGGTACTGTGATAGACTGCATCCAATTTGCTGAGTAGTGTTTGAGGCTATTTTGTAAATGACATCACCGAAGTCAAGGATTGGTAGGATAGTCAGTTTTACGAGGGTATGTTTGGCGGTTTGAGTGAAGGAGGCTTTGTTGCAAAGTAGGAAGCCAATTCTAGAGTTAGTCTAGCCAGACACCTAGGTATTTGTAATTGTCCACATATTCTAAGTCTCAGAACCGTCCAGAGTAGTGACGTTAGACGGGTGGGCGGGTGCGGGCAGCGATCGGTTGAAGAGCATGCATTTAGTTTTACTAGAGTTGTATGGCATTGACTCGTCTTGAAGTTTGTTAAGTGTCCAAAGAAGGGCCAGATGTATATAGAATGGTGTCGTCTGCATAGAGGTGGATCAGAAAATCACCAGCAGCAAGAGCGACGTCATTGATATATACAGAGAAAAGAGTCGGCACGAGAATTGAACCCTGTGGCACCGCCAGAGACTGCCAGAGGTCCGGACAACAGGCCCTCCGATTTGACACACTGATCTCTATCTGAGAAGTAGTTAGTGAACCAGGCGAGGCAGTCATTAGAGAAACCAAGGCTGTTGAGTCTGCCGATAAGAATGCAGTGATTGACAGTCAAGCCTTGACCAGGTCGATGAAAACGGCTGCACAGTATTGTCTTTTATCTATGGCGGTTATGATATCGTTTAGGGGGCTTGGGCAAGTTGCTGCAGGGGGTGCAATGTATTGACTTTTTTTTTTTTTTTTTTTTTAATTGAGAGACGAGCTTAAAGATTTCTTTACTGACCATAATTTGCACTTGTCTGACCGCTTGCAGGCCAGTCGTGAGAAACTCGTCATCATATCTGGGTGAAGTTTTCTCGCCTGAATGATCTGAATCTAGGATTACAGGGACTCTCCGCAACTATATTTGATGTGTGGAAAATTGAGGCTATGATTAAGAAGTTGGAGCTCTTTTCTGTCTCCATTAACAAGGACATCACACCGGCCTTTGATTTTTTTTTTTTTTGTGTGCAAATGAACTCCAGCTTACAGACAATGTCAAATGTGATGTAGCGAAGCACCTGAGTGAGCTGGGTGCGCAATTACGCAGGTACTTTCCCGAAACGGACGACACAAACAACTGGATTCGTTGAAAAGGTCAAGGGGTGTGAATACTTCTTGAAGGCACTGTACCTCTCCTTCCCACCCTGTTTTCCATGTGTACATAATGCGTCTTTATCGAGGGGGTCAATAATTGGAGCCTTTTGTGTATATCCTCAGGACCGTTTCCTTTTATACTGTTTTCCCATTGTATTTATATCCTGGATTCTTGACATGGCTCACTGTAGTAGATCTGCTGCTGTGCATATCATTCTTAGTATATATTTTTGGTGCATAGATTGCATTTGGGTTACTGATCATGTTTGGATTTGCATCCACATTTCATTGCCCTGTTAGGAGCTAGTAACACACAAGCATTTCACTGCCCTGTTAGGAGCTAGTAACACACAAGCATTTCACTGCCCTGTTAGGAGCTAGTAACACACAAGCGTTTCACTGCCCTGTTAGGAGCTAGTAATACACCCGCTATAACATCTGCAGCCAATTCAATATGTATAGAGGAGAGATGAAATCATAATGTAATAGAATGTTCTCTCTCTCAGGTTCTGCAGACGTGCTCTGTGCAACATCTGCCCATGCCCTACCCGTTCCCCTCTCTGCTGTCCAGTGACTCCACCTTTCTCCTGCCCCCTCCCCACCTGTCCCACCATCCCCCTCACATCCCCCAGCCCGGACAGTTTGGATCCTACCCCACACAGCAGGCCAGATCGGTGAGTGGCGCTAGGGTTTTACAAAAAGGGGGGGGGGGCGAGTTGAGTGTGTTCAGTCTTGCATTACAAGCCATTTGAAGCTCATGAGTGACATCTCTCTCTCTTTACCCTAGCCATTACAGAGGATAGAGAATGACGTGGAGCTGTTGGGGGAGCACCTGTCCTTAGGGGCGGGTCTACACTACCCCCCTGCGGCCCACCCCGGCCTGCCCCCCCACTCCACTCAGCTCCATTTCCTCTCCCATGAGCCTCTGCCACAAGAGTTCTTTGGAGTGGTTAGTTGTCTCTTGCCTCTGTCCATGATCCCCAATCCCCTCTATCTCTCCCACATCAGAGGGATTGTTGCGTCATTATCTTGCAACTCATTTGAGGCCTGCGTTGGATATTTTTTTTTCAGTTGGTCATATGAAATCCAGTAACTATTTCTCCCTTCTCTTTCAGTCGTATCCTAACTTCATGCCACGGCGTATCCCAGGACGACGCTACCGCTCGCAGCAGCCACTGCCACCCTCGCCTTACCACCCCAGTTTCCTGCCTTACTTCCTGTAAGTCACCCATCCATCTCTAACTCTACATCATGGCTGTTGTAGTTTAGCCAATCAGGAGACTGCCCTATTGGTTGGAAGTAGCCTACTCTTGTGGCATAGCGTATTTGTGCGTATACAGTCTGGCTTTTTTGTACTCTGTTTGTCACATGAGCTGTGTATGCACAATGTCTGTAGGTAAGTGCGTTTCTCTCCCTGCCTGTCAGCTCTATGCTGCCAGTCCAGCCTACAGGCCCTGCCATCAGCCTGGAGCTAGACGTAGATGACGGCGAGGTGGAGAACTATGAGGCTCTTCTCAACCTGGCCGAGCGTCTGGGAGAGGCCAAACTCAGAGGACTGACTAAGGGAGACATCGAGCAGCTGCCTTCCTATAGGTTCAACCCCAACAACCACCAATCAGAACAGACGCTGTGAGTACTTTCCCTTGACCTACTAGAACTGAGGTTACTATCCTCCTCGCCGATCAGAGTATACAATTGGTGGTTTTGTTGAAATGTTGTAATTAAGTTGTATTGCAGGTGTGTGGTGTGCATGAGTGACTTTGAGTCTCGTCAGCTGCTGCGAGTTCTACCCTGCAGTCATGAGTTCCATGGAAAGTGTGTCGACAAGTGGCTCAGGGTGAGTTTCTCGCTCTAGTATTTCACAAAGCACAATCAATTATACTGAACAAAAATATAAACGCAACATGTGATGTGTTGGTCCCATGTTTCATGAGCTGAAATAAATGATCCCAGAAATGTTCCACAGCCTTGGTTTCTCAAGTTTTAGAGCAGATGTTTGTTTACATCCCTGTTAGTGACCATTTCTCCTTTGCCAAGATAATCCATCCAGTGCCCAATTAATGGCGGTGGGGTTATGGGCAGGCATAAGCTACGGAGAACAAACGCAATTGGATTTTATCGATGGCAATTTGAAAGCACAGAGATACCGTGCCAAGATCCTGAGGCCCATTGTTGTGCCATTCATCCGCCGCCGTCACCTCATGATTCAGCATGATAATGCAAGGCCCCGTGTCGCAAGGATCTGTACACAATTCCTGGAAGCTGAAAATGTCCCAGTTCTTCCATGCTCTGGATCAACGTGGATCAACGTGTACGACAGTGTTCCAGTTCCTGCCAATATCCAGCAACTTCGCACAACCATTGAAGAGTTGGACAACATTCCACAGGCCACAATCAACTCAATGCGAAGGAGATGTATTGCGCTGCATGAGGCAAATGAGTTATTGACAGTTACTTTATTTTTAAGGTATTTGTATACCAAGTCATGTGAAATCTATAGATTATGGCCTAATGAATTTCTTCCAATTTCCTTATGAACCGTAACTCAGTCAAATCTTTTAAATTGTTGCGTTTATATTTTTGTTCAGTATACTTCTGAGTTGGTAAACAAACTCAGTGTGCATACTGCCAGCCAAGGTTGGCAAAATATATATATTTGTTTCATGTTGTGTTTTAACATTTTTGGTTCTGTGTAGTTGGCAAACGTACGTTTCTAGATACTGTGAAACATCTTATGTCTTCATACCTAGTTCTTGATCCAAGTGAAGCGCCCTCTAAAAAAACAATCTGAAGTTCTCCAGTAATGATCAAGTCATCCCATAACTGACTGTATCCCTCTCTCCCTCTCTGGTTGTCTCTTGCTCCAGGCTAACAGGACATGTCCCATCTGCAGGGCTGATGCCTCAGAGGTCCAGCAAGACTCAGAATGACCACCAGGGGGAGACAACCACTCGATCACTGCCCCCCCACCCCTCCCCTGCATCTCTTTTCCTCCTCCTGTAACTCTGCTCTCGTCTCTCATTTTACTGCCCCTCACTCCACCTTCAATCTCTTTTTGAAGTGTTTCTGCTCCCTGTAACTCTGCCCTCCATCTCTCCTTTAGCCCTCTTTCCCTTCTGCCTTCTTCATCCTCACACTCCATTCCCTCTGGTCCGGCACACCCCCCCCCCCTTGTGTCTCTCTAGCTCTGGTTGTACCTCAGCTGAACCCGCTTGAGGGTGGGTGCGCACAAGCTAATGTCCATCCGTATGATTCCTGTCCTTGGTATGTGCCAGCGTTGGGTTTGTGTGTATGAGAGACTGTATTTTTAGTTAGTCTCTGATCATGTATTTGTGTGTTTAGACTTGGGTATCCACATGTAGTTGACACTTAAGGGCCCATGCCACTCCGCTGCCGCTCTGTAGCCTGAACTAGTTGCTTTTTGTTTAGTTTCTCTGCCTGGCAGTTTACCTCATCATTCCTGTTGGTCATTGTTACCACGACGACACACTTCACCGTATTCCTCTGAAGTTTCTCATTATTTTTCTTAATTTTTGTTCCTTAAAAGATTAGTTTGTCTGACTTTGCAGTGGCACATGTGTGTTATACTGTATAAATATATGAATATCTGTATACCAAATAAAAGGCTTGATATGAACTTTTTAAAAAAATCACATTTTGGACCGTTTTTTAAAATGAATTATGAGCTGTGATGCAGTTGGGTTTGATTGTGCTAGGTTGATTATTCTGTTCTGGATGTTAGACTTTAGGTGGTAGTTAATTAATAAAAGACATGATACACACTGATCTGTCTGCTGTCTGTTTCATGTAGAGCGGAAACGCCAGAGCAAACGATGGCAGAGTGAACTTCAAAGCAGAAGGTGTTCGTCCTATTGCCTCTCACCACGGAACATGGTCCGTCAATTTCCAGACGATTTTACATGCTTGTCAACACCGGGAAGGTGATTCCTAACACCACAACCACCTGCTGCTTTTAGCCGTTAGTAGTTCTGTGTTTCTTCTCTCAATAGATGGTGACTGGCTTTTTATTTTGGGCTTCAACTGTAAAGACTGCAAACTGCCATCAGGTGGCGTCACTGTTCTTTGCAAGGCATGATTCATTTTACAGAGAGGGGGTGGGTTTCAATGAGAGGGTCGAGCAAGCAACCAGACGGTTTCTGGTATCAAATCCCGGGTCCGACAGGAAGGAAATCTAGCGCTAAGTAAGCTGGCAACAGGAGGGTTGCTGGTATCAAATCCTAGATGCAGTTGTGCCCTTAAGCAAGGCCCTTAACCGCCAACAACAGCGCCCAGTGTGGCAGTCCCCCGCACCTCTCAAAAAGTGTCTTTTCAGAAAGGTTGGGTTATTAAAAGCTGAAGTCATATTTCGGTTGGACCCTGTGTTCAATTGACCAATGGTGTTGTTAATGTTAAACTCAGATCAGAAGCCTGTCGAGTTATTTAAGGATTTGGCACCAAATTCGTCCCGAAAGACGAGAATGAACAAGTTCTAGAAGGCAGGATAGGGTATGTGTTTTGACACTTTAACGAAGAGTACATTTCCAGTCTGGCCTGAGACATGCAATGATCACCACAATAACTTGTGTGAACCAATGATTTAAATACACACGATGACTGATAGGGGGCGCTACGTCAACGCTACTGTGCCTCCATTGTAAAAAAATATTTGGAAGTTCTAGACCTTTATTAATGTCTACATGTATTCTATTACAGATGCCTTAATGCCTACTTTAAATTGTGAACTAGAAATATAGATATTTTTTTTGAGATGTCCCCGCTACAACAACAAATACTTAAATACATGTAATTTTGTACTGTCATTGAAATACTGTAGAATTCCATTCCTTCCTATGGAGGACTGCCTCTTGGGGAGTGCCGATAGAACCAACCAGTGGCTTCAAAGCCTCTCAATGGACAATGCATAGCATCAGCAATCCTGGGTGTATATACAGTACATCATTGGCGTGAACCCCGGGCAGTGACCTATCTACGCTAGTCTACTCTCTGACCCAATGTGGAGCACAGACAGAGGCCTGTTAGTTACCTAGCGCACGTCTGATTGTCCATTGTCTCGGCAGACTGTCTCCAGGCCATGTGCCCTCGTACCTGCATAATGTGACCCTACAGGATTACTTTCACCTCTTTTAGTCTCTTCTCGTGCATTGCAGACATTTACTCTTTCTCTCTTCCTTCTCTATCTTCTAGTTCTCTTCCACTCTGGTTATCCTCCCTCTACGTTTCTCTTGCTCTCACCCTGCTGCCTACCTTCTTTTTTTTTTACTCCATATTTTGTCTGATCCATGATGACGCAGCAGCTACAACAGCGTTTCCCAAACTGTTCTCGGGGCCCCAAAGGGTGCACGTTTTGGTTTTTGCGCTAACACTGCACAGCTGATTCAAATAATCAACTAATCACAATTTGATCATTTGAATCAGCTGTGTAGTGTTACGGTGGTAAATGTATCTCTTTTTTTAAATAACTAAATGTGGATTGTGAGGAGAGCGGGGGAAGAGAGAGTTATTACTCCACACTTCATGCCCTGAGTCTAAGTAACCTGATGCGTGGAGAGTTAACAAGATCCGTTTTGCACATTGTCCCTTTACGCCACACTGGTGCGTTGGGCCTGTTTTGGAACAGGAGCTCACAACTCTGTCTGTTACAGAGATACTGTCGTGAGTCATCTGACCTGCCACACATTCCACTGGGCTCGCAGATGCAGACGGACCTAAACACACAGGGGACACTTGCATTTGTGCGTGTCGTGGGATGTGCAGAGGGAGGGTAGAGAGAGAGAGGGAGTGAGTGGTAGGTAAAGGGAGATAGTGAGGTAGTGGACGGAGAGAGAGTCAATGAAAACAGCCGCTTTATTTCTATAGAGAAATGCATCTCAGCTCTGACCAGGATCGTGTCTAATCAACATTAATTAGCATTCTATCAACTATCACTTTCACTAATTATGCCGCGGTATTACAGTGACAGCCGATTACCAAACAGCGAAGCAGGAGTGAGAGAGAGAATGTGTGTGTGTGTGTGACAGAAGAGTGAGAAACCAAGAGAGATAAAGAGAGCGAATCCGAGAGTTTATTTTGGGAGTTCAAGTTTAATTGAATCAGATGCCCTTTGGTCTAAGTGATGACTCAGAACAATAAGCAGAGGAGGCAACCCTTCCCACGTCCTTCACCCTAAATACCCCTCTTTTCCTCTTCTCTCCTCCGCTGTGACCACCGCCCATACCCATCATCCCCTCCTCCAAACCATCCTCCACCCCTCGCAGAGTAATGAAATGGAAGAGATATGGGATTTCTGCCTAAACTGTCTCTCCAGTTAAAGCTGATTGAATTCACTGAGCACTATGTTTCACATCCTCTCTCTCTCTCTCTTTTTCTCTCTCTCTCTTATTCAGATTCAGCCACACACATAGACAGATACAGACACGCATAACGTTGTCCTTCAAACTGATGCACCATCGCAGCATTATCACAGATACATTATCTCCGTGTTCTACATGGAGAAATCAACATTAGGTTAACTTGCAACTTCCAATTACCGGTCCTACTCATAAGAGTTTGGCTTTGAATCTCTGGTTGGTTGGCTCTCCTCAAGCTGTTCACTGATTTGCTGTAAGTCCTTCTGGCTGTTTCCTGATTGGTGGCATGTCCTCAGGGCTGTGCTTGGATTTGTTGTAGGGGAGAGGAGCGGCGGAGTTGTGCTTATTTGAAGACACATGAACGGAACGACCTCGGATTCCTCGGTTAGTCCCTCACACAAACACGTTTCCTGTCTGTCTATTTCTTATGTCATAGATTGGTCTCTTTATGTTCTATGTTATACATTTGGTTGAGCCTGTAAATATAGGAGTGTGTGTGCGTCTACCCAAGGAAGGAAGGGTTAATTCTAAGTACAGTACTGAACTGTTGATGTCATGCTGGATTTCTAGATGTGATGTAAGTGGTGTGACGTCACAGTACTCTATAGGGCAGACCCTCGGGAACTGTTAGGGGGGCACTGTTAGGGGGGCACTAACAGTGCCATGAGGGTGTCCAGCCACTGAGGGGGTCTTGGACTCATGATTCATATCACGCTAGACAAACTCTTATGAGTGTTCTATTATACCCAAACGAGCTGAATCCTCTCTCTCTGTCCCTCTTCTATCCGTCTTACCTCTCTCCATTAAATTCCATCTTGGTCCCTCTATAAGGTGTTTCTCACTCTTTCCCCCCTCCTTATTCCCTCTTCCACATATTTTTCTTACTTGAAAATCCTGCCGCCTGTGTGTGTGTATTTCTGCCTATTTCTGCCATGCAAAGTGGCCCAGGTTGACAGGGTACATGGAATATCCATCCTGCCTCTTTAGAAGGCAGCCGAGGCGCCAAGCTCTGGCCGATTCGCTTACACACGGCTTGGTACATTGTCACGCCTGCACACACAGTCTTGTGCAACTAACCTTGTGGGGACACACAATTCAGTCCAATTCAAAATCCTATTTTACCTAAACCCTAAACCTAACCTTAACCCAAACACCTAACCCTAAAACTAACCCTAGCGCCTGCCCCTAAATCTAATTCTAACACTAATTCTAACCTTAACCCTAAACCCCCTAGAAATAGCATTTGACCTTTTGGGGACTTCTGGTGTTCTGTTTGTTATATGTATTTCATGGGGATTTCCCACACTGCATGTGCTGTGACTGCTGGCCATGTCATCGTGTTATGAGCTGTCAAAGGCTATCACTGTCACCCCCAGCACACAAGGTGTGTGTGTGTGTGTGTGTGTGTGTGTGTGTGTGTGTGTGTGTGTGTGTGCAAAGAGAAACACGGTGGAGGCAAAGTTGGGAGAAGTCTCTCCACTTGACGCGTTTTGCTGCAACAGAAGAAGGCAAGGCAAATGTGGCACATGGAGCACCAACTGTGCACAGTGCACTCTGTGTTGCATCCGCATGAACATGTTCAGGAATCTCTTTCCACAGGATAACATTTAGATTGTTTTATTTCACCTTTATTTAACCACCTTTATTTAACATGTCTTAAGATGTCTCCATTCTCAGGCACGGGATGCATCCTGAACAAACCCAAAATGGCAGGGTGAAACGTGTGTGCTAACTCCACCTCGCCAGGATGAGAGAGAATAGAGGTATTCCACCAGCTTCCCCCTGGGGTCCACAATGGGACCAGCTAGGCTTTTGTTTCTGCCTGTTTTGTTTCACCGCTTTGTCTCACCCTCGTTTCACACTTTTGTCTGTTCCTTCTGTTCAAAACAGCAGTAAATTCCCTCTGCTGACTGGATGAATGTGTGTTTCTGGATGATGATGATAATAGTCCTAGGGTGGTTTTGTTTGCTCTCTCTCTCTCTCTCTCTCTCTCTCTCTCTCTCTCTCTCTCTCTCATAATCCTATTTTCCTTTTGTATCGGTGTGCATTTCATATTTGTGTGTGCAGTTTGTAATGTGTATTTGTAGTTATCCCCCATGTGTGTTTCATTGAGGATTCTGTTGTGTGTGTGGCATCTGATCTGTACTCATGGCGTACTGTGTATAGCAGTGTGTATTAGTTTTAAACAGGAAGACTGTATAGAAGCGTCTATCAGTCCTCCTGTGTTTGTGTTTGTGTCCTTTGCCTCTTGGTGCCAGGGCTTCCTCTGACAGTGACTTTGATATGATTGGTCAGTTGGCATACAGGCAATGTCTCGCCTCCGGTGCTTTCTGAGGGGCGCACTGAAGCCTAATTCTGAACTCCACCCACCCCTCTCTGCCCCCTTTGCCCCCATCTGTCCTCCTCCGTGCCCCCACCCCTCCTTTCACAGAGGGTAGAGAGAGTTGGGAAACAGCTAGATCTTTTCATCACTCTATTTTAAGCAGTGGAGGCTGGTGGGAGGAGCTGTAGGAGGACAGGCTCATTGTAATGACTGGAATAGAATAAATGGAACGGTATCAAGCACATCCAACATATGGGAAACACATGTTTGACTCTGTTCCATTGATTCCATTCCAGCCGTTACAATGAGCCTGTCCTCCTACAGCTCCTCCCACCAGCCTCCACTGATTTCAAGTGACACATATGGCAAAAATATGAATTGTGTTTGTGTGCGAATGTGTGACTGTATGATATACAGTATGTCATTGATATTAATTCAATCATGTGTGATAGGGTTATTGCTAGCGTCAATCAAAATCTGTTATTCTTTGCTTCGGTAGCTGTAGGCTTGCCTTAAAGGATTTGGAAAATAAAAACAAATGTAACATTTGGTTTTATTCATGTTATTTTGGAGGCTCCAGAGTATCTGTCATGCAAAGTGTGTTGGAAATGTGTTTGGGTCCAGCTAAGGAGGCTGTTTGTCTTTCTGTAACAAAATTGGATTTGTATTTTTATGGTCAACAAAAGCCTCTAGAGAGAGATGGGCCAAACCCTCCCTTAACCTGGACGACGCTAGGCCAATTGTGCGCCGCCCTATGGGACTCCGGTTGTGACATAACCTGGGATCGAACCCGGGTCTGTAGTGACGTCTCATGCACAAGTATTTTTTAAACAGGACAAATTTGAGGGTGCACGGACCCCTGTGCCTCCTATGGGCATGACGTCTCTGATTATGACCCATGTCTAACCCTCCTAGGTATTTGACCAGAATGTGTTTGTCCTGGAATAATATCAAACAAGGACAGACACACACACACACACACACACACACACACACAGGAGAGCAGGTGCAGCAAAAGGCCAGAAGCCTAAAGCATGAGGCACATCGTCACGTGTCACACCTTATCTTGGCACAGTCATATGGAGCGTGTGTGTGTGTGTGTGTGTGTGTGTGTGTGTAGTTAGTCATGTTGAATCTCTGCTCAGCCAGAGGGTTTTCGTGGTTCAAGCAGTGAAACTCTGAACTGATTACAGTGACAGAAGGCCAAACACAGTGACAGAAGGCATGCACGTACGCAATGTGTGTGTGTGTCTGTCTGTATGTGTGATGACCTATCTGTGTTGAAATGATTCACTATCTGTTTTTCTCTTGTTCCTTCAGTCGACCCCCGGCCATAAGTCTGAGGGCTCAGGAGGAAATAAACAACCTCTTACTCCTCTCTTCCTCCCTCTCTTCCTCTCTCTCTTCCTCCCTCTTTCTCCGCTAATGAAGTGTCTATGCCTTAATGCTCATGTTCACTAATTTGGGTGAAGAGCCAATTGGCTTTATCTTCATATCCAACCTTAATACTCTCATCCTTTTTTACCCTTCTTTCTCATTTCTCTCCCTCCCCCTCTCTCCCTCTCCCGCTCTCCCTCGCTCCCTCTTTCTGGGTATTTGGAATGTCCTGCCAGTGATTCGTGAGGAGCAAAAGGGCATACCCGAAACAGGGGATAGAGCAAAGTGTGTGCACGCGTGTGTGTGTTGGTTTGAAATAATGCTGATTCATTTGTGTAATCACATGCAGAAGAGGAGAAGTCGGATGAAGAGAAGAGGCTATCCTCATAACGGGGCTGATCAGCACTGAGCAGATACACCTTTCTTAATGACAACATTAAAATAGAGGGGCTGAATATAACTTCTATAAGTGAAATAACTTTCCACAATGTTGGTTTCCCTCACAATGTTGGTTTCCCTCACAATGTTGGTTTCCCTCACAATGTTGGTTTCCCTCACACTGTTAGTTTCTCTCACAGTGTTTGTGTCCCTCACAGTGTTGGTGTCCCTCACAGTGTTGGTTCCCCTCACAGTTTTGGTGTCCCTCACAGTGTTGGTTTCCCTCACAGTGTTGGTTTCCCTCACAGTGTTGGTTTCCCTCAGTGTTGGTTTCCCTCAGTGTTGGTTTCCCTCACAGTGTTGGTTTCCCTCACAGTGTTGGTGTCCCTCACAGTGTTGGTGTTCCTCACAGTGTTGGTGTTCCTCACAGTGTTGGTTTCCCTCACAGTGTTGGTTCCCCTCACAGTGTTGGTTCCCCTCACAGTGTTGGTTTCCCTCACAGTGTTGGTTCCCCTCACAGTGTTGGTGTCCCTCAGTGTTGGTTTCCCTCACAGTGTTGGTTCCCCTCACAGTGTTGGTTTCCCTCACAGTGTTGGTTTCCCTCACAGTGTTGGTTCCCCTCACAGTGTTGGTTTCCCTCACAGTGTTGGTTTCCCTCAGTGTTGGTTTCCCTCAGTGTTGGTTTCCCTCACAGTGTTGGTTTCCCTCACAGTGTTGGTGTCCCTCACAGTGTTGGTGTTCCTCACAGTGTTGGTGTTCCTCACAGTGTTGGTTTCCCTCACAGTGTTGGTTCCCCTCACAGTGTTGGTTCCCCTCACAGTGTTGGTTTCCCTCACAGTGTTGGTTCCCCTCACAGTGTTGGTGTCCCTCAGTGTTGGTTTCCCTCACAGTGTTGGTTTCCCTCACAGTGTTGGTTCCCCTCACAGTGTTGGTTTCCCTCACAGTGTTGGTTTCCCTCACAGTGTTGGTTTCCCTCACAGTGTTGGTTTCCCTCACAGTGTTGGTTTCCCTTTTTATTGATCCCCAAGAATTAACTAATAAAACAATTGACCTTGTATACTGTCTGGAGCTCATCAACTTGACCTGGGGAATGTAGTGGGATTCTGAAATAATACAGTCCAGAATCTAGAAATGTAAATGGTAAACTGTAAGTTAAATGATAGATATACTCAAAGTCTATGCACTAGCCAGTAGGATGGCTGCTGTAAGTGGGTTTATAGGATATTTAATGGAGGTGATTCTTGAGGAACAGATGAATGAATAAATAATATTGGGAGAGTGCTGGACTGCATCACTAACAGTGAGGATACAGCATGTGATATCTCTCTCTCTCCCTCTCTCTACCCATCTCCCCCATTCTCCCTCTAAACCTGTATCTGTATAACTTTCCCACCCTCTCTCCTCTCTTGAGAATCCTTCCTTTCTCTACCCATCTCACACCCCTTCTCTTTCATCCTCTTATCATTGTCTTTGTCTCCTCTGCTTTCTCTGTCTCATTGCTAATGTTATTGGAGTAGGCTTTGCTTCAAGTGTTCATGTGTTTATATGATGTGCTCTGCCTGCACTCCTCTTTCTATGATCTATGGTTGTTTTCAACATATTGATGTGCATCTGTTTTCCTGCTTGGGCTTGTGCTGGGAAACGGGCGTTGATATAGTCAGTGGGACCAATAATAATCGGAGGTTTAAACCCTTGAGCTTTACTTCTCAACTCCAGCCCTGCAGGGCGATCTCACACTCAGCTGAGCCAGATCGCCATAACTTCAAGGTTAAATACTTCTATGAAATGATCAACCTTCTTTGACATGTTTAAATGAAACTGATTTAGCCACTCTCCCAAGTGATCCAGTGTTTAAAGGACCAACTTTATTTTGTTAGTCATTTAAAAGTTCTGACTGCATGTTATAAACAAGTTAAGGAATGGCCTAAAGTAGTTAGTTAATGATCTTAATTGGAATTAAAAGCTTCCAGGGTCTCCCAGTAGAGGGGTAGAGGAAAGGACACCATGAAGTAACAGGAACAGTTGATCAGAACACACGCCTGGTGGCACACAGACAAAAACCAGACAGAGTATTTAGACATGAAGAAGGTCCTCTATGTTCATCTTAAGGCCCTAATCCGTTTTTTGAGAGCAGAGAGGGTGTATTATTTACCAAGGACAATAGCTTTGAGCTAAGAAACTTCTTTTACGAGGGGGACCTGGCCAAGAGGTCAGCAGGAAGTAGTCAGCGTGTTCATACAAAGGACACAATACAATACTTTAAAAACAATCACAAGCATTTTCCACTATCAGAGCTTTAAACTCAACAAGCGATACCCTCTCCTCCAGTTCTAAACAGTTTTGCAGCTCGTTCTAAGACAAAGTAGAATTATAGGAAAATAAATGTTTTCCCATTTCCATCCTGTCCTTAGGAACCGTGAAAGATAGTAGCAGTCGAGCATGGAGACTGTAGGTTTGTGATGACCTTGTAAGTGAGAATCCCAGATAAGAGGGTAATAGTCCAAGAAATGCTTTGTCCTCAAAGATGTACCAATGCTTCAGCCTTCTGGTAGGAAGAAAAGGCCACTTCACCATGTCGTATAGATCACAGTGACGGGGGAGTGGTCTTGCATTGGTTCTAAATCTAAGCGCCTGTGATACAGTGTCCAGCATCTTAAGGATGCTGGCTGAGAAACAAGCTCTCACAGACTCAAGTCAGCATTAGGTGTTCGTCTATGTTTGTCAAATGTCTAAGTTGTTCCACGGTCATCAGTGTTTCTCGAACTTCAAATTTCGAAGTTGTTCCAAACATGTTTAAGGTTAAGTTTAGGCATTACCTCAGAATTCTTAAGGTTAGGCATTGACTATGTGTTTAAGGTAAGGGTTTGGTTTGGGCTTAAAAGAAAAATATGCAACCTTTTGAACCAGAGACCGATGCTTACACCCATCGCCATCGCCATCCACAACACCCTATCAAAACCCAAACCTACTTGAAGGGAACAGCGCTCACTGTTGACCCTAGTGGCTGGTTTCTACACCATCTCCCAACGTCCTCAGACATGGATGGACGTTGAATACCGACTTGTATCATGGGTGACCTGGCTGGGCTGAGTCACAGGATGCAGCGTTGTTTGTCTTTTTGTCCTGTCGGCATCGATTCGCTATTATCGGTCAGTTTGACGCCGGCCACTGTAAACAGGCATCTGTGGACGCCAGTGGCCTGCACTGGTCATAGTCTGTTAGAGAGATAAAAACAGAAACAACAGAAAGAATGATGACGGAGAAATGGAAAATAAGAATGTGAGGAAAGAGAAAGCAGAAGTCTCAGAGGAGAACAAAAATATCATGACCATCTGTGTGCTCGTTTGAGAGGGTCTGTAAGGACGGCGCACAGTGTGTGTGTCTATGTCTATCTGCGAGTTGTTAAAAAGTCGCCATTATTAGTCAGTTGTACAACCGAATGCCTTCAACCGAAATGTGTCTTCCGCATTTAACCCAACCCCTCTGAATCAGAGAGGTGCGGGGGGCTGCCTTAATCGACATCCACGTCTTCGGCGCCCGGTTAGTGCATTAGAACACGTGTTTGAGAAAATGTGTGTGTATGTTTGTTTGAGAGGGTGTTTAGGGACAAGGTTCTTAGGGACAAGGTTTGTGTGTGTGGACAGAGTGTTGGTGCTGGGTCATGGCGCAGTCTGAGTCAGGTGTGTACTGTCTGGCTAGGGTTGAACACAGTACGAATCATGGTGACATAACCCTGTTCAGGACACACCTCCTCCCTACATCTCCTCCCTACAGGAATCAACAACAGACAACACAATCATCCCTATAAGACTCAGGCCCAGTGTTTCCCATAGGAATATAATAGCGAAGCACACAGTACACACTAACCCTACATAAAGGTCTATGTAGCAGTTAGAAGTTGCCTGCAGGCAATCAACTCAGCTTTACTGTTCTACTAGTCATCACTGCATCCTGTATCAAACGTTTGGCTGGACTAAAGACCCATAGATCTCCACATTACTTCCTTTTGGTTTACAAGGCCCTACTTCATAAACGTCCATCTTATCGAACTTTGCTGTTGAAGTCTAGACACCTGAGTTGCCTAGCCCGTTCGCAGGATTAGTTAACCGTCTCCACCGAGCTAGGTAAATCTGCTGTTAGTTTTAATGCACCGTATTGCTGGAACAAAATCCAACATCTTGACGTTCTAGGACAGTACAGGCAATTTAAAGTATTGATTGGGGACTTGTTTGTTTTTCTTTATTTTTACAATTTTCTACATTGTAGAGTAATAGTGAAGACATAAAACTATGAAATGACACATATGGAATTGTGTTACATTGAAACATTACACTATTTGTTTCTTTCTATTTTAAATAAACCCTGTTTAGTTGATATATATAAAGTCTTGTAAAACGTTTGCCATTCTATTGCTTATGAGTTATTTTATTGTTGCAATTTATAAAATGTATGGGTCTGTAATCAGCAGGGGACTCTCCAGATTTTCCTGGTATTTATATAACTGAGGTAAGTTTCATACATGGAACTGGGAAACACTGAATTGAGTGATGTGTGTTGTCATTTGGGTAAATATGGGTGTTAAATAGAATTCAGTGTTAAAGCCCTCCATTCCTGGTGCTTTTCTCCATGCCAATGTTTTAACTGTCTAGTATTTATTTTTGGATAATCTACAGTACCAGTCAAAAGTTTGGACACGCCTACTTATTCAAGGGTTTTTCTTTATTTGTACTATATTCTACATTGTAGAATAATAGTGAAGACATCAAAACAATGAAATAACACATGGAATCATGTAGTCACCAAAAAAGTGTTAAACAAATCAAAATATATTTTATATTTGGGTTTCTTCAAAGTAGCCACCCTTTGCCTTGATGACAGCTTTGCACACTCATCCAGCTTTGGCATTCTCTCATCCAGCTTCATGAGGTAGTCTGGTGTGCCTCGTTGAAAGTTAATTTGTGGAATTTCTTTCCTTAATGCATTTGAGCCAATCAGTTGTGTTGTGACAAGCTAGGGTGGTATACAGATGATAGCCCTATTTGGTAAAAGACCAAGTCCATATTATGGCAAGAACAGCTCAAATAAGCAAAGAGAAACGACAGCCAAATCATTACTTTAAGACATGGTCCGTCAATACGGAACATTTCAAGAACTTTGAAAGTTTCTTCAAGTGCAGTCGCAAAAACCATCAAGCGCTATGATGAAGTTGGCTCTCATGAGGACCACCACAGGAAAGGAAGACCCTGAATTACCCCTGCTGCAGAGGATAAGTTCATTAGAGTTACCAGCCTCAGAAATTGCAGCCCAAATAAATGCTTCACAGAGTTTACGTAACAGACACATCTCAACATCAACTATTCAGAAGAGACTGCGTGAATCAGGCCTTTGCTGCAAATAAACCACTACTAAAGGACACCAATAATAAGAAGAGACTTGCTTGGGCCAAGAAACACGAGCAATGGACATTAGACCGGTGGAAATCTATCCTTTGGTCTGATGAAACCAAATTTGAGATTTTGGGTTCCAACCTTAACCAGTATGTGTCGGATGGCATGACCTAAAAAGAGAAAGTGGAGCAAAAGGTGCAATCACACACACACACACCCCTGCAACCCCATCCACCATCCAGATTCAGACATTTTTATCTATCGTCGCGGCAGGGATGGCTCTGACTCATCCACACTGTTGCCAGTGGTGAACAACCTGTCAGACACACAGAGTGGGATCTCTTAAGCCCCATCTCTACCACAGCCATCCCCTCCCTGCTCCTCCCTTCACCCCCTCACCTTCATGTTTCTATACTATACAGGCCTGGACAACACATGAATATGTCTATACTATACAGGCCTGGACAACACATGAATATGTCTATACTATACAGGCCTGGACAACACAATGTTTCTATACAGGCCGAGACAACACATTCATGTTTCTATGCTATACGGGCCTGGACAGTGAGGGCATGACTATATTATATATTCTGCTGGCATGCGTAAGCTTGTCATGGTGGGTATATGTTAGTGCATGCATGACTATCAAGATCACAGCGTAGCTCGAATTAATATTGCAGGGTACTATTACATATGACATGAAGAGACTCTTGGTCACACAGACAACATCTGGATCCCACTGAGACAGGTCTGACCAGAGGCACAGTAGACATGCGTATTACAGAGAGAGGGGGAGAGATGAAGAGGAAGGGAGAGACGAAGAGAGAAGAGGAGAGAGAGAAAGGAGGAGAAGGGGGTGGAAAAGAGGGAGAAGATGGAGAGGGGGACATATGCAGAGGAGGGAGGAGAGAGGGAGATATGCAGAGGAGAGAGGTGAGGGGGAGATATGCAGAGGAGAGAGAAGAGAGGGGAGATATGCAGAGGAGAGAGGGGAGATATGCAGAGGAGAGAGGTGAGGGAGATATGCAGAGGAGAGAGGTGAGGGGAGATATGCAGAGGAGAGAGGGGAGATATGCAGAGGAGAGAGGTGAGGGGAGATATGCAGAGGAGAGAGGTGAGGGGGGAGATATGCAGAGGAGAGAGGGGGAGATATGCAGAGGAGAGAGGTGAGGGGGAGATATGCAGAGGAGAGAGGTGAGGGGGAGATATGCAGAGGAGAGAGGTGAGGGGGAGATATGCAGAGGAGAGAGAAGAGAGGGGAGATATGCAGAGGAGAGAGGGGGAGATATGCAGAGGAGAGAGAGAGAGAGAGGGGAGATATGCAGAGGAGAGAGAGAAGAGAGGGAGATATGCAGAGGAGAGAGGGGGAGATATGCAGAGGAGAGAGGAGAGAGGGGGAGATATGCAGAGGAGAGAGGGGGAGATATGCAGAGGAGAGAGAGAGAGAGGGGAGATATGCAGAGGAGAGAGAGGAGAGGGAGATATGCAGAAGAGAAGAGAGGGGGAGATATAGAGAGGAGAGGGGAGATATGCAGAGGAGAGAGAGAGAGAGGGGAGATATGCAGAGGAGAGAGAGAGAGGGGAGATATGCAGAGGAGAGAGGGGAGATATGCAGAGAGAGAGAGAGAGAGGGGAGATATGCAGAGGAGAGAGGGGGAGATATGCAGAGGAGAGAGGGGGAGATATGCAGAGGAGAGAGGGGAGATATGCAGAGGAGAGAGGGGAGATATGCAGAGGAGAGAGAAGAAAGGGGAGATATGCAGAGGAGAGAGAGAAGAGAGGGGAGATATGCAGAGGAGAGAGAGGAGAGAGAGGGGAGATATGCAGAGGAGAGAGGTGAGGGGAGATATGCAGAGGAGAGAGGTGAGGGGGAGATGAGGAGAGAGAGAGAAGAAAGGGGAGATATGCAGAGGAGAGAGAAGAGGGTGAGATATGCAGAGGAGAGAGGTGAGGGGGAGATATGCAGAGGAGAGAGGTGAGGGGGGAGATATGCAGAGGAGAGAGATAAGAGGGGGAGATATGCAGAGGAGAGAGGGGGAGATATGCAGAGGAGAGAGGTGAGGGGAGATATGCAGAGGAGAGAGAAGAGAGGGGGAGATATGCAGAGGAGAGAGAAGAGGGTGAGATATGCAGAGGAGAGAGGAGAGATGGGGAGATATGCAGAGGAGAGAGGGGGAGATATGCAGAGGAGAGAGGGGGAGATATGCAGAGGAGAGAGGTGAGGGGAGATATGCAGAGGAGAGAGGTGAGGGGGAGATATGCAGAGGAGAGAGAGAGAGAGAGAGGGGAGATATGCAGAGGAGAGAGGGGAGATATGCAGAGGAGAGAGGTGAGGGGAGATATGCAGAGGAGAGAGAGAAGAGAGGGGAGATATGCAGAGGAGAGAGAGAAAGAGGGTGAGATATGCAGAGGAGAGAGGAGAGATGGGGAGATATGCAGAGGAGAGAGGGGGAGATATGCAGAGGAGAAAGGGGGAGATATGCAGAGGAGAGAGAGAGAGGGGAGATATGCAGAGGAGAGAGGTGAGGGGAGATATGCAGAGGAGAGAGGGGGAGATATGCAGAGGAGAGAGGTGAGGGGAGATATGCAGAGGAGAGAGGTGAGGGGGGAGATATGCAGAGGAGAGAGGTGAGGGGGAGATATGCAGAGGAGAGAGGTGAGGTGAGGGGAGATATGCAGAGGAGAGAGGTGAGGGGAGATATGCAGAGGAGAGAGGTGAGGGAGATATGCAGAGGAGAGAGGTGAGGGGAGATATGCAGAGGAGAGAGGAGAGGGGGAGATATGCAGAGGAGAGAGGAGAGAGGGGGAGATATGCAGAGGAGAGAGGAGAGAGGGGGAGATATGCAGAGGAGAGAGGGGGAGATACAGTGGGGAAAAAAAGTATTTAGTCAGCCACCAATTGTGCAAGTTCTCTCACTTAAAAAGATGAGAGAGGCCTGTAATTTTCATCATAGGTACACTTCAACTATGACAGACAAAATGAGGAAAAAATCCAGAAAATCACATTGTAGGATTTTTATGAATTTATTTGCAAATTATGGTGGAAAATAAGTATTTGGTCACATACAAACAAGCAAGATTTCTGGCTCTCACAGACCTGTAACTTCTTCTTTAAGAGGCTCCTCTGTCCTCCACTCATTACCTGTATTAATGGCACCTGTTTGAACTTGTTATCAGTATAAAGACACCTGTCCACAACCTCAAACAGTCACACTCCAAACTCCACTATGGCCAAGACCAAAGAGCTGTCAAAGGACACCAGAAACCAAATTGTAGACCTGCACCAGGTTGGGAAGACTGAATCTGCAATAGGTAAGCAGCTTGGTTTGAAGAAATCAACTGTGGGAGCAATTATTAGGAAATGGAAGACATACAAGACCACTGATAATCTTCCTCGATCTGGGGCTCCACGCAAGATCTCACCCCTTGGGGTCAAAATGATCACAAGAACGGTGAGCAAAAATCCCAGAACCACACGGGGGGACCTAGTGAATGACCTGCAGAGAGCTGGGACCAAAGTAACAAAGCCTACCATCAGTAACACACTACGCTGCCAGGGACTCAAATCCTGCAGTGCCAGACGTGTCCCCCTGCTTAAGCCAGTACATGTTCAGGCCCGTCTAAAGTTTGCTAGAGAGCATTTGGATGATCCAGATGAGGATTGGGAGAATGTCAGATGAAACCAAAATAGAACTTTTTGGTAAAAACTCAACTCGTTGTGTTTGGAGGACAAAGAATGCTGAGTTGCATCCAAAGAACACCATACATACTGTGAAGCATGGGGGTGGAAACATCATGCTTTGGGGCTGTTTTTCTGCAAAGGGACCAGGGCTGACTGATCCGTGTAAAGGAAAGAATGAATGGGGCCATGTATCGTGAGATTTTGAGTGAAAACCTCCTTCCATAAGCAAGGGCATTGAAGATGAAACGTGGCTGGGTCTTTCAGCATGACAATGATCCCAAACACACCGCCCGAACGAAGGAGTGGCCGTAGAGAAGCATTTCAAGGTCCTGGAGTGGCCTAGCCAGTCTCCAGATCTCAACCCCATAGAAAATCTTTGAAAGTCCGTGTTGCCCAGCGACAGCCCCAAAACATCACTGCTCTAGAGGAGATCTGCATGGAGGAATGGGCCAAAATACCAGCAACAGTGTGTGAAAACCTTGTGAAGACTTACAGAAAACATTTGACCTCTGTCATTTGCCAACAAAGGGTATATAACAAAGTATTGAGATAAACTTTTGTTATTGACCAAATACTTGTTTTCCACCATAATTTGCAAATAAATTCATAAAAAATCCTACAATGTGATTTTCTGGATTTTTTTTCCTCATTTTGTCTGTCATAGTTGAAGTGTACCTATGATGAAAATTACAGGCCTCTCTCATCTTTTTAAGTGAGAGAACTTGCACAATTGGTGGCTGACTAAATACTTTTTTTCCCCACTGTATGCAGAGGAGAGAGGTGAGGGGGAGATATGCAGAGGAGAGAGGTGAGGGGGAGATATGCAGAGGAGAGAGGTGAGGGGGAGATATGCAGAGGAGAGAGGGGGAGATATGCAGAGGAGAGAGGTGAGGGGGAGATATGCAGAGGAGAGAGGAGAGAGGGGGAGATATGCAGAGGAGAGAGGAGAGAGGGGGAGATATGCAGAGGAGAGAGGAGAGAGGGGGAGATATGCAGAGGAGAGAGGAGAGGGGAGATATGCAGAGGAGAGAGAAGAGAGGGGGAGATATGCAGAGGAGAGAGGGGAGATATGCAGAGGAGAGAGGAGAGGGGAGATATGCAGAGAGAAGAGGAAGGGAGATGGAGAAAAGACAGAGGGGGATAATATACATGTAGGGGGGAGAGAGGAGAAGAAGAGTATAGTAGTTGTCAGCGGAGGGGGACTGAGTGTATGAGGTCCTGTCCAGAGAATGAATCATCAGGGTGAGCTGTAGTCATCAGAGTAGAACAGTGTCTGGTTGTGACAGACCACCAGCCTGGAATTAGGGAACGCCCTGTCCCTGCCTGTCATATGGGAACACAAATGTCCCACAGTTATATGAATTTATTATATTACACATACACCAACTGAATTTCAATGGGAATTGCCTCCTACACAACGGCATGGTCGATGAGCACTTGAAGGTAAAGAAACAGGACTCAAACCTACAGGCAAGCCAACAGTGTGACAAATGATGGGGTAGAGAAGCGTGGGTTAAAAGGGGAATGGAGTCAGGGGCGAAGAGGGGATGAGTTAGGGGGAGAGGAGAACGTCAAGAGACAGGAAGGTAGATACCGCTATGGGTAGGTTGGTGAAGAATGTGTCGACGTGGCTGAGGAGAGAGTTTGGCACTGGTGTTGAACTACTAGTAGAAGCTATGTGGATTAGTGGTCATTATACTGCTATCGCCACACGTCATGGCTGATCCCGTGAGGAGGACTAAGTGGTAGGGATTTAGAGTGTTTTATTTGTTTGCTTGTAGTTGGGGGCTGCTCATCTCAGGGACCTGGTCTCAGTGTCCTGTGGCACAGCCTTCAGTGAGCTCTAAGTAGCTCTGATTAGATTTCATGCATTTTCCACTCTCCCTCCACCCACCACAGCACAGCTTTTAGGAGCAGGCCTAATGGTCATTATAATTTGTTTTCTCGGTGAGTTGGCTGACCGGGTGTGAGGGGGGCAGGTATAATGCTAAATGTTCATTTGATGTGTCTCTGCTATGGCATGCCCACTTCGCGTGCAAGGTGGGGCTGGGATATAGTGCTTTAAAGTAAATATATACTGTTGTCCTGTGAATGTGTGTGTTGTGAGGGTTCAGGGTTGAAGTTGACGAGAGGAGTGTGTCACTGTTTCTCTCGTCTCTCAATTCCTCGCTAGCCATTCCTCTTCCTCCTCCCTTCGGTCTGCGACAGAAGTATCCCTGGGAAGGTATCACGGTTTAGCACGGGTCTCAGCTAAACTGTGTTTAATTAAGTTCACGCAGAGTTCATTGCATAATCTCACTCCATATTTATTACCTAGTCCCTTAGCAGCTGAGGCCGCAGTGCGTGGCTGAAGTTGTGTTAATTCTCGGGTAATGAAATGAAACGCTTCGCATGGTTTCAGACATATTTCACTCTTCACCATACAGCGTACAGCACACTCATCCAGTCACAAGGCGTTCAGCCATCACTACACTCAGAATTGGCTTGAGTGAAGTGGGCCCGACACTTTTTGAGTATAATTATTACGTGTGGTATATCCAATGTGTGACTGTATGCTTTGCAGCGTGGTTAGGGCACATTCACTTGTGTGATATACTACAATGCAGCACTGGCGGTTATGGGAGGCAGTGCCCCTGTGACAACAATTTTGGACCCCCTTGTGGCCCCCCTAAATGTGGAGTATGAAATAATTTTTGCATAACAAATTTTTGTTATCGTCCTTTTTTACATCCGTTATTAGACAGTGGCGACGCGGAACACTAATTAAACCCACACATTTACTAGAGGGACATGGTCTTTTGCCTGCTAATGCCTGCAATGCAGTGAAGAAAACGATATGACAACAATAACGTCTAATGTAACTGGCCCCTCTAACAGTACAACTGGCCCCAGCTTGGCCCCCCAGTTGAAATGGTCTAGAACTGCCACTGCAATGCAGACATGTCCAAAGTGGGGGTTGACCTTTCAACCAGAGTGGCGGTCGACATTTTGACCAGAGTGAGCCAACTTTTCAACCAGCACTCTAAATGGCCCTTGAATATCCACTTTTTATTTTATTTTTTAGATAACCCATGAATGTATCTGATATTTCTGTGATGGGTTGATGATTCTTCCGCACCCAAAGCCCTGCCCCTTGACGCACTCCAGCCTAGCCAGCGCCTCTCTTCGGGCTAGCGGGAAGGGACGGTTTCATGCGGTGCGCATCATACCCATTCGCCGGGTCTAATGTGTTTAATGCAGATAACTTTGATATCAGGCATCATGGTGCACACATAGTTATTCTGCATGGGCTATCAATCTCGCTCTACTTAGATCTTTAGGGGCACGTTTTTTTTCTCTGTCATGATCATGCGTTATGGTGATGACTCCTTGGAAGCCTGAAAAGCAAAAGTTGTTATTTTATTTGTCAAATTAAAAGCCGTATTTTGTGTTATTGGAGTGGCGCCCCATGGAGAAAGGGTTTAACTTCAATCAAAATGTGTTTTTCCAAGGATTAATCCCCCTTCAATTAAAATAAGTAAATGCAGGCTATGTCTGAAAGGCTTTTCCTAACGACCGCCTCAGGGATCTCTACTGTAATTGCTTCATGTTTGTTGTCACAAATGTCAACTGTGTAGATCATAACTGAGCGATATATGGAGACTGGAACCTATCGCCGCCCGACGGAGAGCGCACCAGGCGGGCAGGGCAAAGTGAGGACGACCGCATTAATCATTCATCTACAGTACTACCCTATCTCCAGTAACTGTCCACATTTCAGGGAAAATAACGTTACAATACTCAAGTCAAATTAGGGAAACCTTTTCTGCGCCCCCGGGTTGCTTGTGCGCTCACAGTTCCTGGTGGGGGTCGGACGCGTAGCCCCACTCAGACGCGTTGTGACAGAAACAAGCCTCCGCATCTGGGAAGAGTGAACAACCTTCTCATCGCCTCGTAACGACATTTGAAGCCTCTCTCTTTATCAAGCCAACGGGCAACGTCGGATACCAACGACTTAAAATGACACCTTAAGTCACCCTCTTACCGCGCGCTGGTGTGTGCTGTCTCTGGTATTATTTTTCATTTTCACTGAGGGCGAAAAGGGGGGAAACAGACAACTCGTACATCTCCAAGTTTTCGGGTGTCGGTCGCAGTGGAGGGAGCGAGAGGCGATGGCAGACCGGGTGACAGCAGCGCTCGCTCTCCTGGTTCTCACCTTGGCAAGTGAGTAATCCCTCCAAATCTACTCCGCCCCGTGCGGGACCGGGACCTCCGGGGTACCCTGGGTATACTTAGTCAGGACCATAACTATACCGTGGCTCTTCATATTGTAATTCGGCCGCGACACACCCTGCATATCCATGGTGCTTACTGGGTGGGGGCAGCCTATTTTTAACGATTTTAAATTACTAATAATTTCGTTTGAATATCAAGACATAGGATGCATAAAGTCAAAGACAAATATTCGAATTCCTGTCTGGATAACACCTAGGCTATGCGTAACGGGGTTCATGTTTATAATTGTTTATATGAGAGGCTACCCTACTGTTGTAAATTATGACGATGTTTAAATTGTTTCCCTTCTTTGATAACATTATATATTTTCAACGGACAGACCAGTGGGGAAAGTATTGCAGGTATTCCGTGCGTCAGATTGTGTTTAGGCACGTGATTTTAACGGCTCCGTTAACTAACGTGCTCGCTTTTTACACAACATACACGCTGGCTGTTATGCACTACGCAGCAATGTATGACATACACACACAGGCCTAGAGAGAGGTCTCTTTATTAGGCTTTCAAGCTAATAGGCCTAAGGTTTAAAGCTTTTGGCCGAATTGTAGAAATGATCAAACTAACTCATCATAACACTTATTTGAAATCTTTTGACAATATAGGTCTTTTATGACAGCCATTTAAATGTTGTGTCTAATTGAACACACACAATGACAAATAAACCTGCTTGATTAGGCTTTTATGATTTCATAATGGCTAATTGTGCTTAGTGGTTCACTGCTGATGATGATTAGGACATCAAGGTGCCTTTCCACCCTGGATTTTGAATATATACATTATACTCAAACCCAAATAGGAATTTAAATATGTTCTTTTGACTTACCTGTACATTGTAGATATGTCAGCGCCTCACATCTTTAATGGTATGCTAATGCTGTCCATGGTGCTGAATTACGGCCCCTTTTACCAACGCTATCCAAGGTGCTGAATACGGGCCCTTTTACAGAGCTGTCCAAGGTGCTGAATAAAGGCCCCTTTTACAGACGCTGTCCAAGGTGCTGAATTAGGATAGGACTACATTTCAGTTTAGTCATGCTATTCAACTCAGTCTATTCTATGCTGTTGGTGAACACTGGGGCTGTTGGAAAATACTATTTCACTCCAAAAGCACAAGTCTCCCAAGATTAGATACTTGGATTCTCAGATAGGCCTAATGAGTGGTCATCCTGTGAATGCTTTCTCAACTTCCCTTATCTTCCTCCTGAGGACATGTACTGAGCACCTGCAGACTAGATGCTCTGCCTGTCCTCCGAGAGCTGTCTCGGGAGACAACATAGCGTGACTGTGTCACTGTCACCTCTTGTCTCACTCTGTCTGGAAACCACTCAATCTGGCAACCGCCTCTGTAGATGTTTAGCTTCGTGTTCTCACTGTCTTGCACTCTCTCTCTCTCTTTTTTGGGGGTGGTAGTAAAGTTTGGGGGGGCTGTAAAGATTAGTCTCTTTTACTCACTATCTTTCTGTCTGGCTGCAACTCTCTCTTTCACATGCTCTTTTCTTTTCATCTCTCTCTCTCTCTCTCTCTCTCTCTCTCTCTCTCTCTCTCTCTCTCTCTCTCTCTCTCTCTCTCTCTCTCTCTCTCTCTCTCTCTCTCTCTCTCTCTCTCTCTCTCTCTCTCCTCCTCGAACCCCTCTCTCCCCCAGTAGCAGCTGCATGATGTAGTGGTAGCCTATAGAGCGGGTGTGCTAACGCGTGCTAAAGCTAACTCTGATTAGATCTCTTGTTTGTTCACTGGCTTCTCAATGCCCAGGAGTGCAGGGGGGAATCACACGCTAGCAGTCTTTAGCTTGCTGCACGCATGCACACCCACCCCACCCCTTAAATATTTCAGAAACATTGTTTAGGAAAAATTGGCAGAATACTTCCCTGGTTAATCTGCTGACCATTTTCAGAGAGCAGAAAAACATATGATAGCGAGAGAGAGAGAAACCGGAGATTGAGAGAGCGAGGAAGAGAGAAAAAGAAAGAGAAAGAGAGAGAGAAGTAGAGTGGTCTCTTATGTAGACGACATTCTGTGAGAGCCAGCAGCAGGAGTTGCATCAGTTGGTTTTAGAAACCAGGCTCTGCTCCCGCTCCTGCCCATGGCCACATTAGTTGATGTGAGAATGACAGACAGGGAAAGGAGAACAGAAGAAAACCACTCTCCCTCGCCTGCCTTTGCTCCGCTCGACCTGCACTTGTAACCTGTTACTGTCGCTGGAAACGAGAGTGGAGAGCGGAGCAGAGGGGGACAAAGAAAGAGAAGAGAGGAAGAGGAAGGGAAGAGATGAGGGGGAGGAGAGAGGAGCACAGGAAGAGAGGAGATGGGAAGAGGAGAGCAAAATAAGAGAGGAGAGGAGTGGAGGAAAAACAGGGCTGTGCACAGACCATTCAGGAGGCAGGTGCTCAAAATGAAAAAAGGGCACCCCTCGGCACCCTCGGCACCCCTCGGCACCCTCGGCACCCCTCGGCACCCCTCGGCACCCCTCATTTTTTTTTTTACTGATTGTGATTTGTTTTAAATGCTTTTAAATCATATAATATGAATCATCTTCTAACTGGTATACGGCTGGATAGTGGCTTTTGTGGATCATGTCGTAGTTTAAATAGCAACAGGACTGCCACAGCGGCATACCATTTGATCAACACTTGATAACACTTGATTTACATCTTCATTAATATTCAGTCTGGTTGGCTGATAGCCCTACGGTTAGCTAGAGTCTAGACTAGCTGTGTTTCTGCTGCCCTGACACACATGTGAAACTCCCGACTGAGGAAGGGATGGAGCTGGGTTGGAGGGTCGCAGATGCAGCCTCTCCTCTCTATGTCGTTCTGCATCTCTCTCTGCAGCGCGTATCAGCCAAGCAGACCCAATATTGATGATGGAAATCAAGTGTTATTCTGCTGTGGCAGTACTGTTGATATTTAAACTAGGTAGCTTGCTACACACACTGGACCGGTGAACGCAACTTAAGCCATGCATGTTTGGATACTGGGCGCATGCAAATCTCTGTACAGGGCATACTAACGGACAGGACTGGGTGGGTTGCGGCGAACTTGACGACGTCACAAAGACTTGTATCTGTGCACGTGCCTGAGGGCAATGGAAGAGAGGAGGGGAGTGGGGGGAGGAGAGCAGGCTGGAGGAGGGCTGATGTGAAGAGGGGCGGCAGGGTGTTTCGTGAGGGTGTAGTTATTCTCAGCGTGGGAGTGTAATGTTGCCTGTCAGCTGGAACACAAGTGCCCCTGAGACTGGGAGCAGAGCATGTATGAGCACGCACGCACGCGCACACACACACACACACACACACACACACACCACCACCACCACCACAAACACCAGCACCAGCACCAGCACCACCACCACCACAACCACCAGCACCACCAGCACCAGCACCACCACCACCAGCACAACCACCACCACCACCAGCACAACCACCACCACCAGCACAACCACCACTACCACCACCACCACCACCAGCACCACCACCACCACCACCAGCAACAACAACAACAACAGTTCAAACACAGCCAGAGCAGCAATATAGAAACTGCACAGTTACAACAATGATCACCATTACAAGATTCACAGTCAGAGCAGCCAAAGGTTAACCGAAACAGGCCACCATAGGCAGCAACAGATATAGTATCTGACCCATCATAACCAGAGCCACTTACTGAATATATATAGCTGAATTCTGGTAGATATAGGTGCAGGGCAGAGGCAGACACAGCGGAAGGGAAGGCTGAAGTGGTTGACCCTGACAAGGCAATACCACCACCATGGGTCATTGAATAATTTACACACTGGATACTTCTTCTGCCCATGAAGAAACAGATTATGCGGGAGATGGTGTCTTTTCCCACATTAAACCAAAATATGTTACTTTGAGCATTTGCCTGAAGTATAACCAAGGTGTGTGTGTATGTTTGTGCGTTGCGGAAGAGACTGTTGTTGTTTTGCCCGGTAGGAAATAAAAGAGTCATAGTAAAGTATTTGAGTTTCAGGCTTTCTGCATGTGAGATGATGCTGTTTTTATTTGAGTACAGATGAATTATTGAAGCAGTTAGAGTGCAGCAAGGTGGAGGAGAAGGAGGAATAGAGGAGGAGGAGCAGGAGGAGGAAGAGGAGGGGGAGGAGGGGGAAGAGGAGGACGAGGAAGAGGAGGAAGAAGAGGGGGGGGAGCAGGAGGAGTATGATACGATGCGTTGGTTTGGAGTGAAGTCCTCATGCTCTCTCTCTGTCTCTGTCTCTAGCTTGCCTCGCCTCTGTCTCTCAAAATTACAGGTTAAACTTTTCATATACCCACTTCTGTCAATCCTTTAGATTTAGAGAGCTGCGTGTCCTGTTTAGATTTAGAGAGCTGCGTGTCCTGTTTAGATTTAGAGAGCCGTGTGTCCTGTTTAGGTTTAAAGTAAATACCTGTGTGTGTGTGTGTAAGAGTCTTAAGTATTTGATGTGTGGTCTGGATGAGAGGTGGGCTGCATCTCAAATGGCAACCTATAGAGCCGGAAAGGCCCTGGTCAACAGTATTGCACTATATACACCATCCAATAAGGGTTCTTCGGCTGTCCCCATAAGAGAACCCTTTGAAGAGCCATTTTTGGTTAAAGGTAGAACCCTTTTGGTTTCCTTCCCACAGAGGGTTCTACATGGAACCCAAAGAGTTCTAACTGGAACCAGAAAGGGTTATCATATGGAGACAGCCAAAAAGAGTGTAGGAAATAGGGTGCCAGTTTGCTGGTCTCAGTGAGGGTGTGTTCATCAGTAGGACATCTGAGGTCCCTGAGCTTCAGGTGACATTCTTCCTGAGAATAGCTGACCAGCCAGACAACCTACTTCACTGCCTGGAGGTCTGGATGTTACTGCCCACCGCTCACTTCTCTGAACGAAGAAAAGGTTAACAGGTTTTTATCCTGATTCACTGAATCTTACGAATCAAATTATGTTCTTGGAAAGAGACTTTGTAAACAAAGGCAACATAATCCAATCAAATGATTATCCTAATCTGCTCATTGTTTCAATGTCTCTGTGTCTCCAAATCTCAACTCTATGTTGTACTGAGCTCTATTCCCCTCAATGCTCTCTGTGCTCTCTCTCTCTCTCTCTCTATATATATATATATATATCTCTCTCTCTCTCTCTCCCTATATATATATATATACAGAAATCAATCTCTGTCTCTCTGTCTGTTTGTGTAATCCTGGCTGACTGTTCATCGACAGTACCACACCTCTCTCAGGATACTGACCTCCTGTGTGTATCAGCATCATGTCTCCATCTCTCCGATGCCTCCTCCATCCTGCCCTGCACTATTACTGTGACCTGATTGTTTCAACTAGCTACCTTAAGTTAGTCACTCTGGATAAGAGCGTCTGCTACTGGAAATGACAAAAATGTAAATGGTGCCATCATTTGAAGTGCATTACAGGGGTGAGAATAACCTAATGGAGGGGAATGTGTGAGTGGAACACAATGAGCTGATGTGAACCATGTGACTAATCCAGTTAACTGGAGAAAACCATCACCTCAACTCCCCATCATACTGCAGCCACTGTGGGGGTTTAGACGGTGTGTGTGTGTGTCACAACTGTTTGTCAGATCAGAGACTATATCATGTACACACACATCTCTGGAGAGATGTTGCATATTGCGTTTACATTGCAGCGGCAACAGGCGATGAGAACATCCCACAACCCTGCAGTCCAAATTAGAAGGATCTTCGCTCTGCGCAAGATTGAAACCTCACTTCACTAAACAGCGTGTGTATATGTGTGCGTGTGTGATGTGTGTATGCGTGTTTTTGTGTACGGGGGTGCGTTTGTGTGTGTGTGTCCGCTAATCAAGCATTCAACTATGCTAATCAAGAGGCAGTTAGTTCAGAACCCCATGAAACCCTGTGAGTCACAGCTGTGGACTGCATTGTCTAATGTTGTGGCTCACTGGCTCCCTGGCTCTGCTAAATGACAGTCCTCTGTAATGGAATGCTTATACATACTCTGTTAGGCTGTGTTATGTAAAGATATGCACAGTGAGGATGATACCAGGGCATTATGAATATGGACTGGGTGATATGAACAACAATATAAACGCAACAATTTCAATGATTTTACTGAGTTACAGTTCATCTAAGGAAATCAGTTCATTGAAATAAATTAATTAGGCCTTAATCTATGTAATGATCATGCTGTTTAATCAGCTTCTTGATATGCCCGACCTGTCAGGTGGATGGATTATCTTGGCAAAGGAAAAATGTTCACTAACAGGGAAGTAAACACATTTGTGCAAAACATTTGAGAGAAATAGGCTTTTTGTGCGACTGGAACAATTCTGGGATCTTTTATTTCAGCTCATGAAACATGGGACCAACACTTTACATGTTGCGTTTATATTTTAGTTCAGTGTAGTACAAATATCAAGTAGAAGGGTAGTTGTAGAGTGTAGTGTGTACACTATATAATAATTTTTTAAGTTCAATATTCACAGTCCATGTCTCAATTTTCTCAAGGCTTAAAAATCCCCTCCCCTTCATCTACACTGACTGAAGTGGATTTAACAGGTGACATCAATAAGGGATCATAGCTTTTACCTGGATTCATCTGGTCAGTCTATGTCATAGAAAGAGCAGGTGTTCCTGGTGTTCTGTCCACTCAGTTTAAATATGTACTACGAGTATGAATATGAACTAGCAGGGTTCGTTTTTTAGGGCAATCACTGAGCATCAAATGTGGGTGTGGGGCAACAACATGGCATGTTGTCTTACATTTTTTTCTCTCTCTCCCTCTCTCTGTGTGTGTAGCTGCCTTGGGTGCGGAGATAGAGGAGCGACTGGTGACCCACCTGCTGTCTCCAGAGCGCTACAACAAACTGATCAGACCTGCTGTCAACAAGAGCCAACAGGTCACCATCCATATACAGGTGTCCCTAGCCCAGCTCATTAATGTGGTGAGCACACACACACACACACACACACACACACACACACACACACACACACACACACACACACACACACACACACACACACACACACACACACACACACATATATTCTCTCTCATGCTTCTCTCTCCCTGTCTCTGTGTCTGTTACAGAATGAAAGAGAACAGATCATGACGACCAACTGCTGGCTGACTCAGGTATGGAATGACTACAGGTTGGTGTGGGACCCAGAGGAATATGAGGGCATTAAGAAGGTTCGCCTCCCGTCTCAACACATCTGGCTGCCTGACATCGTCCTCTACAACAAGTGAGTGAGCTGTGTGCTATGTGAATATGATCCATATCTATAGCTCAGACACTATGGATGTGTTACCAGTCAAACTATATAATCGCTCAAGTGTTGTTTTTTGGTATTTTATTAGGATCCCCATTAGCTGTTGGGAAAGCAGGAGCTACTCTTCCTGGGGTCCACACAAAACATGAAACATGACATACAGTGGGGGAAAAAAGTATTTAGTCAGCCACCAATTGTGCAAGTTCTCTCACTTAAAAAATTCTCCAGGAGGCATTGGAGAACCTGTCGGACGTGGAGCACGTGTTTTTGGGTGGAGCGGGAGAAGATGAGAATGTCATCGAGGTAGACGAAGACAAACCGGTTCAACATGTCACGGAGAACATCATTAACCAGAGCCTGGAACACAGCAGGGGCGTTGGTGAGGCCAAATGGCATGACCAGATACTCGTAGTGACCGCTGGCCGTGTTGAAGGCAGTCTTCCACTTGTCCCCTTCCCGTATCCGCACCAGGTGGTAGGCGTTCCATAGGTCCAGTTTGGAAAATACGGTGGCCCCCTGGAGTGGCTCGAGGGCGAGGAAATGAGAGGTAGCGGGTAGCGGTTCTTCACTGTAATGTTGTTGAGACATTGGTAGTCGATGCACGGGCGCAGGGTTTTGTCCTTCTTCTCCATAAAGAATAACCCTTCGCCAGCGGGGGAGGCAGAAGGTCTCCATAGCCTTGGTCTCCGGACCCGACAGAGAGTACAGTCGTCCCCGGGGCGGAGTGGTGCCTAGGAGAAGGTCAATCCCACAGTCATATGGTCGGTGCGGCGGTGGCCCGGGCCTTACTGAACACCTCCCGGAGGTCCTGGTACTCCGCGGGAATGGCGGAGAGGTCCGGGGAAACTTCAGAGCCCCCAGGAAGAAGTTCCGGGGCAGGCTGTGCTGACTAGGCACTGGAAAGACCAGTCAATGAGGGGATTGTATCGCTGGAGCCAGGAGAATCCCAATTCCACGGGAACCTGAGGAGACTTAATGAGCAGGAACTGTATTGTCTCGCTGTGGTTCCCCGACAGGCGTAGGTTGATAGGGGTGGTATTGTGGGTGACCCGGCCTATAGAGCGCCCGTCCAGTGCTCTAACATCCATGGGAATGGAGGGGCTGAGTGGGGATATCTAACTCGGAAGCCAGGGTAGGGTCCATAAAGCTCTCATCGGCCCCAGAGTCGATGAGTACCCGGAGAGATTTAGACTGGTTCCCCCCACAGCAACATGACATGAAAAGGGATGCGAGTAAGGGGAGAGGAAAAGTTCTCCGTATGGCCCACCAGAGTACTCGCTCCTACCCGTGAGCCTGGTCTTTTAGTGGACAGGTGGAGACGAAATGACCAGTAGTCCCGCAATACAGGCAGCTCTTAGTGTGAAACCTTTATAGCCGTTCAGCTAGAGACAGCCTCAGGTTCTCGGAGCCGTCGGGGACTTCCGGTATACCTCGGAGGCGAGGTGGAATCCTTGGACGAGCGAGTGAAATCGAATCTCCTCTCCTTCCTTCATTCCCGTAGTCGCCCATCAATCCGAATGGTCAAGGTGATGAGCGAGTCGAGATCCGTCGGTAGTTCCCTGGCTGCAAACTCGTCCTTTACTTCCACGATACTCTGCGTAGGAACATGTTGAACAGCGCTTCCGGGTTCCAAGCACTCTCAGCTGCCAACGTGCGGAAATCCACTGCGTAGTCTGCCACACTACGGGAGTCTTGACGTAGCTGGAGCAGCTTGCGAGCAGCCTCTCTCCCGGACAATGGAGAATCAAACATCTTCAGAACCTCCTCCACGAACTCCTCCAGAATGAGGCAGACGGCGGATTGTTGCTCCCACACTGCCGTGGCCCAGGCCAGTGCCCTCCCGGACACCAGTGTTATGATGTACGCTATCCTCGAGCGGTCCGAGGGGAACGAAGAAGGCTGCAGCTCAAAAATGTGGGAGCACTGGGAGAGAAAATCCCGTCAGGTTCTGGAATCTCCAGCGTAGCGCACCGGAGGAGGTAAGCGGGGTTCTCGGGACACTGCCTAACAGACAACCCACGGAATTGCTCCAGAAATGTGTTAAACGCTCGGTCATGTCATTTGGCCAAGGTCTGGAACCCTTCCATGAGACCACGAAGCAACTCCTTGTGCATTCCAATGGTGGCTCCTTGGGAGGAGAGGGCGTTGCGGAGCTAGTCCGAGTCTGCTGGGTCAGTCAGGGCCAGTTCGTACTATCAGGTTTCAGGTATGACCCAAATGCAGAGAGTGTCGTGGAACCAAAAAGTTTATTTCTAATACAGGGGCAGGCAAAAGACAAGTCAAAGGCAGGCAGGTGTCAATAATCCAGAGAGGGTGCAAAGGGTCCAGAATGGCATGCAGTCCCAGGGTCAGGGCAGGCAGGGGTCAATAATCCAGTGAGGTGGGGCAAGGTATAGAATGGCATGCAGGCTTAGGGTCAGGGCAGGCAGAACGGTCAAAACCAGGATGACTAGAAAACAGGAGCAAGAACAGACAGGAGCAGGGGAACAAAAGCTGGTAGGTTTCACGAAACAAAATGAACTGGCAACAGACAAACAGAGAACACAGGTATAAATACACAGGGGATAATGGGGAAGATGGGCGACACCTGAAGGGGGGTGGAGACAAGCACAAAGACAGGTGAAACAGATCAAGGTGTGACAAATATAGAATGTTAATAGACAAGGACAGCTCAAGGACAGAACTACATCAATTTTAAAAAGACACACGTAGCCTACATATAAATACATAGACACAAACTATCTAGCAATCATTGAAGTGATGTCTTGCCTGAATACTCTCCTCCTACTTGTTACTTGCCATCAGGATAATGAGTGAAAGGAAAAGCTTGATAACACCTTGATTGAAGTGTGGGCTTACAGTCCCATCATGAGAAAGGTGTAGGTGGTAATAGCAGCAGCTAAAGCTAAAATGTGCTTACCATAACAATTTGAAGGGCGGGAACAGGAGACAGATATGAGGGCTTAGAGAGAGAGGGGACAGATGTGCACTGTGAAATCTGTAGAGAGGAGATTTGGATTATGAAATGCCTGTGTGATGAGTGTGATCACGGGCCAGGTCAGGTGGCTGTGTATGTGTTTGTGTGTTGGCTGTGTGTGTTTATTCAGAGACAGAAAGGGTCTTTGCCTCACCTGTTTCACACTCAGCATACTCAACACCACCGTCATGGCAGTTCTGTCCTGAGCTGGTGTGTCTTGGCTTTAGACTTTATAGTAGACATAATGCAAATTTTTTCAATGTTGTGAAGCATCATGTGAAAAATGGAAGTGACATAGCATTTCTATTGATTAGATTGGGTTGGATTTGATGTTGCATTTGGCTAGTCAAAGTGAAAAAAATAGATTTGTTTGGATATAGAGCTATAGTTGTTTGGGTATAGAGCTATAGTTGTTTGGGTGTAGAGCTATAGTTGTTTGGGTGTAGAGCTATAGTTGTTTGGGTATAGAGATATAGTTGTTTCGGTATAGAGCTATAGTTGTTTGGGTATAGAGCTAGTTGTTTGGGTATAGAGCTATAGTTGTTTGGGTATAGAGCTATAGTTGTTTCGATGTAGAGCTATAGTTGTTTAGGTATAGAGCTAGTTGTTTGGGTATAGAACTATAGTTGTTTGGGTATAGATCTATAGATGTTTGGGTATAGAGCTATAGTTGTTTGGGTATAGAGCTATAGTTGTTTGGGTATAGAGCTATAGTTGTTTGGGTATAGAGCTATAGTTGTTTGGGTATAGAGCTATAGTTGTTTGGGTATAGATTATAGTTGTTTGGGTATAGAGATATAGTTGTTTGGGAATAGAGATATAGTTGTTTGGGAATAGAGCTGTAGTTGTTTGGGTATAGTGCTAGTTGTTTGGGTATAGAGCTATAGTTGTTTGGGTATAGAGCTATAGCTGTTCTGGTATAGAGCTATAGTTGTTTGGGAATAGAGCTGTAGTTGTTTGGGTATAGAGCTATAGCTGTTTGGGTAAAGAGCTATAGTTGTTTGGGTATAGAGCTATAGTTGTTTGGGTATAGAGCTATAGCTGTTTGGGTATAGAGCTAGTTGTTTGGGTATAGAGATATAGTTGTTTGGGTATAGAGCTATAGTTGTTTGGGTATAGAGATATAGTTGTTTGGGTATAGAGCTATAGCTGTTTGGGAATAGAGCTGTAGTTTTTGGGTATAGAGCTGTAGTTGTTTGGGTAAAGAGATATAGTTGTTTGGGTATAGAGCTATAGTTGTTTGGGTAAAGAGATATAGTTGTTTGGGTAAAGAGCTATAGTTGTTTGGGTATAGAGCTAGTTGTTTGGGTATAGAGCTAGTTGTTTGGGTAAAGAGATATAGTTGTTTGGGTAAAGAGATATAGTTGTTTGGTAATAGAGCTGTAGTTTTTGGGTATAGAGCTGTAGTTGTTTGGGTACAGAGCTATAGTTGTTTGGGTATAGAGCTATAGTTGTTTGGGTATAGAGCTATAGTTGTTTGGAGTATAGAGCTATAGTTGTTTGGGTATAGAGCTATAGTTGTTTGGGTAAAGAGATATAGTTGTTTGGGTATAGAGCTAGTTGTTTGGGTATAGAGCTAGTTGTTTGGGTAAAGAGATATAGTTGTTTGGGTAAAGAGATATAGTTGTTTGGGTATAGAGCTAGTTGTTTGGGTATAGAGCTATAGTTGTTTGGGTATAGAGCTATAGTTGTTTGGGTATAGAGCTAGTTTTTTGGGTATAGAGCTAGTTGTTTGGGTAAAGAGATATAGTTGTTTGGGATTAGAGCTGTAGTTTTTGGGTATAGAGCTGTAGTTGTTTGGGTATAGAGCTATAGTTGTTTGGGTATAGAGCTATAGTTGTTTGGGTAAAGAGATATAGTTGTTTGGGTATAGAGCTATAGTTGTTTGGGTAAAGAGATATGGTTGTTTGGGTACAGAGCTATAGTTTTTTGGGTATAGAGCTAGTTGTTTGGGTAAAGAGATATAGTTGTTTGGGTAAAGAGATGTAGTTGTTTGGGATTAGAGCTGTAGTTTTTGGGTATAGAGCTGTAGTTGTTTGGGTATAGAGCTATAGTTGTTTGGGTATAGAGCTATAGTTGTTTGGGTAAAGAGATATAGTTGTTTGGGTATAGAGCTATAGTTGTTTGGGTATAGAGCTATAGTTGTTTGGGTAAAGAGATATGGTTGTTTGGGTCAAGAGATATAGTTGTTTGGGTATAGAGCTAGTTGTTTGGGTATAGAGCTAGTTGTTTGGGTAAAGAGATATAGTTGTTTGGGTAAAGAGATATAGTTGTTTGGGTATAGAGCTATAGTTGTTTGGGTATAGAGATATAGTTGTTTGGGTATAGAGCTATAGCTGTTTGGGTAAAGAGATATAGTTGTTTGGGAATAGAGCTGTAGTTGTTTGGGTATAGAGCTATAGTTGTTTGGGTATAGAGCTATAGTTGTTTGGGTATAGAGCTATAGTTGTTTGGGTGTAGAGCTATAGTTGTTTGGGTATAGAGCTATAGTTGTTTGGGTATAGAGCTGTAGTTGTTTGGGTATAGAGCTATAGTTGTTTGGGTATAGAGCTATAGTTGTTTGGGTATAGAGCTATAGTTGTTTGGGTATAGAGATATAGTTGTTTGGGTATAGAGCTGTAGTTGTTTGGGAATAGAGCTGTAGTTTTTGGGTATAGAGCTGTAGTTGTTTGGGTATAGAGCTATAGTTGTTTGGGTATAGAGCTATAGTTGTTTGGGTATAGAGCTATAGTTGTTTGGGTATGAGCTATAGTTGTTTGGGTATAGAGCTAGTTGTTTGGGTATAGAGCTAGTTGTTTGGGTAAAGAGATATAGTTGTTTGGGTAAAGAGATATAGTTGTTTGGGTAATAGAGCTGTAGTTGTTTTGGGTATAGAGCTGTAGTTGTTTGGGTATAGAGCTATAGTTGTTTGGGTATAGAGCTATAGTTGTTTGGGTATAGAGCTATAGTTGTTTGGGTAAGAGATATAGTTGTTTGGGTATAGAGCTATAGTTGTTTGGGTATAGAGCTATAGTTGTTTGGGTATAGAGCTATAGTTGTTTGGGTATAGAGATATAGTTGTTTGGGTATAGAGCTATAGTTGTTTGGGTATAGAGCTAGTTGTTTGGGTATAGAGATATAGTTGTTTGGGTATAGAGCTATAGTTGTTTGGGTATAGAGATATAGTTGTTTGGGTATAGAGCTATAGTTGTTTGGGTATAGAGCTGTAGTTGTTTGGGTATAGAGCTATAGTTGTTTGGGTATAGAGCTATAGTTGTTTGGGTATAGAGCTATAGTTGTTTTGGGTATAGAGCTATAGTTGTTTGGGTAAAGAGATATAGTTGTTTGGGTATAGAGCTGTAGTTGTTTTGGAATAGAGCTGTAGTTTTTGGGTATAGAGCTGTAGTTGTTTGGGTATAGAGCTATAGTTGTTTGGGTATAGAGCTATAGTTGTTCTGGTATAGATATAGTTGTTTGGGAATAGAGCTGTAGTTGTTTGGGTATAGAGCTATAGTTGTTTGGGTATAGAGCTATAGTTGTTTGGGTATAGAGCTATAGTTGTTTGGGTATAGAGCTATAGTTGTTTGGGTAAAGAGATATAGTTGTTTGGGTATAGAGCTATAGTTGTTTGGGTATAGAGATATAGTTGTTTGGGTATAGAGCTATAGTTGTTTGGGTATAGAGCTATAGTTGTTTGGGTATAGAAGAGATATAGTTGTTTGGGTATAGAGCTATAGTTGTTTGGGTATAGAGCTATAGTTGTTTGGGTATAGAGCTATAGTTGTTTGGGTATAGAGCTAGTTGTTTGGGTATAGAGCTAGTTGTTTGGGTAAAGAGATATAGTTGTTTGGGTAAAGAGATATAGTTGTTTGGGTATAGAGCTGTAGTTGTTTGGGTATAGAGCTATAGTTGTTTGGGTATAGAGCTATAGTTGTTTGGGTAAAGAGATATAGTTGTTTGGGTATAGAGCTATAGTTGTTTGGGTATAGAGCTGTAGTTGTTTGGGTATAGAGCTATAGTTGTTTGGGTATAGAGCTATAGTTGTTTGGGTATAGAGCTATAGTTGTTTGGGTATAGAGCTATAGTTGTTTGGGTATAGAGCTATAGTTGTTTGGGTAAAGAGATATAGTTGTTTGGGTATAGAGCTATAGTTGTTTGGGTATAGAGCTATAGTTGTTTGGGTATAGAGCTATAGTTGTTTGGGTAAAGAGATATAGTTGTTTGGGTATAGAGCTATAGTTGTTTGGGTATAGAGCTATAGTTGTTTGGGTATAGAGCTATAGTTGTTTGGGTATAGAGCTATAGTTGTTTGGGTATAGAGCTATAGTTGTTTGGGTATAGAGCTATAGTTGTTTGGGTAAAGAGATATAGTTGTTTGGGTATAGAGCTATAGTTGTTTGGGTATAGAGCTATAGTTGTTTGGGTATAGAGCTATAGTTGTTTGGGTATAGAGCTAGTTGTTTGGGTATAGAGCTAGTTGTTTGGGTAAAGAGATATAGTTGTTTGGGAATAGAGCTGTAGTTGTTTGGGTATAGAGCTGTAGTTGTTTGGGTATAGAGCTATAGTTGTTTGGGTATAGAGCTATAGTTGTTTGGGTATAGAGCTATAGTTGTTTGGGTATAGAGCTATAGTTGTTTGGGTATAGAGCTATAGTTGTTTGGGTATAGAGCTATAGTTGTTTGGGTATAGAGCTATAGTTGTTTGGGTAAGAGCTATAGTTGTTTGGGATTAGAGCTGTAGTTTTGGGTATAGAGCTGTAGTTGTTTGGGTATAGAGCTATAGTTGTTTGGGTAAAGAGATATAGTTGTTTGGGTAAAGAGATATAGTTGTTTGGGTATAGAGCTATAGTTGTTTGGGTAAAGAGATATGGTTGTTTGGGTACAGAGCTATAGTTGTTTGGGTATAGAGCTATAGTTGTTTGGGTATAGAGCTAGTTTTTTGGGTATAGAGCTAGTTGTTTGGGTAAAGAGATATAGTTGTTTGGGTAAAGAGATGTAGTTGTTTGGGATTAGAGCTGTAGTTTTGGGTATAGAGCTGTAGTTGTTTGGGTATAGAGCTATAGTTGTTTGGGTATAGAGCTATAGTTGTTTGGGTAAAGAGATATAGTTGTTTGGGTATAGAGCTATAGTTGTTTGGGTATAGAGCTATAGTTGTTTGGGTAAAGAGAGATATGGTTGTTTGGGTCAAGAGATATAGTTGTTTGGGTATAGAGCTAGTTGTTTGGGTATAGAGCTAGTTGTTTGGGTAAAGAGATATAGTTGTTTGGGTAAAGAGATATAGTTGTTTGGGTATAGAGCTATAGTTGTTTGGGTATAGAGATATAGTTGTTTGGGTATAGAGCTATAGCTGTTTGGGTAAAGAGATATAGTTGTTTGGGAATAGAGCTGTAGTTGTTTGGGTATAGAGCTATAGTTGTTTGGGTATAGAGCTATAGTTGTTTGGGTATAGAGCTATAGTTGTTTGGGTGTAGAGCTATAGTTGTTTGGGTAAAGAGATATAGTTGTTTGGGTATAGAGCTGTAGTTGTTTTGGAATAGAGCTGTAGTTTTTGGGTATAGAGCTGTAGTTGTTTGGGTATAGAGCTATAGTTGTTTGGGTATAGAGCTATAGTTGTTTGGGTATAGAGCTATAGTTGTTTGGGTATAGAGCTATAGTTGTTTGGGTATAGAGCTATAGTTGTTTGGGTAAAGAGATATAGTTGTTTGGGTATAGAGCTATAGTTGTTTGGGTATAGAGCTATAGTTGTTTGGGTATAGAGCTATAGTTGTTTGGGTATAGAGGCTATAGTTGTTTGGGTGTAGAGCTGTAGTTGTTTGGGTATGAGATAGTTGTTTGGGTGAGGCTGTAGTTGTTTTGGTAGTAGTTTTGGGTATAGAGGCTGTAGTTGTTTGGGTATAGAGCTATAGTTGTTTGGGTATAGAGCTATAGTTGTTTGGGTAAAGAGATATAGTTGTTTGGGAATAGAGCTGTAGTTGTTTGGGTATAGAGCTATAGTTGTTTGGGTATAGAGCTATAGTTGTTTGGGTATAGAGCTATAGTTGTTTGGGTATAGAGCTATAGTTGTTTGGGTATAGAGCTAGTTGTTTGGGTATAGAGCTAGTTGTTTGGGTAAAGAGATATAGTTGTTTGGGAATAGAGCTATAGTTTTTGGTATAGAGCTATAGTTGTTTGGGTAAAGAGATATAGTTGTTTGGGTATAGAGCTGTAGTTGTTTTGGAATAGAGCTGTAGTTTTTGGGTATAGAGCTGTAGTTGTTTGGGTATAGAGCTATAGTTGTTTGGGTATAGAGCTATAGTTGTTTGGGTAAAGAGATATAGTTGTTTGGGAATAGAGCTGTAGTTGTTTGGGTATAGAGCTATAGTTGTTTGGGTACAGAGCTATAGTTGTTTGGGTATAGAGCTATAGTTGTTTGGGTAAAGAGATATAGTTGTTTGGGATTAGAGCTGTAGTTTTTGGGTATAGAGCTGTAGTTGTTTGGGTATAGAGCTATAGTTGTTTGGGTATAGAGCTATAGTTGTTTGGGTAAAGAGATATAGTTGTTTGGGTATAGAGCTATAGTTGTTTGGGTAAAGAGATATGGTTGTTTGGGTACAGAGCTATAGTTGTTTGGGTATAGAGCTATAGTTGTTTGGGTATAGAGCTAGTTTTTTGGGTATAGAGCTAGTTGTTTGGGTAAAGAGATATAGTTGTTTGGGTAAAGAGATGTAGTTGTTTGGGATTAGAGCTGTAGTTTTTGGGTATAGAGCTGTAGTTGTTTGGGTATAGAGCTATAGTTGTTTGGGTATAGAGCTATAGTTGTTTGGGTAAAGAGATATAGTTGTTTGGGTATAGAGCTATAGTTGTTTGGGTATAGAGCTATAGTTGTTTGGGTAAAGAGATATGGTTGTTTGGGTATAGAGCTATAGTTGTTTGGGTATAGAGATATAGTTGTTTGGGTATAGAGCTATAGCTGTTTGGGTAAAGAGATATAGTTGTTTGGGAATAGAGCTGTAGTTGTTTGGGTATAGAGCTATAGTTGTTTGGGTATAGAGCTATAGTTGTTTGGGTATAGAGCTATAGTTGTTTGGGTGTAGAGCTATAGTTGTTTGGGTAAAGAGATATAGTTGTTTGGGTATAGAGCTGTAGTTGTTTTGGAATAGAGCTGTAGTTTTTGGGTATAGAGCTGTAGTTGTTTGGGTATAGAGCTATAGTTGTTTGGGTATAGAGCTATAGCTGTTCTGGTATAGAGCTATAGTTGTTTGGGAATAGAGCTGTAGTTGTTTGGGTATAGAGCTATAGCTGTTTGGGTAAAGAGCTATAGTTGTTTGGGTATAGAGCTATAGTTGTTTGGGTATAGAGCTATAGCTGTTTGGGTATAGAGCTAGTTGTTTGGGTATAGAGATATAGTTGTTTGGGTATAGAGCTATAGTTGTTTGGGTATAGAGATATAGTTGTTTGGGTATAGAGCTATAGCTGTTTGGGAATAGAGCTGTAGTTTTTGGGTATAGAGCTGTAGTTGTTTGGGTAAAGAGATATAGTTGTTTGGGTATAGAGCTATAGTTGTTTGGGTAAAGAGATATAGTTGTTTGGGTAAAGAGCTATAGTTGTTTGGGTATAGAGCTAGTTGTTTGGGTATAGAGCTAGTTGTTTGGGTAAAGAGATATAGTTGTTTGGGTAAAGAGATATAGTTGTTTGGTAATAGAGCTGTAGTTTTTGGGTATAGAGCTGTAGTTGTTTGGGTACAGAGCTATAGTTGTTTGGGTATAGAGCTATAGTTGTTTGGGTATAGAGCTATAGTTGTTTGGGTATAGAGCTATAGTTGTTTGGGTATAGAGCTATAGTTGTTTGGGTAAAGAGATATAGTTGTTTGGGTATAGAGCTAGTTGTTTGGGTATAGAGCTAGTTGTTTGGGTAAAGAGATATAGTTGTTTGGGTAAAGAGATATAGTTGTTTGGGTATAGAGCTAGTTGTTTGGGTATAGAGCTATAGTTGTTTGGGTATAGAGCTATAGTTGTTTGGGTATAGAGCTAGTTTTTTGGGTATAGAGCTAGTTGTTTGGGTAAAGAGATATAGTTGTTTGGGATTAGAGCTGTAGTTTTTGGGTATAGAGCTGTAGTTGTTTGGGTATAGAGCTATAGTTGTTTGGGTATAGAGCTATAGTTGTTTGGGTAAAGAGATATAGTTGTTTGGGTATAGAGCTATAGTTGTTTGGGTAAAGAGATATGGTTGTTTGGGTACAGAGCTATAGTTGTTTGGGTATAGAGCTATAGTTGTTTGGGTATAGAGCTAGTTTTTTGGGTATAGAGCTAGTTGTTTGGGTAAAGAGATATAGTTGTTTGGGTAAAGAGATGTAGTTGTTTGGGATTAGAGCTGTAGTTTTTGGGTATAGAGCTGTAGTTGTTTGGGTATAGAGCTATAGTTGTTTGGGTATAGAGCTATAGTTGTTTGGGTAAAGAGATATAGTTGTTTGGGTATAGAGCTATAGTTGTTTGGGTATAGAGCTATAGTTGTTTGGGTAAAGAGATATGGTTGTTTGGGTCAAGAGATATAGTTGTTTGGGTATAGAGCTAGTTGTTTGGGTATAGAGCTAGTTGTTTGGGTAAAGAGATATAGTTGTTTGGGTAAAGAGATATAGTTGTTTGGGTATAGAGCTATAGTTGTTTGGGTATAGAGATATAGTTGTTTGGGTATAGAGCTATAGCTGTTTGGGTAAAGAGATATAGTTGTTTGGGAATAGAGCTGTAGTTGTTTGGGTATAGAGCTATAGTTGTTTGGGTATAGAGCTATAGTTGTTTGGGTATAGAGCTATAGTTGTTTGGGTGTAGAGCTATAGTTGTTTGGGTAAAGAGATATAGTTGTTTGGGTATAGAGCTGTAGTTGTTTTGGAATAGAGCTGTAGTTTTTGGGTATAGAGCTGTAGTTGTTTGGGTATAGAGCTATAGTTGTTTGGGTATAGAGCTATAGTTGTTTGGGTAAAGAGATATAGTTGTTTGGGAATAGAGCTGTAGTTGTTTGGGTATAGAGCTATAGTTGTTTGGGTACAGAGCTATAGTTGTTTGGGTATAGAGCTATAGTTGTTTGGGTATAGAGCTATAGTTGTTTGGGTATAGAGCTAGTTGTTTGGGTATAGAGCTAGTTGTTTGGGTAAAGAGATATAGTTGTTTGGGAATAGAGCTATAGTTTTTGGTATAGAGCTGTAGTTGTTTGGGTACAGAGCTATAGTTGTTTGGGTATAGAGCTATAGTTGTTTGGGTATAGAGCTATAGTTGTTTGAGTAAAGAGATATAGTTGTTTGGGTATAGAGCTATAGTTGTTTGGGTAAAGAGCTATAGTTGTTTGGGTATAGAGCTATAGTTGTTTGGGTATAGAGCTATAGTTGTTTGGGTATAGAGCTATAGTTGTTTGGGTATAGAGCTATAGTTGTTTGGGTAAAGAGATATAGTTGTTTGGGTAAAGAGATATGGTTGTTTGGGTACAGAGCTATAGTTGTTTGGGTATAGAGCTATAGTTGTTTGGGTATAGAGCTATAGTTGTTTGGGTATAGAGCTATAGTTGTTTGGGTATAGAGCTATAGTTGTTTGGGTATAGAGCTAGTTGTTTGGGTAAAGAGATATAGTTGTTTGGGTAAAGAGATGTAGTTGTTTGGGATTAGAGCTGTAGTTTTTGGGTATAGAGCTGTAGTTGTTTGGGTATAGAGCTATAGTTGTTTGGGTATAGAGCTATAGTTGTTTGGGTAAAGAGATATAGTTGTTTGGGTATAGAGCTATAGTTGTTTGGGTATAGAGCTATAGTTGTTTGGGTAAAGAGATATGGTTGTTTGGGTCAAGAGATATAGTTGTTTGGGTATAGAGCTAGTTGTTTGGGTATAGAGCTAGTTGTTTGGGTAAAGAGATATAGTTGTTTGGGTAAAGAGATATAGTTGTTTGGGTATAGAGCTATAGTTGTTTGGGTATAGAGATATAGTTGTTTGGGTATAGAGCTATAGCTGTTTGGGTAAAGAGATATAGTTGTTTGGGAATAGAGCTGTAGTTGTTTGGGTATAGAGCTATAGTTGTTTGGGTATAGAGCTATAGTTGTTTGGGTATAGAGCTATAGTTGTTTGGGTGTAGAGCTATAGTTGTTTGGGTAAAGAGATATAGTTGTTTGGGTATAGAGCTGTAGTTGTTTTGGAATAGAGCTGTAGTTTTTGGGTATAGAGCTGTAGTTGTTTGGGTATAGAGCTATAGTTGTTTGGGTATAGAGCTATAGTTGTTTGGGTAAAGAGATATAGTTGTTTGGGAATAGAGCTGTAGTTGTTTGGGTATAGAGCTATAGTTGTTTGGGTACAGAGCTATAGTTGTTTGGGTATAGAGCTATAGTTGTTTGGGTATAGAGCTATAGTTGTTTGGGTATAGAGCTATAGTTGTTTGGGTATAGAGCTAGTTGTTTGGGTAAAGAGATATAGTTGTTTGGGAATAGAGCTATAGTTTTTGGTATAGAGCTGTAGTTGTTTGGGTACAGAGCTATAGTTGTTTGGGTATAGAGCTATAGTTGTTTGGGTATAGAGCTATAGTTGTTTGAGTAAAGAGATATAGTTGTTTGGGTATAGAGCTATAGTTGTTTGGGTAAAGAGCTATAGTTGTTTGGGTATAGAGCTATAGTTGTTTGGGTATAGAGCTATAGTTGTTTGGGTATAGAGCTATAGTTGTTTGGGTATAGAGCTATAGTTGTTTGGGTAAAGAGATATAGTTGTTTGGGTAAAGAGATATGGTTGTTTGGGTACAGAGCTATAGTTGTTTGGGTATAGAGCTATAGTTGTTTGGGTATAGAGCTATAGTTGTTTGGGTATAGAGCTATAGTTGTTTGGGTATAGAGCTATAGTTGTTTGGGTATAGAGCTATAGTTGTTTGGGTAAAGAGATATAGTTGTTTGGGTATAGAGCTAGTTGTTTGGGTATAGAGCTAGTTGTTTGGGTAAAGAGATATAGTTGTTTGGGTAAAGAGATATAGTTGTTTGGGTATAGAGCTAGTTGTTTGGGTATAGAGCTATAGTTGTTTGGGTATAGAGCTATAGTTGTTTGGGTATAGAGCTGGTTTTTTGGGTATAGAGCTAGTTGTTTGGGTAAAGAGATATAGTTGTTTGGGATTAGAGCTGTAGTTTTTGGGTATAGAGCTGTAGTTGTTTGGGTATAGAGCTATAGTTGTTTGGGTATAGAGCTATAGTTGTTTGGGTAAAGAGATATAGTTGTTTGGGTATAGAGCTATAGTTGTTTGGGTAAAGAGATATAGTTGTTTGGGTATAGAGCTATAGTTGTTTGGGTAAAGAGATATAGTTGTTTGGGTAAAGAGATATAGTTGTTTGGGATTAGAGCTGTAGTTTTTGGGTATAGAGCTGTAGTTGTTTGGGTATAGAGCTATAGTTGTTTGGGTATAGAGCTATAGTTGTTTTGGTAAAGAGATATAGTTGTTTGGGTATAGAGCTATAGTTGTTTGGGTATAGAGCTATAGTTGTTTGGGTAAAGAGATATGGTTGTTTGGGTCAAGAGATATAGTTGTTTGGGTATAGAGCTAGTTGTTTGGGTATAGAGCTAGTTGTTTGGGTAAAGAGATATAGTTGTTTGGGTAAAGAGATATAGTTGTTTGGGTATAGAGCTATAGTTGTTTGGGTATAGAGATATAGTTGTTTGGGTATAGAGCTATAGCTGTTTGGGTAAAGAGATATAGTTGTTTGGGAATAGAGCTGTAGTTGTTTGGGTATAGAGCTATAGTTGTTTGGGTATAGAGCTATAGTTGTTTGGGTATAGAGCTATAGTTGTTTGGGTGTAGAGCTATAGTTGTTTGGGTAAAGAGATATAGTTGTTTGGGTATAGAGCTGTAGTTGTTTTGGAATAGAGCTGTAGTTTTTGGGTATAGAGCTGTAGTTGTTTGGGTATAGAGCTATAGTTGTTTGGGTATAGAGCTATAGTTGTTTGGGTAAAGAGATATAGTTGTTTGGGAATAGAGCTGTAGTTGTTTGGGTATAGAGCTATAGTTGTTTGGGTACAGAGCTATAGTTGTTTGGGTATAGAGCTATAGTTGTTTGGGTATAGAGCTATAGTTGTTTGGGTATAGAGCTATAGTTGTTTGGGTATAGAGCTAGTTGTTTGGGTAAAGAGATATAGTTGTTTGGGAATAGAGCTATAGTTTTTGGTATAGAGCTGTAGTTGTTTGGGTACAGAGCTATAGTTGTTTGGGTATAGAGCTATAGTTGTTTGGGTATAGAGCTATAGTTGTTTGAGTAAAGAGATATAGTTGTTTGGGTATAGAGCTATAGTTGTTTGGGTAAAGAGATATAGTTGTTTGGGTATAGAGCTATAGTTGTTTGGGTATAGAGCTATAGTTGTTTGGGTATAGAGCTATAGTTGTTTGGGTATAGAGCTATAGTTGTTTGGGTAAAGAGATATAGTTGTTTGGGTAAAGAGATATGGTTGTTTGGGTACAGAGCTATAGTTGTTTGGGTATAGAGCTATAGTTGTTTGGGTATAGAGCTATAGTTGTTTGGGTATAGAGCTATAGTTGTTTGGGTATAGAGCTATAGTTGTTTGGGTATAGAGATATGGTTGTTTGGGTATAGAGCTATAGTTGTTTGGGTATAGAGCTATAGTTGTTTGGGTATAGAGCTATAGTTGTTTGGGTATAGAGCTATAGTTGTTTGGGTATAGAGCTATAGTTGTTTGGGTATAGAGCTAGTTGCTTGGGTATAGGGAAAAGGGATACCTAGTCAGTTGTACAACTGAATGTATTCAACTGAAATGTGTGTTCCGCATTTAACCCAACCCCTCTGAATCAGAGAGGTGCGGGGGGCTGCTTTAATCGACATCCACGTCTTCACTTTTCGGTTACTGGCCCAACGCTCTAACCACTAGGCTACCAGTGTTTGGGTATAGAGCTATATTTGTTTGGGTATAGAGCTATCGTTTTTTGGGTTATAGAGGTAGGTGTTTGGGTATAGAGCTATAGTTATTTGTGTATAGAGCTATACAGAGACTTTTAACCAGCTGCATATTTAGAACACGAGGAGACATTACAGGAGCATCGGGTGTGTGTGTGTTGTTAGGAGCAGAGCAGTGTGATGGCTGGATTCCTCCTGACCTGCTCTATATTTGACAACACTTTAATGTATAATTCAACACCTGCAGCCTGGTGAGAATCTAAAATCGACATCTCCGCAGATTCAGGCCTGTCCTGTGACGCAGTGCCCCCTGTCCCCGCCTCTGTCCCTTGTCCCCAAGCACAACAACCCAAATTCCCAGTCAACAGCACCACTTAACATCTCTCTCTCTTTCTGTGTGTGTCTTAATCTAATGCTAGCATCCACCCTCCCACCCGTTGTCTCTCAACTTTGTTTTTCTTTGTCTTTTTGAGTGGTCTGTGTTATAGTGGGTACTGTTCACCTGTGTGTTTCACTGTGTGTGTTGAACAGACGACTTCTATGCATGTATCTGGGTGGTATCGCTGACCCCTCTCCTCTCTCTCTCCCCGTGCTCTTCTGTCTTCTAATGCTGATAGGAACCACCAGGTCTCATTTTACATGAACATTTTAGTCATTTAGTAGACGCTCCTATACAGAGTGACTTCCAGTTAGTGCATTCATCTTCAGATAGCTAGGTGGGACAACCACGTATCACAGGCATAGAAAGTACATTTTTCCTCAATACGTAGCTATCAGTAGAGTCAGAGCCAGCCAGTCAAGTGCAAAGAAATCCATCTTATATGTGTCTGTGTACATGTGCTGGTTCTGACTCCTTTCTGTCTTCTCTTCACCTCAGTGCGGATGGAAACTACGAGGTGTCATTCTACTCCAATGCGTTGGTCTCCAACAATGGAGAGGTGTACTGGCTGCCCCCCGCCATCTACAAGTCGGCCTGCAAGATCGAAGTCCGCGACTTCCCCTTCGACCAACAGAACTGCACGCTCAAATTCCGGTCCTGGACCTACGACCACACGGAGATCGACCTGATCCTGCTCAGCGACTTCGCCAGCCGCGACGACTTCAAACCCAGCGGCGAGTGGGACATCGTGTCTCTGCCGGGACGCAAGAATGAAGACCCCTCTGACATCACCTACCTGGATATCACCTATGACTTCATCATCAAGCGCAAGCCACTGTTCTACACCATCAATCTAATCATCCCTTGTGTGCTGATCACCTCTCTGGCTATCTTAGTGTTCTACCTGCCGTCTGACTGTGGAGAGAAGATGACTCTGTGTATCTCTGTCCTCCTGGCCCTCACTGTGTTCCTGCTGCTGATCTCCAAGATCGTCCCGCCTACGTCTCTAGCTGTCCCTCTCATAGGGAAGTATCTGATGTTTGCCATGGTGCTGGTCACCTTCTCCATCGTCACCAGTGTGTGTGTGCTCAACGTGCACCACCGCACACCCTCCACACACACCATGCCCCGCTGGGTTAAACGCCTCTTCCTGCACCGCCTTCCCTCCTTCCTGTTCATGCGTCGGCCGGGCAGCTCCAACATCCGGGAGAGGTTCCGCCAGAAGCACCAGCGGCGCTCCTACTCCGACCTGAAGCTGAGAGACGGGGCGGTGGCGGTGGCCGCGGGGGGGATGGGGGTGGCAGGGGGGTCTGGGATGGGCGGGGCTGACTCCTTCTATGTGAACGAGGAGTCGGCCAAGCGGTACGGCTGGAAGATCAGTGACCTGTCAGAGAATACAGAGTTCAGGAAGAGGATGACGGTGAAGTGTCACGCAGATGTGGAGGAGGCTGTGGACGGGGTGCGCTATGTCGCCGAGAAGATGAAGATCGAGGATAACGATGAGGGGGTGAGTGTGTGTGTGTGTGTGAGGAGCAATAGCCTTGAGATGACATGAGCTGAGGTGACATTTACAGCGGATATAGTACATCACGTTGTATTTCTGACAGTTTGTATGTCTAGTCACTCTGAGTCCTTTCAATAGTTTTGACCTAATATTGTCTTCTAAATCTGACATTGTGTACCGCTCGTTTTGTTTCCTGCCACAGGTCATCGAGGACTGGAAGTATGTTGCCATGGTGATTGACCGGCTGTTCCTGTGGATATTTGTGTTTGTGTGCATCACCGGGACGTTGGGGCTGTTCATGCAGCCCCTCTTTCAGAGCTACAACACACCCACGGCAGATGACTTGGAGCAGAACTGACCTACGACCTTGACCTGAAACATGACCCTGACGCCCCTCGACACCCTCATGGGGAACAACCACCTCGAGGGAAACAGCTACTTACCAACACCTTGAAACAGAACTGTGTTATTTTGACACACTCACATACTGTACGCACATAGCACACCCGCCCCCACAACACCAACCAACACCCCTCAACCTCCCTCTTAAAGGGATAGTTCAAATTACAAAATGACACATTGGTTACCTTACGTTGTAAACAGTCTATGGACAAGGTATGACAGCAATCCATTCTTTGGTTTAGTTTCACTGGCACTGTTTCTAAATGCTAATAATTTAGCATTTGTTGCACAAATCCCATTCAAGTCATGGTATCGGTATTAGGATTTGTGCTACAAAAGCTAAAACATTAGCCTTCAGAAACAGTGCTTTTGGAACTAAACCAAAGCATGGATTGCTGTCAAACCTTGTCCATAGACTGTTTACAGGGTAAGGAAACCAATATGTCATTGTGTAATTTGGATGAACTATAACATTGTCTATGAAACAAAGCGGCCCCACCCCTCATACCGTCATCCCCACATCAGTCCATCCCTTTATCCTCTCCTCCCCCTCTGTCACTCACAGAAGGTCAAAAAGACAGGAACAACTCAGGACAGGACTCTTCATCTTCCTCTGTATTGATTCTCCTCCACCCTGCTTGGATTCAAATCCCTCCTTTTCTACTAGTTAAACTCTTTTCTAGTCCAGCCTGAGTTCAATTCATTCTCATCGGTTGTTGCAACAGACGGTGTCGGGCCTCGCATGCCGAATAAGGGTATTTTCGTTTTTTATTTTCTATCTGTATTTAATTTGATAAGGAGAGGAGACAATATGTTCTGCACTGTTCCAGAATCATTTGCTGAGCCCAAAGATACGCGCGCACACACACACACACACACACACGCGCACACGCACACACACACACACACACGAGTCTGACACTGGCCCCGAAGACGAAGACAAAGCCGATAGTGTCTCCATGTAACCTCATCCAGTGAAGCACAGACAGACACACGTACATAACGCTTTCCTTCAGACAGAGACGGAGAGATGCATCTCTTTAGACAGGAACGCCAGCAGGCTTGTTAGTTGGCTGTGAAAGGGGAAGCCTTGACTGTCTCCCCTCACGCTACAATGTGTTGAGTGAGTACTACTGTACAGTATTTGGGACTGCTTCTGTCCCCAGGTGGTCAGTCACTTGGACTTTCAAAGCGATTAATTTCCTTTTAAGCCGTTCGGTTTATGTTATGTTCAAAATGGTTGTTCTTATGTTTGGAAAGAGGGAGGGACCAATGGAAAGCTAGCTGTAAAGTAAACCCAAAATTACCATAAAACTGTTGTCCCTCACGTTTGCTTCTCTTAAAGGTACAGTACGCTGGTTTTGTCAAAGCAGTGTTCAATCACACAACGGTTGCCAGGGAACCAGCAGCAATATGGACAGTATTTTATACACAGAAACCCCATAAACAAACCGGCCAAACTGAACAGCGTTTGGCTCTGCACTAGCAATCTTCCACGGCGGCATAAACATTGCTTTGTATTTTTCAGAAATCTTTTACCCAAGTCTGTGAAACTATTTGTTGTCACGGTCATACAGTATGCCCACTCTGTCACTGCTAGCCAATGGAAGGCGTACTTTACACATTTCAAGTTAAGCGCAAGTTTCGTTCTCATTTCATGTATTTCATTTCTTCAGTGAAAAGAAGGGGACATGTATTTTTCTTTCCACTGGCCAGTTATGTGAGCTGTTTCGGTTTGTCTTCCTGGATTTATGTATTCTGGGTGACGCTGAGAATTACAGGAAGTAACAATGCTGATGTCATGTCAAAGGGATAAATAAAAGGAAATAAGGGGATGAAATTCTGGGATGTGGTTCTGTGTGGCTCAGTTGGTAGAGCATGACAAGCATGGCGCTCGGTCGGGATCCGGCTCCTACCATCATATGAACACACATAATACATGAATAATGTGTAGAATAGCACAAAGTTAGCTTTAAACCGGCAAACTTTTCCCTTTGCTCCATGGCATTTGTGGAATTTTTGTTCTCTCTCGGCCAACAAGAAGGGGTGTGAACAGTTTGGGGTTGAATGAGTTGCGAGGTGGGGGGTTGTTACTACGCCGATAGATGACATTATCCATCTAGACCTTTGCCTCCTAGGACATTTGTGTGACCGGACCTTCTCAAATAGACTTGCCTAGTTAAATAAATGTTAAATAAAAAAAGTATTATGGCCTATTTTTTTTCTATTTTGCTGTTTCACATAACGTCACATACTTCTGTTTACCCTTTCCTCACCAGGGTTTTTACATAACATTATGACCAAAGATATGGCTAGTGTGTTAACATGAAGAGGACTTACAACCTCATTAAAGCTGACAGACCATACGACAAACAATATCCTCGAGATCTTTCTTTCTCCGAAATGAACCTCCGATTGTTCAGTAGCTTTATTTCCAATGATGACTCACAGAATTAAGCAAATTCTCCTAGCAGTTTGCATCTTCGTTGTCGTCAGACGGAAGGCAGTACGTTTCTGGAATGCATAGCTGTGGGTGGCTTGTCTCTTCTCTGAATTGTCTGGGGCTCGGGCTAAATGTTAGTTAGCTGAGGAAGACTTCATTACAAAGCGCTCTCTGGGGTCACTACCTTTCATGTTTGGTTAAGATGGCAGGGATGACACTCTCTGCCTAACTCATGCTTACACACGTAATGCCCACAGGTTGCAAGGATACGGCAGAGCCAATGTTGACTTGAACTGGGCACGAGGCCATGGAAACACATCACACAATTACGAAATATATAGCTTATTACACGGTTATTACAGTTTCAATAAAAAGGAAGCAGGAGCCCAAAAATACTATACACGAGTAGACGTACTGCATTTAAGTCGCGTGGGTCAGATACACAAAGCAAAATAGGTATAACACAGCACACTTCTAGAGTTCCAATGAATACACAGCACTCAGGTTAGGTTCAGTGAGTACACAGCACTCAGGTTAGGTTCAGTGAATACACAGCACTCAGGTTAGGTTCAGTGAATACACAGCACTCAGGTTAGGTTCAGTGAGTACACAGCACTCAGGTTAGGTTCAGTGAATACACAGCACTCAGGTTAGGTTCAGTGAATACACAGCACTCAGGTTAGGTTCAGTGGATACAGAGAACTCAGGTTAAGTTCAGTGGATACACAGCACTCAGGTTAGGATCAGTGAATACACAACACAGGTTAGGGTCAGTGAAATATTTTTTTTTATTGCGACCTGGCCAAGATAAAGCAAAGCAGTGCGACAAAAACAACACAGAGTTACACATGGGATAAACAAACGTACAGTCAATAACACAATAGAAAAATCTGTATACAGTGTGTGCAAATGAAGTAAGGAGGAAAGGCAATAAATAGGCCACTAGTGGCGAAGTAATTACAATTTAGCAATTTACACTGGAGTGATATATGTGCAGATGAGGATGTGCAGGTAGAAATACTGGTGTGCAAAAGAGCAGAAAAACAAAAACAAATATGGGGATGAGGTAGGTAGTTGGTTGGATGGGCTATTTACAGATGGGCTGTGTACAGCTGTAGCGTTCGGTAAGCTGCTCTGACAGCTGACGCTTAAAGTTAGTGAGGGAGATATAAGTCTCCAACTTCAGTGATTTTTGCAATTCGTTCCAGTCATTGGCAGCAGAGAACTGTAAGGAAAGGCAGCCAAAGGAGGTGTTGGCTTTGGGGATGACCAGTGAAATATACCTACTGGAGCGCAAGCTACGGGTGGGTGTTGCTATGGTGTTGCTGTGCTGTGTATCCACTGAACCTAACCTGAGTTCTGTGTATTCACTGATCCTAACCTGAGTGCTGTGTATCCACTGAACCTAACCTGAGTTCTGTGTATTCACTGAACCTAACCTGAGTGAGCTGAGAAAAGGCGGAGCTTTACCTAGCAAAGACTTGTAGATGACCTGGAGCCAGTGGGTTTGGGGGCGAATATGTAGTGAGGACCAGCCAACGAGAGCAAACAGGTTGCAGTGGTGGGTAGTATATGGGGCTTTGGTGACAAAACGGATGGCACTGTGATAGACTGCATCCAATTTGCTGAGTAGAGTGTTGGGGGCTATTTTGTAAATGACATCGCCGAAGTCAAGGATCGGTAGGATAGTCCGTTTTATGAGGGTATGTTTGGCAGCATGAGCGAAGGAGGCTTTGTTGCAAAAAAGGAAGCCGATTCTAGATTTAATTTTGGATTGGAGATGCTTAATGTGAGTCTGTAAAGAGAGTTTACAGTCTAGCCAGACACCTAGGTATTTATAGTTGTCCACATATTCTAAGTCAGAACCGTCCTGAATAGTGATGCTAGTTGGGCGGGCAGGTGCAGGCAGCGATTGGTTGAAGAGCATGCATTTCATTTTACTAGCATTTAAGAGCAGTTGGAAGCCACGAAAGGAGTGTTGTATGGCGTTGAAGCTCGTTTGGAGGTTTGTTAACACAGTGTCCAAAGAAGGGCCAGATGTGTACAGAATGGTGTCGTCTGCGTAGAGGTAGATCAAAGAATCACCAGCAGCAAGAGCGACATCATTGATATATACAGAGAAAAGAGTCTTGAACCCTGTGGCACCCCCATAGAGACTGCCAGGGGTCCGGACAACAGGCCCATCCGATTTGACACACTGAACTCTATCTGAGAAGTAGTTAGTGAACCAGGCGAGGCAGTCATTAGAGAAACAAAGGCTGTTGAGTCTGCCGATAAGAATACGGTGATTGACAGAGTCGAAAGCCTTGGCCAGGTCGATGAAGATGGCTGCACAGTACTGGCTTTTATCGATGGCGGTTATGATATCGTTTAGGACCTTGAGCGTGGCTGAGGTGCACCCGTGACCAGCTCGGAAACCAGATTGCATAGCGGAGAAGGTACGGTGGGATTTGAAATGGTCGGTGATCTGTTTGTTCACTTGGCTTTAGAAAGGCAGGGCAGGATGGATAAAGGTCTGTGACAGTTTGGGTCTAGAGTGTCTCCCCCTTTGAAGAAGGGGATGACCGCGGCCGCTTTCCAATCTTTAGGAATCTCAGACGATATGAAAGAGAGGTTGAACAGACCAGTAATAGGGGTTGCAACAATGGCGGCGGACAATTTTAGGAAGAGAGGGTCCAGATTGTCTAGCCCAGCTGATTTGTAGGCATCCAGATTTTACAGCTCTGTCAGGACATCAGCTGTCTGGATTTGGGTGAAGGAGAAGCGGCGAGGGGGGGCAGTTGCTGCGGGGGATGCAGAGCTGTTGGCCAGGGTAGTGGTAGCCAGGTGGAAAGGATGGCCAGCCGTAGAGAAATGCTTATTGAAATTCTCGATTATCGTGGATTTATCAGTGGTGACAGTGTTTCCTAGTCTCAGTGCAGTGGGCAGCCGGGAGGAGGTACTCTTATTCTCCATGGACTTTACGGTGTCCCAAAACGTTTTGGAATTAGTGCTGCAGGATGCAAATTTCTGTTTGAAAAAGCTAGCCTTTGCTTTCCTAACTGACTGTGTGTATTAGTTCCTGACTTCCCTGAAAAGTTGCATATTGCTGGGACTATTCGAAGCTAGTGCAGTATGCCACAGGGTGTTTTTGTGCTGGTCAAGGGCAGTCAAGTCTGGAGTGAACCAAGGGCTATATCTGTTCTTAGTTCTACATTTTTTGAAAGGGCCATGCTTATTTAAGATGGTGAGGAAAGCACATTTACAGAACAACCAGGCATCCTCTACTGACAGGATGAGGTCAATATCCTTCCAGGATACCCGGGCCAGGTCGATTAAAAAGGCCAACTCGCAGAAGTGTTTTAGGGAGCGTTTGGCAGTGATAAGGGGTGGTCGTTTGACCGCGGACCCATAACGGACGTAGGCAATGAGGCAGTGATCGCTGAGATCCTGGTTGAAAACAGCAGAGGTGTATTTAGAGGGCAAGTTGGTCAGGATGAAATCTATGAGGGTGCCCATGTTTACGGATTTGGGGTTGTACCTGGTAGGTTCCTTGATCATTTGTGTGAGATTGAGGGCATCTAGCTTAGATTGTAGGACGGCCGGGGTGTTAAGCATATCCCAATTTAGGTCACCTAGCAGTACGAACTCTGACGATAGATGGGGGGCAATCAATTCACATATGGCGTCCAGGGCACAGCTGGGAGCTGAGGGGAGGGTCTATAACAAGCGGCAACAGTGAGGGACTTATTTCTGGAGTGATGGATCTTTAAAAGTAGAAGCTCGAACTGTTTGGGCATAGGATCAGTGAATACACAGCACTCAGGTTAGGTTCAGTGAATACACAGCACTCAGTATGACAGAACTCTGCAGGCTATCTTTACAGTAGATTGCAATTCCGACCCCTTTAGCAGTTCTATCTTGACGGAAAATGTTGTAATTGGGGATGGAAATTTCAGAATTTTTGGTGGCCTTCCTAAGCCAGGATTCAGACACGGCTAGGACATCAGGATTGGCGGAGTGTGCTAAAGCAATGAATAAAGCAAACTTAGGGAGGAGGCTTCTGATGTTAACATGCATGAACCCAAGGCTTTTACGGTTGCAGAAGTCAACAAATGAGAGCGCCTGGGGACACACAGGCTTCTATTTCCCTCACTAACTTTAAACATCAGCTATCTGAGCAGCTAACCGATCGCTGCTGTACATAGCCCATCTGTAAATAGCCCATCCAATCTACCTACCTCATTCCCATATTGTTTTTATTTATTTTTCTGCTCTTTTGCACACCAGTACTTCTACTTGCACATCATCATCTGCACATCTATCACTCCAGTGTTAATTACAATTTAGCAAATTACCTCGCTACTATGGCCTATTTATATCCTTACCTCCTCACGCCATTTGCACACACTGTATATAGACGTTCTTTTTTTCTATTGTGTTATTGACTGTACGCTTGTTTATTCCATGTGTAACTCTGTGTTGTTGTTTGTGTCGCACTGCTTTGCTTTATCTTGGCCAGGTCGCAGTTGTAAATGAGAACTTGTTCTCAACTAGCCTACCTGGTTAAATAAAGGTGAAATAAAACAATTCAAATAAAACACAGGGCCTGGGTTAACCTCTACATCACCAGAGGAACAGAAGAGGACTAGGATGAGGGTATGGCTAAAGGCTATAAGAACTGGTCGTCTAGTGCTTTGGGAACAGAGAATAAAAGGAGCAGATTTCTGGGCGTGGTAGGATAGATTCAGGGCATAGTGTACAGACAAGGGTATGGTGGAGTGCGAGTACAGTGGAGGTAAACCTAGGCATTGAGTGACAATGAGAGAAGTTGCATCTCTGCAGGTGCCAGTTAAGCTAGGTGCGGTCTCCGCATGTGTGGGGGGGTGGGACAAGGGGGCTATCTGAGGCATGTTGAGCAGGACTAGGGGCTCTGTAGTAAAATAAAACAATGAGAGCTGCCCTAAACAACAGTATACAAGGCATATTGACATTAGAGAAAGGCATAAAGCAATCATAGGTGTTGATTGGGAGAGCTAAGACAACAACGGGTGAGACAACAACGGGTAAACAGCTAGGACAACAACAATGGGTAAATGGCGATGAATAGGCAGAGAAGGTCAGTTAGCTACACACAGGCTGGGGCCGACAGCTAAACAAAATGAAGTACCGTGTTAATGAACAGTCCAGCAGGCATCAGCTGTGTAGCCGAGTGATTATAGGGTTCAATGAGCAGCAATAGATGAAACAAGGAGCCGTTCAGTAGTCGATTACTACACTAGGCGAGCGGGAGACACGGCGTTCAGGAAACTAGCAGGGCGGGGCTAGCAGAAGGATCATCACCAACATCCGCGACGCAGAGGCCAGTTGAGAGCACATCGGCCAAATTACGCCAGCAGACCGGCAGACCAGTTGTGATGGATTGGCGGGACTCAGTGTTGACAAAGGGTCCAGGCCAATTGGCAAGAGAGGTATTGTAGGTGGTGTACTTTGTTTGCTAGCCGGGGAGATGGGCCTAGCTCGGGGCTAACTGGTGCATGCTTCTGGACAAGGGCGTTAGCCACAATAGCCACTCGGTAGGAACTAGCTAGTTGCGAAGATCCGGTGTAATGGTCCAGAGCTTGCGGCAGGAATCCGGTGATGTAGTGGGAAAAAAAGCAGTCCGATATGCTCAGGACTGATATCGCGCTGTGCAGACTGGCAGGTATTATCTGGGCTATCTGGGCTAAAGCGGCTGGAGTCTAAGCTCAAGTTAAGACCGCTAGCAGTGGCTAACAATGACTAAATAGCTAGTCGCTAATTAGCTGGTTAGCTTCTGATGGAGGTTCTGATGGAGGTTCTAGTTATAAGGTCTAGAAAATAGCAGATCCATACCACATTGGGTGAGGCGGGTTGCAGGAAGGTATATTTAATTCGAAAATGGAAAAAAAAGAGATTGGAATATAATGAAATGTACACAAAAAAAACCAAAAATACAATATTTACACGGGACGAAAACAAACACGTCTTACTGCTGCGCCGCCGTGGAAATACACAACACAGGTTAGGTTCAGTGAATACACAACACAGGTTAGGTTCAGTGAATACACAACACAGGTTAGGTTCAGTGAATACACAGCACAGGTTAGGTTAGGTTAGGTTCAGTGAATACACAGCACTCAGGTTAGGTTCAGTGAATACACAGCACTCAGGTTAGGTTCAGTGAATACACAGCACACTTCTAGAGTTCCAGTGAATACAAAGCACTCAGGTTAGGTTCAGTGAATACACAGCACTCAGGTTAGGTTCAGTGAATACACAGCACTCAGGTTAGGTTCAGTGAATACACAGCACTCAGGTTAGGTTCAGTGAATACACAGCACTCAGGTTAGGTTCAGTGAATACACAGCACTCAGGTTAGGTTCAGTGAATACACAGCACTCAGGTTAGGTTCAGTGAATACACAGCACTCAGGTTAGGTTCAGTGAATACACAGCACTCAGGTTAGGTTCAGTGAATACACAGCACTCAGGTTAGGTTCAGGGAATACACAGCACTCAGGTTAGGTTCAGTGAATACACAGCACTCAGGTTAGGTTCAGTGAATACACAGCACTCAGGTTAGGTTCAGTGGATACACAGCACTCAGGTTAGGTTCAGTGAATACACAGCACTCAGGTTAGGTTCAGGGAATACACAGCACTCAGGTTAGGTTCAGTGAATACACAGCACTCAGGTTAGGTTCAGTGAATACACAGCACTCAGGTTAGGTTCAGTGAATACACAGCACTCAGGTTAGGTTCAGTGAATACACAGCACTCAGGTTAGGTTCAGTGAATACACAGCACTAAGGTTAGGTTCAGTGAATACACAGCACTCATGTTAGGTTCAGTGAATACACAGCACTCAGGTTAGATTCAGTGAATACACAGCACTCAGGTTATGTTCAGTGAATACACAGCACTCAGGTTAGGTTCAGTGAATACACAGCACTCAGGTTAGGTTCAGTGAATACACAGCACTCAGGTTAGGTTCAGTGAATACACAGCACTCAGGTTAGGTTCAGTGAATACACAGCACTCAGGTTAGGTTCAGTGAATACACAGCACTCAGGTTAGGTTCAGTGAATACACAGCACTCAGGTTAGGTTCAGGGAATACACAGCACTCAGGTTAGGTTCAGGGAATACACAACACAGGTTAGGTTCAGTGAATACACAACACAGGTTAGGTTCAGTGAATACACAGCACTCAGGTTAGGTTCAGTGAATACACAGCACTCAGGTTAGGTTCAGTGAATACACAGCACACTTCTAGAGTTCCAGTGAATACAAAGCACTCAGGTTAGGTTCAGTGAATACACAGCACTCAGGTTAGGTTCAGTGAATACACAGCACTCAGGTTAGGTTCAGGGAATACACAGCACTCAGGTTAGGTTCAGTGAATACACAGCACTCAGGTTAGGTTCAGTGAATACACAGCACTCAGGTTAGGTTCAGTGGATACACAGCACTCAGGTTAGGTTCAGTGAGTACACAGCACTCAGGTTAGGTTCAGGGAATACACAGCACTCAGGTTAGGTTCAGTGAATACACAGCACTCAGGTTAGGTTCAGTGAATACACAGCACTCAGGTTAGGTTCAGTGAATACACAGCACTCAGGTTAGGTTCAGTGAATACACAGCACTCAGGTTAGGTTCAGTGAATACACAGCACTCAGGTTAGGTTCAGTGAATACACAGCACTCATGTTAGGTTCAGTGAATACACAGCACTCAGGTTAGATTCAGTGAATACACAGCACTCAGGTTAGGTTCAGTGAATACACAGCACTCAGGTTAGGTTCAGTGAATACACAGCACTCAGGTTAGGTTCAGTGAATACACAGCACTCAGGTTAGGTTCAGTGAATACACAGCACTCAGGTTAGGTTCAGTGAATACACAGCACACAGGTTAGGTTCAGTGAATACACAACACAGGTTAGGTTCAGTGAATACACAACACAGGTTAGGTTCAGTGAATACACAACACGGGTTAGGTTCAGTGAATACACAGCACAGGTTAGGTTAGGTTCAGTGAATACACAGCACTCAGGTTAGGTTCAGTGAATACACAGCACTCAGGTTAGGTTCAGTGAATACACAGCACACTTCTAGAGTTCCAGTGAATACACAGCACTCAGGTTAGGTTCAGTGAATACACAGCACTCAGGTTAGGTTCAGTGAATACACAGCACTCAGGTTAGGTTCAGTGAATACACAGCACTCAGGTTAGGTTCAGTGAATACACAGCACTCAGGTTAGGTTCAGTGAATACACAGCACTCAGGTTAGGTTCAGTGAATACACAGCACTCAGGTTAGGTTCAGTGAATACACAGCACTCAGGTTAGGTTCAGTGAATACACAGCACTCAGGTTAGGTTCAGTGAATACACAGCACTCAGGTTAGGTTCAGTGAATACACAGCACTCAGGTTAGGTTCAGTGAATACACAGCACTCAGGTTAGGTTCAGTGAATACACAGCACTCAGGTTAGGTTCAGTGAATACACAGCACTCAGGTTAGGTTCAGTGAATACACAGCACTCAGGTTAGGTTCAGTGAATACACAGCACTCAGGTTAGGTTCAGTGAATACACAGCACTCAGGTTAGGTTCAGTGAATACACAGCACTCAGGTTAGGTTCAGTGAATACACAGCACTCAGGTTAGGTTCAGTGAATACACAGCACTCAGGTTAGGTTCAGTGAATACACAGCACTCAGGTTAGGTTCAGTGAATACACAGCACTCAGGTTAGGTTCAGTGAATACACAGCACTCATGTTAGGTTCAGTGAATACACAGCACTCAGGTTAGATTCAGTGAATACACAGCACTCAGGTTAGGTTCAGTGAATACACAACACAGGTTAGGTTCAGTGAATACACAGCACAGGTTAGGTTAGGTTCAGTGAATACACAGCACTCAGGTTAGGTTCAGTGAATACACAGCACTCAGGTTAGGTTCAGTGAATACACAGCACTCAGGTTAGGTTCAGTGAATACACAGCACTCAGGTTAGGTTCAGTGAATACACAGCACTCAGGTTAGGTTCAGTGAATACACAGCACTCAGGTTAGGTTCAGTGAATACACAGCACTCAGGTTAGGTTCAGTGAATACACAGCACTCAGGTTAGGTTCAGTGAATACACAGCACTCAGGTTAGGTTCAGTGAATACACAGCACTCATGTTAGGTTCAGTGAATACACAGCACTCAGGTTAGGTTCAGTGAATACACAGCACTCAGGTTAGGTTCAGTGAATACACAGCACTCAGGTTAGGTTCAGTGAATACACAGCACTCAGGTTAGGTTCAGTGAATACACAGCACTCAGGTTAGGTTCAGTGAATACACAGCACTCAGGTTAGGTTCAGTGAATACACAGCACTCAGGTTAGGTTCAGTGAATACACAGCACTCAGGTTAGGTTCAGTGAATACACAGCACTCAGGTTAGGTTCAGTGAATACACAGCACTCAGGTTAGGTTCAGTGAATACACAGCACTCAGGTTAGGTTCAGTGAATACACAGCACTCAGGTTAGGTTCAGTGAATACACAGCACTCAGGTTAGGTTCAGTGAATACACAGCACTCAGGTTAGGTTCAGTGAATACACAGCACTCAGGTTAGGTTCAGTGAATACACAGCACTCAGGTTAGGTTCAGTGAATACACAGCACTCAGGTTAGGTTCAGTGAATACACAGCACTCAGGTTAGGTTCAGTGAATACACAGCACTCAGGTTAGGTTCAGTGGATACACAGCACTCAGGTTAGGTTCAGTGGATACACAGCACTCAGGTTAGGTTCAGTGGATACACAGCACTCAGGTTAGGTTCAGTGAATACACAGCACTCAGGTTAGGTTCAGTGAATACACAGCACTCAGGTTAGGTTCAGTGAATACACAGCACTCAGGTTAGGTTCAGTGAATACACAGCACTCAGGTTAGGTTCAGTGAATACACAGCACTCAGGTTAGGTTCAGTGAATACACAGCACTCAGGTTAGGTTCAGTGAATACACAGCACTCAGGTTAGGTTCAGGGAATACACAGCACTCAGGTTAGGTTCAGGGAATACACAGCACTCAGGTTAGGTTCAGTGGATACGCAGCACTCAGGTTAGGTTCAGTGGATACACAGCACTCAGGTTAGGTTCAGTGGATACACAGCACTCAGGTTAGGTTCAGTGGATACACAGCACTCAGGTTAGGTTCAGTGAATACACAGCACTCAGGTTAGGTTCAGTGGATACACAGCACTCAGGTTAGGTTCAGTGAATACACAGCACTCAGGTTAGGTTCAGTGGATACACAGCACTCAGGTTAGGTTCAGTGGATACACAGCAAACTAGCACAACAAATGTGAGGAAGCGTCAGAAAAGTTGTAAAGTTCACAATAAGTACAACTATTAAATACTAAAGCTCTAGGCAAATGTAAAACGTAGCCTTCCGCTTTAAAAGTACACAGCATGAAATACAATCCAAACACAATGTGTTGTAGCTGGTTGGTCACCAAGTTGCCACACCACACAACAAACAATACTCTTTACCTTAAAATCGCTTAGCAATGAGAAACAACTCAAAATCCCCCTTGCGGGAGCACGGCAGTTGGAAGCATCAAGATGGGGAGAGTCAGCTGGGGTGATGTTAGATTTGTTCAAATACGATCTGTCAAAGTTTCTCTGTTCTGGAGAGGAAGTCACTATTTCAATCAATCAATCAACCAATACAATGTATTTATAAAGCCCCCTTTTCATCAGCCGATGTCACAAAGTGCTTATACAGAAACTCAGCCTAAAAACCCCAAACAGCAAGCAATGCAGATGTAGATGACATTTGTATGTAGGCCTCTATACGTCTCTGTCTCTTCCTATGTCTCTGTATGAAGTTGGCCTGGTACCATGAATACCACACACATTAGTATGACTCATAAATTAAACAGAGTGCGGTCTACATGCATTTCCATTAACTGAGAGGCTGGGGGAACAATGGGTTATATAATGGGTTATCCAAAACAGATACTCCATATATTTTAATCGGTAATTTCAGTTTGTGCATTCGCTTACAGTAGGCTTACAGCCTTCCATTTGAAATCTGAACCTATTAAAAATGATATATAAAATAGATCTGAATTTGATTCATTAATTCAGTCTCTCGTTTCTATTTATTTAGTACAAAAAAAGGACAGGTTACACACACACTAACTCACACACACACAAACACACACACACACACTTTACGGTCTTGAGCCTAGAGATGAGCAGTAAGCGTGACGGTGGAGATGAGAGGAGTCAGATGTGACTAGAGGAGTCATAAAGACGGAGGCCCTTAGTCCACTGCATCTCCAACCAACCAATGAGCAGCACAGGCCATTTCACTCTGCTCAGAGATCAATACTCCACAGCTGTAGTTTCACAAACACACAAACACTCATTCAGGCACACACACTCTTATTGCATTGTATTTGGTTCTATCCATTTTATTTAGTGCACAGAGTTCTCTTATCCTGACACCAAAATGTCCTGTCTTGAACCCTGTAGAACACGTGTCAATCTCATTCCACGGAGAGCCGAGTGCCTGTGGGTTTTTGCTGCTCCCTTGTGCTTGATTGATGAATTAAGGTCACGAATTAGTAAAGAACTGCCCTCACCTGGTGGTCTGTCTCAATTGAAAGGAACAACCAAAAAACAGCAGACACTAGGCCCTCCATGGAATGAGTTTGACACCCCTGCTGTAAAGAGTAACTCACAGCCACAATGATGGGCACCCAACCACCCTCGTTGCACTCCTCCTCCTCTACTAGACATGGTTGGATAATTTATATCCGCCATTCCGGCTCTCGAGATGATATTTATGAAGTACATTACTGCATTACTGCATGTGTAACTGCTGAGCGGCTTGGGCCATAAGGCATCGATCTACCTCTGCCTTCCTGCCATCACGGCGAGACCTGGGGAGAGAGGGAGAGAGGGAGAGAGGGATAGCCCCATGGCCTCAAACACAAATACCTTTTTATTGCTGGTAAGGCTTGTTCTGTACAATCCTACAGCATTGACCAAATATACATAGGGTGCTCTTTGACTTTCTAACAGATTGAACATCTACTACTGCCAACTAGTGGTCACATCAGCCATGACATCGTCCCGGAGGTGAGACTGGGGGACTCTGAGAGGATACACAACACACCACGAGAGAAGGTGGGAGAGAGGGTAAGTGCCATGAAGAGAAAGGCAAAGACAGGCTGGAGGAGTGTTGGGAGAGAAAAGGGTGAGTGAGAGAGCGACAGAGATGATAGAACGAGAGAGGCAACAGAGAGAGAGAAAGAGAAAAGGAGAGGCGCGAGGGAAGAGGAGGAGGGTTGTGTGTGAAAGAGAGAAAAAAGCAGTATAATTAGCAGCGATGGCTTTTATCAGATAACTCTGGTTTGAACAGCCAGGGATAGGAATTGTTTGCTGGTGGTAACGGGCAGGCCGCATAGCAGCATGACTCAGCGTTATAAGCATTATAACTGGGGAATAAACACTGGTCTCTGGTCTGCATATGAGTGACAGGCTGGCTGGGCTGGGCTGTGGGGAGGCAGGGGAGGACAAAGGGGTGGGAGAGAGTACTTTGCACTTCCTCATTTTGCCATCATTTGGGCGAGTTTGCTTTTATTTGCCATGCGTCCTGGTTGAATGTACGCAATACCATACCTGATTTATGCCTTTCATTTCAATGTATTCTGGTGATGTATCTGTCAGTGTTTGCATTTATAGGTCAGCTGCTTAGCGCGCCGGTTGCTTTCATTTCGATGTCGGCCTTGTAACACGATGGCCTTTTTACTTTAGTGGCTTTCATTTGTAAGTTGTGTTGCGTCTTTTGAGTGTGATTAGAGCGGACCCTAGCTGGATCCCAGCAGCACTAGGCTGTAGATATTACTCATGTGCTAACATTACTAGGCAGCACCAGGCTGTAGGTAGTCACAACGCTCCAGCGATGGAGGGGTATTTCTGGAGAGAAGCAGCCTGGAAGCGTATCTCTGGGCAACTCGATTTTCCCCCGGTTATCGCCGTGGGAAACGTGTGTGTGTGTGTGTGTGTGTGTGTGTGATTGTATGTGTAACGGGAAATAGAAAATAATACCCATTACAAGATTATAGGAAGAGTATGAATATTTCAGCTGCAGTGGAATTCTGTTCCCTTTGTCTTCTTCCAATCGTCTTCCACTAACCTCACCACATCTTCTGCTTTTTATTCTCTTCCCTTCTTCTTTGTTTTGCTCCCCTCTTCCATCTCTTTGTTGTCCACTCACTGTGTATAATAAAGTAATGAGTCTTGAGGTTCCCTGTGTACTCCTAGAGAATAAACATGGAGACTACACTGAGTGTACAAAACATTAGGAACACCTTCCTAATATTACATTGCCCCCCCCTTTTGCCCGGATAATAGACTCAATTCGTGAAGGCGTGGGCTCTACAAGGTGCCAAACCATTCCCACAGGGATGCAGGGACATCTTGACTCCAATGCTTCCCACAGTTGCGTCAAGTTGGCTTTATGTCCTTTGGGTGGTGGACAAGTCTTGATACACATTGGAACCTGTTGAGCATGAAAAACCCAGCAGCGTTGCCGTCCTTGACACAAACCGGTGGGCCTGGCACCTACTACCATACCCCGTTCAAAGGCACTTAAATCTTTTGTGTTCATGTTTTGTACACTCAGTGTATTTTCCTGTGTAGGACAGGGATTTCCCAAAACCCCAGACAGAGAGAGGGATAGAGAGACAAGAAAGACGAAAGAAAGAAAGGAGACACAATAGAGAAAGAATAGAGAAAGCTGCAGAGATAGTGTGAAACAAAGAGAGAAGGTAGAGCAATAAAAAGCATGCTGATGTGAATCAGTGAGGACAGTCCTGTCAGTGAGGCTCCTTGCTCAAATTGCCTTTGCCCTTTTCCCTCTCTATCCGTCTCTGCCCACCCTCGCACCCTTGCCCTCAGGGTCCTTCTGCTGCGTTTGAGCTGTCTAAGGTGACGCCTGCTATTTTTTTTTAAATAGTGGAGTGTGGGCCCGGCTGTGTGTGCAGAGGGAGAGGTAGAGTGTGTTTTTTCCCGGTTTCGCCGTATGAAAATAGAAGCATAGGGATGTCACCTCGCGTAGTATCCTGGTACCAGCTGACCCACACGGAACCACACGGACGCACACGGACCCACACGGAATACACAGTGCACGCTTAGAAAAAAGTTCTAAGGAGAACCACATAAGGGTTCTTTGGTTTTTCTCCCATTGGGGAACCCTTTTTGGTGCCAGGTAGAACCCTTTGTAGAGGGTTCTATCTAGAACCCTCTGTGTAAGGTTGTTCATAGAACCCTCTTTATATGGTTCTACCTAGAACCCTCTATGAAAGGCTCTACCAAGAAACATTTGATCATCTAAATGTTCTTCCCAGAACTCCATATGAGCGGTTGCACCAGCCTTATTAGCCTTAAAATGTCATTTTTTTTATGACAATGCTTTATATACAGTATATCATAAGGCCTCTCGTTGAAGACCTAAAAGTGATGTGTAAAGTTAGGTGTAATTCGAATCCAGACAAAGTTAGGATTTCCAACCAGTGGAATTTTTATCACCCACAATCTGCATTCAGAATGACTTCCAAGGTAGGAAAGATTGAATACGGAGTCTACCTCAATGATCTAAACTGGAACAACTGTCTCAGTAATGGGTGTAATAAGTAACGGGTGCATTTCCTAACAGATTGGTTTAGTTAAAAACTAATTATGCTATTTATCTTTGTGTAGCATAAAATCTATCAACCAATCAATGTACATGTAAAAACACATTAAAACAAACAATTCTGAAAATAATCCTGCAATAGAGCATGCTTGGAAATATTATATAAAGTTCTATGTAGAACCCCTCTTGCTTTTCAAAGAACCCTTCTTGCCTTCCAAAGAATAATAAAATATCTCTTTCTTCCAAAAACGGTTCTTAGGATGTTAAAGCTTCTAGGTAGAACCCTTTGCCTTACAAAGAATCCTTGTCTTCCAAAAACGGTTCTTCAGATCAAAACAGTTCTTGGTAGAACCCTATCCCTCCGCAAAGAACTCTTTTGGAACCTTTTCTTCTAGGAGTGTAGGTCTCATAAGTGCTCACCCCCCTTATATTTGTTCTCGTTGTTGCGTTACAAAGTAGGATTGAAATGAATTTGATTGTGATTTTTTTGTCATTGATCTACAGAAAATACTCTGTAATGTCAAAGTAGATATAACATTTTATTTTATGGATGAAAAATAAAACACTAATATACGTTGAGTGCACAAAACATTATGAACAGCTGCTATTTCCATGACATAGACGGACCATCAAATCCAGGTGAAGGCTATGATCCCTTATTGATGTCACTTGTTAAATCCACTTCAATCAGTGTAGATGAAGGGGCGGAGACATGGATTGTGTTTATGTGCCATACAGATGGTGAATGGGCAAGACAAAAGACTTAAGGGGCTTTGAACAGGGTATGGTAGTAGGTGCAAGGCACACCGGGTTGTGTCAAGAACTGCAACGCTGCTGAGGTTTTCAGGCTCAACAGTTTCCCGTGAATATCAAGAATAGTCCACCAGCCAAAGGACATCCAGCCAACTTGACACAACTGTGGGAAGTGACATCCCCAAGCAGTTTCCTTCCTGTCCTGCAGCTCAGTTCAGAAGGAAGACTGCATCTTTGATGTATCTGGGTGGTTTAATACATCATCCACAGCATAATTATTAACTTGACCATGCTTAAAGGAATATTTAATGTCTGATTGGTAGATGGGTAACAATAACCAATCACTTCCCTGCTTTATTAGGCTTTCAAAAAGCTCCTTGGTCTTGAATCTGTGCTCGAAATTCAATACTTGACTGAGGGACCTTCCAGATGTTGTACATATGGGGGCAGAGGAAGGGGCAGTTATTCAAAAATCATGTCAACCCCTATTATTTCACACAGAGTGAGTCCGTGTAACTTATTATGTGATTTGTTAGGCAAAATTTTACTCCTGAACTAATTTAGGCTTGCCTAACCAAAAAGGGTGAATACTTTTGAAACAACAACTATTTTAGTTATAAAATTTTTATTAATTTGCTAAAATGTGTATAATTTCTTTCCCACTTTGAAATTATAGAGTATTTTGTGTAGATCTCAATGACTAAAAATCACAACTAAATCCATTTCGATCCCACTTTGTCACATAACAAAAAATACTGATACTGACGATACTGGAACCCCACTATACATCCTCTATGGAAGGTCAGTCCTGCTCCTCCAACCTGACTAACCCATCTCCCTGTGTACTTTTCCATCTCACTAAACTCTTGTTCCTGATCTCTGTTTGTGTCTGTCTCTTTCGCCTGCTCGGAGCTCTGAGTTGTACTTGGCTAATGTGTATAGGGTAAATACAGGCTGACCTTCGTCTTAGAAAGACAGAGCAATCTGACGTTGGCACGCAAACACACACACACACACACACACACACACACATTCTGTTCCTCTCATTGCCAATGACCGTCACGAGGCATTTAATGGTCAGTGATGTGAAAGGCTCTTTCTAGGGTTGATCAACACACGTTTTAAATTCATTGAGCAGAACATTCAGGTCTAAAACCGTAATGTTAGGTTCTAATTTAAACCTTCCGAGAGATTTTGAAGAACATAATCTCAACGTATAGAATTGAAGAAATTCGACTCTTCCAGTATGTTCTGCCTGATACCGGTGTGGCGATAGCTCTCACAGGGCTGTCTTAAATGATGGGGTGAAAATGAGAAGGAAAAGAAGGTGAACGATGGAGAGTTACAGAATAGTGAGAGGTAGAGAAGGAGTGACAGAAAGAGAGGGGGAGAAATGGAGAGTGGCTGTGTGAGAGAGCAAGCATGAGGGAGAGAAAGAGAGATGACAGTGTTTATCCTCAGTTAGAGTGCCCATGGGAGAGAGAGTCCTCAGTGTTACTCTGTAGTCTGCCTGAATACAAGGAAACTCTCCACAAATAGACGCTCTGTCACATTGAAGAAAATCATTGAGACGTTTTTATTCTTTTGTTCTTTTTTCTCTTGTACTGGAAGTGTAGTCTTTTCGGATCCATTTTAACATTTGATGGTGGGATGGGTGGTCTCTCTCTCACTCCCTCTCTCTCTCTTTATCTCTCTCTGCCACTCTCTCTCTATCTACCCCTCTTTCCTCTCTCTCTCTCTCTCTCTCTCTCTCTCTGCCTCTTTCTTTCTCACTCTCTCTGTCTACCCCCCTCTCTCTCACTCTCTCTCTGTCTCAGTCTCTCTCTGTCTACCCCCCCTCTCTCTCTCTGTCTCAGTCTCTCTCTGTCTACCCCTCTCTCTCTCTCATTTTGTCTACAGCACTTTATCCCTTACCCGTTTAGGACTCCAACCGTGAAGGCCAGAGTTGACACAACGCCCAACAATGAAACTAATTGTGCACAAAGGATTGAGCACTTACTCTGTCTAAGCTTAGGAGCATGCCCTATAAACTGTGAAGAGGACTAATGATTTACCTTCTCCATTTCTACCCATAGTGTAAATAACTCTGTGTCTGATCACTACCTGGCAAAGGCGTAATTTATCCTTCATGTTATTTATGTGACGTGAAATGTGTTTACTCTGAATTGTATGGTAAATAAAAACAGAGGCTGACAGAGGCTGACAGAGTGTACTTGGTAAATGACACACAAGACCCCATGGAGAGATGGAAAGACGGAGAGAATGAGGAGGAGGAGACAGGGATGATAGAGGAGGGGTGCGTCCCAAATGGCACCGTATTCCCTATGTAGTGCACTACTATTATAGGAAACAGGTTGCCATTTGGGAAGAAAACATGGACTGTCGTCTGGCATTACATCTAACCTCACCGGACGTGATGAGGGAAGTCGGTACACTTGTCAGGATTTGGCTGTACTGTAATTCAAAACAGAGTGTGTTGCCTTGAAGTGCACACTGACTGGCTGTATTCCAGCAGCCTCTCAACCCCTTTCTGTGGAGCCCGACTGACTGGGGAACAGTTGTTCAGAAGGAAGCCCTGCTCCGTACCCATCGTCTATCACCACATCCACCCGACCCACAGAATTGTATGACCATGACCAATTCAAACATCACACGTGCCAGAACACCCATTCTAGCACAGGTCAGAGATAAACCTCAGTATTATCCTTGATTGTTATTATAATCAAGGATATATAATCATTGATGTTTATAAGCAAATACATACATGTATATATAAATATCTTATAAGCCTAACATATTGTTGTGAGTAGACATGCTGTGTGTGTTTGTGTATGTATGTATGTATGTACGTGTGTGTGTGTGTGTGTGTGTGTGTGTGTGTGTGTGTGTGTGTGTGTGTGTGTGTGCGCACTGTGGTTGCATGTGTGTTCACACTGTGTGTGTGTACTGAGTTTATTTACAAGCTCAGGGTAATAGCTGGGGGTACATACCCATTTATGCAAAGGTAAGCTGATTAGAGAGGAGAGGACAGCATGGTGGGGGAGATATACTCACACAAACCTCCTCCTTTACACAAACTTCCTCTGCTCTCCCAGCTACTGGGTCATTCCACCAATTAGGTGTAACTTGGTGAACACAGAAAACACCCAAAAAGAGTAGAACCAGCTCACCTGATTTTACACTATGATTTGACTATTAGATCAACGTCTCTTTTGAAAAATATATTTCAAAAGGAATAGTTTCAGCATATTAAAAGGAGAGTTCAGTTCACGTAACAGGGTTGGCCTTAATGAGGGACATATTTTTTTTTTAAATGAATCACTAATAACATTAAATAAATAATAATCTTTAGAAATTACTTTGTCAAAGTAACAAAATAAATAGGGATTTAGAAATGTTAGGGTTGAGTGGGTTAAAATCTTCCTTCACTGAACCAAAATATAAACGCAATATGCAACAATTTCTAATATTTTACTGAGTTACAGTTCATATAAGGAAATCAGTCAATACATTCATTAGGCCCTAATCTATGGATTTCACATGACTGGGAATAGAGATATGCATCTGTTGGTCACAGATACCTTTTAAAAAAAGTCTAGGGGCGTGGATCAGAAAACTAGTCAGTATCTGGTGTGACCACCATTTGCCTCATGCAGCACGACACATCTCATTCACATAGAGTTGATCAGGCTGTTGATTGTGGCCTGTGGAATGTTGTCCCACTCTTCTTCAATGGCTGTGCAAAGTTGCTGGATATTGGCGGGAACTGGAACACACTGTCATACACATATATCCAGAGCATCCCAAACATGGATACAGTCTATGGAAGAGCTGGGAAATGTTCAGCTTCCAGGAATTATGTACAGATCCTTGGGGACATGGGGCCATGCATTATCATGCTGAAACATGAGGTTATGGCGGCAGATGAATGGCACGACAATGGGCCTCAGGATCTCATCACGGTATCTCTGTGCATTCAAACTGCCATCGATAAAATGCAATTGTGTTCGTTGTCCGTAGCTTATGCCTGCCCATACCATAACCCCACCGCCACCGTGGGGCACTCAGCAAACCGCTCGCCCACACAACGCCATACACGCCATCTGCCCGGTACAGATTAAACCAGGATCCATCCGGGAAGAGCACACTTCTCCAGCGTGCCAGTGGCCAACGAAGGTAAGCATTTGCCCACTGAAGTATGCCAAATTCTCTAAAATGACACTGGAGGTGACTTATGATAGCGAAATTAGCATTACATTCTGGCAACTTTCCTGCAGTCAGCATGCCAATTGCACGCTCCCTAAAAACTTGAGACATCTGTGGCATTGTGTTGTGTGACAAAAATGCACATTTTAGAGTGGCCTTTTATTGTCCCCAGCACAAGGTGCATCTGTGTAATGATCATGCTGTTTAATCAGCTTCTTGATATGCCACACCTGTCAGGTGGATGGATTATCTTGGCAAAGGAGAAATGGTCACTAACAGGGATGTAAACAAATTTGTGCAAAACATTTGAGAAGAAGCTTTTTGTGCACATGGAAAATTTCTGGGATCTTTTATTTAATCTCATGAAACATAGGACCAACACTTTACATGTTGCGTTTACATTTTTGTTCATTTTAGCAAGCCTTTATTTATATACAAAATCAAATTTATTGAATTCTCTATGTGGTTTATATAATAAATGTCACTTCATTTAATAAAACAGGCTTTTAAAATGTTATATTTTGGTAAAATGTATACTTAAAATATCAAAGGGATGAAAAAGGAACTAATTTGTGGAATGACCGTGCTGCTAGCTGCCTCCAACAGTACAGCTCAGTACAGCACAGGCACACTACTCCACCATCTACAAAACTAAACTATTCAAAATGTCTGGCTAAAAGTCTGGCTAAATACATCCGAGTGAAAGGGTTACGTATAAAAGACACCACATGGCCAAAAGTATGTGAACACCGGCTCGTCAAAAATCTTATTCCAAAATCATGGGCATTAATAAGGAGTTGGTCCCCCTTTGCTGCTATAACAGTCTCCACTCTTCTGGGAAGGCTTTCTACTAGATGTTGGAACATTGCTGCGGGGACTTGCTTCCATTCAGCCACAAGAGCATTAGAGAGGTTGGGCACTGATGTTGGCCGATTAAGCCTGGCTCACAGTCGGCGTTCCAATTCATCCCAAAGGTGTTCGATGGGGTTGAGGTCAGGGATCTATTCCTCCTCCACCAAACTTTACAGTTGCCACTATGCATTCGGGCAGGTAACAATCTCCTGGCATCCGCCAAACCCAGATTTGTCCGTCGGCCTGCCAGATGGTGAAGTGTGATTCATCACTCCAGAGAACGCGTTTCCACTGCTCCAGAGTCCAATGGCGATGAGCTTTACACCACTCCAGCCGATGCTTGGGATTGCGCATGGTGATCTTAGGTTTGTGTGTGGCTGCTCAGCCATGGAAACCCATTTCCTGAAGCTCCCGACGAACAGTTCTTGTGCTGACGATGCTTCCAGAGGCAGTTTGGAATTCGGTAGTGAGTGTTGCAACCGAGGACAGATGTTTTTTACGCGCTATGCGCTTCAGCACTTGGAAGTCCCGTTGTGTAAACTTGTGTGGCCTACCACTTCGCGGCTCTTAGACGTTTCCACTTCACAATAACAGCACTTACAGTTGACCGGGGCAGCTCTAGCAGGGCAGAAATTTGTCAGACTGACTTGCTGGAAAGTTGGCATCCTATGAAGGTGCCACGTTGAAAGTCACTGAGCTCTTCAGTACGTACCATTCTACTGCCAAAGTTTGTCTATGGAGATTGCATGGTTGTGCGCTCGATGTTATGCACCTGTCAGGAACGGGTGTGGCTGAAATAGCTGAATGGGTGTCCACATACTTATAGTGTATTAGGTGGTATGAAATACTAAAGCTAATATGTATGACTGTATAAAGTGGAGCTCATATTCAGCATATACTGCACCTTGCCTCTGTAAGTAGTGAGATAGATACGCGCAGCCGCGTTAGCCTCCAGGACTCTACTAGTCAGAAGTTCCAAAGCAATATATTTAGCTGTCTGATCATTGTTATGCGTGCAAAATCAATTAAGTGTCTAAATAGGTCATTTACAACCCAGCAGTCAGTTGTGTGTGTGTGTGTGTGTGTGTGTGTGTATAAAGCCAGTATGTGTGTAATGTGAGTGAATATGTAGTCTACTATGAGTGGTCTTGTATCTAATCCATAGACCTGTATAAAGATCTAATCCCTGATTAAGACAAAAACCATAGAGTGGGGGACATGATGGTGCCCTTTACTCTATGGTGTTTTTTCTGTGGTCATGTCATCTGCTTTAGCTGGCAGGAGGAACAGGAGAAATAGAAGGCACATTTATACTGTCCAATTAACCAGCCAAGTCATTACAAACACAGATACCATACCTCTCGGTTACTCACTCCCTGTTATACTAATGAGAAGGCAAGGAAGAGAAAGAGAGCGAGGGGGAGGGAGGTTACCTGACATGACCTACCTTGGCTGTGTCCTGTTTTCCATGGATCTGGTGTCCTGATGAAGCCTGGATTCAGAGAAAGTGAAACAGCCAGGTAGAACACTGAGTACCTGCACGATGCATGGTAACCGGCACGAGACAACATGAATAAGTGAAACAGTTCATCCTAACCGAGTAATGAAGAAGTCGGGAGTGGCGATGCGCGCAACCATCCTGTCTGAACGCACCACACGACAAGTAGCCTATACCGAAGCCTACAATGGGTTTAGATGTGTTGTAACTTTTCTTAGGGCTATCCTGTGATAACAATTATTTGTTCATGTTTGTATAACCTGTTTATATATCTAAAATGACTACCTCATGAAAAAAAACACGGGCGCGTGAGGTTGCGCCGGAGGTGGGGGCGGGACAAGCCGAAGTTCTCAACGTTCGGAGAGCGCGCGCTGACATCAACCTCCCCATGCGCAGCGCCCAGAAAAATATCGCTCTACATTTTACCAATCGACTCCCGCTGTGTGTTTACTAAATAGTCCTACTTTTCATATACAAGACATTCCCAGAGCACCGAGGTGTAGATGAATCCTTCCGGAATAGTCACCGTGGTGCTTCTGCTGGTGGTCCTGACAGCGCAAGGTAAGAGAAGCTTTATGAAGACGTGGGGATGTGGGAGAGTTTGGGGAGAGCTGAACCAACTCACAACAGAAGAGAGCTGAGCGCTACTGCAGACTTCACATAGTATAATACAGACTATTCATTACACAGATACATCAATTGTTTATCCTATGTATGTGTGTTCTGTCTTATTGTAAACAGTTGAAGTTGTTGTTGGGGTGTTCCTTCTGATTGTGCGACGCACTAGACACCCCGTCTTTCAATCCGTAGCATGTCCCATAGGAAACATCTCCCGACAGAAATTCACGAAATGCATTTGTAAAGATTGCTGTGTTGGCATGTTTGAGCTTTTCGACCGAAGTAATTGTCTTTGCGTGTGATTCTGTGGTAGCCTAACTTGGAGAATCAACTAAACCTCATAAATATATATATTTTTATAGGCTACAAAAGTTGGTCAAAATCGCAACGCTATCTATTCAGATAAGGCTACGGTTCGTTATCCCAGGGGATGAGCAGTGCTGATGACATGTCACGCCATTAATATACTATACAGCAGGCCAACGTCAGCCCTCGAGCTACCATAGACAACCCATCCGCACCGCGTGCATTCACGCGCTATGTTTCCAAACCAAACTGAGCTGCATGTAGTCGACCCTAGCCTTGAACATTGTGCATCATACACACGGGTTTGTCTATACCTGAGTTAAACATAACGGTCCATTTCAGAGCTCACACGTGCATGTAATCTGGACTGTTTGGGGTGAGGTACTCATATGTCTCTGCATTCTACAGGCCTATGTCTGTTCTCTTCTACTCTAACTTTATTGTTCCATCATGTTCTGTTCTGTTTAGTCATTCTGCTGTTCCACTCTGTTCTCTTCTGTCCCGTGCCACAGCGTTCTGTCCTTTGTTCTCATCTCGTTGCCCAGGGCTGGTTCTGGTTCTATCCATCTCTCAATGTGTTGTTTGTGTGTCTTTCTCTCTCTCTGTGTGTGTGTGTAAGACCCTTCCTGTAAAACCCTCGTCCTCGTGTGTTGGTTAAGGCATTCTGATCCCTACAGACTTCCCAGGGGACAGGGGCTAAGTGCTTTACAGTCCCACCAATGATATTTATAACTAACTCAAGATACTGTAGTTCATCTGTGTGGTTTACAGTGGGAGATTATAACGTATGGTGGGCAGAACAAGCAAGGAGGTGGACAAAGCCAAGCACAAGCTTGCGAGATCCTATTGGGGGCGTTGTAGCATGTATTTGCGTAGTGGGCTTGTGCATTCCACCTTGCACTCCTAAACAACGTTTTTTTTGTACATTTTGTCAAAGCGTCGAGTCTATAAAACTTAGTGCAGTGTGTTTGTAACAGATTCTAGTTTTGGGAACAGAAAAATGCATTGAGATCGGATGTTTCATCGAAAAGTGTGCAGAATGTCGGACCAGTTTCACCTAATTCCATCTCCCACTAACAGTGACTGGCCTCTCTCTCACTACCATATTTGGTGATGAGAAAACGTTCTAAACGGATGCTTCAGCTTTATGGCTCCTGTGGCATGTCTGGGTTTTCCCTTCTGTCCATGGTCCCACTGTAGCAGCCTGTGAGAGACTGGGACTCACAACTCTCTCTAATGATTGTGTTTATGTTTATGAGAAGGTCTCTGTAAAACCACCAGTGTTTACTTCAGTATTGTCCTTGACCTGTTCTGGACGGGTGCAAGACAGATATGGTGTTATTATAAAACTTTGCCTTAAGGTAATATACTGTTTCTAGGATAACTGGCATCACATTATCCAGATTACACCATAAGAAAAAAGGTGCTAGATCCTAAAAGGGTTATTCGGCTGTCCCCATAGGATAACCCTTTGAAGAACCCTTTTTGGTTCCAGGTACAACCCTTTTGGTTCCAGGTAGAACCCTTTCCACAGAGGGTTTTACATGGAACCAAGAAGGGTTCTACCTGGAACCAAAAAGGGTTCTCCTATGGGGACAGCTGAAGAGGTTTTCATCTTGGGTCCTGTCGGGGTGACTTGTGCTGTTTGACATTAACATGGACATGGAGATATATTACATTTCATTAAATTAAATAGTTATATTTAATTATATGGCTCACTTGTCTGCCTACCTCTCCCCTCACTCTTCCTCCCCCCTCTGCCTACCTCTCCCCTCCTCTCTCTCTTCCTCCCCCTCTGCCTACCTCTCCCCTCCTCTCACTCTTCCTCCCTCTCTGCCTACCTCTCCTCTCCTCTCACTCTTCCTCCCCCCTCTTCCTACCTCTCCCCTATTCTCACTCCTCCTCCCCCTCTGCCTACCTCTCCCTTATTCTCACTCTTCCTCCCCCCTCTGCCTACCTCTCCTCTCTCTTTTCCTCCCCCCTCTTCCTACCGCTCCCCTCCTCTCTCTCTTCCTCCCCCGTCTGCCTACCTCTTCCCTCCTCTCTCTCTTCCTCCCTCCTCTGCCTACCTCTCCCCTCCTCTCTCTCTTCCTCCCCCTCTGCCTACCTCTCCCCTTCTCTCTCTATTCCTCCCCCTTCTGCCTACCTTACCACTCCTCTGCCTTTCTCCCCCTCTGCCTACCTTTCCCTCCTCTCTCTCTTCCTCCCCTCTCTGACTACCTCTCCCCTCCTCTCTCTCTCTTCCTCACCCCTCTGCCTACCTCTCCCCTCCTCTCTCTCTCTCTCCTCCCCCCTCTGCCTACCTCTCCCCTCCTCTCTGTCTTCCTCCCCCCTCTTCCTACCTCTCCCCTCCTCTCCCTCTCCCCTCCTCTCTCTCTTTCTTCCCCTCTGCCTCCCCCTTGTCCCCTCCATCCAGGTGCCGTGGTGAATGTGTGGGCTTTGTCTCAGTCAGGGCTGTATCCTGGTCATTGTGTAGATTAGAGTATACATTACAGTACACCTCTCAGAAGGGGGGCCATCCAGCCTCCCATACTGAGGCATTACAACAGGTATTGTCTCCTCTGTAACAGAGGAATTGCTGATACTGCAATCAATGGATTTGGGGTATATATAGTGAGGGACAGAGGCTGAGGGAATTTGGAAGTAAGGGATGACAGATAGGTACACTAGAAAGAGGCAGTCAGAGTTATGTGTATTCATAATATTCAAAGAGTGTTTAAAAGAGTCTACTCCCAAAGTCCTACTTCTGGTCTTACTAAACTCAAACCTCAGTCTATGCCTTATCTCTGCACCTAGACTGAAACCTAAGCCTAGGAAAGCCTATGGGCCTATTGCAACCATTGTTGGATATATTATCTCCAGGTGATCTCTCGTCAAACTATCAATACCCACTAAGATCACCCGCACAGATGATCTCAATTGCTTCCAAAAGTTCCGGCTCCCTAAAAGCCAAGCTAAGTATGAGGTCGGTCCTGCTTTCTCCTCAAATTTTCCAAGACATGTTCGCCCTCAACAGAGTATCTTCTTCGGTAGAAATAAACCTAATAACCGAGCAGACTAAGGAGTGATTGAACTGTTTGTCAATCATTCAGTACAACGTAAATAAAGTTATTTGTCAGTAATCTTTTTTTTTTTGTATTTTACAGTATTAGGTATGAACTATTTTAGATTAATTACCAGCCTTGTGATTCTCAATGTTTCTGATAGGTCGATATTAAATACAATCTAAGTTTATTGGTCGCATACACAGTTTATCAGATGTTATAACAGGTGCAGTAACATTTCAAACAAATAATAAATGATCAAAAACTAGAAATCAAGAATGTCAGAATGAATCCAATTAACAACCCAAATAACACTATCATTGATCTAAATGCAATCTATGCATAGAAAGACCAACATACAGCGCCTTCGGGAAAGTATTCAGACCCCTTGACTTTTTCCACATTTTGTTACGTTACAGCCTTATTCTGAAATGTATTACATCGCTTTCCCCCTCATCAATCTACACACAATACCCCATAATGACAAAGAAAAAACTGGCTTATAGAAATGTTTTAAATGTATTAAAAATATAAAACGGAAATATTACATTTACATAAGTATTCAGACCATTTACTCAGTACTTTGTTGATGCACCTTTGGCAGGGATTACAGCCTCGAGTCTTCTTGGGTATGACGCTATAAGCTTGGCACACCTATATTTGGGGAGTTTCTTCCATTCCTCTCTGCAGATCCTCTAAAGCTCGGTCAGATTTGATGGGGAGCGTCGCTGCACAGCTATTTTCAGGTCTCTCCAGAGATGTTTGATCAGGTTCAAGTTCGGGGTCTGGCTGGGCCATTCAAGGAATTTCAGAGACTTGTCCCGAAGCTACTCCTGTGTTGTCTTGGCTGTGTGCTTAGGGTCGTTGTCCTGTTGGAAGGTGAATCTGGAAGGTCCTGAGAGCTCTGGAGCAGGTTTTCATCAAGGATCTCTGCTTCGTTCATCTTTCCCTTGATCCTGACTAGTCTCCCAGTCTCTGCCGCTGAAAAACATCCCCACAGCATGATGCTGCCACCACTATGCTTCACCGTATGGATGGTGCCAGGTTTCCTCCAGACGTGACACTTGGCATTCAGGCCAAAGAGTTCAATCTTGGTTTCATCAGACCAGAGAATCGTGTTTCTCATGTCTGAGAGTCCTTTAGGTTCCAAACTTCTTCCATTTAAGAATGATGGAGGCCACTGTGTTCTTGGGGACCTTCAATGCTGCAGAAATGTTTTGGTACCCTTCCCCAGATCTGTGCCTCGACACAATCCTGTCTCGGAGCTCTAGGGACAATCCCTTTGACCTCATGGCTTGGTTTTTGCTCTGGCATGCACTGTCAACCGTGGGACCTCATATAGTCATGTGTGTGCCTTTCCAAATCATGTCCAATCAGTTTATTTTACCACAGGTGGACTCCATGGAAACAGCATGCACCTGAGCTCAATTTCAAGTCTCATAGTGAAGGGTCTGAATACATATGTAAAGGTATTTCTGTTTGTTTTATTTTTAATACATTTGCAAAACTTTCTAAAAACCTGTTTTCGCTTTATCATTACGGGGTATTGTGTGTAGACTGATGAGGAAAAAAATGTATTTAATCTATTTTAGAATAAGGCTGTAACTTAACAAAATGTGGAAAAAGTCCAGGGATGTGAAAACTAGTCAGAATGCTCAGTATATAGTCAGAATGATATATACAGCAGTAGATTTATTACCATGAAGAATCCTGTAGATAAATATGTGGTGTGTATAGATAGTGTAACAAAAATGGAATGTACATTATATTAGAATTGGCTATGTGAGAAAATAGTATATGGAAGTGTCCAGTGTTTAATGAAGTGTCCAGTGTTTAATGTCTCTATTTACATGGAACAGCAGTGTTGGCTGTGTGTGTGTGAGTCTATATGCGAGTACAGGAGTCTGCTTGTGTGTGAGCTTGTGTGTGTGTGAGTCTATCTCCTACAACAGGACATGGCGTGATGGCTGTTCAACAGTCTGATGGCCTGGAGATAGAAGCTGTTTTTCAGTCTTTCGGTCCCGGCTTTGATGCTTATTCATTGGGGGCGTGAATACAGTACCTAGACACTGCCGTCTGGAGTTAAACTCGCTTGACACGGTAACACGAGATCAACTGATCTGCTGGTTTATTCTTGTGGGTTTTTGGTTGCTAGCAAGTTTTGTCTTAACACTCAGATGCATGCAATCTCCCGTTAGTAGCATTGTAGGCAATACAGTGCCTATACACAGATGCAAGTTCTGCCTGTTGGTTCCAATGGGCCAAATCAAATAGCTTCATCTTCACCTTTCCAAACCCTTACATCCAGCCCCAGTTTTACAAAGCAGTGCTGCGCTTCTCAGTGGTGCCTCTCCCACAACCCAAACAGTAAAACTGCCGCCCAATTTGCCTTTTCGTGGTGTGTGTGTCTACGTGTGTTTGTGTGCGTTTATGTGTGTGTGTATTAGCGACCCTTTGGTCTTAGACACACACGCACGCGCACACACTCACTCACGCACACGCGCGCACACACACACACACAGGATAGGCAATGTTAAGTGGACCAATGGTTAAATCTCATGCAGATTGTGCAAATGTTCTTTCTAGTTGTACTGTGGCCAACATTAGCAGCCATGCATTTAGCTAAGTGGCCAATACTGGCCTTGATACTTATAGACACAGCATGCTTTTTATGGATGTTAGTTCTGTTCACTCCCTCACTCCATATTCAAAATGTTTAGTACGTTCGGAAGAAACTCAACCACGACCTCCACTCCTAATTGCATTACCGCTGCTTGACTGCGTACGTACATTTATGAATCATGATGCATACGCCACTGTGTATTCAACTCAACAATACTCACTGCGTGCGTTCATGTCACACACATTTGTGAAGTCTGTAGATGCTGTTGTGTGTGGCAGTTCAGATTATCCAGATTACACTCTTATCATATTTTCTTCTATCTAGAACCTAAAAGGGATTCTTTGGCTGTCCCCATAGGAGAACCCTTTGAAGAACCCTTTTTGGTTACAGGTAGAACCCTTTCCACTGTGGGTTCTACATGGAAGTCAAAAAGGGTTCTTCCTGGAACCAAAAAGGGTTCTACCTGGAACCAAAAAGAGTTCTCTTATGGGGACAGCGAACCCTTTTGGAACCATTTTTTCTAAGAGTGTACTTCTCCTGTGGAATCCCATCCAAGTAAACTGCCGCGTACGTGACTCTGAGTGTGTGTGTCCCTGGTGTGGGGCAGTTGGAGTGTGAGAGGTTCAGTGGATTTTTTTGTAACAGGGAATGGCGTTTTTGTTATTGTTAGAGATACGCTATAAACTCCCAATGACCTCAGTAAGCAGGGTTGCTAAATAGTTGGCTAGCAGACATTAGCATCAGCTCCTCACTGTGACATTCTGCATGCAACAGGGGAGCAGTATGGAGAGTATGGTAATCAAGGGTGGATGGATAGAGAGGCCACACACGTGAATGTGCGCACGCACGCATGTTTGCTGAAGATACACACGCAGGCGCACACTCTGCTTGATTGGATGGTCACACATCCACTAGTCACACTCATTCCTCTAGTGAATCATAAAGCATGTCCCAGACAGACCCAATGAATGTAACACTCTGAAGACAACAAACGCTATCTCCTCTCTTCTTTCTCTCTCTTTCCCTGTCTTTCTCTCCTTCTCTCCCTCTCACTCTCTCTCTCTCGCTCACAAACACACACACGCATACACTCACGCACGCAATCGCACATGCGCACACACACACTAACTCTCTCTCTCAGACCAATCAGAGCCTTCAGCTTCTTATTGGACATAATTAGTTCCTTGGGAGCGTGCGATACGCAGCCTCACGCCTCGTGGTCGATCATTGTCAAGCGATCAAAGGGCTCTCAGCCAATGAGGCTTCAGGTCTCGAGAGCTCTCTGCTCCATTAACACAGAGTTGAATACTGTTTGGCTTCTTAAAGCCAAATCTATGTGGGCCGTTTGAACGGACTTCTATGTGTCCACTTAGTGTTTTCTAAGAGCTGTCTCTGAGGGTTAGATTATCTGGACTGAGATTTGGGATGAAGAGTTGGTTAATCAGTAGGAGGACCAAGTCCTCGTGCTCTTCCTCAATCATATCTACACTTCTGTCTCTAGGTGTTTCCGTTTCCATACAGAGCACAAACCACACATCCTTGCGTCTTGACTGACCCACGTTTAATAGGAAGGCTGCCTGTTTCTATCACAGTGATGTCACCAGAAGTTGAAAAGTGAGAGGCTCCTGTTAAGTCTATGTGATGTAAGAGACCTTCCAATCCACACAGAGATTAAGAAAGAAAGGCAGAAGGATGAAGGAGGGGGAAGAAAGGAAGAAGCGGAGGAAATATTTTTATTTTATTTTTCAGTGCGAACAAAAGGTCCAATTTAATGAACTGATTTATAATTGCCCTCGTTTCCCCTACCCAATTAGGGACTTAAACAAGGTTCTCAGAGCACAGCCAATCAGGGACCAGAGCTGTGTTTTAACGTCGGCAGGTAGCGAAAGCAGAAATTACAGCCGTCCACTTTGCTCTCTCTGGAGAGCGGCTTTTTCATTAAGCTCGAAGACTCGGCAGCGCTCGGCGCCGCTTCAAGTGACCTCAGGAAACTTTGTGATCTTACAAACTTCTTCAGAGATTATCACTTTTACATGGAGCTTTAGGGACTGGCTGCTGTGGAAAATGTTAGAAGATTTGAGGAGACGTTTGAGCCACGTTTAGCCACATTTGACATTTGAGCTTATTTTCATTTTGGTCATTAAGCATATGCTCTTATCTAGAATGACTTACAGTCAGTGTATTCAACTAAGGTAGATAAAACAGTCACATAGCTTTTGCTAACTCCATTGTCAAGCCTAACATGTTTTGTAAGACAATTCCATAAGGAGTTGGCAATGGCGAGAGAGCATATATATGCTTGGCATATATAAAAACATATTAAAAAAACAAAGTGATTTGTTAATTAATGGACATTGGCACAAGGACTGTATGACCTAAAAGGACTGAATAGATCTTGAGTGAATATAACATCAGTGAGAATACTCAGGTTGAAATTCTACTCATCATGCTACCATTGAGCACACCATAGACAAACATTGGCAGTAGAATCGCCTTACTGAAGTGCTCAGTGACGTTCAAGGTGGCACCATCATAGGATGCCACCTTTCCAACAACTCAGTTCGGCAAATGTCTGCCCTGCTAGAGCTGCCCCGTTCAATTGTAAGTGCTGTTGTTGTGAAGTGGATATGTCTAGGAGCAACAACTGCACAACCGCAAAGTGGTAGGCCACACAAGTTCACAGAGCGGGACCGCCAAGTGCTGACGCGCGTAGTACGTAATGATTGTCTGTCCTCGGTTGCAACACTCACCGAGTTCCAAACTACCTCTGGAAGCAACGTCAACACAAGAACTGTTTGTCGGGAGCTTTATGAAATGGGTTTCCATGACCGAGCAGCCACAAGCGTCGGCTGGAGTGGTGTAAAATTCACCGCCATTGGACTCTGGATCAGTGGAAATGCGTTCTCTGGAGTGATGAATCACACTTCACCATCTGGCAGTCCGTCGGACAAATCTAGGTTTGGCTCCTTCCTGTTTCAGCATGACAATGCCCCCCGTGCACAAAGCGAGGTCCATACAGAAATGGTCTGTTGAGATCGGTGTGAAAGGACTTGACTGGCCTGCACAGAGCCATGACCACAACCCCGTCGAGCACCTTTGGGATAAATTGGAACGCCGACTGCAAGCCAGGCTTTATCGCCCAACATCAGTGCCCGACCTCACTAATGCTCTTGTGGCTGAATGGAAGCAAGTCCCCGCAGCAATGTTCCAACATCTAGTGGAAAGCCTTCCTAGAAGAGTGGAGGCTGTTATTGTAGCAAAGGGGGGGACCAACTCCATATTAATACCCAAGATTTTGGAATGAGATGTTCAAACGAGCAGGTGTCTACATACTTTTGGCCATGTAGTGTATGTAACTGGCTCAGTCAGTAGAGTACAGAACGGTGAGTGTGTGTTTGTGGGTGTGTGTTTTAACTGGCGTTTCTCTTCTAGATCTCACTTCTCAAACCACCTGTTTTGAGCTGAATTTCCCACTGACTTCTTAGTCAATAAGGTTCTAAATGAAGTAGGATCCATGTTTTTCAGGAGCGATCTAAACATCTGACTGGTATAGATAAAGGAGACGTGTGGCTCTCATTTGGTTGGAACAGTACAAGCAGCAGTGTGGGTTCAATACCTGTCTGTATTATAATTATATTGTATTATAATGTATTATATAACCTACTAAATACATGTTAACTGCAAGACTTGGATAAAAGCATCCCCTAAAAGCATCCCCATATTTTTATTAATTAACACCAGGAAATGTCTTGGTGTTGTTTTTGCCCTGTTTTCACTTTCAGTCGCTAAATGCGTTCAGCCATTTGGTGTTCACTCTACTCTCTGGTCACAGAATGGAGGGGTGATGCACTGATGCTCACATCCACTGGTCCCAGGATCTAGGCTCTACTGGTGTTAGTTGTCTACTGGTGCAGCAACAGAAAGACAGACTGACAGACAGCTGACTCCGGAGTGTGCAGACTGGGGAGAGAGAAGAGAGACTGGTGGTCTTTTAAAGGCTGTGTTCAATTAACCATGAGAGAGACGGACGGAAAGGAAGGAGAGAGGGAAAAGAATAAAGGAAGAGAGTGGGTGGGCAAGAAGAGGAAATTGAGAAGAAGAGAGGGAGAGTGAAGGTTAGAGAGGGGGAATTAAGAGACTGATGTCCTTTGAAGCCGTGGCCGAGGCGGGGGTGGAGAGGGGTGGAGAGATGTCCCAAGTGAGGCATGATTTCCTGCTCGGACAGGCGTGGGTTTCATGCATCGTCCCGGCAGCCAAGTCATCAGCGGGGGAGTTTTTTTGCAGTTCACTAAATGACCTTCATTCCTATTTTGCCAGGTACACTCAGAATTTAACAGGGTCGGGTAGACAACACACACGCACACACACACACTGCGTTCCAGTCTGGCGGGATTTGCTAAAAGCTTCCACTTGCCGCCCTACGTAGAAACAGCTCCAATGTGAGACTCTGCACACACCATAGTTCAATCAGCCACAACTTTCTACTTTCTCTCCATCCGCAGCAAAGAGCCATTGATTAAAACCTTAATATGGACAAAGTGATGAAAAACTCAAGTTCACCTCAAAGTCCCCTTCGTTAAAGCCTGACAAGGGAGAATCTCTTCATGGTAATGATTTAAAAATCCACCCTACTATTTTGTAAAAGGACTGCTCAAGTGAAGATTATCTTTGTCCTCTCCTTCTCTCACTCTCTCTCTCCCTCCCTCCCTCCCTCCCTCCGCTCTTCTCTCAGGCTGTTTGTCATCTAAGGGGGGAAGACAGACTGTTCAGGAATTTATTCAGGCGATACAACCAGTTCATCAGACCAGTGGAGAATGTATCTGACCCTGTCACCGTGGAGTTTGAGGTCTCCATATCCCAGCTGGTCAAAGTGGTGAGACTCACCTGCATCATTACTTGGCCTATTTATTTGACCTAATTACTTACAGGCTATGACTTCATGTGCATATTCTTTCAATTTCTTGTCAGGATGAAGTCAATCAGATTATGGAGACCAATTTATGGCTGAGACATGTAAGTCAAGTTATCTGATCTAGGAAGTTTAGTCTATACCCCTTAGTACCCCAGTTAAAGCACTGTTCAATGTTTTGTTGCAGGTCTGGAATGACTACAAACTGAAATGGGTTCCCATCGAGTATGACGGACTTGAGTTCATTCGTGTGCCCTCCAATAAGATATGGAGGCCGGACATCGTCCTCTACAACAAGTGAGCTCAATCTCTTAACTCTGTACATTATTTTGCAGGGGAGCAACTTTCACTGGGGATGGGGACAGGGACGGGGGTGGGCATTTTTGTCCCCCCCAGTTTTATAATTGGAATTTGATACAAAATGAGGCAACGGTGTGCTTGAGGACGCCTCTGAGTGGTTGGGTAGGCTGTTTGGAGTGTTCATTTAACTGTATTAAAATAAATATTAATAATGTTAATTATGCCCCCCCCCACTTCTAAAACCAGTTGAGCCCATGTTATTATGTTCTCTTGTTGCTTTTTAGCCATCACTGCTAAATGCTAGGCTAACCATCACCAATTGTCTCCTCTCCAGTTCTGGAGGTGTTTTTTTAGCCATCACTGCTACATGCTATGCTAACCATCAACCATTTTCTCCTCTTCAGTTTTTTTTTGCCATCAGTGCTAAATGCTACGCTATCATATCTCCCCTCTCTTCAGTGCTGTGGGAGATTTCCTGGTTGAGGACAAGACCAAAGCTCTGCTGAAGTTTGACGGCACCATCACCTGGATCCCCCCCGCCATCTTTAAATCCTCTTGCCCCATGGACATCACCTACTTCCCCTTCGACTACCAGAACTGCTCCATGAAGTTTGGCTCCTGGACCTACGACAAGGCCAAGATTGACCTAGTGCTCATAGGGTCAAAGGTCAGTAATCCCACTGGTTAGTTAGTTTACTAACTCGTTTGCCAGCTAGTTAGCCACATTCAATTAATGGGTTATATTTGTTGGCCAATTCAATGTGGCTTTACGGTTTTGTTAGTCAATTTCAACCGTAATTACTTCCTGGTCTTTTTTATGACGTAATCTCAGTCGAAGCCCTCTTTATCTCCTTCTAGGATAGAACTCCTCTGGCTCTGCTTTATGGTTGACGTACTATTATCTCCCCATAGGTGAACCTCAAGGACTTCTGGGAGAGTGGCGAGTGGGAGATCATCGACGCTCCGGGCTACAAACACGACATCAAGTACAACTGCTGTGAGGAGATCTACCCAGACATCACCTACTCTTTCTACATCAGACGTCTGCCTCTCTTCTACACCATCAACCTCATCATCCCCTGTCTCCTCATCTCCTTCCTCACTGTCCTCGTCTTCTACCTCCCCTCTGACTGTGGAGAGAAGGTGACCCTCTGCATCTCTGTCCTCCTGTCACTCACTGTGTTCCTCCTGGTCATCACTGAGACCATCCCGTCTACGTCTCTAGTCATCCCTCTCATCGGGGAGTACCTCCTCTTCACCATGATCTTCGTCACCCTCTCCATCGTCATCACCGTGTTTGTGCTGAACGTCCACTACCGTACGCCTATGACCCACACCATGCCGGCCTGGGTCCGGTCTGTGTTCCTGGGGTTGCTGCCCAAGGTGCTGCTCATGAGGAGGCCTGTAGACCAGGGCTGCCCCTCCTCCTTGGGGAGTGGGAGAGGAGATGGAACAGGAGGTGGGAGTATTGGAGATGGGGGTGTAGGTGGAGGAGCGAGTGGAACGGGGAAGAAGAGGAAGAACAGCATTGGGGGAGGAATAGGGGGCGGGTGTGTGCAGGTGGACGGGGGTGCGGTCACCGCCGAAACAGGGCAGGCGGGGGCGATGAACTGTGTGGAGTACGGCGAAGTGCAGGACAAGCCGAATTTCCCCTGTAAGGGGAAAGAGGTGCCCATCCCCCCCGTACCCCCCGTGGTGCCCCCTCCTGCCCCCTCTGATCCGGACCTATCCAAACTGCCCCGAGCACTCAACACCTCGCCCAAAGTCAATGCAGTGGTGGCCTTCTCCGTGGTGTCACCAGAGATCAAACAGGCCATCGAGAGTGTCAAGTACATCGCTGAGAACATGAGAACACGCAACAAGGCCAAAGAGGTAGGACGCTTTGGGTTATTACATTGTTTTACAGAGTGAAATGCTCTTCCTTGTGGTTATTACAGAGTTATTACAGAGTTATCTGTGCTTGAGTTATTAGATATTACACTGTTATTACAGTTACCTGTTCTTTAAATGTTGTTCATTTTTATTTAACCTTAACCTTTTATTTATTTAACTAGGCAAGCGAATTAAGAACAAATTCTTATTTACAATGACGGCCTACCAAGAGGCAAAAGGCCTCTTGAGGGGACGGGGGCTGAGATAATATTTTTAAATGTAGGGCAAAACACACATTACGACAAGAGAGACACCACTATACTACATAAAGAGAGTCCTAAGACAACAACACAGCACAGCAACACATGACAACACAGCATGGCAGAAACACAACATGAAAACAACACGGTAGCAGCACAACACGGTAGCAGCACAACACGGTAGCAGCACAACATGGCAGCAGCACAACATGGCAGCAGCACAAACATGGTACGAACAGGTAGAGACAACGAAGCAGCCACAAGCATCAGTAAGAGTGTCCATGATTGAGTCTTTGAATGTAGAGATGGAGATAAAACGGTCCAGTTCGAGTGTATTTTGCAGGTCGAGTCTCTTTCCAGTCACTAGCTGCAGCAAACTGAAAAGAGGAACGACCCAGGGATGTGTGTGCTTTGGCAACCTTTTAACAGGATTATTCTTACCGAACCACATGGAGGTGTTCAGAACAAGGTTAAGGGCAGAGAAAGCTTGTTGGACACTAAAAGAAAGATTTTTGTAGAGCATTTAACACAAAATCAAGGGAGGGGTCAGCTGAGTATAAGACTTTATCATCTGCATATAAATGGATGAGAGAGCTTCCTATTGCCTGAGATATGTAGTTGATGTAATTTGAGAAGAGTGTTGGATCTAGGATCAAGCCTTGGGGTGCTCCCTTGGTGACAGGCAGTGGCTGAGACAGCAGGTGTTCTGACTTTACACACTGCACTCTTTGAGAGAGGTAGTTAGCAAACCAGGCCAAAGACCCGTCAGAGACACCAATAGTCTTTAGCCACCCACACGAATGGAATGCTCTACCGTATCAAAAGCTTTAGCAAAGTCTATCAAAATAGCAGGACACCGTTGCTTAGAATCAAGGGCAGCAGTGACATCATTTAGGACATTTTAAGGTTGCAGTTACACATCCACAACCTGAGCAGAAACCAGATTGCATACCAGAGAGAATACCATAGACATCAAGAAAGCCAGTCAAGTTTTCCAACACTTTTGATAAACAGGGCAAGATAGAAATTGGCCTACAACTGTTAGGATCAGCTTGATGCACCATGGCTCCCTTCCAAACACTGGGAAACTCTACAGAGAAGAGAGACAGAGTTAGAAAGGCGAGAGATAGGGGCTGCAACCTTAAAGAAGAAAGGAAATAAACCATCTGACCCAGATGTTATTTTGGGGTCAAGTTTAAGGAGCTCCTTTAGGGCGTCAGACTCTGACCGCCTGTAGGGAGAAGCTGTGTGGCGGGCAGGGGGAAAAGAGGGAGGAGCATCAGGGCTAGTCGCATTAGAAGGGCTGGGAGATGAGGAAGTGTTGGACGGGCAAGGAGGCATGGCTGAGCCAAATAGAAATCCTGAGTTAATGAAGTTGTAATTAAAGAGCTCAGCCATGTGCTCCTTGTTAATAACAACCACATCATCAACATTAAGGGACATGGGCAGCTGTGAGGAGGAGGGTTTATTCTCCAGGTCTTTAACCGTTTTCCAGAACTTATTGAGGTTAGACCCACAGAGAGAGAACTGCTTCTTAGAGTAACTAACTTTGCCCTTCCAGATAGCCTGAGTGCACATATTTCTAATTTCCCTGAACAATAGCCAGTAAACCGGAATATTTGTGTGCCGAGCCATTCACCTAATGGTGTCCTTGAGGTGGAGTAACTCTGCCAGATCACGGTCGAACAGAAAGGTCATTACAGAAAACACCAGACTGATACCTATCAGGATTATTTGTGAGGATAACATCAAGGAGAGTTGCCTTTTCTGGGTGTTTGGAGTTTTACCTTGTGGGATTATGAATAATCTGAGAGAGATTTAGGGAGTCCCATTGTTTTTAGACTTGGCTAGGTGGTTTAAGCATTTCCCAGTTTAGGTCACCTAGCAGGACAAATTCAGACTTAGTGTAAGGGGCCAGGATAACACCCAGCAACAGTCAACAAAGTGTTATTTAAAAGCTTAATGCTTAAAGCCAGAAAATCGAATAGACTTGGTGGAGACAACCGAGCACTGAAGGTGTTCCTTGGTAAAGATTGCTACTCCACCACCTTTGGAAGATCTGTCTTTCCAAAAAAGGTTATAACCAGAAAGGTTAACATCAGTGTTCAGAACACTCTGTGGCAGGGGTACCTGTACCAGACAGGGGGAGACAAGAGCAGACAGGGAGCATATCGCCAGGTGGGATCCAAGGAGCAGTGCAGCAGGCAATGGGAGAAGCTTTTGTTGGGAAGCTGAGTAGGAAAGGTGGTGTTCAACCTTACCAGGCAGGTGCATGGTGAAACAGATCAAAACGTCCAAAGCGAAAAGCTGAACGAAAAACGTTGGGCGAAAACAAAACCAAGATACCAGTAAAAACCGCTAAATTCCAAAGCCAGATTAAACTGCAATTAACGTTATTGGTTATTACCTCGTTATTAGAGAGTTAAATGCTCTTCCTTGTGGTTATTACCTCGTTATTAGAGTTAAATGCTCTTCCTTGTGGTTATTACCTCGTTATTAGAGTTAAATGCTCTTCCTTGTGGTTATTACCTCGTTATTAGAGAGTTAAATGCTCTTCCTTATGGTTATTACATCGTTATTATAGTTATCTGTTCTTCAGCTATTGGTTATTACATAGTTATTACAGAGTTACCTGTTCTTCAGTTATTGGTTATTACATCGTTATTAGAGTTACCTGTTCTTCAGCTATTGGTTATTACATAGTTATTACAGAGTTACCTGTTCTTCAGCTATTGGTTATTACATAGTTATTACAGAGTTACCTGTTCTTCAGCTATTGGTTATTACATAGTTATTACAGAGTTACCTGTTCTTCAGCTATTGGTTATTACATAGTTATTACAGAGTTACCTTTTCTTCAGCTATTGGTTATTACATAGTTATTACAGAGTTACCTGTTCTTCAGCTATTGGTTATTACATAGTTATTAGAGTTACCTGTTCTTCAGTTATTGGTTATTACATAGTTATTACAGAGTTACCTGTTCTTCAGTTATTGGTTATTACATAGTTATTACAGAGTTACCTGTTCTTATGACAAGTTATTACACAGTAACTACAGAGAAATGCTCTGCAGTGTAATTCTCTGTGAGCTGAGGTTTTGGATTACATTCCTAATAGTCATTCACCCTCTTGCAGCTTGTCCAGTGGAAGTGGTATATAAAATAAAAGCAGTTATTGGACTTCAGCTAAATGGAATTACCAAATGTGCTGGGTCATGCATTCTTGAAATTCCACAGCCACACACACACACACACACACACACACACACACACACACACACACACACACACACACACACACACACTAGGCTTGGGACGTATCCAGATTGTCATACCAACATACTGACCTTGTGCCATACTGGCATATTCGGTAATAACGTCACTGAACACAGGGGGCACTGTTTCCAAACCACACTCTGTAATCTAAAGGTTAGCAATGCTAACAAGTACATGTAAAATCTCATAGAGAATGCTAACTAAATGCTAACGAGCACATTGCTAACTTTTTCTACAGTTTCTGACCTAAACTATACAAGCATACAAGTAACTCAAAAATGCTACTCAAACAGTTTTCTGCATGCACAAAACAAATATTAGCCAGCAAGGCTCTTGATCCAGGAGGGGACTCTGCTGTTACCAAGTGAATGCCACTTAGCTCGTCCTTGTGTGCTTGTAATAAACACCACGTGACTGGGGACTACCGTAGCTTCATAATAATGTGACGGGTGAAATGAAGAACGCAATGTTCTTTATCTCCTAACCTATTGCACAATTTGACTGCGGATATTTACTTAAAAAGTAGCTACAAATATTAACATTTATAAAAAACACTTCAAAGAAATGGTTTCAACGGTATTGACAGTATTAAAAAACCATCCTGTGGCTTTTTTCAAGTACCCCAGTATACGGTATATATTTTTACACACCCAGACACAAACTGTAAGAACCGTCGCTGGAGATGAGAAGCAGGTACGGAGAGTGAACATTTAATATGGCTCAGACATGGAACAGGACAAGAACAGCATCAGCACCAGGTAACATAATGACAAAAGACAATTAATGCTGAAGCGGGGAACAGAGCTGGGGAACAGACAGATATAGGGGAGGTAATGACACGGGTGATTGAGTCCAGGTGAGTGCAATGAATCGCTGATGCGCGTGACGAGGGAAGCAGGTGTGCATAGTGCTGGGCAGCCTGCCGCCCTCGAGCGCCAGGGAGGGAGAGCAGGCGTGACACAAACAGACCCAACTGAGGCAGTGTATTTTCTGAGAGCATAACTCCATGGGGTATTATTTCTGGTTTCAACTTGGTTTATTCTAAACTGTTCAACCCTTTTACATGGAGTGTAAAGCTGTTTGTGAGAAAAGCTTTAGTACTCTTCTCTCAATTTCAATTTCAATTTAAGGGGTTTATTGGCATGGGTAACATATGTTTACATTGCCAAGGCAAGTGAAATATATAATAAACAAAAGTGAAATAAACAATAAAAATGTAACAGTAAACGTTACACTCACAAAAGTTCCTAAAGCATAAAGACATTTCAAATGTCATATTATGTCTATATACAGTGTTGTAATGATGTGCAAATATTTAAATTACAAAATGGAAAATAAATAAACATAAATATAGGTTGTATTTACAATGGTGTTTGTTCAACACTGGTTGCCCTTTTCTTGTGGAAACAGGTCACAAATATTGCTGCTGCATTTCACCCAATAGATATGGGAGTTTATCAAAATTGGATTTGTTTTTGAATTCTTTGTGGGTCTGTATAATCTGAGCGAAATATGTGTCTCTAATAGGGTCATACATTTTCTTAGTGAGGCCTGAGTTCAGTATTGAAATGATGCACACAGAATAGCCATACACCCTTTAGGAGACAATGGCATCACTTCACCCTAGAACCAGTGGACCATAGCAAGTTGCTTCAGGAAAAAACATGCGCCTGGAACACACATGCATGTCAAGAAACACACACCTGTTCTGACCCAATCCCAGTATACGCTATACGGGCTCAAGGAATACTGGTCTTTTTCTCTCTCTCTGTCTCCCTCGGTCTGTCCCGTTCTCTTGCGGAATGCACATCGTGGTGAATACAGCGTCGGCATCTTTTAGCACAGTGGTCCTTGCAGCCTTTTCAGAAAGGTCAATGATGTGTTTTCACAATAAGTCTAAGACAAAGAGAGAGGAGAGAGAGAGTGCGTTTATTAATTCCCTTTTGAACCTTCAACCCTTTCCTAAGATCACTTTCCTTCTTTCTTACAATATTTCCAATAGCCATCAATGACCTGTGTGCTTCCCTGACTTCTGACAGGCTCTCTCTCTCTCTCTCTCTCTCTCTCTCTCTCTCTCTCTCTCTCTCCAGGTTGAAGATGACTGGAAGTACGTAGCCATGGTGATTGACAGGATCTTCCTGTGGGTGTTTGTGACTGTGTGTATCACTGGAACTCTGGGACTGTTCCTTCAGCCTCTCATCAGCTTCTTCACATGAACCACCACTCTTTTCTCCTTTATTGTCTTTCTCTCTCCGTTATCCTCTCATTCTCACCAATCTTCCTTTTTTACATTATCTTCCTCTCGCTTCCATTACTTATTGCCAATTCTACTGGCATCTACTGTCTTCCTGTCCGAAAGCAGGCTAAACTATGAAAAAGACAGCAGTCCAATTTATAAAACAAACCTCATTGTAACCATTGATGTACTGTGAGGCCCTATTGTTGGGACCACTGCATTGCTATCTCGATTATTATCCATTTATTATGCCAGTAGAGAAGTTGGTTCTCGTTCTAGACATGATGCCAAATGGATGTAGAATATGTAACTGTGCTGTATGTGGTCAGTGGCTGAGTGAAGGAGTAACTAGATGATGCCTCTTTCTTACTTGACATGTTATGATACTGTACTCTACTGATTTGTTGATGATATAAATCTGTAATATCTTCAATCCTGTTCTATGCTTAGGGCTAGGAGCATTTCCTTACCAGGAACAACTTTATAGGAAATACTCCTGGCCCAGGTTATACTGTATATTCAACATATATATATATATACACACACACACACACACACACACACACAGTTGAAGTCGGAAGTTTACATACACTTGGGTTGGAGTCATTAAAACTCGTTTTTCAACCACTCCACAAATGTCTTGTTAACAAACTGTTGTTTTGGCAAGTCGGTTAGGACATCTACTTTGTGCATGACACAAGTAATTTCAGTGGGTCAGAAGTGTACATGCACTAAGTTGACTGTACCTTTAAACAGCTTGGAAAATGCCAGAAAATGATGTCATGGCTTTAGAAGCTTCTGATAGGCTAATTGACATAATTTGAGTCAATTGGAGGTGTACCTGTGGATGTATTTCAAGGCCTACCTTCAAACTCAGTGCCTCTTTGCTTGACATCATGGGAAATCTAAAGAAATCAGCCAAGACCTCAGAAAAAAAAATTGTAGACCTTCACAAGTCTGGTTCATCCTTGGGAGCAATTTCCAAACGCCGGAAGGTACCACGTTCATCTGTACAAACAATAGTACGCAAGTATAAACACCATGGGACCACGCTGCCGTCATACCGCTCAGGAAGGAGACGCGTTCTGTCTCCTAGAGATGAACGTACTTTGGTGCAAAAAGTGCAAATCAATCCCAGAACAATAGCAAAGGACCTTGTGAAGATGCTGGAGGAAACAGGCACAAAAGTATCTATATCCACAGTAAAACAAGTCCTATATCGACATAACCTGAAAGGCCGCTCAGCATAGAAGAAGCCACTGCTCCAAAACCGACATAAAAAAAAGACAGACTACGGTTTGCAACTGCACATGGGGAGAAAGATTGTACTTTTTGGAGAAGTGTCAAACATTTGTGGGCAGATCTGAAAAAGCGTGTACGAGCAAGAAGGCCTACAAACCTGACTCAGTTACATCAGATCTGTCAGGAGGAATGGGTCAAAATTCACCAAACTTATTGTAGGATCTTGTGGAAGGCTTCCCAAAACGTTTGACCCAGGTTAAAAATGTAAAGGCAATGCTACCAAATACTAATCGAGTGTATGTAAACTTCTTACCCACTGGGATTGTGATGAAAGAAATAAAATCTGAAATAAATCATTCTCTCTACTATTATTCTGACATTTCACATTCTTAAAATAAAGTGGTGATCATAACTGACCTAAGACAGGGAATATTTACTAGGATTAAATGTCAGGAATTGTGAAAAACTGAGTTTAAATGTATTTGGCTAAGGTATATGTAAACTTCCGACTTCAACTGTATATATATGTATATATTATGCATGATTTATGATGCTGATTTTGAATATGGTTTCTGTACAGCCATGGTCGTGTGACTTTAACATCATTCTCATAAATACATCATGATAACATGTTTGCATCTCACACTGGGGTTGACACAATACTCATTGTAAATGTAGAAACTGTGAAGAGATACTAATGTAAACTGTAGGGTAGCCCTTTACACTCATACCAGTACACAGGTTGAAAATGGCAGATTTGTGCACTGATAAGTGTCTAAATTGGAACGCAGAGGCTGTACAGTAACGTGCTCTAAATGACGTCAGAGCTCAGGCTCTATGCTTCACAGCGCTCTGTGGGTTTTGACTGACAGCCGTTCTGAACTTCAGCACCTCGTGCGACAGGAAGTTGCCACCATCCCTCCCGCTAATTGGGCAACTTTAGCACATGTTTTGCTGTCTGAGTGAGGGAAACGCTGTAAATGAAGAGGACTCAAAGTATTTTGAAAGATGAGACGTTGATGTCATACAAGCAAGCCAAACACCCCGAGTCCAAATGTGCAATTCACATTTCCATATCATAGAACTCATGTCATATACAGTGTCAACGTTTATGAACACTATGTTTGATGTACAGTTCCAAGATGACATGGTATCATACCCTGGGTTGTTCTGAATAGACGGAGCCTATGTTTGTTGTGAAGAAAGTTTTCCACGGCACACGCACCTGAATGCACTCATGACTCCTTTCTATGCACACCGAATTATGATCTGTTTCTCTGAATTTCGTTGTGAAAGCCTGACACTGTAATATCATATTTTTATAACTTAGCTAGTCATGTTGACAATAGAACAAGCTTTCAAGTTATGCCAGCTTGACCCAGATAGTGATGTATTATGGACCGTTTTTGGATTGTGTAAACAACAACTGTAATTGTGGGATGGCGGGGATGCAGGGTTGTGTTCCAAACAAAACAACTACAACTGTACTTGTTCTAGTTCCTCAACGGCACATCTAGGAGAACTAAAAAAAGCACCTTATAGTTGAAGACTCTTCTTTGAGTCATAAAAGTGCATTGAAATTATTTCGGAACTGGGCCCACTTTGGAGAGGTGTGGCCACTTGGAGACACCAGTTAGTCCTGTCAGTCAAACCCTTTTTTTGTCTTATGTTGCACCTACCCACATTTTCCAGGAATATTCTTATCATGTTACTGAATGTATCAGATTTCGTTATCAACAAATGCGAGGCGAACGGTTGTGTCCTCACCTTTGGTCTACTAATTTCCCCATAATCCCCAAACTGTTCCCTTTCAATTGCTACCATGGTTATGCATATACTTTTCATATTTCTTCTGGAAGAACCATTTCAAATGTAGCCCTATCCACATAGTTGTACGAGTGTAAAGGGGTAAAACCTCTGAGTAAAATGATTTAAAAAGCCAAGCCTGTCTGGTTGCTTTCATTGACAAGGGACAGTGCCTTCAGAAAGTATTCATACCCATTGATTTAGTCCACCTTTTGTTTAGAATTTAGATTTGTTGTGTTACAGCCTGAATTTAAAATGGATTACATTTATTTTTCTCACCCATCTACACACAATACACCATAATGACGAAGTAAAAACATGTTTTTAGAAATGTTTGCACATTTATTGAAAATGAAGTACAGAAATCTCATTTACCTAAGCATTCACACCCCTGAGTCAATCATTAGTAGAAGTACCTTTGGAAGTGATTACAGCTGTGCGTCTTTCTGGGTAAGTCTGAGAGCTCTCCACACCTGGATTGTGTAACACCACACCTGGATTGTGTAACACCACACCTGGATTGTGCAACACCACACCTGGATTGTGTAACATTTGCCCATTTATTATTTTCTAAATTCTTCAAGCTCTGTAAAATTGGTTGTTGATCATTGCCTGACAACCATTTTCAGGTCTTGCCATAGATTTTCAAGTAGATTTAAATCAAAACTGTAACTCGGCCATTCAGGAACATTCACTGTCTTCTTGGTAAGCAACCCCAGTGTAGATTTGGCCTTGTGTTGTAGGTTATTGTCCTGCTGAAAGGTGAATTATTCTCCCAGTGTCTGATGGAAAGCAGACTGAACCAGGTTTGCCTGTGCTTAGCTCCATTCTATTTCTTTTTTTATCCTGAAAAACTCCCTTAACGATTACAAGCATACCCATAACATGATGCATCCGCCACTATGCTTGAAAATGTGGAGAGTGGTACTCAATAATAACACTTTATTCAGGACAAAAAGTAAATTGCTTTGCCACATTTTTTGCAGTATTACTTTAGTGCCTTGTTGCAAACAGGATGTATGTTTTGGAATATTTTTATTCTGTACAGGCGTTCTTCTTTTCAGCTCTGTCAATTAGGTTAGTATTGTGGAGTAACTACAATGTTGTTGATCCATCCTCAGTTTTCTCCTTTCATCGCCATTAAACTATGTAACTGTTTTAAAATCACCATTCGTATCATGGTGAAATCCCTGAGCGGTTTCCTTCCTCTCTGGCAACTGAGTTAGGAAGGGCGCCTGTATCTTTGTATTGACTGGGTGTATTGATACACCATCCAAAGTGTAATTAATAACTACACCGTGCTCAAAGGGATAATCAATGTATGCTTTTAACATTTTTTACCCATCTACCACTAGGTGCCCCTTCTTTGTGAGGCATTGGAAAACCTCCCTGGTCTTTGTGGTTGAATCTGTGTTTGTAATTCACTGCTCGACTGCGGGACCTTACAGATAACTTAATGTGTGGGGTACAGAGATGAGGTAGTCATTCAAAAATCATGTTAAAAACTATTATTGCACACAGAGTCCATTACACTTATTATATGCCTTGTTAAGCATATTTTTACTCCTGAACTTATTTAGGCTTGCCTATTCACTCAAAACATTTCAGCTTTTCATATTTAGTTAATTTGTAAAAATGTTGAAAAACATTATTCTACATTAACATTATGGGGTATTGTGTGTAGGTCAGTGACCAAGAAATATACATTTAATCCATTTTAAATTCAGTCTGTAACACAGTCAACTGTGGTAGAAAGTAAAGGGATGTGAACCCTTTCTGAAGGCACTGTAAGTGTATTAACAGGACTGTTACAATATATATGACTGGGGATAAGTGGGAAATCATCCTCTGCTTTTCAGAAATCAAGTGGGCCTTTCATGTGTGTGGGTATTGCCAGCAGGCTCTGATGTGTGTATGTTATGTGAACGTTTGTGTGTGTGTTTATGTGTGTTGTTGCCCGTAGGCAGGATCCGCTCTGGGGACAAACAGGGTTAATGATGTGATGAAAGGGGTTAATCATGCCATAATTATTATGTTATATATCCTCCTTTGGGGAAGATTGAGGGAGAGAGGAAAAGTGAATTTATGGATGGTGGGTAGTTTTGTGGAGGGTAGTTTAATGGAGGGTAGTTTTGTGGAGGGTAGTTTAGTGGAGGGTAGAAAATAAAGGGAGATACTCAGAGGAGGCAGAGAAGACAAGACGTTGGAGGAAGAGAGTATTCCTGTGCTCATAGCCCTAATTTTCATAAACTATCTCGTGGGCCTTTGTCAACCTATTCCCGGTCCAGGGTTTGGACACCCCTTCTATAGATGTGGATCCAGTGGAGGGTAGGGGATAGTATCACGGTTCAGGATAAGACCCAGATGCAGACAGGTCGAATCACAGATGTTTATTGACAAAACAAGGGGCAGGCAAACGACAGGTAAAGGGCAGGCAGATGTCAGTAATCCAGGGCAGAGTCACAAAGTTACAGAGCGGCAGGCAGGCTCAGGGTCAGGGCAGGCAGAATGGTCAAAACCATAAGAACTAGAAAACAGAACAGGAGTACGGAAAAACACGTTGGTAGGCTTGACAAGACAATACGAACTGGCAACAGACAAACAGAGAACACAGGTTTAAATGGGATGATGGGGAAAATGGGTGACACCTGGAGGGGGGTGGAGACAAGCACAAGTCAGGTGAAACAGATCAGGGTGTGACAGATAGAGGGATAGAGGGAGAGGAGACAGTGAAGGCTAGATGACATGGGGAGTTAACTACAGCCATATAGGAATTACCAGGGGGCTTGGTAATAATGTCATGCTGGCTTTAATAAGTCAACTCATTGTCCCTGTCTGAGACTCTGGGCCGAGCAGCCACTAGAGTTACAGCAATATGACCCCTGATAGTGCTTCAATGTCACGCACACACGCACGCAAACACACGCATGCACACACACACGCACACTCACACGCAAAAAGCATGGCGAAGCATTTTCTCTAAACCCATTTTCTTCTTTGGTATGTATCCCTCACTCTCTATCTCTCCGAGGTCAAAGGTGAAGTTGAAGGATGCTGTCAGCAGCATCGGCCTCTCTGTGACTGACAGTCTAGAGTAAATGCTGAGTCTCTAACACAATCATTTTCTACTACAGTACCCCTCTAAGCTAGACTAGAGCCTGAGTCTGGTTTTGGATCTGACCACACTGTGGTTGGTTCATAACAACCCTTCTGTGTGAGTTATTTAATCCCTGTCAGACCCTGGAGCTCTGCATACATGGCTAATCTATTTGATTATGTAATGGTGAAGTCATAATGCCATTAATATGGAGATGCTGCCTGTCTGCCTGTCTGCCTGCCCTCATCCACCCATACCAAACACTATCTTGGCAGAGGGCCATGGGCTGTCCATAATGTGACCTAAAGATTCGCCAGAGAAGGGTGAGAGTGAGAGAGAGAGAGAGAGAGGGAGAGAGAGATAGAGAGGGAGTGGCAGAGAGGAGGAGGGATGTTTTCATAGAGCTACTTCTCTATCTACTTCTCATAACCCTGTCACCACCTCCCTCCCTCCCTACTTTCATCTTCATCCCTCTTTTCCTCGTCTCTTTGACCTTAAATGACCATGATCCACACCAGACTAGCCATCTAATACATCATTGGACCAGATGATGTGGCCAAGCTCAAAGCATATAGTCAGCCCCAAAGCCAAGCCATCGCCATGTTAGTGCATCTTTGAGATGTGTCAGGAGCAGAGATCCTCTGTAATGAGAATCCCTGATGTCTTTTCATAGCGTGGCCAGCTTGTAGGAGGTGCGCAGTCCGTAAGTGGTGGGGTAATGCATTATTAAGACTGGCGCAGGATGAATATTTTACATGATTTTCTTCATGGTCACAGTGTGACGGCACTCATCCAGCTCCTGCATAGCATTCCAGACTCAACGCAAAGTGTGTGTGTGTGTTTGCATTGTCTGAGTGTTTGTTTGTGTGCATGTGTGTAAGGCAGTAGGATAGTCTCTCACGCTCTGTCTGTCATTTTGTCATCAAACTTGTAGAAACTCCCAGTCTCACATCATTCTTTTAGACAGGAAGCTTCCTGTGCCCTTCTCATCCTTAGGTCTCTATTTCCTACTCTTCATCTCGTCTTCTTTGCATCCCCCTCCTCTTTCCATTTATCCTCCTCCTACTTCGCTCACTCTTTCCTTTTCTATCTCTCCAGATCAGTACCAATTTCCTAACTACCGTGGGAAATGCATTGCAAAGCTCCACAACCAGGCTGATCTCATCTATCCTTCTCCTTCACCCCTCCATTTCCTTCTCCCCTCCTCATCCATCTCCTTCTCCCCTCCTTCTCCCCTCCATCTCCTTCTCCCATCCTCATCCATCTCCTTCTCCCATCCTTCTCCATCTCCGTCTCCCCTCCATCTCCGTCTCCCCTCCAGCTCCTTCTCCCCTCCAGCTCCTTCTCCCCTCTGTGGTGTATTGAGAAATGTATTATGTGTTAATGAGTTTAGATGTAAAATGATTGCAAAAAGCCAATGGGATTTGTATGCAGGGGTTGAGTTATTTGAATGAACAAATGATAATGGGGTTTCCGTTCTTGCATTGAAGTGATTGGACTACGAGATGCAAGGGCGGTAAAAGTTCAATGATTTATTGTGGAATTAGGCTGAAGACTGTAGAGTAGTCGACTGGAATGTGTTAAGGAGAACATAAATCTGTTACGTTTATTATAGGTACGCTTCGGAGTCTCCCCTCCTTCTCCTCTCTCCTCCTTCTCCTTCTACCCTCAATCTCCTTCTCCCCTCCATCTCCTTCTCCTGCTCCCCTGCTTCTCCCCTCCCTCTCCTCTCCTTCTCCTTCTCCCCTCCTTCTCCCCTCTAACTCCTTCTCACCTCCCTCTCCCCTCCATCTCCTTCTCCCTTCCATGTCCTTCTCCCCTCCCTCTCATCTCCTTCTCCTCTCCATCTCCTTCTCCCCTCCATCTCCATCTCCATCTCCTTCTATTCTCCCTCTCCTTCTCCCCTCCATCTCCTTCTCCCCTCCCTCTCATCTCCTTCTCCTCTCCATCTCCATCTCCTTCTCCCTCTCCTTCTCCCCTCCATCTCCTTCTCCTCTCCATCACCCTCTCCATCTCCTTCTCCATCTCCTTCTCCCCTCCATCTCCTTCTCCTTCTCCACCTCCATCTCCTCCCCTCTATCTCCTTCTCCCCTCCATCTCCTTCTCACCTCTTCATCCATTTCCTTCTCCCCTCCAGCTCCTTCTCCCCTCCATATCCTTCTCCCCTCCCTCTCCCCTCCTTCTCCCTCTCCCCTCCATCTCCTTCTCCTCTCCATCTCAATCGCCTTCTCCTTCTCCCATCCATCTTCTTCTCCCCTCCTCTCCATCTCCATCTCCTTCTCCTTCTCCCCTCCATCTCCTTCTCCCTTCTCCCCTCCATTTCCTTCTCCTACTCCCCTCCTTCTCCTTCTCCCTTCCATGTCCCTCTCCCCACCCTCTCCAGCTCCTTCTCCAGCTCCTTGTCACCTCCCTCTCCTTCTCCCCTCCCTCTCCTTCTCCCCTCCAGCTCCTTCTCCCCTCTTTCAACATCTCCTTCTCCCCTCCATCTCCACCTCCTTCTCCATCCCCTTCTCCTCTCCATCTCCTTCTCCCCTCCATCTCCTTCTCCCCTCCATATCCTTCTCCTTCTCCCCTCCATCTCCATCTCCTCTCCATCTCCTTCCCCCGTCCATCTCCATCTCCCCTCCTTCTCCTTCTCCTTCTCTCTCCATCTCCCCTCCACCTCCTTCTCTCCCTTCCACCTCCTTCTCCATCTCCCCTCCATCCCCTTCTCCCTCTCCATCTCCTTCTCCATCGTCTTCTCCTTCTCCCCTCCATCTTCTTCTCCCCTCCCCTCCTCTCCATCTCCTTCTCCTCTCCTTCTCCCCTCATCTCCTTCTCCCTTCTCCCCTCCATTCCTTCTCCTTCTCCCCTCCTTCTCCTTCGCCCTTCCATGCCCCTCTCCCCTCCCTCTCCATCTACTTCTTCCGCTCCTTGTCACCTCCCTCTCCTTCTCCCCTCCCTCTCCTTCTCCCCTCAATCTCCTTCTCCCCTCCTTCTCCATCTCCTTCTCCCCTCCACCTCCATCTCATTCTCCATCCCCTTCTCCTCCCCATCTTCTTCTCCCCTCCTCTCCCCTCCATCTCCTTCTCCCTTCTCCCCTCCATTTCCTTCTCCTGATCACCTCCTTCTCCCTTCCTTGTCCCTCTCCCCTCCCTCTTCATCTCCTCTCAATCTCCTTCTCATTTCCATCTCATTCTCCCCTCCTTCTCCATCTCCCCTCCTCATCCATCTCCAACTCCCCTCTAGCTCCTTCTCCCTTCCCTGTCCTTCTCCCTTCCCTCTCCTTATCCCCTCCCTCTCCTTCTCCCCTCCCCTCCAGCTTCTTCTCCCCTCCTTCAACATCTCCTTCTCCCCTCCATCTCCCCCTCTTTCTCCATCCCCTTTTCCTCTCCATCTCCTTCTCCCCTCCATCTCCTTCTCCCCTCCATCTCATTCTCCATCCCCTTCTCTCCACCTCCTTCTCTCCCTTCCACCTCCTTCTCCATCTCCCCTCCATCTCCTTCTCCCTCTTCCCTCCATCTCCTTCTCCCCTCCATCTACTTCTCCTGCTCCCCTCCTTTCCTTATCTCATTCTCCCCTCCATCTCCCTCTCCCCTCCTCCTTCTCCCCTCCACGTCCTTCTCCTTCTCCCCTCTATCTCCTGCTTCTCTCCATCTCCTTCTCCCCTCCATATCCTTCTCCTCTCCATCTCCTACTCATTCTCCTTCTCCCCTCCCCTCTGTCTCCTTCTCCCCTCCATCTCCATCTCCTTCTCCCCCTCCTTCTCCTCCCCTTCTCCCCTCCCTCTCCATCTCCACCTCTATCTCCTTCTCCATCTCCTTCTCCTCTCCATTTCTTTCTCCTCTCATCTCCTTCTCCTCCTCCTTCTTCTTCTCCTCTCCTTCTCCATCTCCTTCTCCCCTCCTTCTCCATCTCCCTCTACTCCTCATCCATTTCCTTCTCCCCTCCATCTCCTTCTCCCCTCCATATCCTTCTCCCCTCCTTCTTAATCTCCTCTCCCTCTCCTCCTTCTCCCTCTCCCCTCCAACTCCATCTCCATCTCCTTCTCCCTTCCACGTCCTTCTCCCCTCCCTCTCGATCTCCTTCTCCTCTCCATCTCCTTCTCCCCTCCATCTCCTTCTCCCCTCAATCTCCTTATCCACACCACCTCCTCTCCTTCTCCTTCTCCATCTGCTTCTCGCCTCAGTCTCCATCTCCTTCTCCCTTCTACGTCCCTCTCCCTCCCCACCTCCTTCTCCCCTCCTTCTCCATCTCCTTCTCCATCCCCTTCTCCTCTCCATCTCCTTCTCCCTTACCCTTAAGCTCCTTTCTCCTCTCTGTCTCCTTCTCCCCTCCTCCTTCATCTTTTTTCTCCTTCTCCCATCCACCTCCTTCTCCCCCCTCCTTCTCCATCTCCCCTCCTTCTCCCTTCCTCATCCATGTCCTTCTCCGCTCCCTCTCCTTCTCAATCTCAATCTCCTTCTCTCCTCCATCTCCTCTCATTCTCCTCTCGATCTCCTTCTCCCCTCCATCCCCTTCTCCTCTCCATTTCCTTCTCCTTCTCCCCTCCCCTCAATCTCCTTTCTCCCTTCCAACTCCTTTTCCCCTCCTTCTCCATTTCCTTCTCCCCTCCTCTCCTTGTCCCTTTCCCTCCCTCTCCCTCCATCTCCTTCTCCCTCCATCTCCTTCTCCTCTAACCTCTATTTCCTTCTCCCCTCCATCTCCTTCACCTCTCGCCTCCATTGCCTTCTCCTTCTCCCTTCCATGTCCTTCTCCCCTCCCTCTCATTCTCCATCTCCATCTCATCTCCCCTCCCCTCTCCCCCCTTCCCTCCATCTCCCTCTCCCCTCCATCTCCTTCTCCATCTCCTTCTCCCTTCCATGTCCTTCTCCCCTCCCTCTCCTTCTCCTTCTCCCCTCCCTCTCCTTCTCCATCCCCTTCTCCTCCCCATCTCCTTCCCCCTCCCCTCAATCTCCTTCTCCCCTCCTTCTCCTTGTCCATCTCCTTCTCCTCTCCATCTCCTTCTCCCCTCCCCTCAATCTCCTTCTCCCCTCCTTCTCCTTCTCCCTCCATCTCCTTCTCCCCTCCTTCTCTTTCTCCATCTCCCATCCTCATTCATTGCCTTCTCCCCTCCAGCTCCTTCTCCCCCCACCTCCTTCTCCCTCCATCTCCTTCTCCTGCTCCCCTCCTCTCCCCTCCCTCTCCTTTCATTCTTCCTCTCCAGCTCCTTCTCCCCTCCACCTCCTTCTCCCTCTCCCCTCCATCTCCTTCTCCCCTCCCTCTCCATCTCTTTCTCCCCTCCATCTCCTTCTCCTTCTCCTTCTCCCCTCCCTCTCCTTCTCCCCTCCATCTCCTTCTACCCTCCCGCTCCTTCTCCTTCTACCCTCCTTCTCCTACCTTTCATCTCCTTCTCTCTCGCTCCAATTCTTCCATTCAGCCTTATGTTTCCCCTAGCTCTCTTTCCCTGTCTCCCTCTCTGTCAGCTCTGACCTCATCCCTCTTTCCCCTGGAGCTCTCTTCCTGGTCCTTCCATTCGTAGGTGAGGGGTGACAGCTGTTCTAGGTGACAGGGCTTCCATAAGAACATATAGGTTGTGGTGAGGGGACGTGTGTGGTAGGGCCAGACTGTGGTATAAGGGCATGGTCGACTAACGGGTAACACAGTAGACTAGCGGTAAGGCGGGGTAGTCTCCCGTGTTGAGGGTACGGTACGTGCCAGTGCCAGACAACCGTGACTAAGTAGAGGAGGCGCTGAGCTAAATAATTCATTCCAATGGTAAGCTGTGTGAACATACACACACACACACACACACACACACACACACACGCACACACGCACATACCCACTCACATTAGTAGACACAACTTTCACAAACACACCCCCACACAGTGCAGAGTTCTAATCTTACTTCCTACTGTTGAATATTTATGGCAGAACAGAGAAACATTGTAGTGGGGTAATCTTTGATATGTGATTATTATACAGTGCATTTGGAAAGTATTCAGACCCCTTGACTTTTTACACATTGTATTACGTTACAGCCTTATTCTAAAATTGATTAAATATTTTTTTCCCCCTCATCAATCTATACACAATACCCCATAATGTCAAAGCAATAAAACAATACCAAGTTTACAGTAACCTGATCACCCAGGCCCAATCTCCATAGGGTGTCACAGCATGTAAATGCTTGTGTGGGGGAGGAGACCCAATGGAAATGAGACCAAATTCCTGCGAGGACAATAAAACCATTTGCATAGAGTAATGTAGAGTTCACCCTGTAAAGATACAAGTTACCACAGAGATCGTACATCCATATACAGTTGAAGTCAGAAGTTTACATACACCTGTGAAAAACTGAGTTTAAATGTATTTGTCTAAGGTGTATGTACATTTACGACTTCAACTGTAGTTTAGAACCGGGCCTACAACGTAAAAAAGAACAGCATGATTTGGCTAAACAACAAGTTATTTTAGGAAGAAATACATCAGCTGGCTTGAGTGCATCAATGTTGCTATAGGAATGACTTAAGTATCAATTATATTTTAATGTAGATATTCAGTATTTTGGAGGAAGGAGAATTGGGGAATTGTTTGTGTGTGTGTACCTTAATGACAACTGGGACAGAGGATTTCTTCCTGAATCCAGATTTGGAGGCGAAGACTTAATTCCACTTAACACACTGATTACAGACACAGAGAGAGGGAGGGAGGGAGGGAGAGAGAGACACAGAGAGAGAGACAGAGAGAGATAGGGACAGACAGACTAAGACACTAATAGCATCTTACTTGCCTGTAACATCTCTGCTAAAAGCACAGGTGTTTACTGTTAATGTAATATCAATGCACTAACTGAACCATAACAATCTACACATTACTAGAGATACATCTGCATGGCCAAGTTGGAATAGTATGTGTGTGTGTGTGTGTGTGTGTGTGTGTGTGTGTGTGTGTGTGTGTGTGTGTGTGTGTGTGTGTGTGTGTGTGTGTGTGTGTGTGTGTGTGTGTGTGTGTGTGTGTGTGTGTGTGTGTGTGTGTGTGTGTGTGTGTGTGTGTGTGTGTGTGTGCGTGTGTGCGTGTGTGTCAAGAGTGCTTCTCACTCACGCGTACAGTAAGGCCTGTTGCGGTAGTACTCTGCAGCGTTACGTATGTGGCCTAATCAACATGTCACGGTGATGAATGTGATGGAGTAGGATACAGTTCTATACTGTACACAGCAAGTTGACCTCTATCCACACAGGGACTGGTGGGAACGTGTGTGTGACAGGGAAGCCCCTTTCCAGAGTCAGGGTGAAGATCGCGGTCGTACGTGCCTGGGGAGGAGGGTGGGAAGAGGAGTTCTGTGGGAGAGGAGGGGTGGGGGGTGAGGAGAGGAATCCTACAGCAACGGCTGCTGGGAGAAATCAGTGAAGGAGGAGTGTGAGAGAGAGAGGGAGAGGACAAAGTGTGTGTGTGTGTTTCTGGCCTGGTTGGAGGCAGTTGAGAATGGCACCAGTTAAGGATGAAACAGTTTGATAACTACACTATAATGTAGAAAGAATAATTTTGTTTGGGACACTAAGCCCACTGAGTTGTTCTTCTTAACTGACAGAGACAGGCAGACAGGCAGGCAGGGAAGCAGACAGGCAGGCAGGGAAGCAGACAGGCAGGCAGGGAAGCAGGCAGGCAGGCAGGGAAGCAGACAGGCAGGCAGGGAAGCAGACAGGCTATCCCTTTATTGTTTAATATCTATACTCGGGAGTCATGCTCGATTCGTGCTCACTAGGAACAGAGTCAGGACATGTTTTTTTCTTCCAGTAAATTCTACCATTTCCTCTTGCAATACATCCCTTAATTCGAGTCAGAACAGGTGATTCATATCTCAACACAGGATATGTGGTGCGTGGGTTAGTACTGGGTTCATAGTGCTACAGCAGCTATCTCTGACAGCGGTCTCTGTACTGGTGTGGGGTGTGGTGGTGAAGTGATCCATTAATAGCTAATAACAAATATTTTTGGGGGAGAAACGCCATAGTCACAACCTTTTTTGAACAGCCCATTGCTCCGATAAGGAGGACGATATGAAATGTGGCAGTGGGGGTTTGCATGCTAGCGTTTTAGTCCGTCCGGCATCAACCTTTTTTCTCCTAATACTACTTGTCAATCGTGTTCTATGGGCTGTGGCATCACGCGTCAATCATTGGCTGGATTCTACGGGCTGCGTGAAGCAAATGCAATTCAATGACCACGTTAAGGGGAATATGCCATCCTCTTCTAGATCGCATTGACAGAGGGCCACTGATTTGGACCATGTCTTGTCTGTATGAGAAAGAGCACATGTTTGAGAGTGGGGTTTAATGTCAGATGAGGAATTTCTATTCTTTCACTGTCACGACTTTCTACTCAACTCAGTCAGCTGGCCTATAACCCCTCCATCCCAGAATGCACTCTGCTGATGCTGAGTGGCCATTTTCCCATAATTCATCCTTCTCCCTCTAAAACACTTGCTTTGATCAGCTTTGAGTCACTGAGCCAGTTTTCTCTTATCAGGATTTGGGCCTCTAGCTAGTGCGGTAGCCACTAAAGCCCAGTTAACCATTAAAACTATGCACTAACCCAGCTTAAAGGTTTTCAATCACAACATCTCTGATGACTATAGTGTTGCTGATTGAGAGATCACTATTCTTCACAGTGTACAAAGACACCTTCAAACAACAGAACAGAAGCGGTGTTTTCTTATAGTACTACGTTGAGTGCGACAATATTCTGTACATTTCCTTTGAAACTAGGTGATTTGAGCTTTGATGGCCCTTGCTTGCCTCTCCTGGGTTTAGTCATTGTGTGTAATCCTTTAAATAGAAAACAGATTAACCCAGGGGAGAAGAAGACTGTTTTTCTTATTTATACTCCTTTACTGAGTCAAATTACGCAGATAATAACTATGGCCAAACAAGAACAACAGCAACATCAACAATAACAGCAGCGAGAGAGAGAGAGAGAGAGAGAGAGAGAGAGAGAGACTGAGAGAGAGAGAGAGAGGCAGGCAAGTAGGGTAAGCACAAGTACTCACACACACTGCAGCTGCCCCCCATCGCCCGGAACGGGAACCGGCGTGCAGGTTTCTAGCCCGCGAGAATTCCCTTTTCCAAGTGATTAGAAATCGGGCAGGCACTGAGTGAGCGGGAGCCTCTCTGAGGCAGCAGCTGTCCGGCTCCAAGTGGAGCGGAAAATCTGGATAATTTCATTGTGATAATTAGCCTCCCATTTCCTGACTACTTCCACGGAACGAAGAGCGGAGAGGAATTTTTCCCACAGTACCTCTCTCTCTCATGTGACTAATTTAATGCATGCTGTTATTCTTAACAGTAAATCTGTCTGCCAGTTTTAAATGTGTGGTTGCTCTAGATAAGAGTATTCCATAATTAATTATCAGATGCTTTCTGTTCAGGAATGGCAGCAGGCAGGTGTACATAAAAAGCACAACACACACACGCACACACACACACACACACATTTCCATCATTGTGATCTGCGAGGAGTTAATTTGTGTATTTTTCATGTGGTTCTTTTCTCTGGGAGATTAATCGGTATGTTTCTCTCGCTGTCTCTCTCTGTCCCTATCTCTCTCTATCTCTCTGTGTGTATCTCTCTGTCTTTATCTGTCTCTCTCTCTCTCTCTCTCTCTCTCTCTCTCTCTCTCTCTCAATTAAATTAAATGCAATTCAAGGGGCTTTATTGGCATGGGAAACATATGTTTACATTGCCAAAGCAAGTGAAATAAACAAAAGTGAAATAAACAATAAAAAATTAACAGTAAACCTTACACTCATAAAAGTTCCAAAAGAATAAAGACATTTCATGTCAAATCAAATTTGACATGCATCGAATACGACTGGTGTAGACCTTACCGTGAAATGCTTACTTACAAGCCCTTAACCAGCAATGCAGTTCAAGAAATAGAGTTAAGAAAATATTTACTAAATAAACTAAAGTAAAAAATGTAATGAAAAGGGGAGGGTGCAATGTAAATAGTACGGGGATAATTGTTCAGCAGTCTTATGGCTCGGGGGTAGAAGCTGTTAAGGAGCCTTTTGGTCCCAGACTTGGCGCTCCGGTACCGCTTGCCGTGTGGTAGCAGAGAGAACAGTCTATGACTTGGGTGACTGGAGTCTTTGACAATTTTTAGGTCCTTCCTCTGACACTGACTAGTATATAGGTCCTGGATGTCAGGAAGCTTGGCCCCAGTGATGTACTTGGCCGTACGCACTTCCCTCTGTAGCGCCTTATGGTCAGATGTCGAGCAGTTGCCATACCAGGCGGTGATGCAACCGGTCAGGATGTTCTCGATGGTGCAGCTGTAGAACTTTTTGAGGATCTGGGGACCCATGACAAATCTTTTTAGTCTTCTGAGGGGGAAAAGGTGTTGTCGTGCCCTCTTCACAACAGTCTTGGTCTGTACATAGTCAAAGCTTTCCTTAATTTTGGGTCAGTCACAGTGGTCAGGTATTCTGCCACTGTGTACTCTCTGTTAAGGCCCAAATAGCATTATAGTTTGCTATGTTTTTTTGTAAATCCTTTCCATTGTGTCAAGTAATTATCTTTTTGTTTTCTCATTATTTGGTTGGGTCTCATTGCTCTCTCTGTGTGTATCTCTCTGTCTCCCTCTCTGTCTTTCTCTCTCTGAGGAGGTTGGCACCTCGCTGTGCCCCTTGGGGTACCACCAGTAGGAGCTGAGGTTGGTGCTGCGCCTGGGCGCTCTGCTCTACTGCACACCCAATTATGCCACGCTAACCCTGACGCTGTGCCCAGTTCTCTCACAAGTGCATGCACACACACCCCAGCTCTCCCACCTGGTGGTCACTCTGTGCCTCAACTGGTTGTTCTCTCACACTGTGAAACACACCTTGTACTGACATTCAGTCATGTTGCTGTGCTGCTCACACTCACTGGCTACGGCACACAAAGGGACTAGACAACAGGATAGATAATAAACAGCAACAGCAGCGTATGCGATGAGTCAAAAGAGATTAGTGCAAAAAGGGTCAATGCAGATATAACTTACTATTGAGCAGTCTTATAGCTTGGGGTAGAAGCTGTTCAGGGTCCAGTTGGTTCCATGCTTGGTGCACTGGTACCACTTGCCATGCAGTAGCAGAGAGAACAGTCTATTACTTGAGTGGCCGGGGTTTTGACCATTATTAGGGCCTTCCTGTACTGGGCCGTACGCACTACTCTCTGTAGCTCCTTGTGGTCGGATGCCAAACAGTTACCATACCAAGCGGGGATGCAGCCAGTCAATCTGCTCTTAATGGTGCAGCTGTAGAACCTTTAGAAGATCTGAGGGCCCATGCCAAATCTTTTCAGCCTCTTGAGGGGGAAGAGGCGTTGTCGTGCCCTCTTCACGACTGTGTTGATGTGTGGACCATGATAGATCCTAAGTGATGTGGACACAGAGGAACTTGAAGCTCTCGACGTGCTCCAGAACAGCTCCGTCGATGTGGGTGGGGGTGTGCTCGGCCCTCCGTTTCCTGTAGTCCACGATCAGCTCCATTGTCTTGCTGACATTGAGGTGGAGGCTGTTGTACTGGGACCACAATGCCAGGTCTCTGACCTCCCTATAGGCTGTCTCATCGTCATTGGTGATCAGGCCTATCAACATCGTGTCCCCTACAAACTTAATGATGGTCTTGGAGTTGTGCACGACCTTTTGTTCCTTTTGTCCAGGTGGGAAAGGGCAGTGTGGAGTACAATAGAGATTGCATCATCTGTGGAACTGTTGGGACGTTTTGTGAATTGAAGTGGCTACAGGTTTCTGGGAAGATGGTGTTGATGTAAGCCATGACCAGTCTTTCAAAGCATTTCATGGCTACTGATGTGAGTGTTACAGGGCGATAGTCATTTAAACAGGTTACCTTGGCATTCTTCGGCTGAGATGGAGGAACCAAATGAGAGGCAGAAAGACAAAGAAAAACAGAGGAACTGGATAAGAGCCAGACAGACAAAGACAAGAGAATATTACTGGACAAAGCAAAGGATGTCGACTCAGCCCAGTTAGAGAGATAGACACAACACACACGCACACACATACTGTACAGTCGTGGCCAAAGGTTTTGAGAATGACACAAATATTAATTTCCACAAAGTTTGCTGCTTCAGTGTCTTTAGATATTTTTGTCAGATGTTACTATGGAATACTGAAGTATAATTACAAGCATTTCATAAGTGTCAAAGGCTTTTATTGACAATTACATGAAGAGTGAATATTTGCAGTGTTGACCCTTCTTTTTCAAGACCTCTGCAATCCGCCCTGGCATGCTCAATTAACTTCTGGGCCACATCCTGAATGGTGGCAGCCCATTCTTGCATAATCAATGCTTGGAGTTTGTCAGAATTTGTAGGTTTTTGTTTGTCCACCCGCCTCTTGAGGATTGACAACAAGTTCTCAATGGGATTAACGTCTGGGGAGTTTCCTGGCCATGGACCCAAAATATCAATGTTTTGTTCCCCGAGCCACTTAGTTATCACTTTTGCCTTATGGCAAGGTGCTCCATCATACTGGAAAAGGCATTGTTCGTCACCAAACTGTTCCTGGATGGTTGGGAAAAGTTGCTCTCGGAGTATGTGTTGGTACCATTCTTTATTCATGGCTGTGTTCTTAGGCAAAATTGTGAGTGAGCCCAATCCCTTGGCTGAGAAGCAACCCCACACATGAATGGTCTCAGGATGCTTTACTGTTGGCATGACACAGGACTGATGGTAGCACTCACCTTGTCTTCTCCGGACAAGCTTTTTTCCCCCAAACAATCGGAAAGGGGATTCATCAGAGAAAATGACTTTACCCCAGTCTTCAGCAGTCCAATCCCTGTACATTTTGCAGAATATCAGTCTGTCCCTGATGTTTTTCTTGGAGAGAAGTGGCTTCTTTACTGCCCTTCTTGACACCAGGCCATCCTCCAAAAGCCTTCGCCTCACTGTGCGTGCAGATGCACTCAAACCTGCCTGCTGCCATTCCTGAGCAAGCTCTGTACTGGTGGTGCCCCGATCCCACAGCTGAATCAACTTTAGGAGACGGTGCTGGCCCTTGCTGGACTTTCTTGGGCACCCTGAAGCCTTCTTCACAATAATTAAACCCCTCTCCTTGAAGCTCTTGATGATCCGATAAATGGTTGATTTAGGTGCAATCTTACTGGCAGCAATATCCTTGCCTGTGAAGCCCTTTTTGTGCAAAGCAATGATGACGGCATGTGTTTCCTTGCAAGTAACCATGGCTGACAGAAGAAAAACATTGATTCCAAGCACCACCCTCCTTTTAAAGCTTCCAGTCTGTTATTCGAACTCAATCAGCATGACAGAGTGATCTCCAGCCTTGTCCTCGTCAACAACTCACACCTGTGTTAACGAGAGAATCACTGACATGATGTCAGCTGGTTCTTTTGTGGCATGGCTGAAATGCAGTGGAAATGTTTTTTGGGGATTCAGTTAATTTGCATGGCAAAGAGGGACTTTGCAATTAATTGCAATTCATCTGATCACTCTTCATGACATTCTGGAGTATATGTAAATTGCCATCATACAAACTGAGGCAGCAGACTTTGTTAAAATTAATATTTGTGTCATTCTCAAAATGTTTGGCCACGACTGTAGATGGCATATTAAACGGCATATTTTATTTAAAACATAAGGCCCGAGGGGGTGTGGTATATGGCCAATATACCACGGCTAAGGGCTGTTCTTATGCACGGCACAACACATAAGAAAAAACACAGAGGTGCCTTATTGCTATTATAAACATAATTAGAGCACCCGTGGTATACGTTCTGATATACCATGGCTGTCAGCCAATCAGCATTCAGGGCTCAAACCACACAGGTCCTAATATATGATATATTAGATTCCACAGCAGCAGGGCAGGGTGTGGTGTAAGGTTAGAGCTCACAGGCTTGGTTCCTGACTCAGGGAGGCTGCTGAACTGACTGGGCTGCTGGATCAGCAGTGTGTTTGGGTGGGCCACGTCAAGCAGGCCCTGTCAGGGGCTATCAGAGTCTGTGTGTGGTGACACATGATCGAGTCAGAACTCTGAGACGGTATCTGAGACTCCAACTCAGAACTCTGAGGCTGACTAACTGATGGAAAATGACAGGGTGAACATCAACATAGAAAAACAGTCTCAGAGAGAGAGAGCGAGAGAGGGGAGAGAGAGAGGGAAAGAGATATTTGAGAGAGAGTGAGAGAGAGAGAGAGAGAGAGAGAGAGAGAGAGAGAGAGAGAGAGAGAGAGAGAGAGAGAGAGAGAGAGAGAGAGAGAGAGAGAGAGAGAGTGATGTGCCATCTCTAGGGATGTGCCATGTCGGCAATAGGTCAGAAGAAGATTTAGTTTAGTTTCATAAAGCACTGAGTCAGCCATCCTTCCCTCTTCCCCCCTTCTCATAGTAAAGGACTCCCTCTAAGTAGGCTACACCCAGCGTCAATCAATAGCGTAAGGGTCTAGCACCACTCACGTTTCTCTTTGAAGACAGGCGGATGCCAAACCTTTTATCAGCATCACTTAGGATGAAGAACTTGTAAGACTTTTTGTATCATATATTTTATCAACTGAAACTACCGGGAATCATCTACTGACATCCATCCCGACTTCACTGCTTTAAGCGCGCCCTAGTGGATAGTCCGTGCCCTGCATGTGGACTTTCAACTGACATTACCTCTTAGTCTTTCAAACTGCTGCGATATATTAGGCTACCAAGCCATCTCCCAGTGTCTCAGAAGATCATTGCAACAACAGCTAAACTTTAAGAGTTAGTCTACTTGCTACAGTTTCTCCTCAGGTGCGCTTGCACGCACGGTAATCTGCCAGGTGCTGTGGACCCTTAGCTGTTCCTCTGATTGGTTTAGGATCCTGTTTAAACCCCATTCAAACTCCCGCTCTGCTCCCTCCTCTTTGTCACCGCGCCACACGCTGGAGATATGTGCAGAACAGCCGTCGGTGCCAGTCCTCCACGCAACTGGAGTTTTGTTCACGGGAAGCACAGTGGAGGGCTCGTTTTTAATATTAGATAGGGTTTATTTTTCATTGCTAACGGAATTATGAGACTTGTTCATTGCTACGGGGGCTCTCGAGTAGTTGTATGTCTTTAATGCATGATATTAGTTTATAGAAGCCTCTACAGAGCGGATGATAATCATGAATTTGCGGGTGTCTCTGCTTGTCCTTTCGGCGATGTGTGCGCTTTGTCTCGGCACCATCCCCGGTAAGTACAGGACCTGGAACAACTGCATGTCATGTAGGGTGAGTTCTAAACGTGTGGGGCTTACGAGGGATAGCCTATATGGAACGGAAAAGTGCACTAGGTTAGGATGGAAATGAAGGTTCCTCTATCCAAGACACGGAGGGAAAAGCATAACACATCTGGCCTTATATCCAAGTTACGATACGACCTTCCTCAAGATTCCAATTACTCATATTCCATCTGACAAACTGGAAGCATTAACTGCGCGCCTGTTTCTCCAAGCAACCAGGATCAATCCTTGGAGGACGCTCGCACTCGCGCGGGTCTGGTTCTGTTTCTGCTGACAACAGAACCAGTCGACGGAAGCAGTGACCGACACGGTGTTAGGTGACAGTGTCTCTCTTTCTGTTCTCTTTCTGAAACTAACGGTCATAATATCTGGTGAATTATTGAAGGGCAATTTCCATTTGTCAGTAACACCCCAAGGCTATTGGTAAACAATTGGTATATATGTGTGAAGGTTATGTTGAAGATGGCAAAATCTACATAGAGGGTTGCATTTGATATATAATGTAATACAGTTTTGATTCCTGGAAGGATGTTTAGGCTGACAGAATGGGAGCCAGAGGGTAAATCAGCTGTAGCTGCAGGTTAAGGGGCACATGCACACAAACACACCCACACATTTTAAAAACGTTTTATTTTAATCCACCAATCAAATTTACAAAAAAAGGATCCAACTATTTCAAAGGTCCCTGTATGCATGGCACTCAAGGCTACAGAAAGCACCTCCTTCTCCAAACAGCTAGGCTGCCCACAACAGCTGAAACAGAGCGGAACCTAGCCAATTGCTTTGCCCTAGTTTTTGTCAGGCCCTGCAATCTGGAGGCCACGGTCAAGCCTGCGTACCTGGCCGAGACTGCCGAATATCAGCGCCACCAGCTTGCATCTACACCAAGGCTGTCCAAGCATACAGAAAGCGAGGGAGGGATACCGAGACCAAGAAAATCCATCCTTTCAGCTACTCACTCATCTCTCCTGGAGGAGTTTCAGAGGAGTTTCAAGTCCTTTGAAAATCAGCCACAGGCTACTATGTTGCAGTGTCTGTGTCCCTCTAGCCTTCTGTCTGTCTCTCTGCTCCACCCCCTCCACTCCCATTGTTCAACTGTTTTTGTTCATACTCTGATTCGTATTACTCAACCCCTTCTCATGCAACACCAGTAAACACTATCTACATGCTAAACAAAAATCAGACACCTTTAGTCTGTGATGCTTAAACATTTTATATTAGAAATATTAGTTTAATTGACATTGAGCTTTCTCTCTTCTCTCAGCCCATTAAACTCTCTATTTTCCCATCTCTCTCCCTCCCTTCCACTCCCATCCCCAGGTGAGTTTGGATCTCTGGCTGAGATGGAGGATCTCCTGTTAAGGAACCTGTTCCAGGGGTACCAGCGCTGGGTCCGGCCCATCCAGCACGCCAACGACACGATCACAGTACGCTTCGGACTCAAGATCTCACAGCTGGTGGACGTGGTGAGGATACCGTATGCAGGCACGAACGCACACATGCTAAATGCACACATGCTAAATGCACACATGCTAAACACACACACACACACAGTAGCGAAAGACCTTGCCATATAAACAAACCGTAAAAGACATGAACGCTTCAAAATATCTTGTCTGAATGGCTTGAGCCATGTATTTCTTGTAATTCTGACCCTGTCCATGTTGCTCAAACAAGTAATGCTGAAGGAAAGGAATCCTATAAACCACAATGGAACAACTCCACTCCTGAGCTGGCAAAGGTCCTGAAATAAAGCTGGTGGCTTCAGTGGAACTTCTACCTAGCTTTCTCTCTCCTTTTTATGGAACTCTCAGAGCACGCTCTTTTCCAACAGAGCTTTCATTTTTCAGGACCTGGTTTGATAAGGTGAGATGGTTTAGCTGTTCTGTCAAAGAACACAAGCAGCCAATAGAACAGTCCCATGCATGGTCTTAAATATGAACCTTGCGTAAACAAACAGCAGGATACATATTCCCTCTTTTTTCTCTGAGGGGAGACGCCTGTGGCATGTATGTAATTGTTTCAACTCAAAAAGCGTGGTTGTAAATACTAACTGATCTCATACCAAGGAGAGAATGAGAATGAAAGAATATAGGAAAAGGGAAGGGAGGGGAGCTGAAGCACAGGGAAAAGAGGGATAGGAAGAGCGATAGAACCTGGAAGACCGAAGTGAATCACAGGAGAAAGCAATAGATGGAGAGAGAAGTGCTCTGCTTCAGGCTGATAAGTGGTGCCAGTGTTGCTAGCTGTCTGTCCTGTATTAGGTTACAGTTCACCTCTGGACTATGTACATTAAAATCTTCCCTGTCATGTTGTCTTGCACCAAATTATCCTAAAGGAAACTCTGAAATGGAAAGATTTTAGAATATTCACATGAAAATCTGTCGCCAATTGGATGGAAACATATAGCTATAGACACCCTAAAGACTCTGGCAAATGCCCTAGTCCAGTGTCACTTTGATCATGGTCCACTAGTGGCCCCAAACATCTAAAGAATAAGCCAACCTTGCAAGAATTGAACTTAACCCCCCCCCATAGTAATCTAGAGGTTGAGCATTTTTTCGTCTCAGGGACTTATTTCCATTCTGGTCCCTATGTTTTCCATAAGTACATACAGTTGAAGTCAGAAGTTTACATACACTTAGGTTGGAGTCATTTAACTCATTTTCCAACCACTCCACACATTTCTCGTTAACAAACTACAGTTTTGGCAAGTCGGTTAGGACATCTACTTTGTGCATGACACACGTAATTTTTCCAACAATTGTTTACAGACTGATTATTTCACTTATAATTCACTGTATAACAATTCTAGTGGGTCAGAAGTTTACATACACTAAGTTGACTGTGCCTTTAAACATTCCAGAAAATGATGTCATGCTTTAGAAGCTTCTGATAGGCTAATTGACATCATTTGAGTCAATTGGAGGTGTACCTGTGGATGTATTTCAAGGCCTACCTTCAAACTCATTGCCTCTTCGCTTGACACCATGGGAAAATCAAAAGAAATCAGCAAATACCTCAGAAAGAAAATTGTAGACCTCCACAAGTATGGTTCATCCTTAGGAGCAATTTCCAAACGCTTGAAGGTACCACGTTCAACTCTACAAACAATAGTACGCAAGTATAAACACCATGGACCACTCAGCCGTCATACCGCTCAGGAAGGAGACTCGTTCTGTCTCCTAGAGATTAATGTACTTTGGTGCGAAAAGTGCAAATCAATCCTAGAACAACAGCAAAGGACCTTGTGAAGATTCTGGAGGAAACGGGTTCAAAAGTATCTATATCCACAGTAAAACGAGTACTATATCAACAACCTGAAAGGCTACCCAGCAAGTAAGAAGACACTGCCCCAAAACTGCCATAAAACAGCCAAACTACGGTTTGCAACTGCACATGGGGACAAAGATTGTACTTTTTGGAGAAATGTCCACTGGTCTGATGAAACAAAAATAGAACTGTTTGGCCATAATGACCATCGTTGTTTTTGGAGGGAAAAAGGGGAAGGCTTGCAAGTCGAAGAACACCATCCCAACCGTGAAGCATGGGGGTGGCAGCATCATGTTGTGGGGGTGATATTGCTGCAGGAGGGACTGGTGCACTTCACAAAATAGATGGCATCATGAGGCAAGAAAATTGTGGATATATTGAAGCCACATCTCAAGATATCAGTCAGGAAGTTAAAGCTTGGTCGCAAATGGGTCTTCCAAATGGACAATGACCCCAAGCATACTTCTGAAGTTGTGGCAAAATGGCTTAAGGACAACAAAGTCAAGGTATTGGAGTGGCCATCACAAAGCCCTGACATCAATCCTATAGAGAATTACACTAGCTCTGTCAGGAGGAATGGGCCAAAATTCACCCAACTTATTGTGGAAGGCTACCCTAAACGTTTGACCCAAGTTAAACAATTTAAAGGCAATGTTTACATACACTCAATTAGTATTTGTTAACTTCTGACCCACTGGAAATGTGATTAAATAAAAGCTGAAATAAATCACTCTCTACTATTATTCTGACATTTCACATTCATTTCACAAGTGGTGATCCTAACTGACCTAAGGGAATTTGTACTAGGATTAAATGTTTAAATGTATTTGGCTAAGTTGTATGTAAGCTTCTGACTTCAACTGTAGATATTCCATTAAAAACCTGCCATTTCCAGCTATAATAGTCATTTACAACATTAATAATGTCTACACTGTATTTCTGATCGTTTTGATGTTATTTTAATGGACAAAAAGTTGCTTTTCTTTCAAAAACAAGGATATATATATATTTTTTACAATGTTTGCCAACTGATATGTGACACGTATTAATGAGAAAATAACAGGCAACAAAAAAAATGTGGGGCTCAAAACAGGTGGCGCTCTGCCCCTCCTGCCCTGAACAATGTGTCGCCAACTGCCCGTAATAGGGTCAGAGGCAGAGAATCCCAGTGGAGAGAGGGGAGCCAGACAGGAAGAGGCAGCACTGCCTTGCCGTTCACCTTCGCCACTCCTGGGCCAGACTACACTCAATCGTAGAACCTACTGAAGAGATGAGTCTTCAGTAAAGACTTAAAGGTCGAGACCGAGTCTGTGTCTCTCACATGTATAGGCAGACCACTCCATAAAAATGTATCTTCATAGGATAAAGCCCAACATTTTGTGGACCGTAGCGTACGTTTAGGTGTGTATGACAGGATCAAATCAGAGAGATTGGTAGGCGCAAGTCAATGTAATGCTTTGTAGGTTAGCAATAAAACCTTAATCATCCCTAGCCTTAACAGGAAGCCAGTGTAGAGAGGCTAGCACTGGAGTAATATGATCAAATTTTTTGGTTCTAGTCAACATTCTAGCAGCCGTATTTAGCACTAACTGAAATTGATTTAGTGCTTTATCCGGGCAGCCGGAGAGCAAAGCATTGCAGTAGTCTAATCTAGAAGTGATAAAAGCATGGATTATCATTTCTGCCACATTTTTGGACAAAACGTTTCAGATTTTTGCAACGTTACGAAGATGGAAGAAAGCTGCTTTTGAAATATTCTTGATATGTTCGACAAAAGCGAGGTCAGGGTCCAGAGTAACACCGAGGTCTTTCACAGTTTAATTTGAGACGACTGTACAACCATCAAGATTAATTATCAGATCAAACAACAGATCTCTTTGTTTCTTGGGACCTACAACTAGCATCTCTGTTTTGTCTGAGTTTCAAAGTAAACCATTTTCTGCCATTCACTTCCTTTGTCTGAAACACAGGCTTCCAGGGTTTTGCAATTTTGGGGCTTCACCATGTTTCATCAAAATGTACATGTGTGTGTCATGCACAAAGCAGTGAAAGTTGCCATTGTGTTTCTGAATGTCATCAAGAGGTAGAATATATAGTGAAAACAATAATGGTCCTAAAACGGAAACTTACATCCACAGAGACGAACTGATATCTTTCCGACAGATAAGATCTAAACCACGCAATAATTTGTCAGTGTAAACCAATTAAGGTTTCCAATCTCTCAAAGAATGTGGTGATCGATGGTGTACGGCACTAAGGTCTAAGAGCACGAGGACAGATGCAGAGCCTTGGTCTGACCCCATTTAAAAGGTAATTTACCCCCTTCACAAGTGCAGTTTCAGTTTTATGATGGGGTCTCAAACCAGAATGAAGCAGTTTTATGATGGGGTCTCAAACGAAGCAGTTCGTATACATTTTTTGTCTTCAGGAAGGCAGTGAGTTGCTGCGCAACAGCTTTTTCAAAATAGAGAGGAGTGGGTGATTATAGGCCAATAGTTTTTTACATTTTCCGGGTCAAAGTTTGTCTTTTTCAAGAGAAGCTTTTAATACTGCCACTTTTTTAGTTAGTTTGGTACACATCCGGAGGATAGTGAGCCCTTTATGTTCAACATAGGAGGGCCAAGCACAGGAAGTATCTCTTTCAGTAGTTTAGTTGAAATAGGATCCAGTATGCAGCTTGAAGGTTTGACTGACTATTTTCATGAATGTATCAAGAGACATAGGATTAAACTTGAGTGTCTCCATTGATCCTAGGTCCTGGCAGTTCCGTGCAGATTCAGGACAACTGAGTTTTGGAGAAATACGCAGATTCAAAGAAGAGTCAAATTTTGCTTTCTAATGATCATAATCTTTTAATCTAAGAATTCCATGAATTCGTCACTGCTGAAGTTAAAACCATCCTCTCTTGGGGAATGCTGCTTTTTAGTTAGCTTTGGGACAGTATCAACAATAAATGTTGGATTGTTCTTATTCTCCTCATTAGGTTGGAAAAGTAGGCTGATCGAGCAGCAGTGCGGGCTCTTCGATATTGCACGGTACTGTCTTTCTAAGCTAGTCGGAAGACTTCCAGTTTGGTGGAAAGGTTATGGACATGCAGTCAGTGTCCAGATTTCAGTTCCCATTTAACCCATCTGAACAGTAGGCTACAGTTCCCTTGACGTGCCATAGGCCTACAGTATGTGAAGTCCCCATCTTGTGACTGTGGAATTTGTATAGTGCCTCAATCATCACAACACATAGGCACTGCTATCCTCCTCTTTTACCACTCCACCAAATCTATCTAAAACATTACTTTTCAGGCCCATTTATTTTCAACTCTCCATTTTGCCGATTTTCTCTTCATGATTTCAACTCTGACATTGTCCTTTTTGCCTCCGTGGATCGATGTAAACTTTTTCTGCCCGTTCCCAAAAGCATTTGGCGATTGCCGTGTTGGCTATTTGGCGCCCGTACGGTTTGGCCCTAAATCTTAGGCTTATGCACTAATGCCAGATAGACTAAAATAATAAAAGGAAAAATCTTAATGTAGCCTATAGATATAGATTGCACAAGAGTGATACATTTATAAATTGTTTAAGGTATAATCATGACATAATGTAAAAGGGGAAATGGAACAGACAGCAAAATTGGATTCCATTTAAATGACATACGATACCCATTTCTAACCTGGATGTCTCCTCTGCTCCACTCTACATGACCTCTCTTTCTCTCTCGCTCTCTCACATACACACAGGATGAGAAGAACCAGCTGATGACCACTAATGTGTGGCTGTGGCAGGTGAGGAGGAGAAGGGGGTAACTGTAGCTTGTAAAAGAGGCATAGAAACTGTGTTGTCCACAGAAGAGGATAGATAACAATCTGTGTTTTTCCCTCAACAGGAGTGGATAGATTATAAACTGCGATGGAACCCTGAGGACTATGGTGGGATCACATCGATCAGAGTTCCATCTGAGACTCTCTGGCTGCCCGACATTGTTCTCTATGAGAAGTAAGCTCAGTGATAATGTCACATGTTATGAAGGGCTCCATTTAGCATAATGTCTTCAGACTCCACCTATTTTCACACTAACAGCCCACATTGATACTCTCTACCCTTTTTTTTGTTTGATGTATTCCTAAAATATATGTTTTATACACACCCTAGAAAGCCAGTATGAGGGGTAGCTCTCAGGCTACAATGAAATGTGGCCAGTGTGTAGGGAAAAAAATATCTGAGTTAAAAAAGTACTCTTTCTCAAAACCATTAAGAAGAATAACCCAAGGAGGCCGAGATGCAAAATCATATAATTAAATTAATCCATGCTCAAAAGAATACAAAAAGTGCAAGGTGCTAGTAAAATAAGTTTCAGACTTATACACACCCTAACCATAATATTAAACCTAACCCTAATCTTACCCCCTGCCCCCCTCTCCTCTCCCAGTGCTGACGGGCGGTTCGAGGGCTCCCTGATGACCAAAGCCATCGTTAAGTCCAACGGTAAAATCACGTGGACCCCTCCGGCCAGCTACAAGTCAGCCTGCACTATGGACGTCACCTTCTTCCCCTTCGACAGACAGAACTGCTCCATGAAGTTCGGCTCCTGGACCTACGATGGGAACATGGTGGACATGATCCTGTTAGATGACTATGTAGACAGGAAGGACTTCTTCGACAACGGGGAGTGGGAGATCCTGAACGCCACGGGGGCCAGAGGAAACCGGCGGGACGGGATGTATTCCTTCCCCTTTATAACGTACTCGTTCATTCTGAAACGTCTCCCGCTGTTCTATACACTCTTTCTTATTATTCCGTGTCTCGGTCTGTCGTTCCTGACCGTGCTGGTGTTCTATCTTCCGTCGGATGAAGGGGAGAAGCTCTCTCTCTCCACCTCCGTCCTTGTGTCCCTCACTGTGTTCCTCCTGGTCATAGAAGAGATCATCCCATCCTCCTCCAAGGTCATCCCTCTCATCGGGGAGTACCTCCTCTTCATCATGATCTTCGTCACCCTCTCCATCATCGTCACGGTGTTTGTCATCAACGTGCACCATCGGTCCTCAGCCACCTACCACCCCATGTCCCCCTGGGTTCGCTCCCTCTTCCTTCAGAGGCTACCTCGGATGCTGTGCATGCGGGGCCACACTGACCGGTACCACTACCCAGAGCTGGCGCCGGAGAGCCCTGAGCTGAATCCCCGGTCTGGGGGCCGGAGAGGGGGTCAGAGGGGGAGCAGCGGGGCCCATGGACAGAGTCCTCTGGAGGGGAAGGAAGATGAGAGTCAAGCCTGGGTCACCATGCTGGAGAGGGCTACGTACTCCGTGCGTTACATCAGCTGCCATATACGCAAGGAACACTTTATCAGAGAGGTGGGTCACAATGCTATATGTTTTAATCAACATGATATGTAGTGTAATGCTATGTATATTTGTTACTGTTTCCCTGATTTTCTTGTTCTTCCTGTTTTCAGGTGGTCCAGGACTGGAAGTTTGTGGCTCAGGTTCTGGACAGGATCTTCCTGTGGGCCTTCCTCACTGTGTCTGTCCTGGGGACCATCCTAATCTTCACCCCTGCCCTGCAGATATTCCTTAGTACCCCCTCCCCAGTCGGGACCCAGCAACCCCCTTTAACTCAGCACTCCAGACACAGTCCAGACCCAGCACCCCCCTCTAACTCACCACCTAGTGCAGGCCCAGCAACCCCCTCTACCCCTTCCGAACTCCCCAAACTGAGGCCTGGACAACCTACCAACAACTCAACCCTGACCCCCAGTCTGGATCTTTAGCCCCCCTCTATCTCCAGTTTCTCCTGAGCTTTTCAGCTAGCTGGCTATAGTCAGCACAGCCGACCCCCTACTGTTGAGCTATGCCCTGCCTTCCCGTGCCACACCTTGAGTCAGAATAGCACATCACCATGCAAGAGCAGTTCTGCTATAGATCCTTTACCCATATTTACATATTACATTGTCTTTATGACAGAGTTGACTCAATGTACAGAAAATGAATGACAAAGATCATTAGAAAGGTGTTCATAGTTTGTATCAAAGCCACAATAGTATGTACAGTAATGTAGCATTCTAAAGCACAAACATTGACTGAAATACTTTGAATTAGTGTAATATTTACAATATATTCTCTGTAGTTACTGTAGGTACCAACAAGATACTTAGTTATTCTCATTATACTCTTCAAAACCGTTATGGTCAGACACACTAACTAAGATCACAATAGTTGGAACTTAGTTTGTCTGTGAGTAGAATGGTAGCGGCATCCATGCTGCTCTGATTGGACGATCAGTGTTCTATTTGTTTTGATTCGGGACGGTAGGTAGCCTAGTGGTTAGAGCGAATCCCCGAGCTGACAAGGTAAAAATCGGTCGTTCTGCCCATGAACAAGGCAGTTAACCCACTGTTCCTAGGCAGTCATTGAAATTGGAATTTGTTCATAATTGACTTGCCTAATTAAATAAAAAATAAATTGTGGAGGGACCTCATTAGCTAGGAATTGTTGGAGTTCTGTTTTTTGTTCTGGGTGTTGTCCTTTGACTTTTATTTCACACTTGTTTGGGCACTCCAGTTAATTATAATACATTATTATTCCGGTACAATGAATATAGACAAACAAATCCACCCGCAGATGTCCAGCCACTTTTGTGATTACTATTAAGGAGTATGGTGAATGTAGACTGTATATAGACCTTTTTTTTTTCTTTTCTATTGTGTTATTGACTGTACGCTTGTTTATTCCAATTCTGTGTTTGTGTCGCTTTGCTTTATCTTGGCCAGGTCGCAGTTGTAAATGAGAACTTGTTCTCAACTAGCTTACCTGGTTAAATAAAAACAACATGATGGGTAACACAGTGAATCAAACTCTACAAACCATCGTTTTGATGTCCTGATGTACATCAAATCATAATAAAGAGATTTTGAATACCGGAAGTTTGTATTTGGTCATGTAGTTTTGAATGTCTATATCCCTTCATTTGGATTCGCTTGGAACAGATTGATGCGCTATTACATAGTCAAATTGTGTGTAGTCCACGCAAGATAGTTGTGCGTGTAGTATTATTTTATTCCACTAGGTGGCAACCTTGGTAAGACGATTGTCAGCTGTCTCTCTCCTACACATCAGCAGTCTGTAGGCCTATTGGAGGTATTTATTTAGTCTATCAATCCTTCTGATTCTTCACTGTATGTAGATGTACAGTTTCTCTCACACGCTGATACACACACACTCTTGCATGTGTTCTCATGCACACAAACACATGTCCCCACACATGCAGACATGCACATGCACAGCCACCATATCAAAACGTAGACCCCTTGCCAGAGTGCATGCAAGACAAACAATGACATAAAGGAAAATAACAAATTATGTAGGATGCTTTTTAGGTACTGTATATGTGTCTTTGAAAAGCTGTACTGTACACCCCTCAATTCAGCTAGTAAAGTGCATGGAGCCTTTCCTCTCAGGTCTAATGCTATATTGACAATGTATACAATATCACATTGAGCTACTTGTTCTTCCTCTCCTTCCTGTGTAACCCTTGACCTTTTCACTCTGACTCCTAAGTGTTGGTGAGAGGTCCAACCTTTCCCAGACACCTCATAACTCTGTTACCAATATGAAGATCTATGGTCTCCTTGGCCTGTTTATATCAGGGCAGTCATTGTAGATCAACATGGACTTGTTTCAGAACGACTTGTGGGTGTATTTCATCAGCGTCTTCACTGGGGTAGCTCAAGCGTCTCAGTGTGAATGCTGATTTGGGATCAGTTTTTCCTCTTAGATCACAAAGAATAAGACTACATGGACACAGGGACCTGACCCTAGATCAGCACTCCTATTCTGAGATGCGTGTTACGTACGGCCCCTTGGACCCATGCTCTATCTATCTGGGAACTGTCCCTGTCGAACCCGCAGTCCCAAACATAAAAGTCACAGAGCCTCAAACACCAAAACTCACCTGACCCCATTCCATCACAACCCTAGGTTATGAGTGATGTGCCCAGGCCCTGCTAAAGCCAGGGCAGTCTTAACATGTCCGTGTGTTTGCGTGTGGACATAGATTGGGTGCATCTTAGTTTGCGTGTGTGTGTGCTTTGTGTGTATGTACATATTGTAGGTACATGTGTGTGTGAAAGCGGGTGAGTGTGTGTGAGAACATTATCTGTGCAGATGTACTGGGCAGTCTGTTCAATTTAAGTAACCACTCATGCAGGCAGGGGAGAGTGGACTACACACTAGTCTACTGGAGAGCGGACTACACACTAGTCTATTGGAGAGCGGACTACACACTAGTCTACTGAAGAGTGGACTACACACTAGTCTACTGGAGAGCGGACTACACACTAGTCTACTGGAGAGTGGACTACACACTAGTCTACTGGAGAGTGGACTACACACTAGTCTACTGGAGAGCGGACTACACACTAGTCTACTGGAGAGCAGACTGGAGAGTGGACTACACACTAGTCTACTGGAGAGTGGACTACACACTAGTCTACTGGAGAGCGGACTACACACTAGTCTACTGGAGAGTGGACTACACACTAGTCTACTGGAGAGCGGACTACACACTAGTCTACTGAAGAGTGGACTGGCGAGTGGACTACACATTAGTCTACTGGAGAGTGTGTTACACACTAGTCTACTGGAGAGCAGACTGGAGAGTGGACTACACACTAGTCTACCGGAGAGTGGACTACACACTAGTCTACTGGAGAGCAGACTGGAGAGTGGACTACACACTAGTCTACTGGAGAGTGGACTACACACTAGTCTACTGGAGAGAAGACTGGAGAGTGGACTACACAATAGTCTACTGGAGAGTGGACTACACACTAGTCTACTGGAAAGTGGACTACACACTAGTCTACTGGAGAGCGGACTGGAGAGTGGACTACACACTAGTCTACTGGAGAGTGGAATACACACTAGTCTACTGGAGAGTGGACTACACACTATGCTACTGGAGAGTGGACTACACACTATTCTACTGGAGAGTGGACTACACACTAGTCTACTGGAGAGCAGACTGGAGAGTGGACTACACACTATTCTACTGGAGAGAAGACTGGACAGTGGACTACACAATAGTCTACTGGAGAGTGGACTACACACTATTCTACTGGAGAGCAGACTGGAGAGTGGACTACACACTAGTCTACTGGAGAGTGGACTACACACTAGTCTACTGGAGAGTGGACTACACGCTAGTCTACTGGAGAGCGGACTACACACTAGTCTACTGAAGAGTGGACTGGCGAGTGGACTACACATTAGTCTACTGGAGAGCAGACTGGAGAGTGGACTACACACTAGTCTACTGGAGAGTGGACTACACACTAGTCTACTGGAGAGAAGACTGGAGAGTGGACTACACACTAGTCTACTGGAGAGTGGACTACACACTAGTCTACTGGAGAGCAGACTGGAGAGTGGACTACACACTAGTCTACTGGAGAGCAGACTGGAGAGTGGACTACACACTAGTCTACTGGAGAGTGGACTACACACTATTCTACTGGAGAGCAGACTGGAGAGTGGACTACACACTAGTCTACTGGAGAGTGGACTACACACTAGTCTACTGGAAAGTTGACTACACACTAGTCTACTGGAGAGTGGACTACACACTAGTCTACTGGAGAGTGGACTACACACTATGCTACTGGAGAGTGGACTACACACTAATCTACTGGAGAGTGGACTACACACTAGTCGACTGGAGAGCAGACTGGAGAGTGGACTACACACTAGTCTACTGGAGAGTGGACTACACACTAGTCTACTGGAGAGCAGACTGGAGAGTGGACTACACACTAGTCTACTGGAGAGCAGACTGGAGAGTGGACTACACACTAGTCTACTGGAGAGTGGACTACACACTATCCTACTGGAGAGCAGACTGGAGAGTGGACTAGTCTACTGGAGAGTGGACTACACACTAGTCTACTGGAAAGTGGACTACACACTAGTCTACTGGAGAGCAGACTGGAGAGTGGACTACACACTAGTCTACAGGAGAGTGGACTACACACTAGTCTACTGGAAAGTGGACTACACACTAGTCTACTGGAGAGCAGACTGGAGAGTGGACTACACACTAGTCTACTGGAGAGTGGACTACACACTAGTCTACTGGAGAGCAGACTGGAGAGTGGACTACACACTAGTCTACTGGAGAGTGGACTACACCCTATTCTACTGGAGAGCAGACTGGAGAGTGGACTAGTCTACTGGAGAGTGGACTACACACTAGTCTACTGGAAAGTGGACTACACACTAGTCTACTGGAAAGCAGACTGGAGAGTGGACTACACACTAGTCTACTGGAGAGTGGACTACACACTAGTCTACTGGAGAGCAGACTGGAGAGTGGACTACACACTTTTCTACTGGAGAGAAGACTGGAGAGTGGACTACACACTAGTCTACTGGAGAGTGGACTCCACACTAGTCTACTGGAGAGTGGACTACACACTAGTCTACTGGAGAGCAGACTGGAGAGTGGACTACACACTAGTCTACTGGAGAGTGGACTACACACTATTCTACTGGAGAGCAGACTGGAGAGTGGACTACACACTAGTCTACTGGAGAGCAGACTGGAGAGTGGACTACACACTAGTCTACTGGAGAGTGGAAAACACACTAGTCTACTGGAGAGTGGACTACACACTAGTCTACTGGAGAGTGGACTGGAGAGTGGACTACACACTATTCTACTGGAGAGTGGACTACACACTAGTCTACTGGAGAGCAGACTGGAGAGTGGACTACACACTAGTCTACTGGAGAGCAGACTGGAGAGTGGACTACACAATAGTCTACTGGAGAGTGGACTACACACTATTCTACTGGAGAGCAGACTGGAGAGTGGACTACACACTAGTCTACTGGAGAGCAGACTGGAGAGTGGACTACACACTAGTCTACTGGAGAGTGGAATACACACTAGTCTACTGGAGAGTGGACTACACACTATGCTACTGGAGAGTGGACTACACACTAGTCTACTGGAGAGCAGACTGGAGAGTGGACTACACACTAGTCTACTGGAGAGTGGACTACACACTAGTCTACTGGAGAGCAGACTGGAGAGTGGACTACACACTAGTCTACTGGAGAGTGGACTAGACACTATTCTACTGGAGAGCAGACTTGAGAGTGGACTAGTCTACTGGAAAGTGGACTACACACTAGTCTACTGGAGAGCAGACTGGAGAGCAGACTACACACTAGTCTACTGGAGAGTGGACTACACACTAGTCTACTGGAGAGTGGACTACACACTAGTCTACTGGAGAGCAGACTGGAGAGTGGACTCCACACTAGTCTACTGGAGAGTGGACTCCACACTAGTCTACTGGAGAGCAGACTGGAGAGTGGACTACACACTAGTCTACTGGAGAGTGGACTACACACTAGTCTACTGGAGAGCAGACCCGAGAGTGGACTACACACTAGTCTACTGGAGAGTGGAATACATGCTTGTCTACTGGAGAGTGAACTACAAACTATGCTACTGCATTAAATCCCATTAGTACAGCACATCTCATGTATAAAATATTTTATTTTAAATGAACAGGAGCCAAGCGGCTTTGTCCTCTTTATCTGACTCCATCTCTCGAGCATTCCCTCCCTCCCTCCCTCCCTCCCTCCACCTTGCTCATTCTTTCCGTTATCTTATTTTTTCTCACTCACTGTTGAACTCCCAACCCCCTCTTTCTTTCCAGTCTATTTAACACCTTATCTCCCATTCTCTTTCTGACACACACACACACACACACACACACACACACACACACACACACACACACACACACACACACACACACACACACACACACACACACACACACACACACACACACACACACACACACACACACACACACAGGGTGCTTGCTGACTCCTGTGGTCTGTCCTGCTGCCATATTGGATCTTGAGCTCACAGTGGGGCTCCTGTTGGTAAAGATCAGGCCACTGAGTCTCTGTCACTCTGGACATCACCTCCAACAGAGAGTGAGAGAGCAGAGAGGGGGTAGAGAGCGAGAGGGGGAGAGGGGGGTCAGAGAGAGACAGAAGAGAGAGAGGGTGGTAGAGAGATAGGGGGTAGAGAGAGAGAGAGAGAGAGAGAGAGAGAGAGAGAGAGAGAGAGAGAGAGAGAGAGAGAGAGAAAGAAAAAATAAGGAGGACAGGCTGGGGAGTTTCAGGCTGGGGAGTTTCAGTCAGCCAGTCAAAGTCTATGTTCTGGAAGCTTGGCACTCAAAATTTCTCTCACCCTAGTAGCTCAGAGTTCAGATGATTTCCCCTGTGACAGATCTGTCTAGTCTGAGCAGAGTGTGTGCATTATTGCTTATCTCAGTGTGTGTTTGTGTGTGTTATGTGTTTACTGCTCTCAGTGAAAGGAAAGTCCCCCAGGAGTATGGAAGGGATGAGGCATGGGAGGCAGTAGCACATTGGGAACAAATTCTCCTGGTGTTTGGTGTGTTAGTGACGCTGAATGAGGAAACACACACACACACTCGCACACTCAGACACAGTTTGCCTCATCCCCAGTGGTGAAATGGCAGAGCAAATTTAGACCTACAAAAGAGTTCTAGATTCAGAGGGTGACATGGACACCTCGGCTGTCCCAGACAGGACAGATAGGACAGACACCGCGCAGACAGGGACAGCACCACCGAGCACTGGACAGTCCCCGTCTGGCTCTTCCTTCCCCAACCGCTACTGTGTGCACCGGGCATGTCAGTGTGCACAGATCAAACCGTCCTGCTGGAATCAAGACAACCGAACTGTAAAATAGCAAGAACAAACATGTCAATGCTGCTTTTCTTTAGATCGCTTTTTAAAGTAGTCTACACACGGAAATTACAGTTTGAGAGAGAGAGAGAAGGCAGCGCATTTGGCAGGGTATATTGCGCAGTGTTTCCCTGTCACCGCTTATCGGATTCTATTCTCGTTGAAATTATTTATGGAACGGAATAAATAGATCAGTTAATTACTGTACAAGCCCGGCCCGAGAAAAAAATGGGATCAACAGACCTAAATTAAGTTGATTAATAGTAGAATGGCAAAAATGCCCTTTGACGGTTAGCACTAAACAATACTAATGTAGCGGAGTTCCACCTTTATAGATTACGGTCTATGACCTATTCACTCCCTTCCTCTGTTTTTTTGCTAGCCCATATGTTACAACTCTCTCACAAGAACATTGATGGTCATATTTACTGTAAAACTATAAAACCAGACTCTGACCTCAACACTAAGCCCTTTCTGAATATACAGTGGGGAAAAAAAGTATTTAGTCAGCCACCAATTGTGCAAGTTCTCTCACTTAAAAATATGAGAGAGGCCTGTAATTTTCATCATACGTACACTTCAACTATGACAGACAAAATTAGGAAAAAAAATCCAGAAAATCACATTGTAGGATTTTTTATGAATTTATTTGCAAATTATGGTGGAAAATAAGTATTTGGTCAATAACAAAAGTTTCTCAATACTTTGTTATATACCCTTTGTTGGCAATGACAGAGGTCAAACGTTTTCTGTAAGTCTTCACAAGGTTTTCACACACTGTTGCTGGTATTTTGGCCCATTCCTCCATGCAGATCTCCTCTAGAGCAGTGATGTTTTGGGGCGGTCGCTGGGCAACACGGACTTTCAAAGATTTTCTATTGGGTTGAGATCTGGAGACTGGCTAGGCCACTCCAGGACCTTGAAATGCTTCTTACGAAGCCACTCCTTCGTTGCCCAGGCGGTGTGTTTGGGATCATTGTCATGCTGAAAGACCCAGCCACGTTTCATCTTCAATGCCCTTGCTGATGGAAGGAGGTTTTTACTCAAAATCTCACGATACATGGCCCCATTCATTCTTTCCTTTACACGGATCAGTCGTCCTGGTCCCTTTGCAGAAAAACAGCCTCAAAGCATGATGTTTCCACCCCCATGCTTCACAGTAGGTATGGTGTTCTTTGGATGCAACTCAGCATTCTTTGTCCTCCAAACACGACAAGTTGAGTTAACCAAAAAGTTATATTTTGGTTTCATCTGACATTCTCCCAATCCTCATCTGGATCATCCAAATGCTCTCTAGCAAACTTTAGACGGGCCTGAACATGTACTGGCTTAAGCAGGGGGACACGTCTGGCACTGCAGGATTTGAGTCCCTGGCGGCGTAGTGTGTTACTGATGGTAGGCTTTGTTACTTTGGTCCCAGCTCTCTGCAGGTCATTCACTAGGTCCCCGTGTGGTTCTGGGATTTTTGCTCACCGTTCTTGTGATCATTTTGACCCCACGGGGTGAGATCTTGCGTGGAGCCCCAGATCGAGGAAGATTATCAGTGGTCTTGTATGTCTTCCATTTCCTAATAATTGCTCACACAGTTGATTTCTTCAAACCAAGCTGCTTACCTATTGCAGATTCAGTCTTCCCAACCTGGTGCAGGTCTACAATTTTGTTTCTGGTGTCCTTTGACAGCTCTTTGGTCTTGGCCATAGTGGAGTTTGGAGTGTGACTGTTTGAGGTTGTGGACAGGTGTCTTTTATACTGATAACAAGTTCAAACAGGTGCCATTAATACAGGTAATGAGTGGAGGACAGAGGAGCCTCTTAAAGAAGAAGTTACAGGTCTGTGAGAGCCAGAAATCTTGCTTGTTTTGTGGGGTTCTGATATTTTTATACCATAATAGTATTGACAATTGCTAATAATCATATTGGGGGTTATTCAGTAGGGACTTGTGTATGTGTGACCCCTGTGCGGACATCTTGAGAAAGTTGCTGACCTGTGGTTAAGTGGGGGGTGTGAGGTATTTACGACAGGACCCTGGCTAGTGCAAAAGTACTGACATGTCAAGAAGGAAGATAAATCAAACAGAGCGCCAAAAGGGGGACCAGCCCATGTGACAATGATTGGCCCGGCAAGTCTAAACCACGCCCAGGCACTGTTCTGATAGGCCGGCTCACGAAGCAGGAACTAACTCTGTCAGAACATATACCCATGTTATCGGTAGTTAGCCAGTTCTTTTGTGTTCATCCTGCGAGATGTTACAGGGAACCCGTATATACGGAAATTGTATTTGCCATTCATTAACTTTTGTATTAAACAATTATTTTAACCAAGTTCAGGTTTACTATCGTTCCTATCTCAGTTGAACCTACGCAAGACCTAACAGTTTGTATGTGACCAAATACTTATTTTCCACCATAATTTGCAAATAAATTCATAAAAAATCCTACAATGTGATTTTCTGGATTTTTTTCCCTCATTTTGTCTGTCATAGTTGAAGTGTACCTATGATGAAAATTACAGGCCTCTCTCATCTTTTTAAGTGAGAGAACTTGCACAATTGGTGGCTGACTAAATACTTTTCTTCCCCACTGTATATACTCTTAGCGGGTCTTCACTAGTTACCACAGCAACAAAGTATGTTTATTCAATTTCTCTTCTTAAAATGTGATTTTAAACCTAACCCTAGCCCTAACCTTAACTACACTGTTAACCGTATGCCTAACCTTAAATGAAGACCAAAAAGCAAGTGGTCGTTTTTTTATGAATTTTGACGAGCCAATTTGGACTTTGTGGCTGTGGTAAATAATGGAAAGCCCTCTTAGCAGGGCGCCGGAGACGATGCGATCGCAGTCGCGCGCGTCGAACAGACCAAAGGAGCAGAAGAGTCGGGGAAAAGGTAAGCGCGCGATGAGGGACATCCTGGCGTCATCCACAAGTTTGGTGTAAGATGCACAAAGTTATCATATCATATTAACCGACAATTCAGACACCGAGTAGTTGTATTGTGTTATGCGCTAAAGTTATGTTATACAGCAGACTATGATCTGACAATGCACCCGGTTGTATGAGTATGTGTTTTAAGCAGCGTGCACACGCAAATGTTGTTAACTATATCTACCGCACTCACTCTCCCCCTTTCCTATCCAAATGCTCATATCCGAGCTGAGCGAGCAATTTCAATCTAGCCGCCAGTGAAGACTCGCGGGACGTCGGATTCCTGTGAACACAAGGATGCGGTGCCGCAAGTTTTTTGGACCGTGTTCGATTGGGATCTATCTGTGGATAGCGGTCCTTTTCAAAGGTATGGCGGGCTCCAGGTCCACTTCTCTCTATTGAACGACGTTGCATGTCCGTTTGGAGTATGTGGCGTCAATGTATGCTACAACCTTGATAGGCTACTTCCTCTGGTTTGAGTTTTGGATGGGACACTAGCTGATTAAACTCCACTCGAAGTTCATCAGGAACTTCCTTCGCCATCGGAGTGGAGTTTAGTTAGCTACGTAGGACACCAAAGCAGGCTAGGTCAAATCTTTGGTTTTCCAGGTAATTCTGGGCACATTTTTTTTCAGTTTGAAAGGAAGGAACACAGAGGGGGGAAATGTAAATGAAAGGAGAGTGGCGTCTTCTTCTTCTTCTTCTTCTTCTTCTTCTTCTTCTTCTTCAATGAAACAGTTACCTGTTAGATTTGATTTAAAGCAAAAATACAGTCGTGATGCGTTTTGGGTTGGGAATAGGCTACAGTTTTGTTGCATTATTGTCTTGAGTGTCTTTTCCTTACATGTCACAGTGCAGTCTGTTTTTAGGTACAGTACGGTTATGTCATCTATTCTAGATAGTAGGAATTATGTACGATATAATATAATGCATGTGCAGTCCATCATTTTGGAGTTAATTTAAAATAGTTAAATGTGTGTGCGCACGTTGTGCTTAGTCATAGGGATAATGTAATTCGTTATTTTTACTGCCCCCAGTGGTGGATTTACCATTAGGCAGAAGAGGCAATTGCCTCAGGCCTCACATCATCAAGGGGCCTCATGAGCTGGGCATAATTAATACAAATAGCACTAGTAATATATTTTTTTCATAATAATGTATCTGTTTGAGGCACTCCATGCTCTGCTCGAGTCCCCTCCCCTTCAGCAGGTTGGTTCAGCAGCAGCAGAATCAGCAGGAAGCTTTAAAAGTTGCGACAAAAAGGGTCCCCAGAAATGTAACCGGTGTGAAATGGCGAGCGAATTAGCGGTGCACGCTAATAACTGTTCAATCGGTGACGTCACTCGCTCTGAGACCTTGAACTAGTTGTTTACCTTGCTCTGCAAGAGCCGCAGCCTTTTTTTTTAGGTAACGATGCTTCGTGGGAGGCAGTTGCAGATGTGTTCAGAGGGTCCCTGGTTCGAGCCCAGGTTGGGGCGGAATTAACACTTACATATATTTCATATCAATATTAATCCAAGTTTTTCTCATAATAGTAGAAACAAGTGTCATTAATCATCCACATAATGGTTCATAATAAAGGACTATTCCACACTAGAGTTCACGTGCATTGTTTCACATGATTGAAAACGTGACTTTCATTGACATTAAGCTGCAGCAATGAGGTTCTTTCAGGGCGGGGCAGAGAACAAAAAAGAAATATTACATTTTGACATAAAAATTACATAAATTAAAGCATTTCTTTAGTAAAAAGACAGGTGCTGCTGATAATACTGCCATCATCATCGAGGTAGGACATGTACTGTATGTGTGGCCCATGGTATGTCATGCGGGACTCTGCCTGGGACCTCCAAAACACTAAAGCTCAGACACAAAACTGAAGCTGTCAGTCACTCAGCCTTATTAAAATACTCCAAACCAGAAGGTGGCAGTAGCGTTGTTTGGCAATGCGCGTCCGTGTGTGTTGCTTATGGTCTAGATACGCTAGCTAGTTAGCTACGCTAATGTTGCTATTTTGTAGAAAGCCAGATGGCCACAGCTAGATAACTACCTAGCAAGATGATGAAGAAACAATTTAATTCACTCTCCATAATCCCATACTGTCAGTGCCAGCCCATAGCCAAATGTTTCGCTAGCTAGCACAACATAGCTAGTTAATGACACTGCACTAATTTGGCAGCTAACACAGGCAGCTGTTTCATGGAAACTAGATCATCTTTAATTATAATGTCAATACTAGCTACAGTGGTAAGATAGCTTGGAGGAAGTATTTAGTGTTGTGTGCATTGCGTCTGTGCACTTAGCTAGCTACTATCTCATAGCCTACATTGTATATAAAGTGTGACTGGCTCATCGGTGGATGTACGGAGAAAATGCCTTTTTCCTTTTGGTTGTCACTGCTGTTGGCTCCCCCATGTGCTCTCTGATTGGCTCAAAGTCATATTGTTGGCCACTGACGAGCATTGCAATTCTACAAGTAGAAAACGGTAGGTTCGTCACTACCAGGTCAGCACGCAGCAGGTACCGCATTTGTTTTAGCGAGAGAAGGAACGGCCTCCGAATGTAATAAGTACCTAGTTGCAGTCTATCATCAGTGAGATTCTCTGTGTGTTTCATGCTTAGGCCTTAGTCCGCCCCTGCCGTTCTCTCCCCCTCAACATCCCTGACATCCGAGTCTACCTTATGCACTGTGACGCAGCACAGCACAGGGTTTACAGAGGTTTTTGGCACAGAGGCATCTCTCCAGTGTGTTGCATGTTACTGTCCCAGTGCATTGTTTCACCGTCTCTTTGTGTGTATCAGTACACGGACACTCTCCCTGTCCTCACCTGTCCACTCCACTCACATCACTGGCCAGGGACGGACCGAGAGAGGGAGAGAGAAAGAGACAGAGAGAGAAAGTGACATTTTGAGTGTGTTTAGACAGTGCTTTGGTCTCAAGCAGACTTGTCCTACAATTGCCATTGTCTGATAGACAGACTGGTCTTTTTAACGGTTTGATTTATAATTAACGTGGAGTAGCTTTTTCTGGACTTTAAACTCCGTACTCCCACTCTGATCTGTCACTCTTGTGTACGAGGCCATGCAATGCATACAGGCAAGTGTTAGTGTTCAAATCATGTTAATTTATGTTAATTTACAATACTTTTTAGAAGTATTCTATGAGATGCATCTGAAGAGTAAGATTAACTGTGGAGCAATTAAGAGATATTACCTTTTTCCAATGAAATTCTGTTTTTATTGTTTACCTCTAACCTCCCTCTTTATTTATATATATATATATACAGTGGGGAAAAAAAGTATTTAGTCAGCCACCAATTGTGCAAGTTCTCTCACTTAAAAAGATGAGAGAGGCCTGTAATTTTCATCATAGGTACACTTCAACTATGACAGACAAAATGAGGGAAAAAAATCCAGAAAATCACATTGTAGGATTTTTTATGAATTTATTTGCAAATGATGGTGGAAAATAAGTATTTGGTCAATAACAAAAGTTTATCTCAATACTTTGTTATATACCCTTTGTTGGCAATGACAGAGGTCAAACGTTTTCTGTAAGTCTTCACAAGGTTTTCACACACTGTTGCTGATATTTTGGCCCATTCCTCCATGCAGATCTCCTCTAGAGCAGTGATGTTTTGGGGCTGTCGCTGGGCAACACGGACTTTCAACTCCCTCCAAAGATTTTCTATGGGGTTGAGATCTGGAGACTGGGTAGGCCACTCCAGGACCTTGAAATGCTTCTACGAAGCCACTCCTTCGTTGCCAGGCGGTGTGTTTGGGATCATTGTCATGCTGAAAGACCCAGCCACGTTTCATCTTCAATGCCCTTGCTGATGGAAGGAGGTTTTCACTCAAAATCTCACGATACATGGCCCCATTCATTCTTTCCTTTACACGGATCAGTCGTCCTGGTCCCTTTGCAGAAAACAGCCCCAAAGCATGATGTTTCCACCCCCATGCTTCACAGTAGGTATGGTGTTCTTTGGATGCAACTCAGCATTCTTTGTCCTCCAAACACGACGAGTTGAGTTTTTACCAAAAAGTTATATTTTGGTTTCATCTGACATTCTCCCAATCCTCATCTGGATCATCCAAATGCTCTCTAGCAAACTTTAGACGGGCCTGAACATGTACTGGCTTAAGCAGGGGGACACGTCTGGCACTGCAGGATTTGAGTCCCTGGCGGCGTAGTGTGTTACTGATGGTAGGCTTTGTTACTTTGGTCCCAGCTCTCTGCAGGTCATTCACTAGGTCCCCGTGTGGTTCTGGGATTTTTGCTCACCGTTCTTGTGATCATTTTGACCCCACGGGGTGAGATCTGCGTGGAGCCCCAGATCGAGGAAGATTATCAGTGGTCTTGTATGTCTTCCATTTCCTAATAATTGCTCCCACAGTTGATTTCTTCAAACCAAGCTGCTTACCTATTGCAGATTCAGTCTTCCCAACCTGGTGCAGGTCTACAATTTTGTTTCTGGTGTCCTTTGACAGCTCTTTGGTCTTGGCCATAGTGGAGTTTGGAGTGTGACTGTTTGAGGTTGTGGACAGGTGTCTTTTATACTGATAACAAGTTCAAACAGGTGCCATTAATACAGGTAATGAGTGGAGGACAGAGGAACCTCTTAAAGAAGAAGTTACAGGTCTGTGAGAGCCAGAAATCTTGCTTGTTTGTATGTGACCAAATACTTATTTTCCACCATAATTTGCAAATAAATTCATAAAAAATCCTACAATGTGATTTTCTGGATTTTGCTTCCTCATTTTGTCTGTCATAGTTGAAGTGTACCTATGATGAAAATTACAGGCCTCTCTCATCTTTTTAAGTGAGAGAACTTGCACAATTGGTGGCTGACTAAATACTTTTTTTCCCCACTGTATATGTGTATGTGTGTGTGTTTTATTTCAACTTTATTTAACCAGGTAGGCCAGTTGAGAACAAGTTCTGATGTACAACTGTGACCTGGCCAAGATAAAGCAAAGCAGTGCCACAAAAAAACAACAACACAGAGTTACACATGGGATAAACAAACGTACAGTCAATAACACAATAGAACAATCTGTATACAGTGTGTGCAAATGAAGTAAGGAGGTAAGGCAATAAATAGGCCACTAGTGGCGAAGTAATTACAATTTAGCAATTTACACTGGAGTGATAGATGTGCAGATGAGGATGTGCAGGTAGAAATACTGGTGTGCAAAAGAACAGAAAAAAGAGGGAGGTTAGCCTCTCTCTAACCTCCCTTTAACCTCCCTTTAACCTCTGGATCGATACAATATGAAGAGTTGCATGGCATCTGTTATTACATGAATCTGTCTCTGATTCCTATTCAACACCTCACTCTTTCTCCTCCTCCTCTCCCTCACTTTCTTTCATCTCTAGTTGATGTCAATTAAACCACTCCTGCCTCATCCTGTGTATTATTGATTGGGTATTTTTCGTGGCTTTAATTAAAGGTTTCTTATGAGCGTAATGACGTGATCTATGTGACTTTAAAGAGGTCCAGCCAGCCTTTTGGTAAGGAATGCAGTGATGATAGACTAGCGCCCTGTCCAGGGGATGTACTTGTACATCAAGCTGCGTCACGCTACAGAAACAGGCGCTTGTACTTACCTACTTATGCTGTGATTGGCATCCATAGGAGGAAGGCTTACAGTACTGCCCAGTAGCAGCATGGTAAAATACAGCAACTGCTTACATGATGTATGTGCATTACACCATAACTCTATATATGAGAACATCTTTTTCTGTTGCCTTTGAGCCAAAGAGCCTAATGAAGATCTGGATTTACATAACCAACCTTATTTTTATTTATTTTTTTATCTGTGTAAGAGGTCATTGTTAATGTATATGAATACACATACATGTGTAGCAGCAGTGATGGTACTGTTGTATAGAGTATTCCACTGTGGCGTGACATTGGATTAGATTAGGATTAAACACTAGGAACCTGAGATGGAGGGTGGGTGGTTCTGACCACAGGAGTATAGTTCATCATCCACCCACGTCATCTCAGCCCAGCCCCTATACCGTCATTACCATGCTAGTTTACCCTATCCCACCCCATACACTACCTCCACCATACCCCACCCAGACTCTGAGCCCAGTGATGCAGGGTGGGAGAAGGGGTTACAACAGTAGCAACATTCACACACATGGATGAAGATGAAGAGTCAGCCTTAGAAAGTCACTGTTGCTTTTCAACTCCCTCGTGTGAAAATGTGGCATTTCTCGTGGCATTGTTTTTATGTCTGAACTCTATCTACTGTCCCCCACCCTCTCTCCCACTCATTTCTCCCTGCCCCCCCCCCTCTCTGTGGGTGGGTTTGGGCTGAAATAGGTCAGGGAATATGCACAACTATACTTTGATGTAAGAGTGAAGACAGAACATCTGTACTAGTTGTATTCCATCTGGAGCCTCCGCTACTCAACAGGCAGGATACTGACTGGAAAGTAAAACACTATGATTAAACTGGCTCTGAACACAATATTGAAAAATGTGCTTGAAATATTGGAACACTCTTCCTGTGGTCAAATCAATTCTATCTGTGTCACAAATGCCACCCTATTGCCTTTACAAGGCCTATAGGTCTCTGGTCAAAAGTAGTGCACTATATAGGGAATAGGGTGCTACTTTGGACGCATTCTGTCGTCACAATGGGTTTTGGGGTATTTTAAAACACTTGTTTAGAGTTGTAGAACAGTGCACATGTATTACTCCTAGCCGTTTAAAAACCTCATCTATCACTTTGACATTATTGGGATATGGGTCCTTTATTTCTTCACCTTGGCTTTCTGACAGGCAGTTAAAAGGACACTCGTGAAGGTCTGGGTCGCCATTAGTTACATCCACTTGTCTGGGTTCTTGTGTGTGTCTGTGTGAGGCAGAGAGAGAGAGAAGTCCTTGTGATTTGCATACCTTACATAGCTGTGACTGTCTTCCCATCACTCTGCATTAATGTCTCATGGTGTGCTTCGAGAGACAGAGCAGAGATTCTGGGGAGTGGTCTCAAAACACTCTCTGTTCCTTCCAGGGTCTAAACTGTGGCCCTATGTCCCCTACTGTTCTATATTCTGTTGTTCTTTTTGAGACGTTGGGTGTTTCTCAATATGCATAGGACCGTGCTCCGAGCACTCAAATTGGAGCACGGGAGGGCCAGAGCACGAGTCCAAATCAAAGTATGTGAAACGGAGCACGGATGCGTACTATACTTGTACACATTTCGAAAAGCGTGCATCGATGCAAGCTTCAACGAGAAGTATAGACAGAAATATGACGCAACCTCGTAAAAAACAACGCAAAATGTATTGAAATCAATGGCGGCTAGCTCTAGTCTCAGGGAGTCTTGGTGAGAGTTCCTCCTTCTGCGTTCTAGGCTCCAGCCTGTGCCTTGTGTCTGGAGCTGATTGTGGGGTGCACATCTGAGCGTACCGACCCAGTAAAGAGTCTCAGATGGGGCATGATCACTGAGGAGGGAGGGATAGAGGAATGGAGGGAGGCTGCCAGTCTTATCAGTGTGTGTGTGTGTGAGAGAGAGTATGTGTGTGTGTGTGTGTTTGTGGATTAGGCAGAGGGGGGTTGTCTTGCCTCAGCTTCTGTTTGCAGATGCTACCTAGAACAGAGGCCTATTTCCTGGTTCATGCGCTTCAGGGTAAATCAGCTCACAATGAAGAACACATTAGAACACGGACAACGCTCTTTATACGTCTACTTACAAGGCGTCTACTTCCATATACTAGATAATGCATTAGGACACTTCTTCTTTAGGCTTTCTCAGCCTACCAGTTCAGAGGCAGTTCTCTTTTAAAGCGAACGAACGTCACACACTATTAGGACGGTTAAACAGAGACTCAGAGAATCATTCAGGTGTCAGGACAGCAGAACCAAAAAAAGCTCATATTCATGAGGAATGAAAGATGGAGAGTGGGAACGGAAGGAGCGAGAGAGAATGGCAGATAGGGAGAGATGGCCATCAATGTATGTCATTCTGTCAGAGTGTGCTGGGCCGGGCTGTGAAGCTACCAATCCATCAGCCCTGTCTGACTCTACCCCCTCCTCTCCCTTCATACCCCCATCCCACTTTCACACACAAGTGGTAAGGTAAGCTTAATATCCATATTACCATATATGGTGTGTTTTAGCTGGAACATGTTTGTGGACCAACTCCATATTAATGGCCAGGATTTTGGAATGAGATGTTCGACGAGCAGGTGTCCACATACCTTTTCATGTAGTGTAACTCAAAAGGTCTGTCATTAATTCAGACGTTTTTGCAGAGGAGCTCTTACTCGCACAATTTGACATCTAACTAAGATGTTTGGTGCAGTATTTTTCATGTTTTTTTCTCAATAAAATGAGTAATCTATCGTTGAATGACAAGAAACACTTAATGGAAGATTCCACTGAGGTATAATAAGAATCCCTACTGTTGACCAATGAGCGTCGAAGGGACATAAACTTCGGCTACCGAAATTCGGCTTGCCTCTAGATAAATTGTTGTGTGCACGAAAAACCCTATGCCGAAGACCAAAACAAACAAACGTCACAAAATGTCACCATAGTATATGTACAAACTGTTCCGGGTGAGAAGCAAGAGGACGCATTAAAAGAGAGCGAGAGAGAGATGACTTTACGGTGTAAGTCACAAAAAGTATCTGGGTGAGTTAGAGAGAGATTAGGACACTGCATTACTGGCCACTCACTTTCTCTCCGTATCTCTTCTTCTCTCACTTTCTCTGCCTCTGTTTTCATCCCCTTGAGAGGCACACATGTGAAATATTGAGTTTCACCACTTCAAGAAAGTATTTTTCTTTCTTTCACACTCACCTACAGTATCTCTAATAAATCTCTCCTTTTCTATCTTTCTCACACTGTCTGTATGTGACCGCTCATTTTCTCTCTCACAGGGCCCTCCCTTTTTTCTAACCAATCAGAGTCAAGGATGGAGAACAATTTCTTTACTAGATATCCATCTATCTACAATACAAATATCTATCCACCTGTCAGTCCACTTTCAATCAATTGATACGGTATACATCAGGTCTGATAAAAGTGTTTGTATAACACATTTCCTATAGTATTTGATATTATTATATATTTGTGATATTTTGACTCTTGCTCATTTATATTTTAATATTGTCATTTCTAAAGCATTGTTGTGACATTATCTCTGGGATGTCTTTCAATGAGCTATTGTTGTCATCACCCCAACGACGCCTAATGAATGAGGTGAGGTCACATATTAGAGGTAATCCATACGATCATTCAGTTTCTGTAGCTTAAAGGGGAATTTCATCCTGGGGAAATCCGGGTTTGTTTTCAGTTAGCTAACGGTAGAAGCTCAGCTACAGCCGATGCCAGCACCAAGAGGGCAGATGACAAATACAGTGGCTAGCTAGCTAGCTGAGTAAGTTATTTTCTCTCATTGATTGAGACAGGTGTCTGACAAATTAAGCACTGGGCATAATGACAATCGGGAGGTCCTGGAACACCATAGGGGGAGGGGTTAACCCGGGGGGGGCTCTGAGGTACCGGAACACGTTGAGAAAAAAAGTAGCAGCTGAGTAGCCTACTATTTATGGTGGTGAAACAGACAGCACTTTCCAAGGTGCTAATTAATTCAAAGAATTTTAGACGTCCCTGCAGTATGCCCACAAACTTGAGTATAGCTGCAGGGCTTACACAAGTCCGAATTTCTTATAGCCTAATTTTCTAGACATCAATGTACAGCAACATTTTTAGATGACACTGCGGAACATCCGCCATAGGCACACATACTCAGCTGTGGGGCTTACAAGACCCCAATTTCATATCATTTTCAAGACATCAATGTAGCAGTAGAACAATATCTGAATAAAACTTAAAGTAAAATAAATCAAATGTAGGCTACAGCAGGAAACACATATGGGATAATATGAAGCATATTTTCAGATTACAAACTTGTTCTGTGCTGTGAAGGTAAAGAAAAAAAAAATGTCCTACCTTAGTTTTCAAAACCTCCCACAATGACTCTCCCCGTGTCAAGTCCATTTAACTCCTGGGAGTCAACTTCAAATCAAAATCGACTTTTATTTGTCACATGCACATGGTTAGCAGATGTTAATGCTAGTGTAGCGAAATGCTTGTGCTTCTAGTTCCGACAGTGCAGTAATATCTAACAAATCCCCAACAACTTCCTAATACACACAAATCTAAAGGGGTGAATGAGAATATGTACATGTAAGTATATGGATGAGCGATGGCGACGGTGCAATAGATGGTATAAAATACAATATATACATGTGATATGAGTAATGTAAGATATGTAAACATTATTAAAGTGGCATTATTTAGAGTGCATTGTATAAAGTGACTACTGATCCATTTATTAAAGTGGCCAGTAATTGGGTCTCGGTCCCAGCTTTGATGCACCTGTACTGACCTCGCTTTCTGGATGGTAGCGGTGTGAACAATCAGTGGCTCGAGTGGTTGATGACCTTGATGATCTTTTTGGCCTTTTCTGTGACATCGGGTGCTGTAGGTGTCATGGAGGGCAGGTAGTTTGCCCCCGGTGATGCGTTGTGCAGACTGCACCACCCTCTGCGGTCTTGCGGTTGAAGTTGCATCTGTAAAAGTTTGTCAGGGTTTTGGGTGACAAAACACTTTCCACCTTCTCCACACTCCAAGTGCCCTCACCTCCTCCCTGTAGGCTGTCTCTTCGTTGTTGATAATCAAGCCCACTACTGTTGTGTCGTCTGCAAACTTGATGATTGAGTTGGAGGCTTGCATGGCCACGCAGTTGTGGGTGAACAGGGAGTACAGGAGAGGGCTGAGCACGCACCCTTGTGGGGCCCCAGTGTTGAGGGTCAGCGAAGTGGAGATGTTGTTTCCTACCTTCATCACCTGGGGGTGGCCCGTTAGAAAGTCCAGGACCCAATTTCACAGGGCGGGGTTGAGACCCCATGGCCTCCAGCTTGATGATGAGCTTGGGGGGGACTATGGTGTTGAATGCTGAGCTGTAGTCAATGAACAGCATTCTTACATAGGTATGTGTTAACCTGGCTTGCTGCCACGAAATGCGCCTTGGTTCAGACATGTTCAAAGACCTTTTCTCTGAACTTTTTTTTTACATCGGATGCATAGGATGTCGATTTACTGTACATTCCACCCACTCTTTTGCTCGTTTATTCCCTCCAGTCATTTCTAGACCCAAGCTCCCTACCTTTTTGCATGTTGTACAGCCCAACTTTGAATTATGCATGACCAGCCAGGGGTTATACGTTTGCTTGTTCTTGAACTGCAAATTGCACCTGCTCCGAGCACTTCGTTGGTGGATGCATTGCCCCCCTTCCCCCAGGTCCCCGTCTCCCTCTCTTGCTGAGTCTGACTCACTAGTAGGCCTACTATCTAGTGGAGCTGCCGGTGGTGATGCTGAACTGGTGGGATTAGCATCGCAATCAGGAACAGTTTGCCCCTCACTCGTCTCCTCCAGCACTTACATTTCTTTGGCTCGTTCTGGGTTCGATTCACCATCTTTCTATTGATTTTTGGACTTGAAAAATGTCAAACTCGATTGCCTTTTGTTTGCTTTCCCATGATTTCAAATTCAGTAGGGAGACGACTAGGCTACGTGACATGATTGCGTAGGGACCTCTTCATTAGCTGACCACCACTACCAAGACCTGTGTCAGGATCAGGTACTTACCCCACTGGCTCTCCCCATAACCTCTATGTACAAATAAGAGAGCAGGTCTGGAATCAGTGTGGCAGGATAGGATGATTACATAGAAAGATCACCGCGCTTTTACATGATGGTCTTTCTGGGGGAAAAATAACGACGGGGCAACTTGATTTAATGTTGATCGCTATGATTAGAATGTCTCCCGTGCGAACAGTTAAATAATTAATAAATCATGCCTCGAGAGGTATAGATGCCGGAACAAAGAAAGTCAAATCTGAGAGGTGCCGGATCCTGTTCCGGCAGGATCTGTCTGAAATGAAGCACTGATCATGCCATGCGGCACTTTGGGGTGGACACTCACCTGTCTCGATCAATGGCAGAAGACTTGAAGTAGAAAAGATGGTGGCGCACACTGTTGGATTACTTCATGGAGCAGAAAAGTATTTATTTTAATAACTGAGCATTTTCTAAATTCAAACGGACCCCCTGCAATTGGACACGGACATTTTGAGACTCCTGTTTCCACTAATCAAGGATGAAGACTGCATCGCCAAGCTAAGGTCGGTCGAAAATTCTCTGTGCTACACCAAACAGTACCTATCCTGTAACTCCCAGTAATGGATACCAACATTCTTTGGTTAAATCACATTATCTGTTGTAAAAATCTGTACTTACAGTTTTCTGCACTTTACTACACTTCAGACACAACTCAACTGCACTACACTGTTCATACTGTATTTTTTGTGTGTTACTTTTTCCATAACATTCTTGTTGAATACCCAGTTCTCTTTTTGTTTGCATTAAATATTGTAAATTCATAGGCCATTATCTGAATGTCTAACATATGTTTGATGCTGCTTAGCTTATATAAATAAATATATTCTGGGAATCCATAAAGGCAGGAAAATGTTGAGGATTGATCGAAAAAAAAATCCATATTTATTTTATGGTCCTTTATCTGGTTTCGGTACACTGGCAATGGTGTTTGGCATGATGGGCTGCAGAAGCAGAGTGCTTGTGGCGATTGGTCTTGTCCAGTCTGCGGTGTGCGGCCAGCTGGATAAGACTTCCGGAAGTTGTGTAGGGCTTGTAGACCATAACCACCAACTGTTTGGACCTCTTGCAGAAGATTTGTTGGTACTGTACGTCTCCTGGAAAGACATGGTTGTGGTGTTACCATTTTACACTTTTTGTGGAAGGGACGTAGGGCAACACACCTTTGTTGGTAAAGCTGTCAACCGATTGGGACCTACGTGTTTAGAGACAGACTTGTGTATTGTTTAGGGACAATGAGGGGCATTGGGAGCTGCTTTTGAGAGGAACGATTAGTCAACCAAGTCAATGGGCTGGGGGGCTACAGAAGGTGTGAAAATTCTTAGGGGGGCAGTTCTTACAAAGTATGTGTTGTGTGTGAGAGATTGAGTGGGGGAAATGGCACCTTTCAATCGTTCCCTTACAAAACAATACATTTACTGTGTCTCAGCACAACCAAAACCCCCTTCCTCATCTCAAAGACCTGTCTGTAAACCTCCCCCCAGGCCATTGACTTTGACAGATCATTCTTGTCAATAGTAGCAAGGGAATTCTGTAGACATGTCTTTGTATTGTGTTTTGAGAATCTGCAGAGAAAATAACGAGGTGGTTGTGTCATTACTGTTGTAATCTTGATTTTATACATTTCAGTGTCCCTTGCTGGTTTTTGTCCCAAGATCTTGTTGTGCTCCATAATCACAAGGGTTGTCCCCTCCCTCATGCTAGTGTACCCAAAATGCCACCGCTTTGGGATATTTTTCAGCAGGGCCTGTGGAAGCACTCCAGATAACCTGAGTTTTACAAAGAGAAAAGGTCAAAATATGAAAGCCTGTGATCCTCAGGCTACATCTAACCACCTGTAACCCCATAACACAAACACAAACCAATACAAACAGTACCCAAACAGTACCCAATTCAAGGCTATTTTAGCCTTCAGCTTGTAAATGTTTTTCCCAACTTACCTTCACCTTGTGCAGAGCTTGGGGTTGGAAACACATGCTAGTGGAATCTGATTATGAACAACATAGAACAAAACACTCAACAATACACAATTTAACCACCCCACTAATTGTATTGATCTCTATTAGACTGGCTAGCTTAGCACACCTAACATGGACATGTCAATAGTCAGCGTCACTAAATTGGCAGCAAGATTGCTAGCCAGCTGAGAACCTACTAACCAACCATATACAATTTATACACATTCATAATTAGTACCAACACACAGTGAGTTAGATATATTGACAATTCCGTATTTTTTTCCCAGACAAGGGTGGAATAGATGGCTACCAGATTGAGTTACTCTTATTTGCTAATGTTAGCTAGCTTATGTTAGCTAACATTAGTAAAAGATAGAACGAACAGACAAACATGTTTATTCTGCTGACGGTAGCTACCAGTCTAGCAGTGACTACCATGGCATAGGCAAAATTAATTGACAGTGATGCGTACCTCTAATCGAGAATCTTCCATTTTGCTGTGAAGGGAGAAAACAATGGTATTGCATCACTTCTCAGCTGTTGTCTAAATGGATTCCCTATCCGTTCAGCCTGAAAATCCCTCTGATAATCTTTGGTCACCGTAAGCATCATTCTTGTTAGCCACAAACCACTGGCAGCATCTGGGTAAATCTTTGGTAGGTAGAACGGTGAAAGATAACTCATTTACGCGCTTGTTTGTAATTAGCACATCCAGACAAAACACCACACGGGCATAATGGCAAACGTTAGTGAAAAACAAACGTAAAAAAAGAATGCTTAGAGTTCTGAGATTACATTGTGTTGGTCGTTTGAAGTAAACAACGCCATGAACCAAGTTTGTGGGCACTCCCACATGGTTTATGAACTGGTACAAAAAACGACACTTGATTCAAGAGTTTTTACATTGAAATTATTAGATGAACTTCTTGCACCCAACAGAATGCTATATACAGTTGAAGTCGGAAATTTACATATACCTTAGCCAAATACATTTAAATCTGACATTTAATCCTAGTAATAATGTCTTAGGTCAATTAGGATCACCACTTTATTTTAAGAATGTGAAATGTCGGAGTAATAGTAGAGAGAATGATTTCTTTCTTTCATCGCATTCCCAGTGGGTCAGAAGTTTACATACACTCAATTAGTATTCTGTAGCATTACCTTTAAATTGTTTAACTTGGGTCGAACGTTTCAGGTAGCCTTCCACAAGCTTCCCACAATAAGTTGGGTGAATTTTGGCTCATTCCACCTGACAGAGCTGGTGTAACTGAGTCAGGTTTGTAGGCCTCCTTGCTCGCACACGCTTTTTCAGTTCAGCCCACAAATTTTCTATGGGATTGAGGTCAGGGCTTTGTGATGGCCACTCCAATACCTTGACTTTGTTGTCCTTAAGCCATTTTGCCACAACTTTGGAAGTATGTTTGGGGTCATTGTCCATTTGGAAGACCCATTTACGACCAAGCTTTAACTTTCTGACTGATGTCTTGAGATGTTGCTTCAAGATATCCACATAATTTTCCTTCCTCATGATGCCATCTATTTTGTGAAGTGCACCAGTCCCTCCTGCAGCAAAGCACCCCCACAACATGATGCTGCCACCCCCGTGCTTCACTGTTGGAATGGTGTTATTCGGCTTGCAAGCCTACCTTTTTTTCCTCCAAACATAACGATGGTCATTATGGCCAAACAGTTCTATTTTTGTTTCTTCAGACCAGAGGACATTTCTCCAAAAAGTACGATCTTTGTCCCCATGTGCAGCTCCAAAATGTAGTCTGTCTATTTTATGGCGGTTTTGGAGCAGTGGCTTCTTCCTTGCTGAGCGGCCTTTCAGGTTATTTCGATATAGGAATTGTTTTACCGTGGATATAGATACTGTTGTACCTGTTTCCTCCAGCATCTTCACAAGGTCCTTTGCTGATGTTCTGGGATTGATTAGAAATTTTTGCACCGAACTACATTCATCTCTAGGAGACAGATTGCGTCTCCTTCCTGAGCGGTATGACGGCTGCGTGGTCCCATGGCGTTTATACTTGCGTACTATTGTTTGTACAGATGAACGTGGTACCTTCAGGCATTTGGAAATTGCTCCCAAGGATGAACCAGACTTGTGGAGGTCTACAATTTTTTTTGTCTGATTTCTTTTGATTTTCCCATGATGTCAGGCAAAGACGCACTGAGTTTGAAGGTAGGCCTTCAAATATATCCACAGGTACACCTTCAATTGACTCAAATGATGTCAATTAGCCTATCAGAAGCTTCTAAAGCCATGGCATAATTTTCTGGAATTTTCCAAGCTGTTTAAAGGCACAGTCAACTTGGTGTATGTAAACTTCTGACCCACTGGAATTGTGATACAGTGAATTAGAAGTGAAATAATCTGTCTGTAAACAATTGTTAGAAAGATTACTTGTGTCATGCACAAAGTAGATGTCCTAACCGACTTGCTATAGTTTTAACAAGAAATGTGTGGAGTGGTTGAAAAAACAGTTTTAATGACTCCAACCTAAGTGTATGTAAACGTCCGACTTGAGTTTGAGTTTATTTTTACAGGGACAGTGCACATTAATCAACGTTTCAGTAAAAGTGCCGGTTTTAGCCAGCCGGCTAATTTTCAACTGCAGTCCCTGGGCAGGTTATTAAAAACAATTACAGTACAGACAATCAATGAGCACACGCAGAGCAACATAGGACAAGCAAGACATAGCTTGCAGACAGAGCAACATAGCACAAAAAGCAACAAGACAAAATCCATAAAAGCAACAGTGTTTCCACACTTCACAAGCAACAGACAACATGGAAAGCAGCAATGCACAGCTAGGGATTATGTTCACAAATCTGATTGACATTTAGCCATGTCTTAATATTTTTTGTGAAAGTGTGATAGGTGGTGCAGTTATGTGTGTCTGATGGCAGTGTATTTCAGACATGGGAAGCTCTCACAGAGAAAGCAGATTGACTTAAGGTGCTTTTCCTTAACCAGTCAGGGATTGCTGGGTCGCTAGCGGGCTCGTCCCGACACTACCAGCGAAAATCTAAAGCGCCAAATTCAAAATCCCAAAATGGAATTATTAAACATCCACCAATATGCAAGTGTTCCATACTCATCAAAAGCTATGTTTCTTGGCAATATCACAGCGTTGTCAGATTTCAAAAAGGCTTCACGGCGAAAGCAGCACATTTCATTGTTTGAGGCTAGCACCTCACATATTTTTCCAATAGCCATGTATCGATTAGCCATCATGGCACACACAACACATTTCACAGCGAAAACAAATCAATTACCTGTTGAAGAACTTCTGCTGAGGTCATCCTAAGTGTCCAACGAAGACAATCCATGGTTCTTTTGTTAGAAAAAGTTACGTCTTTTATCCATAAATCCTCCATTTGGTTCGTGCGTTATAATCAGAAACGACAGCCTCCACTAGTCCATGAAACGCGGCGCGAACTCGTTCAAATTATACCTATAAACTTGTCCAAGAACAATCAAACATAGTTTTAAATGTATCCTTAACACTTTTACGTATATTTACTATTATAAATCAGCTGGAATATAAACTGATCAATAACGAGGCTACAAAAGACACTCCGTGACTTCTCGTGCGCGCGCCACGGGAACTTTTCTCAGAAAGAGGGTCTTCATTGTTTGGTGTTTTTTCTGCTCTAAATTCATCCAAAATGGAGGGAAACACCGTCTCGAGGCTGTTGACATCATAAGGAAGAGACGTGTACTGCATTCATATGCCTATATATGGTCATTTTCAATAGGGAGGGGTTCCCAAATGAGCAATGTGTCAAAATCACTTTTTCCAGGACAGAGATTCCTCAGGGTTTTGCCTGCTATATGCATTCTGATTCACTCACAGACAAATGGTTAACAGTTTTGGAAAATTCAGAGTGTTTCCTATCCAATGGTACTAAATATATGCATATCCTATTGGGCCTAAATGGGAGGCATTTTACTTTGGGCACGCCAGGCTCTCCAAAAACGGTCACCTCATGCACTGCTCCCAGAGAAGTTAAGGGAACTATACAGTCACTTCTCATGGTAGACCTTGTGGATCTGCTGCCATATGTTTGGGTTTTCTGTTTAACAAAAGTACTAAGTGGAGGGGGAGCCAGACCATTTAGGATCTTGAATACAAGACATGCGTCAGTGTATTGCACAAGATTTTCCCTACTCAGGAGTTCATGCTTTCTGAGGATGTAACAGTGGTGATGGCTATTGGGCTTCCTATCAAGCACTTTGAGAGCCTGTTTGTAGACAGACTGAATGGGTTTTAATGTTGTACAGCAAGCTTGGGCCCAACTAGTCAAGCAGTATGTTAAGTGAGGGAGTATTATAGATTCGAAGTACAGTTTTGCTACCTCTGTAGTCAAACAATTTCTTATAAATCGGAAATTAGCTAGGTTGAATTTGGTTATTTGAATGACCTTTTTCACCTGCTTTTTAAAAGAGAGGTTGGAATCAAGTATGATGCCAAGGTACTTAAAATCAGATACCACCTGGAGCTTTTCCCCTGACACATAGACATCTGGCTCAGTAGCATCTGTTGCCTTCTTTGTGAAGAACATGCAGACAGTTTTTTTTCACATTGAGATGCAAACACGAGTCACTGAGCCACTTTGTAACCTGGCCCATTACAGTAGTGAGTTCTTGTGCAGCTTGTTGTTTGCTCTTTGCATGCACATATATCACTGTATCATCTGCATACATTTGAACTTCAGACCCTGTACAGACAGAAGGCAGATCATTAATGTACAGGCTGAACAGGAGGGGCCCCAGTATTGGCCCTTGGGGCACGCCCACAGCTAAGAGTGGGCGACAGCTCATTGCTCACTCTGACACACTGAGTTCTGCCTTCAAGGTATGATTTCATCCACCTCAAGGCATCGGGGGAAAAGTTGAACTTGGACAATTTTGTGATGAGAACCTCATGGTGAACAGTATCAAAAGCCTTCCTTAGGTCCAGAAACACAGCCCCAACAACGCCCCCTTTGTCCATCTTGGACTTCACATTTTCCAGAAGAAAGCAGTTGGCCGTTTCTGTGGAGTGTTTCGCTCTGATGCGAAGACTTCAACTGTATATGGAGCATACAACAATCTCAGGTCTGTAGATTTTGCTGTGAAGAGACAGAATAAATAGATAATTTATTCTTGTATTGCCCCTATGTAGCTTGTTTCTGGTCACAGGTTCAGGAATGGTAAGAAAATCACAACATGACTTAAAATGAACCTTACAAATAGCAGTGTTGGGCGATTTGGAATGCCATAGTCAGTCAATAAATAATATGATAATACTTGTAGGGAAGGTTTTCATCTTTAGCTTACAATCTGTGGATACTATACGATTAGAAAGGTAAAATAATTATGTAAAACATCACAGCACAATTGAAAAATATATGGCACTTGGAAACCAAACGAGGGGGGTCTATGGTGATAGGTGGGATGGGCTGAGAGTGGCTGAGGGGTGGGATTAAAGAGCTTATGTTTGGTAATGTATTATTGTCATGTGACTGCTTTATATAAAAGTACCATGTATGCTAAATGTATGTTTAAAATGTATATGTAATGTGTTTGTATATGTAGCAGAAAAGCTGTAAAAAAAACAAAAAGATATTTGTTCTCCGAAGAGGGGGGGTCGTGGAGGGGTTAAAAAAATATAAAAAATTAATAATATATAAATAACAAAATTAAAAAGAATAATAAATAAAAATGTTTGAGGGCACACCCAATCTACCTAGCAGAGTGGTATCTGCATTTGAATGTCGGACTTGGTTGGTTCACTATGAGCAGACGAATACGCAGGTACACTTCCTGATTCTACCAGTGAAATGAAAATGTGCTAGTTTGGATAATGTTGATGTTTATGATAAAACATAATGTTGTTAATATAGTAATGACTATATGCCGCGGCAGCGCCAGGGTGAAACTCCCCTTAAACTTAAAAGCGTTTTAATTCTTAAACATGATCACTTGCTAGTGATTTATAGTCACTTTTAATTGACAAATGCACGAATGGAAGAATGGAGACGGAAACAGAAGTTTGGCACCAAAACCACACGAATGGTCGATTGACCACGAACTGATACATTTTGTATATTTTCATGATCAACGATAAAAATAGTGGCTAACATTGCTTCAATTACAAAATGTGTTTTCAATAAATAGTTTTACTCAATGATTTTATTTTTTGTTGCTAGAATTACTAGAGCAATAAGAATAGATCCGCGACACAGTCGAATGTAGCACACAGCTGTAGGCAGGACAGATGTAGCCTAACAATGAAAAGAAAAAAGAAAGAAAAGGATAACCAATCACTGTTAGACGTTGGTCTCACATAGAAACATAATGAGATAGTGTCTCTATCTATTAACACACTCCTCCCCACCACTCCTTCGGGAGGCGAAAGAGAGGAGTTGGCGGAGGCCTATCGACTCCTTGGTTAGTAAGAGGAAAAGGATGTGGGAATTTGACTCCTCCTGTGTGTGAGTGTATGAGTGCGTGTGACAGACACTGAGACCAAAGAGATAGCTTGTCTAATGAAGAAATTATGAATATCAAGAGATGGGGGACAAGGAGGAATATGAGTGTGTGTGTTCTGTGAATCTGTGTTTGTGACTCCAACCAGAACCAAGCAGACATGGATTTCTCTTTGTCAGTCAAGGAGCTGCTGCAATCCTCCCTGCAGCTGCGTAACAAAATCATTTTAACGAATAAACTATCAAACTGTTTTAATGGGGGAGAGAGAGGGAGGAGAGATAAAAAGAGATGTTGAGAGAGCGAGGTGGGTAGATTAGACACAAAGAATTTTAAAACAAATCCAATTTTGATAAACTCCCATATCTATTGTGTGAAATACCACAGTGTGCAATCACAGCATTTGTGACCTGTTGCCACAAGCAAATGGCAACCAGTGAAGAGCAAACACCATTGTAAATACAACCCATATTTATTTATTTGCACATAGACATAATATCACATTTGAAATGTCTTTATCCGTCTCCATCTTTTTATCTATCACAGTTATCCAGTGAAAGAGGGATGGCGGGAGGGAGATTTATTATTATCTATTTCACTTGCTTTGGAAATGTAAACATGTGTTTCCCATGCCAATAAAGCCCCTTGAATTGAATTGAATTGAGATTCTCACGGTTGTTATCTGAGACATGGCTTTCTGCGTTCCTTCCCTTCCTCTCGCTGTGTTTGATAGAGCACCATGCTGTGTCTGCTAGATGGAGCCCCACCCTCCCTGCTTCTCATAACTCTTGAATTAGCAAAGTGAACAAGACGATATAATAGTCTGAATGCTTACAGAGTCCCGGTGTATGCTGTTTTACACCATATTGACATTTGTTTACTATGTTTCCTTAGATTACCACATCCCACCCTGTAAGTCATTTAACAAGGCATTCATTCCTCTGCTAGAGCTTGGAGTGTGAGAGGGTACGTCTCAAATGGCTCCCTATTCCCTGTGTAGTGCACTACTTTTGATCAGGGCCCTAAATAGATTAGGATGCAATTTGCAAAGTTTTAAGTCTGTCATCATTCAATTTATTAGTTTAGGTGCGTGATTATAATCCCCTCTTCATATATCTTGGCTTACTTGAATAAGCATGCCCCTTTCAATTTTTTTTTAACCAGGAACAGATATAGCCCTTGGTTCACTCCAGACTTGACTGCCCTTGACCAGCACAAAAACATCCTGTGGCGTTCTGCATTAGCATCGAATAGCCCCCGCGATATGCAACTTTTCAGGGAAGTCAGGAACCAATATACACTGGCAGTTAGGAAAGCTAAGGCTAGCTTTTTCAAGCAGAAATTTGCATCCTGTAGCACAAACTCAAAAGAACACTGTAAAGTCCATGGAGAATAAGAGCACCTCCTCCCAGCTGCCCACTGCACCGAGGCTAGGAAATACTGTCACCACCGACAAATCCACTATAATTGAGAACTTCAATAAGCATTTTTCTACAGCTGGCCATGCTTTCCACCTGGCTACCCTTACCCCGGTCAACAGCCCTGCTGCCCCACAGCATCTTGCCCAAGCCTCCCCCATTTTTCCTGCACCCAAATCCATATACAGTGGGGCAAAAAAAGTATTTAGTCAGCCACCAATTGTGCAAGTTCTCTCACTTAAAAAGATGAGAGAGGCCTGTAATTTTCATCATAGGTACACTTCAACTATGACAGACAAAATGAGGAAAAAAAATCCAGAAAATCACATTGTAGGATTTTTAATGAATTTATTTGCAAATTATGGTGGAAAATAAGTATTTGGTCACATACAAACAAGCAAGATTTCTGGCTCTCACAGACCTGTAACTTCTTCTTTAAGAGGCTCCTCTGTCCTCCACTCGTTACCTGTATTAATGGCACCTGTTTGAACTTGTTATCAGTATAAAAGACACCTGTCCACAACCTCAAACAGTCACACTCCAAACTCCACTATGGCCAAGACCAAAGAGCTGTCAAAGGACACCAGAAACAAAATTGTAGACCTGCACCAGGTTGGGAAGACTGAATCTGCAATAGGTAAGCAGCTTGGTTTGAAGAAATCAACTGTGGGAGCAATTATTAGGAAATGGAAGACATACAAGACCACTGATAATCTTCCTCGATCTGGGGCTCCACGCAAGATCTCACCCGTGGGGTCAAAATGATCACAAGAACGGTGAGCAAGAATCCCAGAACCACACGGGGGACCTAGTGAATGACCTGCAGAGAGCTGGGACCAAAGTAACAAAGCCTACCATCAGTAACATACTCACGCCGCCAGAGACTCAAATCCTGCAGTGCCAGACGTGTCCCCCTGCTTAAGCCAGTACATGTTCAGGCCCGTCTGAAGTTTGCTAGAGAGCATTTGGATGATCCAGATGAGGATTGGGAGAATGTCATATGGTCAGATGAAACCAAAATATTACTTTTTGGTAAAAACTCAACTCGTCGTGTTTGGAGGACAAAGAATGCTGAGTTGCATCCAAAGAACACCATACCTACTGTGAAGCATGGGGGTGGAAACATCATGCTTTGGGGCTGTTTTTCTGCAAAGGGACCAGGACGACTGATCCGTGTAAAGGAAAGAATGAATGGGGCCATGTATCGTGAGATTTTGAGTGAAAACCTCCTTCCATCAGCAAGGGCATTGAAGATGAAACGTGGCTGGGTCTTTCAGCACGACAATGATCACAAACACACTGCCCGGGCAACGAAGGAGTGGCTTCGTAAGAAGCATTTCAAGGTCCTGGAGTGGCCTAGCCAGTCTCCAGATCTCAACCCCATAGAAAATCTTTGGAGGAAGTTGAAAGTCCGTGTTGCCCAGCGACAGCCCCAAAACATCACTGCTCTAGAGGAGATCTGCATGGAGGAATGGGCCAAAATACCAGCAACAGTGTGTGAAAACCTTGTGAAGACTTACAGAAAACGTTTGACCTCTGTCATTGCCAAAAGGGTATATAACAAAGTATTGAGATAAACTTTTGTTATTGACGAAATACTTATTTTCCACCATAATTTGCAAATAAATAAATTAAAAATCCTACAATGTGATTTTCTGGATTTTATTTTCTCATTTCGTCTGTCATAGTTGAAGTGTACCTATGATAAATTACAAGCCTCTCTCATCTTTTTAAGTTGGAGAACTTGCACAATTGGTGGCTGACTAAATACTTTTTTGCCCCACTGTAGCTGATGTTCTGAAAGAGCTGCAAAATCTGGACCCCTACAAATTATTTTTTAAATTATTTTATTTATCCGTTATTTTACCAGGTAAGTTGACTGAGAACACGTTCTCATTTACAGCAACGACTTGGAGTATCGTTACAGGGGCAAGACAATCTGGACCCTCTCTTTCTAAACCGAAATTGTTGCAACCCCTATTACTAGCTTGTTCAACCTCTCTTTTGTATCGTCTCGATTCCCAAAGATTGGAAAGCTGCCGCGGTCATCCCCCTCTTCAAAGGGGGTGACACTCTAGACCCAAACTGCTACAGACCTATATCTATCCTACCCTGCCTTTCTAAGGTCTTCGAAAGCCAAGTTAGCAAACAGATTACCGACCATTTCGAATCCCACCGTACCTTCTCCGCTATGCAATCTGGTTTCAGAGCTGGTCATGGGTGCACCTCAGCCACACTCAAGGTCCTAAACGATATCATAACCGCTATCGATAAGAGACATTGCTGTGCAGCCGTATTCATTGACCTGGCCAAGGCTTTCGACTCTGTCAATCACCACATTCTTATTGGCAGGCTCAACAGCCTTGGTTTCTCAAACGATTGCCTTGCCTGGTTCACCAACTACTTCTCTGATAGAGTTCAGTTTGTCAAATCGGAGGGCCTGTTGTCTGGAACTCTGGCAGTCTCTATGGGGGTGCCACAGTGTTCAATTCTCGGGCCGACTCTCTTCTCTGTATACATCAATGATGTCGCTCTTGCTGCCAGTGATTCTCTGATCCACCTCTACGCAGACGACACCATTCTGTATACTTCTGGCCCTTCTTTGGACACTGTGTTAACAAACCTCCAGACGAGCTTCAATGCCATGCAACTCTCCTTCCGTGGCCTCCAACTGCTCTTAAATGGAAGTAAAACTAAATGCATGCTCTTCAACCGATCACTGCCCGCACCTGCCCGCCCGTCCAGCATCACTACTCTGGATGGTTCTGACTTAGAATATGTGGACAACTACAAATACCTAGGTGTCTGGCTAGACTGTAAACTCCTTCCAGACTCACATTAAATATCTCCAATCCAAAATTAAATCTATAATCGGCTTCCTATTTCGCAACAAAGCCTCCTTCACTCATGCTGCCAAAAATACCCTCGTAAAACTGACCATCCTACCGATCCTCGACTTCGGCGATGTCATTTATAAAATAGCTGCCAATACTCTACTCAGCAAATTGGATGCAGTCTATCACAGTGCCATCCGTTTCGTTACCAAAGCCCCTTATACCACCCACCACTGCGACCTGTTTGCTCTAGTCGGCAGGCCCTTGACTACATATCCGTCGCCAGACCCACTGGCTCCAGGTCATCTATAAGTCTATGCTAGGTAAAGCTCCGCCTTATCTCAGCTCACTGGTCACGATAACAACACCCACCTGTAATGACGCTCCATGAGAGTGAGGATCCATTTGCAGTTTTATTACAATCTTGGTCGTACAAACAGGGTCAATCGCCAGCAAACACAGCAGTAGGGATAAGGCAAATCGTAATCCAGGTACAGGCATTAGGTCAGGGCAGGCAGCAAGCTTACAAAAATCAGTCCAGTAAAGAATATAGTCCAGGGCAGGCAGCAAAGAATCAATGAGGGAAAACAGTCCAGAGTAAAACCACGGGTAGACAGACACGGAGAAAAGCGCTCAGAAATGATCACCAGGGATAACAAGACTTAAAAGAGAGAGGGAGAGAGCACCTAAATAGTCTACTTGATGGGAGTCAGGTGCAACGGTAATCAGAACCAGGTATGTGGGAAATGTAGTTCAGGGTTTAATACTCAGGAGAGGGTTCCCTCTGGTGGTGAGCAGGAGGAACCGCGGGAGTCTCGTTTGACAGAGCCCCCCCCCTGCGAGTGGCTCCTGACGCGAAGAGGCGAACGACGCCGGGGTCTTCCTCGAGGTCGAGGGGCCGGTTTCTCCGGGTGCGTCCTATGGAACTCAGTCATGAGTGCGGGGTCGAGAATGTCCTCTGCATTAACCCAGGATCGCTCTTCCGGTCCGTACCCCTCCCAATCCACCAGATATTGGAGGAGCCTGCCCCGGCGTCTGGAATCGAGTAGATCTCGAAGCTGATGTACCTCCTCGCCGTCCACCAAGATGGGTGGGGGGCCCTGCTCACTGGTCTGCTCCTCCTCCTCCGCTCTCGGACCACCAGCGGGTTTGAGAAGAGATACATGAAAAGTGGGAGAGATACGATAATTAGAGGGTAATGCCAAACGGAAGGAAACTGGTGTAATCTGTTTAACAATTTGGAAGGGACCCACATACTTGGGACTGAGTTTCTTGCAAGGAAGTCTGAGGCGTAGGTCTCGAGTGGATAGCCAGACCCATTGACCTGGAGTATATTCGGGATTGGGGCGGCGGTGGAGATTGGCCTGCAACCTCTGTCTCCTGACCGCATGTAGCAAGTGGGTATGAGCCTGACTCCAGATGTCCTCGCTTCTCTGGAGCCAGTCGTTGACAGAGGGTACCTCGGTGGGTTCCCTGACCATGGAAATAGGGAGGTTGGAAGCCCATTACACACTGGAATGGGGTTAGACCGGTGGAGGGTTTCTGGAGTGAGTTCTGTGCATACTCCGCCCACATGAGGAATCGACTCCAGTCTGCTTGGTTCTGATGACAGTAGGATCTGAGAAACCGGGTGATCTCTTGATTGAGGCGTTCTGTTTGACCATTAGATTGTGGGTGATATCCTGAAGTGAGGCTAATGTTGATGTTGAGTTGTTGGAAGAATGCTGACCATACTCTGGATGTGAATTGGGGCCCTCGGTCCGACCACGATGTCCTCTGGCAGGCCATAGAAGCGAAACACAAGGTTGCACATGAGTTCGGCAGTTTCCAATGCTGTAGGCAGTTTGGGAAGTGGAATCAACCGGCAAGCCTTGGAGAAGCGATCTATGACAGTGAGTATTGTGGTATTCCCATTGGACTTGGGGAGATCGGTAATAAAGTCTATGGCGAGATGGGACCATGGTCGGTGGGGAACTGGCAGTGGTTGCAGTAGGCCCGATGGTAATTGTCTGAGATGTTTGCTTGTGTTACAGGTGGTGCAGTCGTTAATGAATTTTATTGTGTCTGCCCGCAAGGTTGGCCACCAAAAGCTGTTCTGAAGCAGGTGAACAGTGGCAGCGATTCCAGGATGACCGGAGCTGAGTACGGAGTGAACTTGCTTTAGCACTTTCTGACAGAGATCCTGAGGTACAAAAAGTTTTGTTAGGGGGGCATTCGGGAGGAGGGGTCTTTTGTGAATTGGCTTGGGTGAGCTCTGTCATGATGTCCCACTGAATAGGGGCCATGATTAATGACTCTGGAAGCAGGGTTTCCTTGGATTCAGTGGGAGCTACACCGTCGTGTTGGCGTGATAATGCGTCTGCTTTGGTGTTCTTTGAACCGGGACGATAGGTAAAGGTGAAGTCAAATCGTGTGAAGAAGAGAGCCCACCTCGCTTGTCTGGGATTCAGTCTCTTGGCAGACCGCAAGTATTCCAGATTCTTGTGGTCTGTTAGAATCACGAACGGATGTTTAGATCCCTCCAGCCAATGACGCCACTCCTCCATAGCTGCTTTCATGGCCAACAGTTCCCGGCTTCCGACGTCGTAGTTCTGTTCGGCTGGACTAAGTTTGCGGGAATAATAGGCGACGGATAGAGCTTGAGTGGGGATCCGTGCAGCTGTGAAAGGATGGCTCCAATGCCCGTATTAGAAGCGTCCACCTCAACTGTAAACGGGAGTTCAGGATTAGGGTGGTGGAGGATGGGGGCAGATGTGAAACGTGACTTGAGTTCTGCGAAAGCCTCCTGTGCTGTAGTTGACCAGGTGAGGTGTGATGAGTTTCTCTTAGTCATAGAGGTTAAGGGAGCGGCTACCGAGCTGAAATTCCTGATGAAGCGTCGGTAAAAGTTAGCAAATCCCAAGAAGCGTTGTAACTCCTTTAAGGTTACTGGCAGTGGCCAGTCTAGAACGGCCTTGACCTTCTTCTCGTCCATGGCGACTCCCTCCTGGTTGATGATGTAGCCCAAAAAAGGACGTGGAAGTCTGGTGAAATTCGCACTTCTCTGCTTTGGCGTATAACCGGTGATCAATGAGTCGTTGTAATACTGTTCTCACGTGTTGCACGTGTTCCTCATAGGTGTTGGAATAGACGAATGTCATCGATGTAAACAATTACCCAACGATTAAGCATGTCCCGAAAGACATCATTGATGAATGATTGAAACACGGAAGGACTATTAGACAGCCCGAAAGGCATAACCAAATACTCATAGTGCCCAGTGCTGGTAGAAAAGGCTGTCATCCATTCATCACCGTCCCGGATGCGAATGAGATTGTAGGCGCTGCGGAGGTCCAGTTTGGAGAAATACTTGGCGGAGTTGTTCTAGGGCAGCTGGAACCAGCGGTAAAGGATATCGAAACTTGACAGTGATGTCGTTGAGACCCCGGTAGTCGATACAAGGGCGTAGACCACCGTCCTTTTTTTTAACAAAGAAGAAGCCAGCGGCTGCAGGTGATGTCGATGTTCTAATGAACCCCTTCGAAAGTTCCTCCTCGATGTAGTTGTTCATGGCTTCTGATTCGGGTTGAGATAGGGGGAAGATTCGGCCCTTAGGTGGTGTTGTACCTGGTAATAGCTCGATGGAACAGTCGCTTGATCGGTGGGGGGGAAGTTCCATCGCCTTGGTCTTGCTGAAAGCTTCGATGAGGTCAGAGTATTCAATGGGTAGAGTGGGGAAAAGGGCCGGCTCGTCCTTTAGCGTAACGGTCTGAATGGGGAGTGAAGGGCTGCCAGTTAAGCAGTTGGAGTGGCATGACGGGTCCCATTTGATGATACGACCCTACCTCCATGAGATGAGAGGATTATGTTGACGTAGCCAGGGGAGTCCAAGAATAACCGGGTTATGAGGTGATGTGATGACGTAGAAACAAATTACCTCAGTGTGAAGAGTCCCGGTCTGTAGTTGAAGGTCCACGGTGGTGTGCAGGACCCTCCCATCGCCGAGAGGCCGTCCATCTAGTGCCTCCACTGCCAATTGAGAGTTACAGGTGATTAGTGGGAAATGTTGTTGTTGGGCAAACTCATGAGACATAAAGAGAGTGCAGAGTGACTGGGCATTGTGTGCTGGTGGGTCCCGTTCTGAGTGGGCGACGTGATCGAATCAGATTGTCAATCTGTATGGTTAGTTCGATGAATTGATTCAGCGATCTCCCTTCATCTCGGCAGGCCAGTTCGGATTGCAACTCCAAGCTGAGTCCCTTGCGGAAGAGCAGTTTAAGCGTACTCTCCACCCAGTCGGTTTGGGCTGCTAGGGTGCGAAATGTCAAGGCATATTCGGCTGCGGTATTCCTGCCCTGGCTCAACGCAAGTAGTCGGTCATCAGCTCTCATACCTCCCTCCGGGTGTATAAAAATATTTCCCGGAAGCGTTGAAGAAAGGTACCAAACGATGGGAACGCAGTGCCATCCTCTCTCCAAACCGCCGTCACCCACTCTAACGCCTTGCCAGTGAGGAGTGAGCATACCAAGGAAATCTTGCTGGCATCGGTGACATACATAGCTGGTTGTTGATCAATGAATAATGAACATTGCAAGAGAAATCCCTTACTTTTAGTGGGGTTCCGTCGAACTTATCAGGAGAGCCAGACGTGGGTTTACTGTGGGTGAAGGTGGTGGAGAAAGCGCCGCACTCGCGTTCGGCTGAGGGGGGGCTGGGTTTGTAGGCGACATCTGCAACCTCTGTAGCGTCCTGACGAGTTCCTCTGTTACTGTGGTTAAATGGGTTAGCTGCTGTTGATGAATGGCGAGTTGGTTAGCTTGAGTGGAGATCTCCGTGGACATTTGAACCAGAGCTGCTGGATCGTGTGTTGGCGAAGTCTTCTGTAATGACGCTCCATGAGAGTGAGGATCCATTTGCAGTTTTATTACAATCTTGGTCGTACAAACAGGGTCAATCGCCAGCAAACACAGCAGTAGGGATAAGGCAAATCGTAATCCAGGTACAGGCATTATGTCAGGGCAGGCAGCAAGCTTACAAAAATCAGTCCAGTAAAGAATATAGTCCAGGGCAGGCAGCAAAGAATCAATGAGGGAAAACAGTCCAGAGTAAAACCACGGGTAGACAGACACGGAGAAAACGCTCAGAAATGATCACCAGGGATAACAAGACTTCGCAAAGAGAGAGAGGGAGAGAGCACCTAAATAGTCTACTTGATGGGAGTCAGGTGCAACGGTAATCAGAACCAGGTATGTGGGAAATGTAGTTCAGGGTTTAATACTCAGGAGAGGGTTCCCTCTGGTGGTGAGCAGGAGGAACCGCGGGAGTCTCGTTTGTGACACCACCCGTAGCACCCGCTCCAGCAGGTATATCTCACTGGTCATCCCCAAAGCCAACACCTCATTTGGCCACCTTTCCTTCCAGTTCTCTGCTGCCAGAGACTGGAACGAATTGCAAAAATCGAAGCTGGAGACTTAAATCTCCCTCACTAACTTTAAACACCAGTTATCTGAGCAGCTAACCGATCGCTGCAGCTGTACATAATCCATCGGTAAATAGCCCACCCAATCTAACTACCTCATCCCCATACTGTTTTTATTTACTTTTCTGCTCTTTTGCACACCAGTATCTCTACTTGTACATCATCATCTGCTAAATTGTAATTTACTTTGCTACTATGACCTATTTATTGCCTACCTCCTCACGCCATTTGCACAGACTGTAAATAATAATAAAAAATAATATATTTTGTGTTATTGACTGTAAAATCCTACCTCATTTGCACTCACTGTATATACTTATTTTTTCTTTAATTTAAAAAAATATATATGTTATTATTTTCCTACTGTATTATTGGCTGTATGTCTGTGTATTCCATGTGTAACTCTTTGTTGTTGTATGTATCAAACTGCTGTGCTTTAGGCCAGGTCGCAGTTGTAAATGAGAATTTGTTCTCAACTAGCCTACCTGGTTAAATAAAGGTAAAATAAAATGAAAATAAATAAACTTGACTTAAAACACCTTGGGAGCATAGGGCGTCCACTGTGGCTCTCCACCTCACTCTCTTCCGTTCGAGGGCTTTTGCTTCTAGCCGGATTCCCTCTTTACTCAGTTCTTGAAGAGTGGAGCGTCTCCAGTTGTTTTTTGGTGTTCCCTGCTCTCTTTTTCCTTGAGGGTTGTAGTCCAGCACTTGTCTTGTTCTGTTTAATGTGTCTTTTCTGAGTGTATGTTCAGTCCATCTCCTGAATATATTGCGCATGGGCTCCTGTTAAACTTTTTTCCACAAGTCATGGTCGGATATTTTGCTTGGCAACCATATCCAAAGTGTAACACAGGGAGTTGTTGATGAAGACTTGTAGTTTATTGATTAGGGATTGTGTGTTTTTCCATAGAGAACATATTTGCCATTTTGTGTTGAAGATGCGGCTCTTGGTGTTTATGGAGAGCTGTGATGAGATCCATAGAAGGCGGAATGTCCTGAAGGCATGTCAAGCTTTTCTGAAGCGTAGCTCTACATCCTTGTCAGATCCCCCGTCAGTGCTGATGTTGCTTCCAAGATAGACAAAGTCAGGCACGTTTTCAATAGTTTCCCCGTCTATGCTCAATTTGGGGGATTTGGTGTTTTTTGTCAGTGTCTTGGTCTTTACCACATTTATTTAGTTTTCTTGTTGTCCATCTGTTTTTTTGTTTTTCTTGCGTTTGCCTGTGACTTTCAGAGACCAGAGCCAGGTCATCTGCTAAACTCAGGTCCTCCAGTTGAGTGAATGGGCTCCACTGGCTCCCTGTTTTTTGATGTGCTGTGGTAAGAAGGGTTCCCCGTTTGTCTCTGATGGGGTGCCTTCGGATCCTGTCTGGTGATCTTGGAATTGTGTTGTTTGGCTACCGCCTCCGCCTTGCTAGCAAGTTGTTCAGTGTGTGCTTTCTTGTCCCTCTAGCACCTCTTTTTGACCACCTTATCTCTATCTTGGTATTCCTGCCGCATACTTTATCTCTTGGAGTCATCGATTTCCCAGTTGAGTTTGAGTTCGGTCTCCCTCATTTTCTTCCAGGTGTCATCTGTGATCCAGTATTTTCTCCTATCTTCCCTGTGGCCTTCTTCACAAGTGCTTGTGATGGCGTTCTTACATCTTGACCACTTGTCATCTGTGTTTTCTCCCACTGCCAATGCTTGAAATCTGTTTCGTAGAGATATTCCCCATTCCTGGCGTGTCTGGCTATGTTGTAGTTTTCTCGTCTCAAATCGCCTCTGCACCCTACTGCCCACCTTCCTCTTTACTGCCAACTTCATCCTGATTTTTCCTACCAGGAGGTGATGGTCTGAGTCCATGGCAGCCCCTCTTTTGACTCTGACATCCAGGAACACTCTCCTCCATTTTCTGGTTATTGTTATGTGATCAACCTGGTTTTCTGTTCGGTGGTCTGGGGATACCCATGTGGCATTGTTGGTGGCTTTGTGTGGGAAGAGACTTCCTCCGATTGCCAGCTCGTTGAGAGAACAGACCATTCTCGATCGATCGTCTGTCCTAGACTCTCTTTCCCCATTGTGCCTCTCCAGTTGTCGTTGTCCTTTCCGATCTTGGCATTTGTGTCCCCCAGTAGAATTTGGATGTCTCTCTTGGGAACTTTTAGAATAACTGTCTGTAGCTGTTGATAGAAGGCGTCTTTCTCTGCAATGTCAGATGAGTTGGTTGCAACATAGCACTGTATGATTGTAACGGTCCGCCCTTTATGTGTAAATCTGGCTGTGATGATTCTTGCTGGTATTGGCTCCTACTCAATGAGGCTCTTTGCTGCATCTTTTGACAGAAGTAGTCCAACTCCATGTGTGTGTTTTTTTTCCCTTCATTTGGGTTTCCAGAGTAAAGGAAGGTTTCACCCATAGTGGTTGTTATTTCCCCGAAAGTGTTCCATTTGCTTTCACAGACTCAGCTGCTCAAGTTGTATCTTCTCATCTCTCTGGCTAGTTGTGACAGCTTACCTGACTGGTGTACTGTTCTGACATCCCAGCATCCAATTCTCACTCTTCACTTGAGCTGTAGTACACACGTCCTCCCCTTGGCTTTCAGGTGAGTTTGGTCCACGGGATTCATTGGCACCCTTCTAGGCTAGTCTGTTCATCCCAGATTTTGGAGAGGTTGAGTGTCCATGGTTTCGGTTTCTATAATAAGTTTTCAAACAATTTCCAATTGGCTCATTCAATGGCTCCCCTTCCTCTCCCCTGTAACAACTCAAAATCTCACGATACATGGCCCCATTCATTCTTTCCTTTACACGGATCAGTCGTCCTGGTCCCTTTGCAGAAAAACAGCCCCAAAGCATGATGTTTCCACCCCCATGCTTCACAGTAGGTATGGTGTTCTTTGGATGCAACTCAGCATTCTTTGTCCTCCAAACACGACGAGTTGAGTTTTTACCAAAAAGTTATATTTTGGTTTCATCTGACATTCTCCCAATCCTCATCTGGATCATCCAAATGCTCTCTAGCAAACTTTAGACGGGCCTGAACATGTACTGGCTTAAGCAGGGGGACACGTCTGGCACTGCAGGATTTGAGTCCCTGGCGGCGTAGTGTGTTACTGATGGTAGGCTTTGTTACTTTGGTCCCAGCTCTCTGCAGGTCATTCACTAGGTCCCCGTGTGGTTCTGGGATTTTTGCTCACCGTTCTTGTGATCATTTTGACCCCACGGGGTGAGATCTTGCGTGGAGCCCCAGATCGAGGAAGATTATCAGTGGTCTTGTATGTCTTCCATTTCCTAATAATTGCTCCCACAGTTGATTTCTTCAAACCAAGCTGCTTACCTATTGCAGATTCAGTCTTCCCAACCTGGTGCAGGTCTACAATTTTGTTTCTGGTGTCCTTTGACAGCTCTTTGGTCTTGGCCATAGTGGAGTTTGGAGTGTGACTGTTTGAGGTTGTGGACAGGTGTCTTTTATACTGATAACAAGTTCAAACAGGTGCCATTAATACAGGTAATGAGTGGAGGACAGAGGAGCCTCTTAAAGAAGAAGTTACAGGTCTGTGAGAGCCAGAAATCTTGCTTGTTTGTATGTGACCAAATACTTATTTTCCACCATAATTTGCAAATAAATTCATTAAAAATCCTACAATGTGATTTTCTGGATTTTTTTTCCTCATTTTGTCTGTCATAGTTGAAGTGTACCTATGATGAAAATTACAGGCCTCTCTCATCTTTTTAAGTGAGAGAACTTGCACAATTGGTGGCTGACTAAATACTTTTCCCCCCCACTGTATATATAGTATATAAATGCATAGATAGATGTTTAAGTACTTGGCTGTATGAAGAAGTGGGTAAGTGTCAGTTTGCTGCAGTGGTCAGGTTTCTCTCCCCCTCTCTGGCCGTGTCTAGACTTGACTGTTCATGCAGCTTCAGTATTCTGATCATAGAGTTGTGATCATGGAGTCCTGAACTCGTCATGCATCTACACCTACATTTAAATGTGTCCACAGTGTGTCCGGATTCCCTTTTCCCGCGCTATATTCAAATGCCAGTATGCATTCTACAAACGGTGGAATAGGCTAAATATGGTAACGCAACAGCGACCGATGGCAGTAGCTAACTACTGTAGCTAACTAGCCGGCTAACCTCTGTAGCTAGCAAGCAACGCTAAAGGGATTGAAAACAGGTTAGCATATTAGCTAGCTGGTTAGCATTTATGAGGCCAGCAAACACGTTCCTCACACGCTAGGAACGTATTTCCTTCAACGTTATAATGAAAAGGTGCCTCTCGGTCCCAAAACACACCATTTTTCTGGAGACTTGTGGGAGGAGCGCTGATGATGTTGCCCACTGTATATGTTTTCGGTAGCCTGATTGTGTCCAGACTGAGGAGAAATCCACACACAATGCATCCCTGACCAGCTCCTGAAGTGGTCAGCCAGATCTGAACACAATCAGACCACAAAGCCACTTTTGTGCGTCTAAACCCGTCTTTTCAATGCTATCTTCCTATTCTGATCGCAGAAGTCACATGTAATTATCAAGTGTAGACACGACCTCTTTCTCACTCTGAACTCCAATAGTCCTGTCCTGCTATAACCTCATTATGGACCTAATGGACCTCATCAGCAACACGCTGGGACAGAGACACTCTCCCTACATTTCTCTCTCTGTCTCTCTCTCTTTTCGCTCTATTCTTTCTCTCTCTCGCTCCCTCTCTCTTTTCTTTCTTTCTCTCTCGTCTTGCACTCTCCCTCTCTCTTTGCACTCTACTTGTCTCTTGGCTACCTTTGCTAACTCTCCATGATTTCTCTCACTTACATGCATATGAGACTGTCAGTGCGTGTATGTGAGCAGCAGTGCTTGTCTTCCACAGTCTACCCTTCCTGGTGTTGGCTGTGCAATGGGGCGAGAGGTGTGAATCTAAAGCCAACATGTACTGTAGACTACAACTGCTTGCCTCTATCTATACAGTTGTCTATGAACCAACCCAGAACAGTGTGTCTAGGACTGGAGTATTCTCTTATGAACACTGTCTGCACATTTCGGTTATGTATTCATTTCTCTCTCATGTATGAGGAGAACACATTTAGGCCATGCATCTGTTTAGCCATAGTTCTGAACAAACTCCCTTTTAGGATCAGTTAATGAACAGTGTTGTGGTGCCAGTTGGCCCTAGACTAACACAACTGTGATGCCTGTGTGTTTAATGTCCGTTGTCCTTAACTGACCAGTGCTGCAGGTGGTTTAGCCTTCTCTCCTCTCCTCTCCTCTCCTCTCCTCTCCTCTCCTCTCCTCTCCTCTCCTCTCCTCTCCTCTCCTCTCCTCTCCTCTCCTCTCCTCTCCTCTCATTTCCCCTGGCCTCAGCTTTAGAGATGGATCTTAACTTCTTAGGGAGCGGTGGGGCACTTGCATTTCACTACCAGGTGAAATGCAAGGCTCCAAATTCAAAATCCAAAAGTTGAATTATTAAACATGCATCAATATACAAGTGTTTCATAGTCATCAAAAGCTCTGCTTCTTGGCAATATCACAGCTTTGTCAGATTTCAAAAAGGCTTTACGGCGAAAGCACCACATTTGATTGTTTGAGGATAGCACCCCACATATTTTTCCCATTACCATAAATTCATAAGTCTTCTAGGTTCACAGAAAACACATTTCACAGCGAAAACCAATCAATTATCTTTTGAAGAACTTCTGCTGAGGGCTTCCCAAGTGTCCAACGAAGACAATCCATGGTTCTTTTGTTAGTAATGTAGTGAAAAGTAATGTATTATATCCATAAATCTCAGTTTGGTTGGCGTGTTATAATGAGAAAATATAGCGTCGACTCCTCCATTGAAACATGAAGAGAACTCGTTCAACTTATACCTACAAACTTGTCCAAGAACAATCAAACATAATTTTAAATGTATCCTTAGGAACACTTTTATGTATAAATAGTATAATATTTCAACCGGAATATAAACTGGGCGATAAGAAAGGAAAAAACCAAAGAGCGTGCCAGCCGTGAACGCGCGTTTTACTCTATTGACATCTGTGGGGCCACTTCCTTATTCGTCTTCTTCTATGCTCTAAAAGCATCTAAAAAGAATCAGAACACTTTCTCGAGACTGTTGACATCCAGAGGAAGCAATAGGTACTGCATTCATGTGCCCTTATATGGGCATTTTCATAAGGGAGGGGTTCTAAATGAGGCAATGTGTCAAAACCACTTTTTCCAGGACAGAAATTCCTCGGGTTTTCGCCAGCCATATCCGTTCTGTTATACTCACAGACAAAATGTTAACACTTTTAGAAAATTCAGAGTGTTTCCTATCCAATGGTACTAAATATGTGCATATCCCATTTTCTGGGCCTGAATGGGAGGCATTTTACTTTGGGCGCGCCAGGCTCTCCAAAACGGTCACCTTGTGCGCTGCTCCCAAACAAGTTAATGGGATCAGTGGGAGAGAGGGAGGAGAGGAGAGGAGAAGAGTCAAGGGGATGAAAGCTGGTCCAGCAAACACATCATCCTAATCGCCACTGACCCCCTCCCACCCAGCCAACTGAGAAACTGTAGAATATACATTTTATGAAATAACATGAACTCTCACTGGTTCCCTTGTTGTTCCCCAGGGTCCCTACAGGGGGAGCACCAGCGCAGACTGTACAAGGAGCTGATGGCCAACTACAACCGCCTGGAGAGACCAGTGATCAACGACTCCTCTCCTCTTCTGGTGGAGCTAGGAATGACTCTGCTGCAGATCATAGATGTGGTGAGGGAGGGACTGTGTGTGTCAGGGTGTGTGTGAGAGGGTGAATTAATTTGTTGGCTAGTTGTTTATGTGTGTGGAGTTGTATGTTGACTGACACTTTCACTACTGGTGTGTAAGACAGATGTTGAAGCTTCAAACATTGTCTGTTGAGAGGGCGTGTGTGTGTAGAGGTGATGTACAGTGGCAGGTATGTACTTCTGAGGTTAGGTCCCGTATCTGCAGACCTGTAGAGGTAATGCACTTCTGCTGTTTGCCTCCTGTTATATAAGACCTCCCAGACAGACTCTCTCTCACACACACACACACACACACACACACACACACACACACACACACACACACACACAGTATGTGTATACACTGTGTGTGCAAAACATTAGGAACTCTTTCCATTACATAAACTGACTAGGTAAATCCAGATGAAAGCTATGATCCCTTATTGATGTCACTTCTTACATCCACTTCAGTCAGTGTAGATGGAGGGGAGGAGACAGGCTAAAGAAGGATTTGTAAACCTTGAGACCATTGAGACATGGATTGTGTATGTGTGCCATTCAGAGGGTGAATGGGCAAGACAAGAGATTTAAGTGCCTTTGAACAGGGTTTGGTGGTAGGTGCCAGGAGCACCGGTTTGAGTGTGTCAAGAACTGCAATACTGCCTGTTTTTTTTACGCTCAACTGTTTCCCATGTGCATGCGAACAATAACATCTGCTAGCCATGTATATGCGAACAATAACATCTGCTAGCCATGTGTATGTGAACAATAACATCTGCTAGCCATGTGCATGCGAACAATAACATCTGCTAGCCATGTGCATGCGAACAATAACATCTGCTAGCCATGTGTATGTGAACAATAACATCTGCTAGCCATGTATATGCGAACAATAACATCTGCTAGCCATGTGTATGTGAACAATAACATCTGCTAGCCATGTGTATGCGAACAATAACATCTGCTAGCCATGTGTATGTGAACAATAACATCTGCTCGCCATGTGTATGTGAACAATAACATCTGCTCGCCATGTGTATGTGAACAATAAAATCTGCTAGCCATGTGTATGTGAACAATAACATCTGCTAGCCATGTGTATGTGAACAATAACATCTGCTCGCCATGTGTATGTGAACAATAACATCTGCTAGCCATGTGTATGTGAACAATAACATCTGCTCGCCATGTGTATGTGAACAATAACATCTGCTAGCCATGTGTATGTGAACAATAACATCTGCTAGCCATGTGCATGTGTGACAATAACATCTGCTAGCCATGTGTATGTGAACAATAACATCTGCTCGCCATGTGTATGTGAACAATAACATCTGCTCGCCATGTGTATGTGAACAATAACATCTGCTCGCCATGTGTATGTGAACAATAACATCTGCTAGCCATGTGTATGTGAACAATAACATAAGATTTGATTTGATTCAGAATCCATGCCAAAACGAATTGAGGCTCTCTTGAGGGCAAAAGGGGTGCAACTCAATATTAGGAAGGTGATCCTAATGTTTTGTGCACTCAGTGTGTATCGCCAAATGAAGAAAAATGTGCCTACTTGGATGTCAGTTTCTCAGAAATGTAGACTGATGCCCTCTGTATGTGTGTGTGTATGTGTGCGAGAGAGAGAGTCTCACCAGAGGGATGCTAATGCAGCGTATTTCGTGCTTTAGCAAAGATCTAGAAACTCCGTCACACTTCCCCACATGCTGTGTGTGTGTGTGTGTGCACTGTGTGTGTCCACTGATGGAGCACTGCACCACCATTCCATTGCCTCACAGTCAGAACAGACCCATGTTGAGACTTTGACACATGGACACATCACCACCCCATAGTAGGCTGTCTAATCCCTATGTTCTAGTCATTAGATCCTCAATATCTCTATCATACATTCATACACACACACACACACACTTCAGTGACCTGTGAAGGGTATGATCATACTTTTATAATTACCATCTAATCACCAGAAATATGTCTACAGTACCTCAGTAGCCTTAACCTCTGGTCTGCCATGCTGCTTAATGATGCAGAGAGGGTTTGAAAGTCTGGTCATGGCTCACATCAACACTGTCAATCCCAGACACGCATGTAGGTCAACGGAGTGGAGCGTGTAGTAACCGTTAAAAGGTTGTTAGGAGTGTGTAGGGTGTGTTAGCAGTATTACGAGTGTGTGTCCTCTCCTCCAGATTCTCTTGTCTGTCAAGGGCCCATGGGGCAGTGGTGTTTTTCCCCTGGATGCCAGTCATTCAGAGCTGTAGAAAACAACACAAGTGTGTCTGTTAAACTCACAGAGAGAACCAAACTGTTTCTGTGTTAAATATGGCTTTTACAATTCCCATTCGTCAGCCAGACTCTGAGGAAAGAGGAAACAGAGAGAGAATATAGCCGGGCAGAGCATGCAGAGTTCCCCTCAGGACTCAGGGGGGATTTTATAGTGGCTCTGAAATGGGTTTTTGCTTTGGCTAACTCAACTTTCTCTCTATTCAGAGTTGATTGAGTGAGTGAGTGCGAGAGAAGTGCAGGTGTTTTACTGAAGTCTTGAGCTCCTAGATTTAAATAGATTGGAAACAATGAGGAAACATGAACAGATGGATACTCACACACCCATACTTCAATAATAAGTGCATCGAGGACTTCGTCCCCACAGAAACCGTATATAAACTCAGCAAAAAAATAAACGTCCCTTTTTCAGGACCCTGTCTTTCAAAGATAATTCGTAAAAATCCAAATAACTTCACAGATCTTCATTGTGAAGGGTTTAAAAGCAGTTTCCCATGCTTGTTCAATGAACCATAAACAATTAATGAGCATGCACCTTGGAACGGTCGTTAAGACACTAACAGCTTACAGACGGTAGGCAATTAAGGTCACAGTTATGAAAACTTAGGACACTAAAGAGGCCTTTCTACTGACTCTGAAAAACACCATAAGAAAGATGCCCAGGGTCCCTGCTCATCTGCGTGAACGTGCCTTAGGCATGCTGCAAGTAGGCATGAGGACTGCAGATGTGGCCAGGACAATAAATTGCAATGTTCGTACTGTGAGACGCCTAAATCAGCGCTACAGAGAGACAGGACAGACAGCTGATTGTCCTTGCAGTGGCAGACCACGTGTAGCACCTGCACAGGATCGGTACATCCAAACATCACACTTGGGGGACAGGTACAGGATGGCAACAACAACTGCCCGAGTTACACCAGGAACGCACAATCCCTCCATCAGTGCTCAGACTGTCCGCAATAGGCTGAGAGAGGCTGGACTGAGGGCTTGTAGGCCTGTTGTAAGGCAGGTCCTCACCAGACATCACCGGCAACAACGTCGCCTATGGGCACAAACCCACCGTTGCTGGACCAGACTGGCAAAAAGTGCTCTTCTCTGACGAATCGTGCTTTTGTTTCACCAAAGGTGATGGTCGGATTCGTGTTTATCGTCGAAGGAATGAGCGTTACACCAAGGCCTGTACTCTGGAGCAAGATCGATTTGTAGGTGGAGGGTCCGTCATGGTCTGGGGCGGTGTGTCACAGCATCATCGGACTGAGCTTTTGGTCATTGCAGGCAATCTCAAAGCTGTGTGTTACAGGGAAGACATCCTCCTCCCTCATGTGGTACCCTTCCTGCAGGCTCATCCTGACATGGCCCTCCAGCATGACAATGCCACCAGCCAAACTGCTCGTTCTGTGCATGATTTCCTGCAAGACAGGAATGTCAGTGTTCTGCCATGGCCAGCGAAGAGCCCGGATCTCAATCCCATTGAGCACGTCTGGGACCTGTTGGATCGGAGGGTGAGAGCTAAGACCATTCCCCCCAGAAATGTCCGGGAACTTGCAGGTGCCTTGGTGGAAGAGTGGTGTAACATCTCACAGCAAGAACTGGCAAATCTGGTGCAGTCCATGAGAAGGAGATGCACTGCAGTACTTAGTATCTGGTGTGGCCACCAGCTGCATTGACTGTTACTTTTGATTTTGAACCCCCTTTTGTTCAGGGACACATTATTCAATTTCTGTTAGTCACATGTCTGTCACATGTCTGTGGAACTTGTTCAGTTTAAATGCCTTCTATGTTCACTTCGAGGCAAGCAACACTGAACCATGCATGAGAGCACTAGCTGATCCGGATCACGCTGTTCCGGACTGTGTGATCACGCTCTCTATAGCCAATGTGAGTAAGACCTTTAAACAGGTTAACAGGGTCAGAAGGAATACTAGGACTAATACTTAAAGCATGCGCTGACCAGCTGGCAAGTGTCTTCACTAACATTTTCAACCTCTCCATGACCCAGTCTTTAATACCTACACTTTTCAAGCAGACCACTGTCGTGATGTTGTATTGATTAATGACAACTGCTGTTTATCGAACTGTTTATAATTACGTGATTAAATTAATCAGGTAATCATTAACTCAGTAACCTGGGGCACCATGGGAAAGTTTGTTTTTAATGAGTTTACGTTTCCCAAATTAACTCAAAGAATTTCAGAGTATCGATTCTACAGCAGTCATTAATTAATTTATTTATTCTACAGTCTCATCCTGAACGTCGCATAATTCGTGAATCTGCAGAAACCCGAGTCTCGCTAAATCATTCCGTACCACATCAATTGAGTTGAATATTTATTTACTAACAAGCTAAATGATGATATAAGATACACAAACACACAGTCTAGGCTATTGATTAGAACTTAGTACAGTGAAACAGGTCCCTAGCGGGCCAACACAATATGACACGTGTTACATAAAATGGGGATTTATAAAGAGAGAGAAAAAGAGAGTGCACGAGAGAAAGGCACACTTGGATACATTTGTAAACTATTCTTAGTTTAGCCCTAACACTTTGCCCTGAACTGCCGCTCTTATGGGTCAGAATATAATGATGTAATTACTTGTCGAAGGTCTCCGATGGGGTATCTCTTCGTGGACCGAGTTCCTTCTTCTCTTCTGATGGCGCCACCTCTGTTGTTACCGGGTGTAAGTCTCTGATTGCCCACACGATGTCAGTGTCCTTTCGCTTAGTGGTCTGTTTTCTCGCCCTCGTTCTGTCAGAGGGGTGTTCTAGGGACGGCTAATCAGCCGTGGAGAGGGATCCAGCGTGGAATGAAAGCAGTGTAGACCCACGATTCCTAAGAGAGAATAACTGGGTGGTCCTGCTTGAATTCACCTTCTTAGATACAGCTACTCAACCATAGCATTGATTGTTAAGAGTTTATTTTGTCTTCAACCTCGTATTGCTTTTTGGTGTTGCAACTAATCCTCGACCTTGGCTTCAGCGCGCGGTCATCTAGTCTGATATGTCAATTCTTGACTCACATGTTTTATACCCTCAGGTCAGAAAGGGGCATTTCTGTCTTTATGGCATGTTCTCTGGGCGTAACCAGTTACGAGGCAAGGTCTGGATTTTACTCAGATCCAATTTAGACACCTAACTTCACAGTTCATCTTCAGGTACATATTACAAAAACTCTGTTTTTGTTATAACGTCTTCATTTAACTTTTAATAACATAACAAAAACGACATTCAGTTTCATATTCCATCTATGGTAATTACCACCATTTTGGCTGACGAAATATATTGTCCCAAAGTCCATTTATTGCATGTTACTGTTCTGAGGTACGTTCTCCATTGGGCCATCATACATTCCATTCCTCCACACTGAGGGGGACAAAGGATTTTGTCTGCTGCCTTAAGATTTACAACGGGAGTGACGTGTCATAAAACCCCCACCTCCATACCCCCCGCTTGGTGGGTTTGAGTGATATCTCTGTAGGATTGAGGTCCACGGTAACCTGACCCGAACAGGCCAGTCATGACACCACCATAGTCCCTGTGCCCAAGAACGCCAAGATAACCTGTCTAAATGACTATCGCCCCGTAGCACTCACATCTGTAGCCATGAAATGCTTTGAAAGGCTGGTCATGGCTCACATACATCATCATCCCAGACACTCTGAACCCAGTCCATTTCGCTTACTGACCCAACAGATCACGAAATCTCTATTGTAGTCCACACTGCCCTTTTCCACCTGGACAAGAGGAACACCTACAGTGCCTTTGGAAAATATTCAGACCCCTTGACTTTTTCCACATTTTGTTAAGTTACAGCCTTATTCTAAAATGGATTAAATAAAAAAAATCAGAAGCAATCTATACACAATACCCCATAATGACAAAGCAAAAATATTTTTTTTAGACAATTTTGCAAATGTATTAAAAATAAAAAAACGATACCTTATTTACATAAGTATTCAGACCCTTTGTGATGAGACTCGAAATTGAGTTCAGATGCATCCTGTTTCCATTGATCATCCTTGAGATGTTTCTACAACTTGATTGGAGTCCACCTGTGGTAAATACAATTGATTGGACATGATTTGGAAAGGACCACAGTTGACAGTGCATGTCAGAGAAAAGAACAAGCAATAAGGTTAAAGGAATTGTCCGTAGAGCTTCCGAACAGGATTGTGCCGAGGCACAATCCGAGGTACCAAAACATTTCTGAAGCATTGAAGGTCCCCAAGAACACAGTGGCCTACGTTTTTCTTAAATAGAGCTGGCCACCCGACCAAACTGAGCAATTGGGGGAGAAGGGCCTTGGTCAGGGAAGTGACCAAGAACCCGATGGTCACTCTGACAAAGCTCTAGAGTTCCTCTGTGGAGATGGGAGAAGCTTCCATAAGGACAACCATCTCTGCAGCACTCCACCAATCAGGCTTTTATGGTAGAGTTGCCAGATGTAAGCCGCTCCTTCGTAAAAGGCACATGACAAACCGCTTGGGGTTGCCAAAAGGCACCTAAAGACTCTCAGACCATGAATGTCAAGCGTCACGTCTGGAGGAAACCTGGCACCATCCCTATAGTGAAGCATGATGGTGGTAGCATCATGCTGTGGGGATGTTTTTTAGTGGCAGGGACTGGGAGACTAGGTTTGAGGAAAAGGTGAATGGAGCAAAGTACAGAGAGATACTTGATGAAAACCTGCTCCAGAGCATTCAAGACCTCAGACTGGGGCGAAGGTTCACCTTCCAACAGGACAGCGACCCTAAGAACACAGCCAAGACAACACAGGAGTGGCTTCGGGACAAGTCTCTGAATGTGCTTGAGTGGCCCAGACAGAGCCCGGACTTAAACCCGATCAAACATCTCTGGAGAGACTTGAAAATAGCTGTGCAATGACGCTCCCCATCCAACCTGACAGAGCTTGAGAGGATCTGCAGAGAATAATGTGAGAAACTCCCAAAATACAGGGGTGCCAAGCTTGTAGCGTTATACCCAAGAAGATTCAAGGCTGTAATCACTGCCAAATGTGCTTCAACAAAGTACTGAGTAAAGGGTCTGAATACTTATGTAAATGTGTTATTTCCGTTTTTTTTTTTTTTATTAGCAAAAATGTCTATAAACCAGTTTTTGCTTTGTCATTATGGGGTATTGTGTGTAGATTGATGATGGACAAAAACAATTCAATACATTTTAGAATAAGGCTGTAACATAACGAAATGTGGAGAAAGTCAAGGGGTCTGAATACTTTCCGAATGCACTGTATGTGAGAATGCTGTTCATTGACTATATCTCAGCATTCAAAACTATAGTGCCCTCCAAGCTCGTCACTTAGTTAAGGACCCTGGGACTGAACACTTCCCTCTGCATCTGGATCCTGGACTTCCTGATGGGCCGGCTCCAACAACACATCCACCACGCTGACCCTCAACCCGGTGGCCCATCAGGGGTGCGTGCTTAGTCCCCTCCTGTACTCCCTGTTCACCAATGACTGCGTCGACGGGGCTGTAGTGGAGCGGGCCGAGTGCTTAAAGCTCCTCGGTGTCTACATCACTAAGGATCTTTCATGGTCCACACACACCAACACAGTCGTGAAGAGGACACGACAATGCCCCTTCCTCCTCTGGAGACCGAAAAGATTTGGCATGAGCCCTCAAAACCTCTAAAAGTTATACAGCTGCACCATTGAAAGCATCTAGACTGGCTGCATCACCGCTTGGTATGGGAACTGCTTGGCATCTGGCCGCAAGGCTCTAAAGAGGGTAGTGTGTATGGCCCAGTACATCACTGGGGCCGAGCTCTCTGCTATCCAGGCCCTCTATACCAGGCAATGTCAGAGGAAGGCCCTAAAAATTGGCAGACTCCAGCCGCCAAAGTCATGGGCTGTTCTCTCTGCTATTGCACGGCAAGCGGTGCCCATGCACCAAGTCTGGAACCAACAGGACCCCGAACTGCTTCGACCCCCAAGTCACAAGACTGCTAAATAGTTTGTTAAATAGTCCGCGTAGCTATTTGGAGAACTATCTGCATTGACCCTTTTTGCACTAATCTCTTTTGACTCATCACATACGCTGCTACTACTGTTTATTATCTGTCACTTTATTCCTAGTTATATGTACATATGCACCTCTGCACATTGCCTCGGTACTGGTATCCCATGTATATAGCCAAGTTATTGTTACTCATTGTGTATTTATTATTACTTTTATCATTACGTGTTTAACTTTTCTATTATTTCTCTATTTTCTGTCTCTCTGCATTGTTGGGAAGGGCCCGTGAGTAAGCATTTCACTGTTAGTCTACATCTGTTGTTTACGAAGCATGTGACAAATAACATTTGATTTGATTCACACACAGTCCTTTCAGCCTTCTCTTAAAACTACTATGTGGTATGGTGTGATCTAGGTCAGGCTAGTTCTGCGAGACACAGATGGAGAGGAACCCATTGTTTAGTGGTGTAGCGGTCTAGATGTTTTGGTTATTGTCGGTGAACGGTCTCGTTTAGTCCCCTGGTGTGTTTTTTTTGGTATGGTCCTGTCCTGTGGTCTAGTTGAGGTCTGGTCCAGTCCTGGGGTCAGGTCTAATCTAGGTCTGATCCAGTCTGTTGGTCTAGTCTAGTTGAGGTCAAGTCTAGTGGTCCTGACTCAGGGCAGGGCAATGAGACTCAGATGGTGAGGGGGGCCCATGGGTCCTGTCTGTGAAACGCTCAACGCATGATTTAACCCTGATTGGCTAATGGTACGAGCACAGCTGCCACCGCTCCACTGGGCATCGGTGTGTTTGAGTTTGAGTTTATTTATTATTTCTCACAGATAAACCTGAAGAAATGCAGAATTGACATTACTAATAATTGCAAAACACTAATTTTAAAATACATACATAATACATGAGAAGAATAATACAGAACACTTGAAACATTACAGGACATTTTTCATGATGGAAATTGAAATATTAAAGTGTTAATATTAAATATTAAATATTACATTTTTGGGAGAACCATTTAAGAGCTTGAGTTATTATACAGTCTGGTAGCAGTGGGTAGAGTGGCGTTTCGCAGGCGGTTCGTACGGGCAGTTATACAGGACAGTTGGTGTCTGTTTCTCAAGAGCCTGGTGGTGCAGCCACCTCTTTTTGGAGGGAGCCGGTCATTCAGTGGATGGTCAAGAGTGTGCCTGTCCTTCACCAGGTGCACTGCAGCCTGCTCTCGCCCGCTCTGCAGTGACAGGAGCTGTGGTTGGACTGCTCCACCTCTGGAGATGATCCTCAAGGCACTCCACCATATTCCAGACAAGGCCTGACCAGTGTAGTATAGACTGTGACCAGATCTTCAGTGGGTAGGCCATTTCTGGCAAGAACAGTCAAAAGGTGCAGGTGTTTTGAGGCCTTCCTCGCTGAATGCTCCACATGTGTGTCACCACTGAGGTTAGAGTCTAGATGAAAACCAAGATACTTAGTTGTTGTTACCACTGGTACTTCCTGTCCTCCTAGGATTAGTGGTGCAGGTTGTGGATGGTCTCTAGAAAAACATATCCGAATTTCCACAGACTTTTTCCCATTCAGGAGTATGTTGTTGGATGTGGCCCACTCTACCAGCTGCTTTGTCTCCAAGCCCATGGAAGTGTCCTCTTGTGGCACCAGAGCTGACCTCTGACTAAGGGCTAAATGTACCATTTGCCACTCTCTGCCTTCTTCCTGTGGTGTAGCTGTGGAGCCAGGCTAGTAACCTTGGACACAGTTCAATGTCAGACAGATGTTGCAGGAGCTTTGCGTGATCTACCCCATCAAAGGCTTTGGACATATCAGCCAGTAACACCCTCACCGTTGTTGGTTTTCTGGAGTCTGTAGCTGTCAGCCAGGAGTGTGTGGCTTTCACAAGGGTGGTAGTAGTGCTAGACTTTGGGAGGTAGGCATACTGATTCGTGCACTCAGATAAAACTGTTGGCATGAGCATGACACTCTCATGGATTTCTCAGAGGCATGAAGTTAGAGAGATGGGCCTCCAGTCACTCGTTGTACATGGGTTGGACACTTTAGGTATGGGACACACATTGTCAGTCTTCCAGGCAGCAGGAACAGTCCCCTTCCAGTAGGTGGTGTTAACTATGTGTGTGATGACAGGGGCTAGATCTTCTGCATTCTCTTTTAGTAACCAGGTTGGAATGCCATCAGGCCCACACACTTTACTTGTGCTGAGTCTGGTCAGAGCTTGATCTGGACAATGCTGCACAGCTCAACCTGCCTTGTAGGCATGGGCAGGGGGAAGATGCCAAGAGGTGGGGTGCTTGTCCATGCCTCAGCAAAGAAGACATTGAAAACATCAGCCACGTTGTCGTCTTCAATTCCCTCCACCTGTATTCTCCCTTTTGATGTTTTCTTTCGTCCCAGTCCTTTGTTAATGAAGTCCCACCATTCCTTAGGGTGTTTCTTTTTTAGGTCCTGGATTTCAGTTTTGTTGTTGGTTTTCCTCAGATTTCTAAATTGAGTAGGTGAGAATGTGACACATGATTATTTCTGAGGAAGAGCTGCTTTAAGCATGAAATCTCTCCCTGTGTTCCATATGTTTCCCTGTGTTCCGTCCTCTCAAAGTAGCCTACCTGTCGCCATAGCTACACCACAGCTCTACACATGGTTCAATGTATCACAGTTACAGACAATATCATTACTGCTTGATTACGTGTGGTAATGGTAATCACTGGCAGTAATGTCTCTAGATCAACAGTAATAAACTAATTTGGTATTCCAGTAGCTGATTAGCATAGTCAATTTAGCCTTTCTGACACACTGGTCATTGGTCAGGCCATCCGAATGCAAACACGCCAGGCTTCAGTAGCTATTGTAAGCCAGCACAGGTCGTATTAACATAGCAGATTCAGTATTAGCCTAGTGTAGTCCAAATGGCCTCAGAGCCTGTTTCTGTTAGCATAGCACGGTGGATATTAGCCAGGATACTGTAAGTTAGTGCTTTGCAACACATTGATCGTCAGGGAATCACTGATACCTTTAGAGTTGTTAATGTATTTATCACCTTTATGTAAACAACATTGACTGACTGGCACTCCACACACACACACACACACTGAAGGAAGCGCACGTACAGGTAACAGACAGAATAAAGGAAACACCAACATAACGTGTCTTAATAGGGTGCTGGGCCACCACGACCCGCCAGAACAGCTTCAATGCCCATAGATTCTATAAGTGCCTGGAACTACAATGCCTTCAATATTCCTAAACGTTGACTTATTTCACATTTTATTGTGTTACAGCCTAAATTCAAAATGGATTAATTAAATGTTTTTTTCTCAACCATCTACACACAATACCCCATAATGACAAAGTGAAAACAGGTTTTTAGAAATTTTTGCAAATTTATTGAAAATGAAATACAGAAATATATAATTTACATACAGTACCAGTCAAACGTTTGGACACACCTACTCATTCCAGGGTTTTTCTTTATTTGTACTATTTTCTACATTATAGAATATATAGTGAAGACATCAAAACTATGAAATAACACATATGGAATCATGTAGTAACCAAAAAAAGTGTTCTTCAAAGTAGCCACCCTTTGCTTTGATGACAGCTTTGCACACACTTGGCATTCTCTCAACCAGCTTCATGAGGTAGTCACCTGGAATGCATTTCAATTAACAGGTGTGCCTTGTTAAAAGTTAATTTGTGGAATTTCTTTACTTAATGCGTTTGAGCTAATCAGTTGTATTGTGACAAGTCCATATTATGGCAAGAACAGCTCAAATAAGCAAATAGAAATGACAGTCCATCATTACTTTAACACATGAAGGTCAGGCAATACGGATAATGTAAAGAACTTTGAACGTTTCTTCAAGTGCAGTCGCAAAAACCATCAAGCTCTATGATGAAACTGGCTCTCATGAGGACCGCCACAGGAATGGAAGACCCAGAATTACCTCTGAGGATAAGTTCATTAGAGTTAACTGCACCTCAGATTGTAGCCCAAATAAATGCTTCACAGAGTTCGACACATCTCAACATCAACTGTTCGGAGCAGACTGTGTGAAGCAGGCCTTCATGGTCGATTTGCTGCACAGAAACCACTACTAAAAGGACACCAATAATAATAAGAGACTTTCTTGGACCAAGAAACACGAGTAATGGACGTTAGACTGGTGGAAATCTGTCCTTTGGTCTGATGAGTCCAAATTTGAGATTTTTGGTTGAGATGGTTTGGGATGAGTTGGACCGCAGAGTGAAGGAAAAACAGCCAACAAGTGCTCAGCATATGTGGGAACTCCTTCAAGACTGTTGGAAAAGCATTCTTCATGAAGCTGGTTGAGAGAATGCCAAGAATGTGCAAAGCTGTCATCAAGGCAAAGGGTGGCTACTTTGAAGAATCTAAAATCTAAAATATATTTTGATTTGTTTAACACTTCTTGAGTTACTACATGATTCCATATGTGTTATTTCATAGTTTTGATGTCTTCACTATTATTCTAAAATCTAGAAAATAGTAAAAGTAAATAAAAATCCTTGAATGAGTAGGTGTGTTCAATTACAGACTGATACTGTAATTTTTCACACCCCTGAATAATTAATCTTTGTAGAAGCACCTTTGGCACCGATTACAGCTTTGAGTCTTTCTGGGTAAGTCTCGAAGAGCTTTCCATAACTGGATTGTGTAACTTTTTGCCATTACTATTTTTTTAATTCTTCAAGCTCTGTCAAATTTGTTGTTGATCATTGCTAGACAACCATTTTCAGGTCTTTTCATAGATTTTTAAGTAGATTTAAGTTAAAACTGTAACTTGGCCACTCAGGAACGTTCACTGTCTTCTTGGTAAGCAACTCCAGTGTAGATATGGCCTTGTGTTTTAGGTTATTGCTTTGCTAAAAAGTGAATCAATCCCCCAGTGTCTGATGGAAAGCAGACTGAACCAGGTTTTCCTCTAGAATTTTGCCTGTGCTTAGCTTAGCATTTCATTTATTTTTTATCCTGAAAGACTCCCCAGTCCTTAGCGATTACAATCATACCCATAACATGATTCAGGCACAACTATCCTTGAAAATATGGAGAGTGGTAGTCAGCAATATCTTGTATTGGATTTGCCCCAAACATAACACTTTGTATTCAGGCCAACATTTTTTTTGCAGTATTACTTTAGTGCCTTGTTGCAACCAGGATGCATGTTTTGGAATATGTTTATTCTGTACAGGGTTCCTTCTTTAACTCTGTCAATTAGGTTAGTATTGTGGAGTAACTACAATGTTGTTGATCCATCCTCAGTTTTCTCCTGTCACAGCCATTAAACTATGTAACTGTTTTAAAGTCACCATTGGCCTGATGCTGACATCCCTGAGTGATTTCCTTCCTCTCGGGCAACTGAGTTAGGAAGGACGCCTGTATTTTTGTAGTGACTAGGTGTAATAGATACACCATCCAAAGTGTAATTAATAACTTCACCATGCTCAAAGGGATATTTAATGTCTGTTTTTTTACCCATCTACCAATAGGTGCACTTCTTCGCGAGGCATTGGAAAACCTCCCTGGTCTTTGTGGTTGAATCTGTGTTTGAAATTCACTGATCGACTGAGGTGGGGTACATAAATTAGATAGCCATTCAACTTATTATGTGACTTGTTAAGCAAATGTGTACTACTGAACTTATTTAGGCTTGCCATAACAAAAGGGTTGAATACTTATTGACTCAAGAAATTTCAGCTTTTGAATTAATTAGTAAATATCTCTAAAAACACAATTCCACATTGACATTATGGGGTATTGTCAATGGGGTATTTGGGTATTGTAAAATTCATTATAAATGTAATACATTTTAAATTCAAGCTGTAACACAACAACATGTGGAAAAAGTCAAGGGGTGTGAATACTGTCTGAAGGGATGTGACACTTTTATTCCAGTAGAAATTCCATCATTTGGTGTTTTGTTGATGCACCCAATTGAACATACACTATATATACAAAAGTATGTGGACACCCCTTCAAATTAGTGGATTCTTCTATTTCAGCCACACCCATTGCTGACAGGTGTATAAAATCGAGCACATAGCTATGCAATCTCCATAGACAAACATTGGCAGTAGAGTGTCCTTACTAAAGAGTTCGGTGACTTTCAACGTGGCTCCGTCATAAGATGCCACCTTTCCAACAAGTCAGTTCTTCAATTTCTGTCCTGCTAGAGCTGCTCCGGTCAACTCTAAGTGCTGTTTTTGTGAAGTGGAAACGTCTAGGAGCAACAAAGGCTCAGCCGCAAAGTGGTAGGCCACACAAGCTCACAGTACGGGATTGTCGAGTGCTGACTCACTACCGGTTTCAGACTGCCTCTGGAAGCAACGTCAGCATAAGAACTGTTAATTGGGAGCTTTATGAAATGGGTTTCCATGGCCGAGCAGCCGCACACAAGCCTAAGATCACCACGCACAATGCCAAGCATCGGCTGGAGTGGTGTAAAGCTCACCGGCATTGGACTCTGGAGCAGTGGAAACGCGTTCTCTGGAGTGATAAATCACGCTTTACCATCTGGCAGTCCGAATCTGGGTTTGGCGGATGCCAGGAGAACGCTACCTACCCGAATGCATAGTGGCAACTGTACATTTTGGTGGTGGAGGAATAAGATGGTCTGGGGCTGTTTTTTCATGGTTCTGGCGAGGCCCCTTAGTTCCAGTAAAGGGAAATCTTAACGCTACAGCGTACAATGACATTCTAGATGATTCTGTGCTTCCAACTTTTTGGCAACAGTTTGGGGAAGGCCCTTTCCTGGTTCAGCATGACAATGCTCCTGTGCACAAAGTGAGGTCCATACAGAAATGGTTTGTTGAGATTGTTGTGAAAGAACTTGACTGGCCTGCACAGAGCCCTGACGTCAACAACGTCAGTGCCCAACTTCACTAATGCAATTCAAGTTTTAGATAATGATCTTCAGGCCCTCATCATTTGAGTGACAGCTAGCAAGAGGACCATTGACGGTTTTGCTTGACCCACAAGCATTTCGCTACACTCGCATTAACATCTGCTAACCATGTGTATGTGACAAATAACATTTGATTTGATTTGAGAAGGCTGGCCCAGGCCTGCCCAGCATTATCCATTGAGGTTTCAGTGTGTACCTCATGGCTAGGTGACACAGATATCTGCACAATAATGATGTAGTACACCATTTTCGGGGACCCGTTTTGGCTCTTGAGCGCTACTTTCAAAAACGACTGGCTATAAAGTATGCAAATCTTCCCGGAAAGTCTCTTTATTAATAATGCTGGATTTGATGGCATGTGGTGTTTGTGTTTGTTTGTCTTTGTTTGTGTGTGAGAGAGAGAATTCTTTTTTTTCACATTCCACCACATCCTGTAAATAGTTTTCTTCATCATGCTAGCTAATTACTTTGCAAATCTGTTGATGTCTTTCTGCTGCTCGTGTAGGGGAGCCAGTTAGTTTTGATTGGCTCCTGGCTCCTCATGGACAGCAATTAGACAGGTATCAGACACCAGCTGAGACACATTGTTAGACAAGGGATAAGAATGATAACAATTTTAAAACATTTAGATAGGAAATATTGTTTTAAATGCCAAGGTCTTTTGAAATTTTGAAGACATTATCACATTTGTTTTTGTAACTTTCTATCGGAGAGACAATGTCACGGTCTTCTGTAGGGACAGACCAAGGCGCAGCGAGGCATCCAGTATACATGTTTATTTAAAGAACGAAAACTCACGTAACTGGGCAAAATAACAAAATTAACGACGATCATGATGTTGAAACATAACTGAACAAAACAAACACAGCTATGACCAAACAATCACCCACAAAACCTAAATGAAAACCCCAAATATATATATGGTTCCCAATTAGAGACAACGACACACAGCTGCCTCTAATTGGGAACCATTACCCCAACATAGAAATATAACCCCTAGAACATAAAAACCCTACACCAAAACCAAAGCAAAAACACGGCAGCCTGTCATTTCAGGCCTGGACGTGACAGACAACTTGTGTGGTGGTGTGTATTGAGCAAGGTACTTAACCCTAATTGCTCCTGTAAATTGCTCTGGATAAGAGTGTCTGCTAAATTACTAAAATGTAAGTGTGTGTGTGTGCGCTGCTGTGATCACCCTTGAGTTGGTGGAGGGTTAATATTTTCTCTTCATAGATTTGACCCTGACATCCCCCAACACCCACCCAGCCCGCTCCCATCTCACCCCAACCCAGTTTGCTAGTCAGACACGATTACTGCGGGATCAGAACACACACATTGAGAGGGCGATCTGCAAACCGTCTCTACATTCACTTTAAAAATAATGGAACTTTTCCGTCTTCATCATCTAGGGCATTTGATGGCACACAACTCAGCCCTAATTCTTAGAAGTGAGTGTTAGTGACTGATATAGTTGAAGAGAGACAGAAAACAGACCGAAACGGAGATAGGCAAAGAGAGAGAGATAATGTAGAGAGAGCAGAGAACAAGACAAAAGGAAACCTTACATCTTGCTAAGTGCCCTATTTACTCAGATCATGCCGTCTGAGTTCTCGCTCTCTCTCTCTGCTGTGTGTGGGGTTGTTTAGGCCCATGGGGCTTGTTGTTTGAGATTGAAATGAAGCATCTAATAATGATGTGCTACATGCCTCCACTGAAACCGATGTGTAGAAAAACACTGTGGTTACATAAATGCAGCTTTTAGAGGTTTCACAGCCCAGTTGTTTTGCACCCATGCTAAACCTACAGTAGACACTCATCAAAACTTTACATTTTTCCTATTCACTGTAAATATTTCCTATTGGAGCCATTGAATTGAATTGTTATTTTCTTCTCTGTTTGGTCAGGATGAGAAGAACCAGGTCCTGATGACAAACGCATGGCTACAGCTGGTGAGTAGAAATGGTTGAGTACTGAATGACACTGTGACTCATTATGTTCTCAAATGCATATCCCCCATCCCACCAAAAAGGCAGTAACACCATCTGAAATTGATATTCCACAGGGGCTGTCTGGTAGGACCACATCCTATTAGTTGTATATTGAGATAACAATAGCCTGCCCATATTGTCTCTTGAAATATTGCTTCTGTTAAGTTAAAACTGCTAGTTTCTGTTAGCCAGTCTGAGCTTGATCCAACATATTGGATTGGACATTGAGCTTAGATTGCTTATCCCAATGTTTCCTTGGTAGTCTGGAGGATACATGCTTATAGAGAGTTGACGAGGTTGGATTTGTGGGAGGGGCATGCAGTCCACCTTGTCCAGTCTGGTCTCTATCATCGACATGACACACAACCAGGAGAACAATGCCTCCACTCTCCACAGTCACTACAAACAGACCTCCGACCAATTTCCCATAAATTAATTTCTATTTTTTTATTGAGTCATTTACTCCTTGATAGAAGTCTTCCTGACATAATTCATTATTTTCCCATCGTCCAATTAGGACGTCCGCTTCAATATTCTAGCCAATCACTCAGCGTGTCATTGCTGTGTGGTTTATGCTACGCTTCCCAGGCGGGCCATGGGAAATAACTTTCAATGTCTGTCAACTAGTGTGAATTCATAAGAGACAAGTGCTGTCACAACCCTTCAGTTGACAGACTGCCAAGACCCAAGCTCAGACTGGATCTTTTATCACAGACAGACACTTCTTTTCTTGTCTTTATTTTGATCGTCTCTCTTTGTTCTGTCCTCAACACTGGACTAAAGTGCCTCTCTGTTGTGTGATTATCTCTGATGTGTATCTCTGTGTTCTGTCCTCAGCACTGGACTGATGTGCCTCTCTGCTGTGTGATTATCTCTGATGTGTATCTCTGTGTTCTGTCCTCAGCACTGGACTGATGTGCTTCTCTGCTGTGTGATTATCTCTGATGTGTATCTCTGTGTTCTGTCCTCAGCACTGGACTGATGTGCCTCTCTGCTGTGTGATTATCTCTGATGTGTATCTCTGTGTTCTGTCCTCAGCACTGGACTGATGTGCCTCTCTGCTGTGTGATTATCTCTGATGTGTATCTCTGTGTTCTGTCCTCAGCACTGGACTGATGTGCTTCTCTGCTGTGTGATTATCTCTGATGTGTATCTCTGTGTTCTGTCCTCAGCACTGGACTGATGTGCTTCTCTGCTGTGTGATTATCTCTGATGTGTATCTCTGTGTTCTGTCCTTAGCACTGGACTGATGTACCCCTCTGCTGTGTGATTATCTCTGATGTGTATCTCTGTGTTCTGTCCTTAGCACTGGACTGATGTGTCTCTGTTGTGTGATTATCTTTGATGTGTCTCTCTGTGTTCTGTCCTCAGTACTGGACTGATGTGTACTTGAGCTGGAATCCAGAGAACTACCCCGGGGTTCAGAACCTACGTTTCCCCTCCAGCCAGATCTGGACCCCTGACATCCTCCTCTACAACAGGTGTGCTCCCACCACCCTCATCTTCTCCCATGATCCTCCTCTCCTCCCACAACCCCCATCTCCTTCCACAATGCTCTCTCATCCCACAACTCCCTCACCTCCCATCTCCCTCCTCTCTCCAATAATCCTCTCCTCCCATCATCCTCCTCTCCTCCCCCAACTTAGTGATGCAGTCATTTATGATTGATCCTTTCTTTGGATGACTTTAGAGCTGAGATTGGTTCATAAACCAACAGCAACGGAGCATCTGTGACCTGGCATCAGCCTGCCTGGAGGGACAGGACCTGAATGTGAAATATGTTTACGGCCGTGTTTAGTTTGGAAGTCTCCCAAAGTGTGTGTGTATCTGTGTGTGTGTGAGAGAGAGTTAGCATTGAGATGCAGTTGGGTATCTGTGTTTTTAGACGGACGTGCACAGTGTTTGGAATCAGGCCGGGTTTATGCGGTCTCGTCTCATCCCTCTGTTCTTAATCCCCTTCTCCTGTTAGTGGGAAAAGCTTACAGAGATGGTATCTATTCCTCTTCACTTTGCCATGTAGGGCAAAACACAAGTAAATGCACTGGCTAGACATGTGAGAAAGAGAAATATATGGAGAGAGGTAGGCACACAGAGAAGTGAAGGAAGTTCTGTAATTTTTTAAGAGGGTTCATTCATAATTATAAACTGGGTGGTTCAAGCCCGGATGCTGATTGGCTGACAGCTGTCGTATATCAGACCTTATACCATGGGAATGACAAAACATTTATTTTTACTGCGCTAATTACATTGGTAACCAGTTTATAATAGCAATAAGGCACCTCGAGGGTTTGTGGTATATGACCAATATACCACGGTTAAGAGCTGTATCCAGGCGCACCGCATTCCGTTGTGCATAAGAACAGCCCTTAGCCGTGGTATATTGGCCATATACCACACCCCCTCGGGCCTTATTGCTTAATTATACAACGGTGGTTTGGAATTCCCGTTGTTAGAGCCTATCCTGCCCATGGCATACTAGACAATATACACATGGCCAATACAATCAGAGAAAGTGCCATTGTTTATGTCGTTACCTAGCAACTGCTGCTGCTACTGCTAGTACTACTACTTTTACAGACCTGCACAGCCACGCAATTAATTAACTTGATCTCCACTGTAAAAAGCATCTAAACATTATCTCCGACATTTGCAATATTGAAATTCGATCTCCACAGTCTCCTAATATTAATGAATGTGTCGGCAGAGGAGAGGAGAGAGGAATGCAGCTTTTCTCAGCCAGTCGAAATCACGAATCAGCATCAAAACTGGTAAAACAACCTGAAATGCAGCTAGTTTGCTGTGTAGTTGGCCAGCAACCTGCAAAGTTCTGACTACGATCAACCAGCGCTTGGGTAGTTTTGCTTTACATGGCAGTCAATACAAATAGAACTAAAGACCAGAGAACACCTAAAATTGCACTTGACAACCAGTGTTAGTGAATGTAGCATCAGGTAAAAAAAATAAAAAATAATAATCTGGCTTTTTAATGCTGGTAACTTGTTAGCTTCTCCTCGTGGCCACGTCACAGCCATGATGAAAATGTCATAGCATATGGACTTGAGTGTATTATTGCTTAATTGCAATCTCCATGCGCGTACACACCAAACACACACAGAACACCATCACATGATCACAGGATTAAGGAGAGAAACAATGGGTATTTAATCCTGATTTTAAAAGCATTGCTGCTGCATTTGGAAAAGGGGATTACTTCTCTCCTCATCTCACCCCTCTTCTCTTCACCTAACCTGCTTCACTCCTCATCTCACCCCTCTTCTCTTCACCTAACCTGCTTCACTCCTCATCTCACCCCTCTTCTCTTCACCTAACCTGCTTCACTCCTCATCTCACCCCTCTTCTCTTCACCTAACCTGCTTCACTCCTCATCTCACCCGTCTTCTCTTCACCTAACCTGCTTCACTCCTCATCTCACCCCTCTTCTCTTCACCTAACCTGCTTCACTCCTCATCTCACCCGTCTTCTCTTCACCTAACCTGCTTCACTCCTCATCTCACCCGTCTTCTCTTCACCTAACCTGCTTCACTCCTCATCTCACCCCTCTTCTCTTCACCTAACCTGCTTCACTCCTCACCACGTCCAAAAAGGTCAAAGGTAACATCAAACATACTTTTCATTCATGTAAATAATAAAATAAACATGCTCTCACAATTCTTTGGCAGGCACTCATTTACGATGCTGTAAAAAATGTACGTGACGGTTAGGGTCATTGGTTTGAGTCATGTGACGTAAACATCACAGATGTTGATGAATTTCACCATAAGAGCAGAGTTAACCTTGTAGATCATGTCATGACCCTCTAATATATTGGAGCTGCCAAGGAGAACCAGTTTCAGAGTGTTGCTGAGGTTTAGCTGCCCCAAAGGGAAGTTTACATTTGCAGTCTGCTTCAATGATATTGACACACAAACACATAAAGACACACACTGACACAACAGACCTTCATGACATAACATACGCCATTAAACCGTTCGTCATGAGTGTGTAACCAATAACACGCTAGTCTGACAGCGGTGTATAGCAGAGGAACCCAGTCTCATTAGCATGCTTTTCAGATGAGAAAACGCAATCATTAAGGTATTCACTTCTATTGTGTTTAATTAACGAGAGCCTTAATGAGTCAGTTCAATACATGCCATGTTGCATCAAAAGACCATTTCAGTATGGAGTGTTGTATAGGCACACACAATGGAAGGATCAACAGCATGTGACAGATTATGCATTCTTTTTCTGCATTCCATTTCATTCATTTCCCCTCTGAACGATCCTTTCGTATCTCAGTCTGTCTGAATTTCAGCCGGCGAGGGCTGGGGGATGAAAGGGACGTCTGAACACGCCTCTGATTGCTGTTTGTTTGTGACTCTACACATAGCAGGATTAGACTACAATGTGGTTGATTCCATTGATAAATTGCTGTGAATGACTCCTTAATAGTAACGTGTTTCGGAAACAATATGTGCTGAATATAATAGCACGGGGATGTGAAAGGCTATATGTTACTGTATTACACAAAAACAATTCAAACATGACACGTATATAGCTAATCTCAGAAAAAGGTACATCCACACTGAGCATTGTACACACCCACATTTTGTTATGGTATTGTACTATGGTACAAATACTATAGTATTCACTAATGTTTTTGTGGACTAAATTAGTATTTACAGTGTACTATAGTAAAAATACTGTGTATATACTATAGTAATTACTGTAGTGTTTTTGCGGACTGTAGTATACTAGGGTTTTTTGCGGACATTACTGTAGTGTTCACTGTAGTGTTTTTGTGGACTAAAGGTGTATTTACAGTTTACTATAGTATAAGTATGCTATAGTAACTACTGTAGTGTTTGTGCGGCCTGTAGTATACTGTAGTATTTACTATAGTATTCAACAACATTATATAGTAAGTACTACACATGATCGAGGGATATTAGTGTGTAGTATAGTATTCTACAGTACACTATAGTTCACTACATAATTCTATAGTAAGTACTGTAGTACTCTATAGTAAACTGTAGTATCTTTTCATGTGGGCACTGACAATTCTACAGTGACAAGTACGCACATCTCACGCCATACATAACCTTGTGTAGACGTGGATCAGCACCAGACAGACTTTAGTCACCATTAGATCAGTTACGTCATGACCATTTCCCTCATTAGAGAAGGACAGGGAAAAGTCAATGTTTTCGTTTCCCTGCTGATCGATCAGACCAAGGACATCCAACTCAAGGAGCCAGACGGGACATGCACACGCTGCACAGTAGAGACCAGAACAATAACAATACATTACTGCACACATCTTCATATCACTAGCAATCAACTATAGTGCACACAGAGCCCAGATATACTGTAACACAGTTACACCACAGGACATTGAGTAGCACTGCCTATTATAATCATATATATTAGGGGCGTGTTGACAAATTGCCATTGTAATTTGGTGTGGCTGTTCGTCTCCCATGCTATCTGCAGTAATACACGGAGGTGTTGTACCCGTCTGTCCAGATCTCATATAAAACTCAAATGACTTCAGACAGGCAGACATCCACAGGAGATACTTGGTGACACTAAGTGTTAGCTGCCATCTGTGTGTCTCAACTGCATACAACTGTGTGTGTGTTTTGTGTGTGTGTGTCTCTAGACTTGGCATAGCATACTCTCAAATAAATTGTAGTCATTTAGCAGACGCTCTTATCCAGAGTGACTTACAGGAGCAATTAGGGTTAAGTGCTTTGCTGAAGGGCACATCGACAGATTGTTCACCTCGAACTTTCGGTTATCGGCCCAGCGCTCTTAACCGCAAGTCTACCTGCCGCTGTCACTATGACAGTAATGTGAACGGATACATTCAGTTTTAAAAAAGAGCAAGATCATCACTCTCTCTCTCTCTCTCTCTCTCTCTCTCTCTTCAAATCAAATCACATTTTATTTGTCACATGCGCCGAATACAAGAGGTGTAGACCTTACCGTGAAATGCTTGCTTACAAGCCCTTAACCAGCAATGCAAATATTTACCCCCTTCCTTCTCTGTACTGAGTATTGTGTGTATGTGTATTTATACTGGGAACATATGGAGATGAGGCTCACATTGTCATTACACTGATGCTCAGTGTGATAGGCATGCAGAGATAGAGAGGGACATATCCCCACACCAACTCATCAGGCCCCTGGAGCTGTATGCCTGATCCTAATGATCTGGGAGCAGGGAAGGCACATCCAGGATAATGTGCTTGGATAACTTCTACTCTGTTTCAGAGAGGCATTAGCCATAATATCCCTCAGCTGCTTGAGAGAGCAAGAACACAGAACCCTGGCTGGACCTTCTTCTTCTCTCTTCCTCTCAGGGTAGACTGGACTGACTGTCTCTTCTTCCCTCTGGTTGGATGTTCCTTTCCATATCTCTTACTTCTCTCTTGCTTTCTCTGTGTGTCTTTCATTGGGTTTAATCTCTCTCTCTGTCTCTCTCTGTGCTGCTCCATCTCATTACCATGTGTGTGTGGAGGTGCAGAATGAGGTGTTGAGTAAGTGGAGAAGACAGCAAGGTGACTCACGTCCCCTGGTGCAGCAACCTGTCACTACCTCCATTGTTTGTCTGATTTCTGTGTGTCGCCAGAATGCTTTGTCCCCTTTCACTGTGCTCACATGTCTAGGACACATGTCTAGGGCTTCTCTCTGTGTGTGTGTGTGTGTGTGTGATTTAATCTCTGTGCCCCCGCTTTCTGTCCCTTCTCTCAGGGGTATCACCTGTCCCATTGTGTGTTGATGTGCTTCTTTCTTTGGGGTGTGTTTTGTCAGTTTCTGGGTTATGTTTATGTGTTGTTTGATGTTCCCTGTTTTGTGTTTGGATTGAGTGTGTGTGTATATGCATGTATGTGTGTACATGCGCTCTCTAGCACACACACTAGCTGACGAGTGCTGATTGCAGTGGAACGCGGGCAGAAGCTTTCTGATACAATGAAGCAGAGGTCTGAATAATTCAATGAGCCAGGGATGGCAGCGACACACACAGCCCCAACAGCCCTGCCCATGCAGCCCTATCTCCCCTGCCCCACAACACAGACACGTACACACGTCTCCTGCCCGACCAGCACATATAACACACTGACACGAAGGAGAAATTGATGATGACACTACTAAACTCTGAAAAGTTAGATCATTCAACCTACTGAGTGGAACAGGAAGGAGAGATAGGGAGAAGAGAGTAATCAGTAAATCCTCTCTCAGGCTTGGCCAGTCACCGCGCTGAATGAGTGTGTAAACCTGAGGACTGCGTTCCCAGGCACGTCTACGTTATCGCTTGGAGTGTCTCGTGGTTGTCTGGGGGATAAGTGGTCGTTGATAGGGATCTGAATAGAACTGTCAGGTGCCTTAATGGTTTTCCACTGCTGGGGTCCACTGCTGGGGATGAACCCCTGACAGAAGGGGACGGGAGGGTGGGCCCCATAGGACCCGCAGTGTGTGTTTTCGTTTCTGATACTGTGCTACTAGTGACATTGTAGATGTGTTTTCGTGTGTCTGATCATATCTGATAATGGTTCACTAAGACAGGTAAGATTCTACGCCCAGTCGCTCCAACTCCAACTTCAACCCCAGTCCCAGTCCCACCTAATCACTGGATCCATCCCCCAACCCTAACCCTAACCCTGGCTTCATGTCCACATCCCGGTTCAACCCTAACCCCTAGACTCAACCCTAATCCTAGACTCAACCCTAATCCTAGCTTCATGTCCACATCCCGGTTCAACCCTAACCCCATGCTTAATTTCCACATCCCGTTTCAAGCCTAACCTCAACCCTAATCATAGCTTCATGTCCACATCCTGGTTCAACCCTAACCCTACATTCATGTCCACATCCCGTTTCAACCCGAGCCTCAACCATAATCCTAGCTTCATGTCCACATCCTGGTTCAACCCTAACCCTACATTCATGTCCACATCTCGTTTCAACCCGAGCCTCAATCCTAACCCTAGCTTTAACCCTAACCCGAGCCTCAACCCTAACTGTAGCTTCATGTCCACATCCTGGTTCAACCCTAACCCTAGCTTCATGTCCACATCCTGGTTCATACTAACCCTAGCCCCAAACCTAATCCTAGCTTCATGTCCACATCCTGGTTCAACCCTAACCCTACATTCATGTCCACATCCCAGTTCAACCCGAGCCTCAACCCTAACCCTAGCCTCAACCCTAACCCTAGCCTCAACCCTAACCCTAGCTTCATGTCCACATCCTGGTTCAATCCTAACCCTAGCCTCAACCCTAACCCTAGCTTTATGTCCACATGCCGGTTCCATCCTAACCTTAGCCTCAACCCATGTCCACATCCTGGTTCAACCCTAATCCTTGCTTCATATCCACATCTAGGTTCAACCCTATCCCCTAGACTCAAATCTAATCCTAGCTTCATGTCCACATCCTGGTTCAACCCTAATCCTAGCTTCATGTCCACATCCTGGTTCAACCCTAACCCCAAGCCTCAAGCCTAATCCTAGCTTCATGTCCACATCCCGTTTCAACCCGAGCCTCAACCCTAACCCTAGCTTTAACCCTAACCCTAGCCTCAACTCTAACCCTAGCTTCATGTCCACATCCTGGTTCAAACCTAACCCTAGCCTCCACCCATGTCCACATCCTGGTTCAACCCTAACCCTAGCTTCAACCCTAACCCTAGCCTCATTCCTAACCCTAGCTTCATGTCCACATCACGGTTCAACCCTAACCCTAGCTTCAATTCTAACCCTAGCTTCATGTCCACATCCTGATTCAATCCTAACCTTAGCCTTATTGCTAATTCTAGCTTAATTTCCACATCCAAGTTCAGTCCTATCCCTAGCCTCAACCCTAACCTTAGCTTCATGTCCACATCCTGGTTCAACCCTAACCCTAGCCCCAATCCCAACCCTAGCTTTATGTCCACATCCTGGTTCAACCCTAACCCTAGCCTCAACTTAACCCTAGCTTTATGTCCACATCCCGGTTCAACCCTAACACTAGCCTCAACCCTAACCTTAGCTTCATGTCCACACCCTGGTTCAACCCTAACCCTAGCCCCAATCCTAACCCTAGCTTCATGTCCACATCCTAGTTCAACCCTAACCCTAGCCTCAACCTTAACCCTAGCATTATGTCCACATCCTGGTTCAACCCTAACCCCTAGACTCAAACCTAACCCTAGCTTCATGTCCAAATCCTGGTTCTACCCTAACCCTAGCCTCATTGCTAATCCTAGCTTCATGTCCACATCCTGGTTCAACCCTAACCCTAGCCCCAAGCTTCATGTCCAGATCCTGGTTCTACCCTAACCCTAGCCTCATTGCTAATCATGGCTTCATGTCCACATCCCGGTTCAACCCTAACACTAACCCTAGCCTCAACCTTAACCCTAGCTTTATGTCCACATCCTGGTTCAACCCTAACCCTAGCCCCAATCCTAACCCTAGCTTCATGTCCACATCCCGGTTCAACCCTAACCCCGTAGCCCTAGCCCCCCCATCACTACTAGACTCAACCTCATTTCCAAGCCAAGCATACAGTATGTAATGTGAGTTGAGTCATGAAAGTTAGCCTTTCCGTAGCACCCAGTCCCTCTAGACCCTCTAGACCCTCTAGACCCTCTAGACCCACGAGACCCACTAGACCCACTAGACCCAGTAGACCCTCTAGACCCAGCAGACCCTGTAGACCCTCTAGACCCAATAGACCCACTAGACTATTTCATGTCCTTGTTATCTCTTTTGTGCCACAATTCTTCATCAAACCAGATTAGATCCCTCTCGTATCGGCTACTTCCGGCGCCGACAGAGATGGCCGCCTCGCTTCACGTTCTCAGGAAACTATGCAGTATTTAGTTTTTTTTTTATGTAATACTTCTTACATTGTTACCCTGGGAAATATTAAGTTTTATTACATAGAACCGGGAGGAACTATTGGATATAAGAGCAACGTCAACTTACCAACATTACGACCAGGAATACGACTTTCCCGAAACGGATCCTCTGTTTGGTCCACCAACCAGGACAATAAACTGGATCCCAGCCGGCGACTCAAAACAACGGCGGCGCCGGAGAAAGGGGAAACACGGCGGTCTTCTGGTCAGGCTACGTAGACGGGCACATCGTGCACCTCTCCCGAGTATTTTACTTGCCAATGTCCAGTCTCTGGACAAAAAGGTGGACGGAATACGAGCAAGAGTTGCCTTCCAGAGACACATGCGACTGCAACGTTCTTTGCTTCACGGAAACATGGCTCACTCAGGACACGTTATCTGAGTCGGTACAGCCACATGGTTTCTCCACGCATCGCGCCGACAGAAACAAACATCTATCTGGTAAGAAGAAGGGCGGGGATGTGTGTCTTATGATTAACGAGTCGTGGTGTGATCATAACAACATACAGGAACTCAAGTCCTTTTGTTCACCTGACATAGAATTCCTTACAATCAAACCAAGAGAATTCTCCTCAATTATAATCACAGCCGTGTATATCCCCCCTCAAGCTGACACATCGACGGCACTGAAAGAAATCCACTGGACTCTATGTAAACTGGAAACCACATATCCTGAGGCTGCATTTATTATGGCTGGGATTTTAACAAGGCTAATCTGAAAACAAGGCTCCCTAAATTTTATCAGCATATCGAATGTGCCACCCGGGCTGGTAAAATCCTGGATCATTGTTATTCTAATTTCCATGATGCATACAAGGCTATTCTCTGCCCTCCTTTCGGCAAGTCTGACCATGACTCCATTTTGTTGCTCCCAGCCTACAGACAGAAACTAAAACAGGAAACGCCCGTTCTCAGGTCTGTTCAACACTGGTCCGACCAATCTGATTCCACGCTGCAAGATTGCTTCGAGCACATGGACTGGGATATGTTCCGGATAGCATCAGACAACAACATTGATGTATACGCTGATTCGGTGAGCGAGTTTATTAGCAAGTGCATTGGTGATGTTGTACCCATAGCAACTATTAAAACCTTCCCCAACCAGAAACCGTGGATTGATGGCAGCATTCGCGCAAAACTGAAAAAAGCGAACCACTGCTTTTAACCAGGGTAAGGCGACCGGAAACATCACTGAATACAAACAGTGTAGCTATTCCCTCCGCAAGGCAATCAAACAAGCTAAGCGTCAAAATAGAGACAAAGTAGAGTCACAATTCAATGGCTCAGACACGAGAGGAATGTGGCAGGGTCTACAGTCAATCACGGACTACAAAAAGAAAACCAGCCCCGTCGCGGACCACGACGTCCTGCTCCCAGACAAACTAAACAACTTCTTTGCTCGCTTTGAGGACAATACAGTGCCACCGACACGGCCCGCTACCAAAACCTGTGGGCTCACCTTCAACGCAGCCAACGTGAGTAAAACATTTAAATGTGTTAACCCTCGCAAGGCTGCTGGCCCAGATGGCATCCCTGGCCGCGTCCTCAGAGCATGCGCAGACCAGCTGGTTGGTGTGTTTACGGACATATTCAATCAGTCCCTATCCCAGTCTGCTGTTCCCACATGCTTCAAGAGGGCCACCATTGTTCCTGTTCCCAAGAAAGCTAAGGTAACTGAGCTAAATGACTATCGCCCCGTAGCACTCACTTCCGTCATCATGAAGTGCTTTGAGGGACTAGTCAAGGATCATATCACCTCCATCCTGCCAGACACCCTGGACCCACTCCAATTTGCTTACCGTCCCAATAGGTCCACAGACGACGCAATCGCAATCACACTGCATACTGCCCTAACCCATCTGGACAAGAGGAATACCTATGTAAGAATGCTGTTCATCGACTACAGCTTATCATTTAACACCATAGTACCCTCCATGCTCGCCATTAAAGTGGCTAGTGATACATTTATTTCATCCAATTATAATTATTAAAGTGGCTAGAGATTTGAGTCGATGGCCGAACGGCATAGGCAAGATTCAGTAGATGGTTTAGAGTACAGGGTATACATTTGATATGAGTAATGTCGGATATGTAAACATTATATACAAAATTGTTTAAAGTGGCTAGTGATACATTTGTTACATCCAATTCCTATTATTTAAAGTGGCTAGAGATTTAAGTCAGTATGTTGGCAGCAGTCACTCAATGTTAGTGATGGCTGTTTAACAGTCTGATGGCCTTGAGGTAGAAGATGTTTTTCAGTGTCTCGGTCCCAGCTTTGATGCACCTGTACTGACCTCGCCTTCTGGATGATAGCGGGGTGAACAGGCAGTGGGCTGTATCACCGCCTGGTACGGCAACTGCTCCGCCCACGACCGTAAGGCTCTCCAGAGGGTAGTGAGATCTCCACAACGCATCACCGGGGGCAAACTACCTGCCCTCCAGGACACCTACACCACCCGATGTCACAGGAAGGCCAAATAGATAGTCAAGGACAACAACCACCCAAGCCACTGCCTGTTCACCCCGCTATCATCCAGAAGGCGAGGTCAGTACAGGTGCATCAAAGCTTGTGCATCTAAACCATCTACTGAATCTTGCCTATGCCGTTCGGCCATCGACTCAAATCTCTAGCCACTTTAATAACTTTAATAATTATAATAGGATGAAATAAATGTATCACTAGCCACTTTAAACGATGCCATTTATATAATGTTTACATATCCTACATTACTCATCTCATATGTATATACTGTACTCCATACCATCTACTGCATCTTGCCTACGCCGGTCAGCCATCGCTCATCCATATATTTATATGTACATACTCGTATTCATTCCTTTACTCTTATGTGTATAAGGTTGTTGTTGTGAATTTGTTAGATTACTTGTTAGATACTACTGCATGGTCGGAACTAGAAGCACAAGCATTTCGCTACACTCGCATTAACATCTGCTAACCATGTGTATGTGACCAATAAAATTTGATTTGATTTATGATTTATCCGTCTCCATCTCTTTATCTATCACAGTTATCCAGTGAAAGAGGGATGGCGGGAGGCATCTAATGCACTTGTCCTCTTGCTCAGTTGTGCACCGGGGCCTCTCACTCCTCTTTCTATTCTGGTTAGTGCCAGTTGTTCTGTGAAGGGAGTAGTACACAGCGTTGTACGAGATCTTCAGTTTCTTGGAAATGTCTTGCATCGAACATCCTTTTCTCAGAACAAGAATAAACTGACAAGTTTCAGAAGAAAGTTCTTTGTTTCTGGCCATTTTGAGCCTGTAATCGAACACACAAATGCTGATGCTCCAGATACTCAACTAGTCTAAAGGCCAGTTTTATTGCTTCTTTAATCAGGACAACCGTTTTCAGCTGTGCTAACATAATTGCAAAAGGGTTTTCTAATGATCAATTAGCCTTTTAAGATGATAAACTTGGATCAGCTAACACAACGTGCCATTGGAACACAGGAGTGATGGTTGCTGATAATGGGCCTCTGTACGCCTGTGTAGATATTCCATTAAATATCAGCCGTTTCCAGCAATAAAAGTCATTTACAACATTAACAATGTCTACACTGTATTTCTGATCAATTTGATGTTATTTTAATGGACAAAAAAATAGCTTTTCTTTTTAAAAAAAGGACATTTCTAAGTGACCCCAACCGTTTGAACGGTAGTGTATATAATTGAGTTAATAAAGCTGCATACAAACATGGTCTCTTTTTTGTTTTCTTGAGTAAGGCAGCTCCAAAATTCTGGTGTTTCAGCCTAACGCAGTGCTTTCTGTGGTGGTGGGGCAAGCCATCAGAAAATACGGAGCGTTGCGCCGTGATTGGCTCAGTGTTCTGTCACTCTAGAAAATTCAAGCCCCTTGGATGCTGCCATAGAGCTATTTGCCTCATGACTCCTGCATGCTTTGTTGACTATGAACTTTCTTGTTTACCCAACCGTGGGACAGACTATGTTTGTTCCCACACTCGGGACTCCGACTCTCTATTGGTCACAGATTTTTGGCCTCCCATTCTATTCTAACCACCTCTCACCGGCTTTGTATTCATGTTACCTGATACAATTGCTGTACAATATGATCTTGTTGCCATCTAATGCACATTAAAATTTCATAAATCAACACTGCAGAGCTCTCCTAGTCCTCTGCCATGCCTTGATTGTATTACTGCTGATGATATCTGGAATTGTGCATGTACACCCATCTTCTGTTGCTAGCCCTAATTCCGACTTGTGTTCTGATATCTGCTTCACTGATTTCTGCTCTCGTAAAAGCCTGGGTTTTCTTCACGTTAACACTAGTAGCTTATTTCCTGAAATGGATCAATTGAAAGTGTGGGTTCACAGCTCCAATCCAGATGTGTTGGTCATTACTGAGACGTGGTTAAGGAAGAGTGTTTTGAATACTAATTCTAACCTTTCTGGTTATAACCTTTTTCTGCAAGACAGATCTTCCAAAGGTGGGGGAGTGGCAATCTTTACCAAATAGCTCTTTGTTGACTGTTGCTGGGTGTTATCGTCCTCCATCAGCACCGGCCTGTACCCTACCTGCCCTAAGCTCTCTCCTGGCCCCTTGCAAGTCTGAATTTGTCCTGCTAGGTGACCTAAACTGGGATATGCTTAAACCCCCTGACCAAGTCTTAAAGCAATGGGACTCCCTAAATCTTTCTCAGATTATTACCAATCCCACAAGGACTCCTAACACCCAGAAAAGGCTTCTCTCCTTGATGTTATCCTCACAAATAATCCTGATAGGTATCAGTCTGGTGTTTTCTGCACTGACCTTAGTGATCACTGTTTTACAGCCTGTGTTCGTAATGGCTGCTCAGTGAAAAGACCTGTCCTGATTTGTCATAGACGCTTGCTAAAAAACTTGAATGCGCAAGCCTTCCTTCATGACCTGGCCTCTGTAAATTGGTATAGAATCAACTTGATCCCCTCTGTTGAAGACGCTTATTTTCAGTGGTATTGTTAACAAACACACTCCCATAAAGACAATTAAATATAGGTTCAGCCCCTGGTTCGACCGTGATCTTGCAGAGTTACTCCACCTCAAGAATTGCATTTGGTGAAATGCTCGGCACACGCATACTCAGGCTGACTGGCTCTCGTTCAGGCAAATGAGAAATAAGTGCACTCAGGCTATCCGGAAGGTCAAAGTTAGTTACTTTAAGGAGCAGTTCTCTCTCTGTGGGTCTAACCCCAAGAAGTTCTGGAAAATGGTTAGAAACCTGGAGAATAAACCCTCCTCCTCACAGCTGCCCATGTCCCTTAATGTTGATGATGTGGTTGTTACTGACAAGAAGCACATGGCTGAGCTCTTTAATCACCACTTCATTAAGTCAGGATTCCTATTTGACTCAGCCATGCCTCCTTGCCCGTCTAACACTTCCTCATCTCAAACCCCTTCTAATGCGACTAGCCCTGATGCTCCTCCCTCTTTTTCCCCTGCCCTGTTTCTCCCTGCAGGCAGTCACTGAGTCCGAGGTGCTAAAGGAGCTCCTTAAAGCTGACCCCCAAAAAACATCTGGGTAAAAGACCCTTTCTTCTTGAAGGTTGCTGCCCCTATCACCATCTCTGACTTTTTTAACCTGTCTCTCCTCTCTGGGGAGGTTCCCATTGCTTAGAAGGCAGCCACGTGCATCCTTTATTTAAAGGGGTAGATCAAGCGGATCCTAACTGTTATAGGCCTATTTCCTGTTTTTCAAAAATGTTGAAAACACTTGTCAATAATCAACTGACTGGCTTTCTTGATGTCTATAGTATTCTCTCTGGCATGGATTCTGGTTTCCGCTCAAGTTATGGATGTGTCACTGCAACCTTAACCTGTTTGGGCTGAAAGTTCGGATGAAAAACGTGCCCATAGTAAACTGCCTGTTACTCAGGCCCAGAAGCTAGGATATGCATATACTAGTAGCTTTGGATAGAAAACACTCTGAAGTTTCTAACACTGTTAAAATAATGTCTGTGAGTATAACAGAACTAATATGGCAGGTGAAAACCAGAGCAAAATCCATCTGGAAAATCTGAATCTGTCATGTCACACTGTTTTCAATTGTCATCATATTCAATCCATTGTATTTTAGCTCCCAGATTGCAGTTCCTATGGCTTCCACTAGATGTCAACAGTCTTTGGAAAAGGTTTCAAGCTTTTGTCTTGAATAACCAAGGAGTAAGAGATGTTTTTCCTGAGGTGTCGTCAAGTGTCCTGTTATGGATTTAGCACGTAACAGTCAGCGCGCTCTTAGCTCTTTTTCTCTTCTATTCAACAGGCTATATATCGTCTGAAATATTATAGTTTATATTCAGTTTAGGGTATCTGAGTATTGATTAGAAATGCAGTTTGACTTGTTTCGACAAACTTTACCGGTACTTTTGGGATATTGTTTGTCTGCATGGATGAACGCCTTTGGGCAGGTGGATTACTGAACAAAACTCGCCAACCAAACAGAGCTTTATGGATATAAAGAGGGACTTTATTGAACAAAATGACCTTTTATTGTGTAACCGGGACGCTTGGGTATGCCATCAGATGAAGATCTTCAAAGGTAAGCAATTTATTTTATCGCTATTTTTGAGTTTTCTGACAACTCTGCTGGTTATGTTATTATGCTAATTGAATATGTGTGCGGGGTGCTGTACTCAGACAATCAAATGTTCTGCTTTCGCCGTGAAGCCTTTTTGAAATCTAACACTGTTAGATTAACAAGATTCTAAGCTTTTGAATGGTGTGCAACACTTGTATTTTCATGAATGTTTAAAATGTGTATTTTTGTAATTTGAATTTGGCGCTCTACATTTCCCCCGGATGTTGTCGCATGTGGGATGTGACCGTCCCCCCTAGCCCTAAGAAGTTAAAGGTCCTCAATGATGTCACCATTGCCCTTGATTCTAAGCAATGTTGTGCTGCTATTTTAATTGACTTGGCCAAAGCTTTCGATATGGTGGACAATTCCATTCTTGTGGGCCAGCTAAGGAGTATTGGTATCTGTGAGGGGTCTTTGGCCTTGTTTGCTAACTACCTCTATCAAAGAATGCAGTGCATAAAGTCAGAACATCAGCCACTGCCTGTCACCAAGGGAGTACCCCAAGGCTCGATCCTAGGCCACACTCTTATCAATTTACATCAACAACATAGCTCAGGCAGTAGGAAGCTCTCTCATTCATTTATATGCAGATGATACAGTCATTCTCACCTGGCTCCTCTCTGGATTTTATGTTAAACACTCTACAACAAAGCTTTCTTAGTATCCAACAAGCGTTCTCTGCCCTTAACTTTGTTCTGAACACCTCCAAAACAAAGGTCATGTGGTTTGGTAAGAAGAATGCCCCTCTCCCAACAGGTGTGATTACTACCTCTGTGGGTTTAGAGCTTGAGGCAGTCACCTCATTCAAGTACAAGGGAGTATGGCTCGATGGTACACTGTAAGCTGCAGGCTGAAGTTAAATCTAAACTTGGTTTCCTATATCGTAATCGCTCCTCTTTCACCCCAGTTGCCAAACTAACCCTGATTCAGATGACCGGCCTACCCATGCTAGATTACGGAGACGTAATTTATAGATCGGCAGGTAAGGGTGCTCTCGAGCGGCTAGAGGGTCTTTACCATTTGGCCATCAGATTTGCCACCAAGAGGGTGGCTGGCAGGGATGTTCTTGTCCGATCGCGCACTAGCGACTCCTATGGCGGGCCGGGCGCAATGCACGCTGACACAGTCGCCAGGTGTACGGTGTTTCCTCTGACACATTTGTGCGGCTGGCTTCTGGTTTAGGTGGGCATTGTGTCAAGACGCAGTGTGGCTTGGCTGGGTTGTGTTTCGGAGGACGCACGGCTCTCGACCTTCGCCTCTCCCAAGTCCGTACGGGAGTTTCAGCGATGAGACTGTAACCACCATTTGGATACCACTAAAAATAAAAATAGATTTGCCACCAATGCTCCTTATAGGGCACATCACTGCACTATATACTACTCTGTAAACTGGTCATCTCTGTACACCCGTCGCAAGACCCACTGGTTGATGCTTATTCATAAAACCCTCATAGGCCTCACTCCCCCCTATCTGAGATATCTACTGCAGCCCTCATCCTCCACATACAACACCCGTTCTGCCAGTCACGTTCTGTTAAAGCTCCCCAAAGCACACACATCCCTGGGCGCTCGTCTTTTCAGTTCGCTGCAACTAGCGACTGGAAGGAGTTGCAACAAACACTCAAACTGGACAGTTTTATCTCAATCTCTTCATTCAAAGACTCAATCATGGATGCTCTTACTGACAGTTGTGGCTGCTTTGCGTGATGTATTGTTGTCTCTACCTTCTTGCACTTTGTGCTGTTGTCTGTGCCCAATAACGTTTGTACCATGTTTTGTGCTGCTACCATGTTGTGTTGCTACCATTTTGTTGTCATGTTGTGTTGCTACCATGCTGTGTTGTCATGTGTTGCTGCCATGCTATGTTGTTGTCTTAGGTCTCTCTTTATGTAGTGTTGTGTTGTCTCTCTTGTCGTGATGCGTGTTTTGTCCTATATTTTTATTAAAAAACATTTTTTTTTAATCCCAGCCCCCATCCCCACAGGAGGCCTTTTGCCTTTTGGTAGGCCGTCATTGTAAATAATATTTTGTTCTTACCTGACTTGCCAAGTTAAATTAAGTTTGGCCACAGATAAAATTTAGTCAAATCACATATCTACAGTAGCTTTGATTGAACTGATCATGTCAACATCTTACTTTCAAAATCTTAGCTAACAGTCATCATCATGAATCTAGTCAACAATCTACTGGCTAGTCCTTTTTAATCCCTGTCAGAGAAATAATGAAGAGAAATTATAGATAAAACGTATTGGTGCTCATCGGCCATTGGACATAAACATTACACAACAAGTTGGAAATCGCAAATGGTTTGGAAGGAATCAGTGGCTAACTGCAAGCATTGCAAAGCAATCATTAGCCTGCTATTCCGTGGAGTGGCTGTGTGGTCCCAAGTCTAAGATTAAGGGTCTCTTTTCCTAGTTTAAAATGATAAACATTCAACATTGGCCATGCTGTCAATGAAGCATGATTTGTGCCATGTTCTGAATTCTGTTGCTGTACATTTCAAAAGTGCTGAACAAATAGTTATATTGACTTCTTCCGTCCTAGCTTGCTCATTAATGTCTTAATCAAAATTATGGATTGCCTCTTATCCGCTTGTCGTCCCCTTATGCCATAGTTTGTACATCTCAATTGTCTGAAAAAAAACCCATTTGTTTAAGCAAATCAGCCATATCAGCTATGGTTTTTCAAAAGGCAGTAAATGAGGCTGAATGAACTGTTTCGCTGCCAGACAAGGTTCTGCTGATAGCCAGGTGTAGCAGTGGTAAGGTGTTGGGACTGCTGTTGGGACAGCTTTATGTAGGCCCTAACAGTTTGTGGGCACCGTTTGTCACTGTTATAGTGCAATTAATGTATTGTTTAGTGTTGTGTTGTGGCTTTGCTGGCATGTACCAAGATTTGCCCCACCAAGATTTACATGCTAAAATCACCACTGGTTCGTGTGTCACTGTAGATCTGGGTGCGTTACTTACAGTGTGTGTGTGTGTGTGTGTGTGTGTGTGTGTGTGTTGACACAGGACAGGTTGTCTGACTGTTTTTACTTCTCTAACTCAGGCTTTAGCTGACCTCTAAACACTTATGTAATATGTTCTACCATAGAAATGTGTGTTTGCTACCCAGTAGTCAGTAGCATTGTAACAGCCATAAACAGGCACAGCAGGCGAGCAGATTACTTATGAAGGACGACAGTGGTTTGTTTATTCCCGAACTGTCGCTAACATCTTATGACATCATCAGCTCACCTGGGCATCACCTCTGGTCCTGTGTTGGTTGGTCCACAGCTAGCCATGCATAACACTTCACTGAACATTACTGTGACAGGTTGGGCTGAGGCAGCAAAGACTCACTCACCCACCCCCGCACGCACGCACGCACACACACTCCTTTCCTTCTAGACCTGCTTCTCTTTTATTATGCTATACTTAACAGGTAGAAGGACTGATTCTCTCTCTCTCTCTCTCATACACACATACACTCTGTCTCCTTGTATTCTGTCTTACATCACAAATACATCACAAATATATAAGTAATACTTGAGATGTCACAGGTTAAAGGTATCCATCTCTCTCTCTCTCCTTCTCCCTACAGTGCTGATGAGAGATTTGATGCCACCTTCCACACCAACGTGCTGGTGAATGCGTCGGGTTACTGCCAGTACATCCCCCCGGGCATTCTGAAGAGTACCTGCTATATCGACGTGCGCTGGTTCCCTTTCGACGTCCAGAAGTGTGACCTGAAGTTTGGCTCGTGGACCCACAACGGCTGGCTGCTAGACCTGCAGATGCTGGACGTGGACACGTCTACCTACATACCCAATGGAGAGTGGGACCTCGTGGGTACGATGTAGTTCATCTCTCTCTCTCTCTCTCTCTCTCAGCATGTATGTCCATGCCTCTGTCGCTATCTCTACAGAGGTGGGTGGGAATGGGGTTGTGGGAGAGGGGTTGGGGCTTTCACCCCAGCCAGTTGCGACCCATCTGGGCCAGTGGAGGGTCCCTGAGGGGGGTGTCTGCGTATGAGGGGGTTTTCAGACTGATCCCGATGGCACATTTCATGTTTATTCCACACTGCCAGAGGGGACATGTTGCTGGGATGAACTCTGCTTAGCAAAAGGTTTGAGAGTGCGTGGAGATCCCCAGCCTGTGTTATGTGCCTATATGTCCTTTGAAATGTGTGGTTCATACTTGTGTGTGTGTGTGTGTGTCAAAGAAAATGTGAACAGTCCATCGTTGAATCAATGTAGATGCAGTGATTTTGAATCCCCCCTCTGTGTTTCTTAATGTGTGTGTGTTTCCTAGGAGTCCCTGCCAAGCGTAACGAGCTGTACTATGACTGCTGTAAAGAGCCCTACCCTGACGTCACCTTCACTGTCACCATGCGAAGACGAACCCTCTACTACGGTCTCAACCTGCTCATTCCCTGTGTCCTCATCTCTGGCCTGGCCCTGCTGGTCTTCCTGCTGCCCGCCGACTCCGGAGAGAAGATCTCCCTGGGTGAGGAAGGAACGCCGTGAAGCCATCTTGGATTTTTGTCTGTTACGGAGTTCTATCTATACTGGACTTCTGTCAGGTTTATTAATAGATATCGCAGGGTGAGCAGTTACCGGTAATCTCTTCCAATCGGTAACTTGCCTTGAACATATCGGAGAGACCGTCAGTCTATCAAGTCAGTTTAGCCAAGAGGTTATAACTGATCACTTGCATAACGTATGAGTCTGACACTCTTATCTCGCTCGCTCTACCAGAATTTTGCCGGAAGGACAGCCGACTAGCGCTGTCTAACGCTACTGTACCTAGCAAAAACATATGTTATTATCATTTTTACAAATTGATATTTGGAGTCAAAGTATCGATATAATATTGTCCAAAATATTATTGCGATATGTAACTGTATACATATTGTCCCCTATCACTAATAGAAATGTGTGTTTACAACAACAGTAGCAGTGTAACAGCCGTAAACAGGCACAGCAGGCGAGCAGATTACTTCTGAAGGACGACAGTGGTTTGTTTATTCCCTGACTGTCGCTGCATGTTTAACATCTTATGACATCATCAGCTCACCATGGCATCACCTCTGGTCCTGTGTTGGTTGGTCCACAGCTAGCCATGCATAACACTTCACTGAACATTACTGTGACCGGTTGGGCTGAGGCAGCAAAGACTTGCACGCACCCACACCACCCCTGTACCTTTAGACCCGCTTGCCTTCTATCATGCTATACTTAACAGGTAGGACTTATTCTTGCTCTCTCTCTCTCTGCCTCTGTCTCTCTCCAGGTATCACGGTCCTGCTCTCTCTAACAGTCTTCATGCTACTGGTTGCTGAGATCATGCCCGCCACATCAGACTCTGTGCCTCTCATTGGTGGGTTCTGTGTGTGTGTGTGTGTGTTATATACATTATCCTCTGTGCTCTTATGGTTTGGTTTGATTGGCTGTGCATTAGTGAGTGTAAAGCCAGAGAGTGTGGGTTTGTATTAATGTGTGTGTGAAAATCTTGTGTTAATGTGTATGTTAATACAGTCTGTGATCCTCTGATGGCCTCGCTAGGTTCGACTAGCGGTACATTAATAAGTTATTAAATGTCAGTGAGGGTTGAGAGCCTATGTACTAGGGTGTCCAATCAAAAACATACAGTGCCAGTCAAAAGTTTGGACACACCTACTCATTCAAGGGTTTTTCTTTATTTTTACTATTTTCTACATTGTAGAATAATAGTGAAGACATCAAAACTATGAAATAACACATGAAATAACACATATGTAATCATGTAGTAACCAAACAAGTAGCCACCCTTTGCCTTGATGATAGTTTTTCACACTCTTGGCATTCTCTCAACCAGCTTCACCTGGAATGCTTTCCCAACAGGGTGAGCAGTCTTAAAGGAGTTCCCACATATGCTGAGCACTTGTTGACTGCTTTTCCTTCACTCTGCGGTCCAACTCATCCCAAACCATCTCAATTGGGTTGAGGTCAGGTGATTGTAGAGGCCAGATCATCTGATGCAGCACTATATCTCTCCTTCTTGGTCAAATAATCATTACACAGCCTGGAGGTGTGTTTTGGGTCATTGTTCAGTTGAAAAACTAATGATAATCCCACTAAGCTAAAACCAGATGGGATGGCATATCGCTGCAGAATACTGTGGTAGCCATGCTGGTTAAATGTGCGTTGATTTCTAAATAAATCACAGACAGTGTCACCAGCAAATCACACCTCCTCCTCCATGCTTCACGGTGGGAACCACACATGCGGAGATCAGCTGTTCACCTACTCTGCGTCTCACAAAGACACTGCGATTGGAACCAAAAATCTCAAATTTGGATTAATCAGACAAAAGGACAGATTTCCACCAGTCTAATGTCCATTGCTTGTGTCTTGGCCCAAGCAAGTCTCTTCTTATTGGTGACCTTTAGTAGTGGTTTCTTTGCAGAAGTTCATCCATGAAGGCCTGATTCACACTCTCCTCTGAACAGTTGATGTTGAGATGTGTCTGTTACTTGAACTCAGTGAAGCATTTATTTGGGCTGCAATTTCTGAGGCTGGTAACTCTAATGAACTTATCCTCTGCAGCAGACGTAACTCTGGGTCTTCCTTCCCTGTGGCGGTCCTCATGAGAGCCAGTTATCATAGAAACTTTCAAAGTTCTTGACATTTTCCGTATTGACTGACCTTCATGTCTTAAAGTAATTATGGACTGTAGTTTCTCTTTGCATATTTGAGCTGTTCTTGCAATAATATGGACTTGGTCTTTTAACAAATTGGGCTATCTTCTGTATACCACCCCTACCTTGTCACAATACAACTGATTGGCTCAAACGCATTAAGAAGGAATGAAATTCCACAAATTAACCTTTTAACAAGACACACCTGTTAATTGAAATGCATTCCAGGTGACTACCTCATGAACCTGGTTGAGAGAATGCCAAGAGTGTGCAAAGCTGTCATCAAGGCAAAGGGTGGCTACTTTGAAGAACCTCAAATGTGAAATATATTTTTATTTGTTTAACAATTTGTTGGTTTCTACATGATTCCACGTGTTATTTTATAGTGAAGACATCAAAACTATTATTCTACAATGTAGAAAATAGTAGAAATAAAGAAACGCCCTTGAATGAGTAGGTGTGTCCAAACTTTTGACTGGTGCTGTATATTTTGACCAATGTAATGTTAATTGTGTAGAAAATGAATGGTCCAGACCTCACGTCTCTATCATAATCCATTCAAAAGTCATTGGAGTTTTTAACCTTGTAGGATGGCCAGTCACCTAGGCTGGATTCTGAATGAAGGCTACTGGCTACCTGACAGGCTCCTTTTCCCATTGAAAATCTTTATTCTTGTATCCGCAGGACATAGAGGTCAGATGGATATCGATTTAGAGACATGACATGTTATAGTATACGCTTTTCATATTCATTTATCGAAGAACCACTATATCTCTGTGAAATGTCAATGGAGCACTGAGCATATACTCTACCAAGTTTTTTGTTTTCAAAGCCTTTTACATTGACTATCAACAAGAAAGGAGGACCAAGGCACTCTTCATATCATTAATTAAAATGCCTTTATTTGTATGGCATTTTCAATGGAAACAAGATGTAAAAAATCAGATTTTTTTACCATTCCACCTATTCCGCTCCAGCCATTACCACGAGCCCGTCCTCCCCAATGAATGTGCCACCAGCCTCCTGTGATATACGTACAGTATGTCAGTGTCAATCCCCTAATGTTATGATGGAGCAGGATGGTGTTGGAACAGGCTGACAATGACAATGATACTGTCAACGTTATTAGTAGGCTGTGACAAGCCTGTGAGGAGAGAAAGAAGAGCAGGACGGAAGGCTGGATGGATGGATGGAGGGAGGGAGATGAGTAACCTTTAGGGGGGAAAGTTCTGACAGAGAACTTCAAAGGCTTCAGCTGCTGCGATGAGTCACTCGTGATAAGAGGGTAAACGCTCACTAATTCAGCCATCACCTCACCGGTGTGGAGGCCTAGGAGGAGTGTATGTGTGTGTGTGTGTCTGTAGACTTATGCAGTTTCTATAAATCTTCCTGCAAAATAGTCCTACATTTGTTTACCATGTAAATATCTGTGTATTTGTATTAGCGCCAGAAACTGTTAGCTGCGGTTAGTTGTGTTTATGATGTAATCAATCAGATTTGATGTCCCATTGACCAGCAGGGAAGCCCAGTGCTCAGCGCTCAAACACTTTGAGGAGTCAAATAAAAATGAATGATACCTGTGTTTGTCTGCCAGTGAGTTATACTCCATTATACAGCAGTGTTTCTCACTCCTGCTACTAGAAGGCCGCAGTGCGTGCAGGCTTTTGTTCCAGACCAGCACTAACACACCTGGTCCGTCAAATCCACATGTTGATGATTTGTTGATTGGTTGAATATGTTTTTTGGGCCTTGAGACACTCAACCACAGTCAGGGTACTGATGAGGTCCCACTATACCCCAAAAGTGGTAACGTCAGCACCCTCTCTCCCCCACTACCCCCATCCTCCCCTTCCCTGGCCTGCTCCATCTCTGTGTGTCTCACTCTAACACACTCATGTAGTTTTGTGTGTGTGTGTGTGAGAATGTGAAGCTGCTGACAGGCTCCGATGGGGATGGGCTGTGTAGAGTTCTAAGTGGAGGGGAGTGTTAGTCAGCACTCTGTAGGTCTGTAGGGGCATCTCTGCACTTCCCACCTCCACTCTGCTGGATTAGACTCTGGCAGGACTGCTGTCTGGTGTCTTCATCCAACTCCTCTTCCTTATTAGAATGCCACTCTTCTCCTGCCTCTACCTCCTCCTCTTTCTCATACTTATCTTCATTTGTGTTCTACTTCCGTGCCATTTGGGACGCACAATGTCTATTCTTTTGGTCAGTGTCTGTATCCCGTGTGATGTTACTGTGTTAATGTTTGATGTGGTTGTGGCTTTTGTTTTGTAGCTCAGTACTTTGCCAGTACCATGATGATAGTGGGTCTGTCTGTGGTGGTGACTGTTCTGGTCCTGCAGTTCCATCACCACGACCCTCAGGGCGGCAAGATGCCCAGATGGGTGAGTCCCGCTCCCAATCTTCATCGTATCCCTCATCGTCATTATCGTTGTTATCATCATCGTCGCCATTGTGTGTGTGTTTCAGTCTCAACCCCTCTCTCTCTGTCCAGGTCAGGGTAGTTCTGTTGAACTGGTGTGCCTGGTTTCTGCGAATGAAACAGCCAGGTGAAGAGCGTAAACCCGCAGGCTACCAGTACCGCCACCCTCCCCAGCAACATTCCACCGCCAGCTCCATCGAGATGGGACCTATGGGCACCGTGACGGGCCTCACCCCGCCCCTCTCCCAGGCCCCCTGCCCCACTGGCACTTCCAACGGCAGCATGAGCCTCTACTTCAGCTACAACGCTGTGGAGAGCCCCTGCTGTCCCCCCTCCAGCGACTCAGGCGTGGCGTCGGGGGGACTGGCCCAAGGGACCCCCTGCGAGGAGGCTGAGCCCCCAGGGGGAGGTGCTGGAAGAGGGAGAGGAGGTGGTGGAGGAGGAGGAGGGGGGTTGATCTTTACTCCTCCGGAAGTCTTTCAGATCCTGGAGGAGGTGTCGTATATCGCCCAGCGCTTCAGGGACCAGGATGAGGAAGTAGCGATCTGCAGCGAGTGGAAGTTTGCTGCTGCCGTGGTGGACAGGCTGTGTCTGGTGGCCTTCACTCTGTTCTCCATCATCGGCACCTTCACCATCCTCATGTCTGCTCCAAACTTCTTGGAGGCCGTCACCAAGGACTATCTAAAGAAATAGTGTCAATATATTAAACCGTATAGGCCAGTTTCCCCAGACACAGATTAAGCCTAGGCCTGGACTAAGAACCACTTTCAATGGAGAATCTCCATTCAGCATGCTTTTTAGTACAGAACTAGGCCAATGCTGTGTACGGGAATCAAGCCTTACATGTTCTATTCAGATTACTCTGGAGTATATTTGAGAAAATTGATTTAATGTAAATAGATGTACACTGAACATCAATGCAAGGGTTCTCCATAGTCCCTCTCCTCTGCTTAGATCCAGCTTAACTGAGGTTGTTCCTGTTTGTTACCATGCCATCCAGATATCTCATAATATCAACTCCACCTTTGAACTTTGGATTCCTGGGCATGCATTCTACGACCTTTAGAACTTTACTGGACATTCTGGACTTTGACATTATGTAGCATTGTTAAAGTAACTGTGTAAATACAGAGATGTTTCACTGTGACTATGAGCTTCTTATCGTATTCTAACCATTTTACTTTCACTATATTATAAGTTTGCGTACTGTACGTACACACCGTTTACTTTTTGCTTGTCGATTCTAAATAGCAGCTAACTTTGCCACGGGTGTAGAAGTAATTAGGTGTTCTTTAGGTCCACAATTGACGTCATTAACTCTGACATTGACCGTGCCACTCCTGTGATAACATTGAATGATTTGTGACATCATGATGTAAGACTCACATGTACATTAGAAGAGGACTCAACCTGCAATAGCCTTCAACAACCTACAACAACAGGAGCAATGGAAACAAACCACTGGACAAAGACATGACCATGCGACCATCAGTGGATACTGAACTACTGCACCGGCTGCTAGACGGAAGAAACTCCTGCTGAGACGGAGGCTGTCCTAATATAAAAGGACGGCAGGTAGCCTAGCGGTTAAGAGTGTTGGGCCAGTAACTGAAAGGTTGCTGGTTCGAATCCCCGAGCAGACTTGGTGAAACATCTGTCGATGTACAATCTGGATAAGAATGTCTGTTAAATGACTAAATTGTAGTATGGACACTGTAATGCCCCCAATACATCAGATAACTACAATAGATCCACATATCATTAGTAATTGCAATCAGTTGATATGACGCGGTGTTACATTAACATGGAGGATGTCTGTCTCTCGTGATGACCCCTGAACTCGTAGAGGTTACTATGACTAAAGATCACAGGGGCTGACTCTTCCTGTTTTTATTGATTGAAACAAACTCTTATGTCATGTTTTGTTTTAATGTTGTATTATTATTCATTAAAGACCATGGTGTATGAAAGCTCTCAGGGCAGACAGTTAAATTCAATGACTTATCGACTGCCTGTCATGTCAGACAGTGAGTCCGTGTGCATCTATCTTTTTCTATTAATAACCTGTGTTACTGTGTACTGAACATATTCCCCCCCACCCCACAGTCAGTCTTCCTCTGTTGTATCGGTTGTCACACTGCTGTCCTTCTCTTCCTGTGATTTCGTTGCACTTCCCTAATAAACCTCCCATGTAGCCTAAGAAAAGATCAACCTGGACTATCCATATGGGCATGAATGGGACAGGAGAGTGTCTGTCTGACTGGGTGTGTATGAGACTGACCGCCTTGATCTGGTCTTATGTAGCATAATTTGAAACTGTGTTTTTTTTTTTACATTTGATAAAAGCAGACTCAGAGCTACAAAATGGTATGTCATACACTGCATTTGAGGAACAATGGGAAAGTAATTCTGCTTTGAAAGTTGACAAGCTTGTAACCTCACTTTTGAGAAATTGGCCTTTGAATGTTTGGTACCAACTGGAGAGCTCTTCTTTGTCTACACCCATTCAGCATCGTTCACACCCTCTTAAGCTTTAGCCCCACCCATCTATTTAAGGGTTGATCCGAGCGTTCTGTCCTAACAACAGCAGTCAAGCACCCAAGCTAACTGGCTAACGTTGGCTAGCTTGCGAGGTACTTCCAGACACAAATGAGAGAACAGCTTGCCCTAGCAGAGCTGGTTAGGCTGTCTTTTTGTTATCCAGAGCGTTGATGAATGCAACTATGCTGCTGGCATTAATTTACGCTTTTTTGCCAATGTTTACTGACACCGGCCATATTCAACGGGTGTTGAGCGTTCGTAAATTCGTCAGTTATTATGCGATCTGGCACACAGATGAGAGTGCTCTGAAATCGGAGTAGATAGCCAGAGCGAATTTACCAGCTACGTTTATCAACAGTTGTCGCAGTGACATTCTATTGAAATAGTTACTTGCATAGTGGTCTTTTGTTAAGACATGTAGCTATTTAGCTAGGTAAACAATGAAACATAATCCCAACTCATGATGTTACTACCCTGCATAAATCTGCAGGTAGCTAACCAACCAGGTTCAATGTTAGCTAGCTATCATTAGGCTATAACTAGCAAAGCAAATGGCTCTGAGATACGAGTAATACGAACACACACTTAACGTTAGCTAGCTAGCTAGCTAGCAGTACACTTTAACCTGAAATAGAAACCAACTTTCTGTCAAAATTAGAAACGTGTAATATCTGAAAATTTAGCTAGCTAGACTATCTTGCCCGTATACATCATAGATGGACGCTTCTCCCTGTCACGGATGCCATGGTTGCCCTTAGTAATAAGATGTAATATGTAATCTCCTTAGCTATCATACTCTAATTCCACTGATTTCAAAACTCGGTCTTCCAAGAAGTGAAGAGCAACACTTATGCAGTTCTACGACTCAATACATTTTTGAAAAAGCAGCGTCAGACAGGATTACCAACACCTACTGACCAGCTCAAATAGACAGAAGCATGCTATATGGCAGACCAATCCGAACTCATCTCTCGGCATGTCCAGCCCACTCGTTATCTCAGCCAATCATGGCTAGCGGGAAGGTTGCAGACTTTTGTGGCTAAAACAACTAGGGTTGAATTTTTTTTTTTTAAGTTTACGTTCAAACAGCTCTCCTGTGAAGTAATGACCCACGACATATGCCTAGTTTCCTGAAACGACTCACATATGGGCCTACTAGGTGTATATGGGCCGACTGGGTGTATATGGGCCGACTGGGTGTATATGGGCTGACTGGGACTTAGACCACATAAATATTTAAATATCCAAGGGATATCCAATCATAATTAGCAGGGTTGGGTAGGTTACTTTCCAAATGTCATCCGTTACAGTTACTAGTTACCGGTCCAAAATTGTAATCAGTAACCAGATTTTTGGATTACCCAAACTCAGTAACGTAATCGGATTACTTTCAGTTAATTTTGGATTACTTTTACTTTAAAGAGATACTTTTGTATACTTTTTAGCCATTAGTTCTGAAAGTAGCGCTCATGAGCTAAAAGTGGTCCCCAAAAATTGTGTACTACGTCACATGCAGATTTGTGCACCACGTCATTGCTTTCGCTCTCACTCTGCTGTATGTGCATGATGTGACTCTTGCTAGCTGTCACTCAAATGGCGAAGGGCTGAAGTTCATTGGTTGATCTCGAATGGGAAAATGGCGCAGCCCAGCTTCCAGAAAAACAGTCGCTTTCAACTAGGAATTTCGTGGCTAATTGAGGTAAAACAGTAATTCTGCTCATGAATTATGCATGTATGGAACTACACATTAACACATCCAGCCCAAAGCGGAAGGTTTAAAAAATACTTAGTAGTTGTCAGAGTTCCGGAGCATGTCTTCAAGAGGCATTAGAAGACAAAAAGGATCCATTAAACACATTTAATGTGTCATCATAGTGGTCTCTAACTTGGTCAGACTTGCTCAGGTGGAACAAACTTAAAATCGAGCCTTTTTTCAATGCTGAATTGAATGTAATTGAGAAAACAGAAAGGTGTCAACCCTTTCTCAATTTAAAAGTAATCCAAAAAGTTATCTAGTTCTTAAAAAGTATCTAATCTGATTACAATATTTTTTGCTGGTAACATAACTGATCAGTTAGTTTTGTTTGTAATCAGATTACATGTAATCAACCAAAACCAGATTATTAGCTTCATTGCCCTAGCATTCTACTCTCACTGCTACAGTAGCTGACCATCCATGAGTCTTGCAACACGTTCACCAATCAAGATGTGTGAACCCTATATGGTTGCCTATGCTATGGCTGAACAGTTATTTGCAGAGTAACCCTATGATTGTGTATCAGCACAACATTTATCAGTATTATGTACTGTGAACGGATCAGCTTGTCCGAAACACCCTAACACAGGCGGGAGGCATAAAATGAACAGATTAGAGGCAGTGGTTGTGATTCCTTTTCTTGTGATTGTTTACTAAACGGGTCTTCTTTTGCCCGACAAAATAACTCCAGTCCAGGGTAACGTCCAACGCTGAAACACCAGCGTAACAAAACAAATAAACTAAGCCGTTTGACCAAAAGGCGGTGGCCAAAAAGGGAAAGCAAAACAACAAACGGCTACTCTTGTCTCTAGACTATCGTTTATGCATAAGTTACAGGAGGAACACTTCTCTCTACCTACAGTGGCTTGCGAAAGTATTCACCCCTCTTGGCATTTTTCCTATTTTGTTGCCTTTCAACCTGGAATTAAAATGTATTTTTGTGGGGTCCAAATAAATCCAAATAAAAATCAATTTAAATTACAGGTTGTAATGAAACAAAATAGGAAAAACAACAAGAGGGGTGAAGACTTTTGCAAGGCACTGTATAGCCTGCCTGGATTAACAGAGAGACAAGGTTCCCCAGTAAAATAAGCTCTCTCTGAGGTATGAAAACCTGACAAACTCACAGGTCCCCGTCTCTACTCTCAAGTCTCTCCCAGCTCCTCTCCTGGCATCTCTATATAGAGGAAGACACAAAGCAATTAGTGGGCCAAGCTGTGTACTAATTGGCCTTACACTGAGAACCTATCCCCTGCGGAGGGTGCTGTCACTTCATCTTCCTCTGGCTGGTCACTGAACCCTCACAGTATGCAACAATTGCACAGCCGTATTGTACAGGCGACACTTAAGTGACATAGAATGGTAAACTGCCGCTGTGCTTCCTCTATCCATTCTATTTCTATGACCTCAACCTCTGACATCACTTTGGTTCTGTTCTGTCTCTGTGCAACTCCAATCTGTTCTAGTTGGTCCAGTTCTGTTAAAAGGGATGTTCTGCACCATTGGCGATATTCAATGACCTTTCAGGTTGTTGTATATTCAACTCACTTAAATTTTAGAGAACTTAGTACCCCACTGATGGGAATGCCAAAGTATAATGATGTATAAAGCTTAGCGAGCTGAGAGGGATTATCGATAGTTGAGGATTAGACTGTTAAAACATATATTCAGAGGAAGTTGGTATGACTGTCCAGCAATTCTAGGACCAGGCATTAGAGTGTAATGTAGGCCAAGCATTCCCATGCCTTGATAAGAACCCCTCTCTGTGCGTACCATTGAGTTCTTTGTGTGCCAAGATCACTATCATGGTTGTTGTGTTGCAGAGGATTGTGTGTGTGTGTCTGCCCATGTGAGTAAGGGATAGGGATGGTGTTTTAAAAGGGTTTTAAAGGCTCTGTGTTTATGGTTAGTGGAGGATTTAACAGCCAGATGACAGTGCTTTATTGGAAGATTTACCTCCGCCCTCCCCAACACCACAGATGACGCATGAGAGAGATGGAAAGAGGGCGATGGAGAGAGTGAGAGGCAGAGAGAGATGAAGAGAGATTTGAAAGTAGGGAAAGGGACTACCTCAGAAAGACATTGAATAGGGTAATAAAGGACATTTCCACTGACGCAGGGATCATCATTAAATCACTGATCATCTCTAGGATAAAGATAAGACTGGGCTCTGGCTGTGTGTGTGTGTTTGTCAGTGCGTGTGCCTGTGTGTTTGACAATGCTGTGGGTTAGCTGAGTTGAAACTGATGCTAGCGAGCTAACCTGTAACCCTCCTTGCCTGCTTCTTTGCAGCATTGCCTAAGGGAATGGAGGGATGTAAAGAGGGAGAACAGGTGTGTCAAACTGACACTTATATAACTCACATCTCACACACACACACACACACAGTACATTTTCCTCAATAAAGTAGCTATCAGCAAAGTCAGAGCTAGTAGGGGGAAACATTTTCAAAAGGTGTTAGTTCACGAAAGACACACACACACACACACACTAATCACTTTATTTGAATCCACCAATCAAATGTACATTAAAAAAAGGATCCAAACATTTCAAATTTCCCTGTATGCATGGACACTCAAAGGTACAGAAAGCACCTCCTTCTCCAAATGTTGTTGGGGCTGTGTTTCTGGACCTAAGGAAGGCTTTTGATACTGTTAACCATGAGGTTCTCATCACAAAATTGTCCAAGTTCAACTTTTCCCCCGATGCCTTGAGATGGATGAAATCATACCTTGAAGGCAGAACTCAGTGTGTCAGAGTGAGCAATGAGCTGTCGCCCACTCTTAGCTATGATGTGGGCGTGCCCCAAGGGTCAATACTGGGGCCCCTCCTGTTCAGCCTGTACATTAATGATCTGCCTTCTGTCTGTACTGGGTCTGAAGTTCAAATGTATGCAGATGATACAGTGATATATGTGCATGCAAAGAGCAAACAACAAGCTGCACAAGAACTCACTACTGTAATGGGCCAGGTTACAAAGTGGCTCAGTGACTCGTGTTTGCATCTCAATGTGAAAAAAACTGTCTGCATGTTCTTCACAAAGAAGGCAACAGATGCTACTGAGCCAGATGTCTATGTGTCAGGGGAAAAGCTCCAGGTGGTATCTGATTTTAAGTACCTTGGCATCATACTTGATTCCAACCTCTCTTTTAAAAAGCAGGTGAAAAAGGTCATTCAAATAACCAAATTCAACCTAGCTAATTTCCGATTTATACGAAATCATTTGACTACAGAGGTAGCAAAACTGTACTTCGAATCTATAATACTCCCCCACTTAACATACTGCTTGACTAGTTGGGCCCAAGCTTGCTGTACAACATTAAAACCCTTACAGTCTGTCTACAAACAGGCTCTCAAAGTGCTTGATAGGAAGCCCAATAGTCATCATCACTGTTACATCCTCAGAAAGCATGAGCTCCTGAGTAGGGAAAATCTTGTATTCAAGATCCTAAATGGCCTGGCTCCCCCTCCACTCAGTACTTTTGTTAAACAGAAAACCCAAACATATGGCAGCAGATCCACAAGGTCTGCCATGAGAGGTGACTGTATAGTTCCCTTAAGGAAAAGCACCTTTAGTCAATCTGCTTTCTCTGTGAGAGCATCCCATGTCTGAAATACACTGCCATCAGACACACATAACTGCACCACCTATCACACTTTCACAAAAAATGTTAAGACATGGCTAAAGGTCAATCAGATTTGTGAACATAATCCCTAGCTGTGTATTGCTGCTTTCCATGTTGTCTGTTGTCTGTAGCTTGTGAAGTGTGGGAACACTGTTGCTTTTATGGATTTTGTCTTGTTGCTTTTTGCGCTGTTGCTCTGTCTGCATGCTATGTCTTGCTTGTCCTATGCTGCTCTGCGTGTGCTCATTGATTGTCTGTATTGTAATTGTTTTTAATAACCTGCTCAGGAACTGCGGTTGAAAATTAGCCGGCTGGCTAAAACCGGCACTTTTACTGAAACGTTGATTAATGTGCACTGTCCCTGTAAAAATAAAAATGAACTCAAACTCAAACAGCTAGACTGCCCATGAGCAGTACCTGGCCAACTGCTTTGCCCTAGTTTTTGTCAGGCCCGCTATCTGGAGGCCACGCACTGCAAGCCTGTGTACGTTGCCGAGACTGCCAAATATCAGCTTGCACCTACACCCTAGGCTGTCCAAGAGTGCCACGAGGGTCTTGTATTTAAGAAGCTTGTTGGCAAAGGCCTGCTCCATGTAGCCATCTGTTCCTTTCCTGGGATTGAACCTGGGAACCTCTAAAGACAGACAATATATTATGGCAGCATTTTGTGACTTATTTGTTCGCTTTGGTGTTTTTTTACGGCTGTTCGATCACACAAAATGTTTTCTTGAGCCAGGTCGAAGTTTGGTAGCCGAAGTCTACGCCACTTCATCTGTGAGTTGTCAACAGTACTTCCCCTACAGGAGTGGGATATATGGAAAGGACTCTTTTTTTGTAAAATTTTGAAGCAAAGGTCTTTTAAGGGAGGTTGCGTCGCCTAGCTGAGTTCTGCTAGGAGCAAACCCAACCTAGTATGCAGGCGGCTTAATGCACATGCTAGCAATGGTCATCAAAATAGTTAAAAAGTCAAAACAGTTATAATAAATGAAACAGTTGGACAATGGATGAAGATACTCCAAACTTTTATAATTGTTTTTTCCTTCAGATATTGACTTAATTATAGCACACACATTTTTACTTGCAGGGACAAATAATGGAGTTCAGTGATTTTGGTGGGAATTCAGGTATTCCATTTATTGTCAAATTTCACTTTTGTTTACTTAGAATTTTTTATTAGTATTTTAAAGAACATTATTTGTGCCTAATTTGCATAAATACAATGGGCATATTTGCACATATGAATAAATTAACATAAAGGGGTGGAACAGGGCTGCAAACACCACAAACTTGCTCTGTCTAGGCCTACCTGCACTCACCTGCCCTGTCTAGACTGCCTCATTAATTCCCGTTGTCACGTTCTGTTGCATAATTCAACAAGTGTGTCAATAGCAGGATACCCTCGGTTTATAGATCAACACGCTTGGCTCTAGATTACCCCTATCTATACATACTTTACATTGTTTGTGAGATCAGACACAATATCACTATAATCCGAGTGTTCATTTTCAGAAGTTTTTCATTTCAGCGCAACTCATTTGTAAACCTGTAAACTTTTTTTCCATTCCACAAAAAATGTACTTCCATCAAAATAAAGTTATTTCTTCTCTTTCTTGTGTGTCAAGACGACGCGTTAAATCCCAGACTACGTTTTAGCGTTCTTATAGATGCAATAGAAGGACAATCTACCTTCAGAAAGTATTCATACCAGTTGACACATTCCACATTTTGTTCTGCTACAGCCTGAAATCAAAATGGATTAAATCGATTTTTTATTCTCACCCATCTACACACAATAGCCCATAATGACAAAGTGAAAACATGTTTTTAGAAATCTTTGCAAATGTATTGAAAATGAAATATAGAATTCTCTCATTTACATAAGTATTCACACCCGAGTCAATACATGTTAGAATCACCCTTTGCGATTACAGCTGTGAGTCTAAGAGCTTTGTACATCGGGATTGTACAATATTTGCACATTATTCTTCTTAAAATTCTTCATGCTCTGTCAAGTTGGTTGTTGATCATTGCTAGACAGACATTTTCAAGTATTGCCATAGATTTTCAAGCCGATTTGAGTCAAAACTGTAACTTGGCCACTCAGGAACATTCAATGTCGTCTTGGTAAGCAACTTCTGTGTATATTTGGCCTTGTGTTTGAGGTTATTGTCCTGCTGAAAGGGTAATTTGTCTCCTAGTGTCTGCTGGAAAACCAGGTTTGCCTCTTGGATTTTGCCTGTGCTTAGCTCTTAGCTCCTTTTATTTTTATCCTAAAAAACTCCATAGTCCTTGCCGTATACCCATAACACGATGCAGCCACCACCATGCTTGAAAATATGAAGAGTGGTACTCAGTGATGTGTTGGATTTGCCCCAAACATTTGTATTCAGGACATTAAGTTAATTTCTTTGCCACATTTCATACAGTTTTACTTGAGTGCCTTGTTGCAAACAGGATGCATGTTTTGGAATGTTTTTATTCTGTACAGGCTTCCATATTTTCGCTCTCATTTAGGTGTTGTGGAGTAACTACAATGTTGTTGATTTAGCCTCAGTTCTCTCCAATCACAGCCATGAAACTCTCACTGCTTCAAAGTCACCATTGGCCGCATGGTGAAATCCCCTGAATGGTTTCCTTCCTCTCCGGCACCTGAGTTAGGAAGGACGCCTGTATTTTTGTAGTGACTAGGTGTATTGGTATACCATCCAAAGTTTAATTAACCCCCTAGAGTCGATTGACGCACCAGTGCATCAATCTAAGTTATATCAACAAAACAAATCGCATCGAAATCATTCAGTTTAAGCTAGAGATATTTATTGCATTGGATGCGTCTCAATCCACCGCATCCGCCAGTGTTGCACTCGCAGAGCTAGGAGCGGTGTTTGTCAGACCATGAAAATCGGGAATCATTGTTTGTGAGATCAGACATAATATCACTATAATCCGAGTGTTACTTTTCTGAAGTTACATTAATTTCAGTGCATCTAATTTGTAAACATTTAAAACTGTATTCAATTCATTTTTTTCAATTCCACAAATAAAAAAATCGATAAAAAAAAATGTTGTTCTCACTTAAACGGCAGGTTTGACTTACGAACTATTATGACCTCTCTATGGAAAGGAGAGACTCTCACAATGGTTTTCTCCGTTTTGCTCTAGGACCTCCCACACATGTCACGGGACTCGTCTGAAGGCAACCGGTACGGTTAAAAAAATAACTAACGGAAGTATGAAGGTAGTTTTGTGCCTTCCCTAAAAGGGGTTAAATGTAAAAAATATATATATATTTCGCAAAAAAAATATTTCTTCATATCGCCTAGATTTAGGACAGACACTTCAAAACCTTGTTTCTTATGATTTTAATTTTTTACTCCTTTTTGACATTTATGAATGTGTTATTCAATGTGTTTCTAAGGGCTTTAGTAGTAAAGAGCAACATCAATATTGTATTTAAAAAATTATACATATACATTTTTTTTTTTTTTTTTTAGACCTAAAGGGGTCCTAAAATTCTAAATCAAATGCCCATACTTTGGATCATTTAGCTATCTTAAAACAATTCCATATGTCAGCTTAGCACCCCCACCCCAACGTCTTAGACTCTAAAGAAGTAATAACTTCACCATGCTCAAAGGGATATTCAATGTCTGCTTTTATTTTTACCCATCTACCAAAAAGTGCCCTTCTTTGCCAGGCATTGGAAAACCTCACTGGTCTTTGTGGTTGAATCCATGTTTGAAATTCACTGCTTGACTGAGGGACCTTACATATAATTGTATGTGTGGGGTACAGAGATGAGGTAGTCATTCAAAAGAAATCACTTTAAACACTAGTATTGTACACAGAGTCCATGCAACTTATTATGTGATTTGTTAACCACATTTTTACTCCTGAACTTATTTAGGCTTGCCATAACAAAGGAGTTGAATACTTATTGACTCAAGACATTTCAGCTTTTCATTTTGTATTAATTTGTAAGAAATACTAAAAACATAATTCCACTTTGACATTATGGGGTATTGTGTGTAGGCCAGTGGTACCAAATCACAATTTAATAAATTTTAAATTCATGTTGTAACACAACAAAATATTGAAAAAGTCAAGGTGTGTGAATACTTTCTGCCATTACCGGGGTGTGTTTGACAGGTCATTACAAATATTTCTGCGGTTGTAACGTTAACGGGAAAAAACGTCAGGCACAAGCAAGAGTATGAAAGAGTCACAGGAGTCAAATGAAAGCAATCAATCCAGCGAGATTTAAGTGGATTTTCCACCCCTCAAAACACAGGAAATAGATGGCTAAAAGACAAATCCTCAGATTGGCGGGGCATGCATGTTGCTAGTGACACACACACCTCTGATCAAATCAAATTTTATTAGTCACATGCGCCGAATACAACAGGTAGGTGAAATGCTTACTTACGAGCCCCTAACCAACAATGCAGTTAAAAAAAATATGGATAAGAATAAGAAATAAAAGTAACAAGTAATTAAAGAGAAGAATACTAATTCAAGTGCGTTTATTGTAGATGGGGCCCAATATGACATGAATCTGGTTAGTCTGTGAGTGTTTGTGTCCATTTCATTGTAATAATGGCCAATGCTTTTTGGCTCAGAGACAGACAGTCTCCTCCTTATGTGGGGTTAATCCCTGTGTCCGCCAGACAGACTACCCCAGCTCTAAGTACAGATGGGGGGAGAGACAGAGAGCAGATGAGAGGGTGGAGTAGTCCAGGGACATTTGTGTGTTGTGTAGTGTGTGTGTGTACCTCAGCCTATCAGCAGAGGCCTGCTTCCCACAATTAAAGTAACGAGAGAGAGAGCATGTATTTGAAAGGAAGAGAGGGAGAGAGGAAGCTACAGAGTTGGATGATAAACGAGACAGATAATATAACAGTTTATTCGAGTGCAGATATGTCAGTCCTATTTAAACATCACACACACGCCTTGCTTGCAGCTGAAGTTAACGAGGTACATATTGATTATCACATAAATTAGCCGCGGCTAAAAATGGGCATGACACGACATCCCTCCCCTATCTAATTAGTTATCTTCCTGTGGCTGAGCAGGATGAGTGGACAACACGCACGCACGTGCGCACAACAGGTAGCCTATATTCAATATAATACAGGAGTTTAATCAAAATATGTCTTACACCCTACTTCATGAGTTGTCCATGATTCATGAGCTAAGGCTTCACAGATCGCGTGACATACAACACTACCTTTCTTTCCTTACATTAATGACGGTGTTATTTGTAATTAAGCATTTTACAATTTTATTAGAACTGTGAACTTCAACCCTGTACGAATCATGGATCTGGGAGATCTCGGTAAGATGCAATGTAAGTGTAACTACGCGTACGTAACGTCTCATTAAGTTTCACAGTGAAAACAGTTCTCATGGGCACACAAATCCACAATAATGTACGCCTATGCCATTGCAAAATGGGATGCTTCTAACCGAACATGAATAAATCCTCTTGTAACCGAAAGAGTCTTCTTTATACGCCTACTGTAAATGTATAGCCTGCTTGTTAGATGGATTGGATGGGCATTGTTGTCTAGCTGTAGGCTAGTTGTCTAGTGATATTGTCGACCATCGCCAGCTGATACAGCAAAGAAAACAAATACTGAGGAAAATAATGAAGCTAAATGAATGGTCTAGTACTTCTGGTTACGGATGGCAGGGAGAACACCAGTATCTGTGTCCACCTGAAAAACATAGCAATGTGCGCTCTAAACAGCTGTCTGACAAAAGAAAACAATGATAAATCAACTGATAAATCTAATGCATTGGAATAAAGGCCTTTTTTTTTTGGATCAAGGATGCATTGCAAACAAATGGCGAAAATGAAGAAGTACAAAGGAAAATCTGTGTAAAGTAGGTCAGCTGAGGCCGAAATGCAGCATTACTGAGTGGACAGCCGCATAGAAATAAATAGTTTAAACCATGAAATGTTTGTTTACTTTGGAAGTGTTTCTTTTCATATTTACCACTGTAAAACATAGTTACCACTACATTTTAAACAAATAGGAGAATGGTTAAATGATAATTATTTAGAGACAGCCCAAAGTTCGACTTTTGTTGCATTTAGAGGAGCTAACATCTAATTCAGGGGAGCTGATCTAGCTAATCTATTCCGTTATAAGACTTGAGCTTTGGAATGTATCGCAATAAACAAACATCTCATCTATAAACCCTAGTGCATATCCAAACACGGTAAATATACCCAAAATGGGATAAAATCCATTTATTATCTTACAGTAAGATCCCCAACTCCTGTCAGCCTCCTTCCATTCAGACTACATCCTGGATCCTGCAGAGAGATCCCCCAAACAGATTAATTCAGCTCTGTGTACAGAGACAGGAGGGAGATTTGGAAGGCTGCTGTACCTTGATGTGTAGGCAGGATATCTTGACGGATAAACAAACATAAGCTCAAGCCACTTCCATAAGCCAACCCAACATGATGCAACCCTGTAGTTCTGCATTACAGCACCAACTGACTGCCTCTCTCTCTCTCTCGTCTCCCCTTATCTCAAATACTGATTCAGATGTCACACTTCCACAACATAACGGAAGTGTGACAAAAACTTTTCTTATTTCAGCGTCATTGTTGTTAAGAGGTTAAGCTGGGTAACCTATGTGGGTGCCAGATCTTGAGCCGGCTAAAGCAGAAACAGATACTAGGTAACTGCTATCTGACTGAATTATCTCCCAAAGGTAATTCAATCATGAATATTGTGTTGCACTTTTAACCAATAGCCTAACAAATGAACAACTTTTTTTTTAATGTCTTTATTAAGACATCCTCTATATCAAATTTCAGCCAGACCGACCATCCAGGCCAAGCCGCCTGCACGCCCAACCCCCACCAGTCTAGTCAATAAATCAACTCTCTCCCAACACAATTTCTTTCCCAGTTCACACCTTACATTTTCCCAAGGGGAAAGTTTAGAAATCTAGAAGAAAAAGAAACGCACACCTACAGTGAGGGAAAAAAGAATTTGATCCCCTGCTGATTTTGTACGTTTGCCCACTGACAAAGAAATGATCAGTCTATCATTTTAATGGTAGGTTTATTTGAACAGTGAGAGACAGAATAACAACAAAAAAAATCCAGAAAAACACATGTGAAAAATTTTATAAATGGATTTGCATTTTAATGAGGGAAATAAGTATTTGACCCCTCTGCAAAACATGACTTAGTACTTGGTGGCAAAACCCTTGTTGGCAATCACAGAGGTCAGACGTTTCTTGTAGTTGGCCACCAGGTTTGCACACATCTCAGGAGGGATTTTGTCCCACTCCTCTTTGCAGATCTTCTCCAAGTCATTAAGGTTTCGAGGCTGACGTTTGGCAACTCGAACCTTCAGCTCCCTCCACATATTTTCTATGGGATTAAGGTCTGGAGACTGGCTAGGCCACTCCAGGACCTTAATGTGCTTCTTCTTGAGCCACTCCTTTGTTGCCTTGGCCGTGTGTTTTGGGTCATTGTCATGCTGGAATACCCATCCACGACCCATTTTCAATGCCCTGCTGAGGGAAGGAGGTTCTCACCCAAGATTTGACTGTACATGGCGCTGTCCATCGTCCCTTTGATGCTGTGAAGTTGTCCTGTCCCCTTAACAGAAAAACACCCCAAAGCATAATGTTTCCACCTCCATGTTTGACAGTGGTGTCACGATCTCCGTGAGGGACAGACCAAGGCGCAGCGAGGTATCCAGTATACATTCTTTATTTATAATGTAACTGGCAAAATTACAACAAAACAAAAACGAACGAAGATCGTAACATTGAACATAACACGAAAACCAACAAAGCTATGAACAAACAATAACCCACAAAACCCCTCTGAAAACTACAAACATATATATGGTTCCCAATTAGCGGTAACGACACACAGCTGCCTCTAATTGGGAACCATTACCCCAACATAGAAATGCAACACCTAGAACAAAAAAAACCTACACTAAAACGAAACTAAACACGCCAGCCTAAAAATATCAGGCCTGAACGTGACAGTACCCCCCCCCCAAAGGCGCGGACTCCGACCGAGCCAAAAGTCCATTGGGGGGGTCTTCGGGTGGGCCTCCTTGTCCCAGGTGGCGGCTCCGGTGCCGGCCGTGCTGGCTCGGGGTCCCACACTGGAGGCCCTGGGCTATTTGCCGGAACAGTTTGTTTAGGACTGGGGACCCTCTCTGGAGGTTCCGGACTGGGGACCCTCTCTGGAGGTTCCGGACTGGGGACCCTCTCTGGAGGCTCCGGACTGGGAACCTTCTCTGGAGGCTCCGGACTGGGAACCTTCTCTGGAGGCTCCGGACTGGGAACCTTCTTTGGAGGCTCCGGACTGGGAACCTTCTCTGGAGGCTCCGGACTGGGAACCTTCTCTGGAGGTTCCGGACTGGGAACCTTCTCTGGAGGTTCCGGACTGTCGACTCTGGTGCGGGGAGCAGGAACGGGCCGTACTGGGCTCATGACGCGCAATGGGACTCTGGTGCGGGGAGCAGGAACGGCCCGTACTGAGCTCATGACGCGCACTGGGACTCTGGTGCGGGGAGCAGGAACGGGCCGTACTGGGCTCATGACGCGCAATGGGACTCTGGTGCGGGAGCAGGAACGGCCCGTACTGGGCTCATGGCGCCGCACTGGGACTCTGGTGCGGGAGCAGGAACGGGCCGTGCTGGGCTCATGACGCGCACTGGGACTCTGGTGCAGGGAGCAGGAACGGGCCATGCTGGGTTCACGGCGCGCACAGGGATCCTGGAGCGTGGAACAGGGACAGGACGTGCTGGGTCCACGACAGGCACAGGGATCCTGGAGCGTGGAGCAGGGACAGGACGTGCTGGGTCCACGACGGGCACAGGGATCCTGGAGCGTGGAGCCGAACAGGACGTGCTGGACTCTCTAAGCGCACAGGGGCCTGGTGCGCGAGCCAGAACAGGACGTGCTGGACTCTCTGGCGCACAGGGGCCTGGTGCGCGGAGCCGAACAGGACGTGCTGGACTCTCTAAAGCGCACAGACGGGCCTGGTGCGCGGAGCGAACAGGACGTGCTGGACTCTCTAGCGCACAGGGGCCTGGTGCGTGGAGCCGAACAGGACGTGCTGGACTCTCTAGCGCACAGGGGCCTGGTGCGCCGAAGCAGGACTGGACGTACTGGGCTATCTAAGCATACAGGGGACCTGGTGCGTGGAGCCGGTACTTCTCTCCCCGGCTGTTCACTCACCCTTGCCTCACGGATGATGGGAGCTGGAATGTCACTCACTCCTCCAGGTTGCACACTCACCCTAGCCCGACAGATGAGTGGCGCTGGAATTACGCGCACCAGCCTATGCATGCGCACTGGAGACACAGTGCGCAAAACTGCATAGCACGGTGTCTGCTCAGTGCGACGCTCTCCCCAACGCTCCCTCCAAAGAGCACGAGGAGTTAGCTCAGGAGTCCTTCCTGAACCGGCCAAACTCCCCGCCTCTCGGGTTTCCGCGCCAGGCGAGTCCCAACATATCTCTCCCTCTCCGGGTTCCACGCTCCATATAAATCCTCGTAACTGCTCCGCTCAGCCCCCGCTACTCTTTTCTCCCTGGGGTGACGATGCTCCGTCGTCTTCTCCCAAGGTCCCTTACCAGCCAAAATCTCCTCCCAAGTCCAGAACTCCCGGGTCTCTCGCTGCTTGGTCTTTTTATGGTGGGTTATTCTGTCACGATCTCCGTGAGGGACAGACCAAGGTGCAGCGAGGTATCCAGTATAAATTCTTTATTTATAACGTAACTGGCAAAAATACAACAAAACAAAAACGAACGAAGATCGTAACATTGAACATAACACGATAACCAACAAAGCTATGAACAAACATTAACTCACGAAACCCTTCTAAAAACTACAAACATATATATGGTTCCCAATTAGAGGTATCGACACACAGCTGCCTTTAATTGGGAACCATTACCCCAACATAGAAATGCAACACCTAGAACAAAAAAACCCTACACCAAAACTAAACTAAACACGCCAGCCTAAAAATATCAGGCCTGAATGTGACAGGTGGGGATGGTGTTATTGGGGTCATAGGCAGCATTCCCCCTCTTCCAAACACGGCGAGTTGAGTTGATGCCAAAGAGCTCCATTTTGGTCTCCTCTGACCACAACACTTTCACCCAGTTGTCCTCTGAATCATTCAGATGTTCATTGGCAAACTTCAGACAGGCATGTATATGTGCTTTCTTGAGCAGGGGGACCTTGCAGGCGCTGCACGATTTCTGTCCTTCAAGGCGTAGTGTGTTACCAATTGTTTTCTTGGTGACTATGGTCCCAGCTGCCTTGAGATCATTGACAAGATCCTCCCGTGTAGTTCTGGGCTGATTCCTCACCGTTCTCATGATCATTGCAACTCCACTAGGTGAGATCTTGCATGGAGCCCCAGGCCGAGGGAGATTGACAGTTATTTTGTGTTTCTTCCGTTTGCGAATAATCGCACCAACTGTTGTCACCTTCTCACCAAGCTGCTTGGCGATGGTCTTGTAGCCCATTCCAGCCTTGTGTAGGTCTACAATCTTGTCCCTGACATCCTTGGAGAGCTCTTTGGTTTTGGCCATGGTGGAGAGTTTGGAATCTGATTGATTGATTGCTTCTGTGGACAGGTGTCTTTTATACAGGTAACAAACTGAGATTAGGAGCACTCCCTTTAAGAGTGTGCTCCTAATCTCAGCTCGTTACCTGTATAAAAGACACCTGGGAGCCAGAAATCTTTCTGATTGAGAGGGGGTCAAATACTTATTTCCCTCATTAAAATGCACTTCAATTTATAACATTTTTCACATGCATTTTTTCTGGATTTTTTTGTTGTTATTCTGTCTCTCACTGTTCAAATAAACCTACCATTAAAATGATAGACTGATCATTTCTTTGTCAGTGGGCAAACGTATAAAATCAGCAGTGGATCAAATATTTTTTTCCCTCACTGTATATAGGCGAGGTGCTGGCTAACGGAGTGGAAAACTTGAAAATATAGAAGAGTCGCACACTCTAGGAGCTCAGATGCAAAAAATATTTTATGTCCAACGTTTCGACAGGCAAGCTGTCTTCGTCAAGGTCAGAAGTTTGGAAATCAACTTGAAGTTTGTCAGACGGCCTTAAAATAGCATCTGGCTTTTCCAGTGTTTGCGGCACAGAGAGAATAAAGTGTTGTATCTGCCAAAATTCACCTCACATCAGTCAGACTGGTCTTCCCTGTCTGCCTGACCCTGCTGAGGCATGACAAATAATTACCTTGGTGAACATTTATACATTATATTATCCAAGAATAGAATCAAATGGTTCAGTAATTGAAATGACCATTATTCCCAGACTGTAGCTTTAAGCTTTAGCTGCTGTCCTGTAGCTACTGTAGGTCTACCCATCAATTCAAGATGGCACTTTGTATCATTCACTGATATTGTTAATATATTGCAAAATTCACCTGAGCTCCGTAGACTGGTCTTCCCTGGCTGTCTGACCCTGCCGGGACTCCTGTCACCATCTGATCCTGCTAAGACATGATGAGCATAGTGTTGTGTACTGACTGCACTACAGGGGATGCATTTCCGCGGAATGCCTGCGGGACCTGACAGAGATCATTGCGTCACGGTTTGCATTTTTCATGCTGCGGGCGGTCAGGAAAACATTTGGATTAAAATATTTTTGTTGTCCCCCAGATTATTTGGAAACGGTCCTTTCCGCTTTGTATGCGTTAGCCTACCTATTGTATTAAATGCACATGTTTTCCCCCATTATTCACACACTTGGGCGTGAGAGTTCAAGTGTGCCTAGTACGTGTGGTCTCATTGAAATGGAGTCGGCTGCCTACAGGGGCGGAGAATCACGTGGCAGTTAAGTTCAATATGAAATTAACTTAAATAGGATTAGACTGTAGTTTACTAGAGCGCCTATAAAAACAATATTGATAATGGAATGAAGGAAGGCGCTCAACCAACGCGAGTCGAAGTGCAATCAAAAACTTGTCATCAATAAGTATTGATTACCCATTTATTTGTCTCTGCCTCCAAATCGTCCTCCTAAAAAGGAAGGATATATCCTACAGGACTATGCAAAATGTAGAAAGTGTCGCTGTCATCATTCTTGCTGCTTCCAGTTCAGTAGCCATACCTGCAAGATCAGGTGCGCGTGTGGTCTTAATTAAATAGAGTAGGCTATAGCCTACGCATGGGCGGAGAAGCACGGGGCAGTTCTTTTCAAGGAAATGTACTTCCTAAATAGGCCTTTGATTAGGCTATAGTTTACTACATTGCCTAGAAATAGGTCTAAATTATTGATCACCCATAGTTTACAGTCTGAAAATCTTCCCACTCCTAAAAGGTAACTATAAAAATAGCTCAAGAGAAAGTGCAAGTCTCTCCAACTCTGCTCTCTTCAAACAACATCTAGCATAGTGGCTGATCTAGCCCAGTAATACAATAGAAGGGCCATGTGCAGCCTGTAACATTAGAGCTGTTTATTACTGTGTCAGTGTGAAAAGTAGGGAATTCACTGGGACAAAATTGCAATTTCAAAATGTTGGGAGGACATGACCCCCACGTCCCCAGTGAAAGTTGCGCCCTGGCTGAAGCACTAGGGGTAAAGCAATACAACTGTATAAATGAGTCATGCTTTTGAAATCCAATTAAATTCCATTTTGAGGGTATAATATGGCAGAGACCTCTATACCTGGTAAAGTGCTGGGTCGCCAGATATAAGTTATGAGGAAAATAGTAGAAATGGAGGTGTCTGTGTGTGAAAGAGAGATGGGAAAGTGAGAGAGAGGGACGAGAGAGACCTACCACAAACTCCCTCCATCCCACCTCAGCGTACAAATTGCCCTGACCACTGTCGCAAAACTAAGGTTGTCTGCAATACGGGGAAAATTCAGCCAAATGACGTCCAAATTATTTGAACAGAAGGGAAAAACATGTATTTTTCATTTATTTTTCATGGTTTGACTAATTCTGGAACTTCCGATGGAATATTAATGCCTGCGTTGAAAAACGGCTCCTTCACATCAGATAAAAGAGCAAGTTTGATTGAAATTCCAATTAGGTACATTTCATTTTTTAAAGAGTAGTTCATATGTTTTTAATCATGTTTATGTACGGAGTAAGTACGATATCTGATGTTTGTATGGGTGGTGTTCTGGAGAATGTTTCATGGCTAGCTCCATCAGTAACTGATGGCTTGTGATTGTCTTGGCACAGTAAACAAATTCTCTCATCTCTGTTACTCTTCTTTACCCCCTGCTGCTCCCACCCCTACCTATTCCTCCATTACAAAAGAAAAGGTGCTACCTAAGGGTTCTTTGGCTGTCCCCATAGGATGATCCTTTGAAGAACCCTTTTGGGTTCCATGTAGAACCATTTCCACAGATGGATCTACCTGGAACCAAAAAGGCTTATCCTATGAGGACAGCCGAATAACCTTTTTTTCTAAGAGTGTATCAAGCTCCCTCCCTCCCTCCCTCCCTCCCTCCCTCCCTCCCTCCCTCCCTCCCTCGAGAACAACCAGTAAAAGGTAGCTGCAGGCTCAGCCATGTGTGAGATGAGTGCCGCCTCCCATTGCCCCAGCAGCTGTCCAGTCCTCTCACCCTGACAGAGCCTCACACACCCCACTCTGTCATCCCATCACATACACATTATTAACCTTCCTCACAGCCCTCTCCCTCTCTTCTAGACCAGGCTGGTGTGTGTCTATAGCAGTGTGTAAGGCAGGGTGAAACCCTGCCATCTAACCTCCAACAGCGAGCAGAGAGAGAGAGAGAGAGAGAGAGAGAGAGAGAGAGAGAGAGAGAGAGAGAGAGAGAGAGAGAGAACGAGAGAACGAGAAAAGTAAGAAACTGTTGTGGATGCTTGTTTTGCAAATGTCAATGTTTACCCATAAGATTGTTTACATTTGTCCGAGACATGGATTTATGTGTGGTCTGAGATCAACCGCTGAATTTGAATGTGTCTAGACCAGAACATAACACACCTGTAATTTTCTGCGATTGTCACCAGTAATGGCTGCCACAGAAGGCTCACATTCCCAAACATAATTACTAACCTACCATTATACCACCCCTGACAATCATGCAGACGGCAGAAGTAATAGGAAGGTAAATGAAGACTTGATATGGGAGATGATAGAGAACCAGGGGTGGGTAGGGACTCCTGTTATCCATCATGCCCATCCACAGTGTCTCATCTCTGGGTACTCATGCAGGCCAGGGTCTCTGACACCTCCCAGTGGGCCGGAGGAGACTGTAATAGAGATGACATTACATACAACACATTCTGAATGCTGAGATCAACTAAACAGGATATGAGGTCATCGCAGGAGAGCGGGAAATTCCCTGTGCACAGACATGACACTAATTATATTGGTCGATTTATGTTTATATGCACCTTACATCCATATGGTTATCTAACACATCTCTAATGCTGTGACTAGATCTACAGTGAGATGCGTTTGGCAGCCAAGCTCCAATCCTTTCTGTTCAGATGAAAATGACACCTGGCCATAATAGTAACACAGAACAATGAGACAGATATTTCACTGGATGTATAAATCGTGAAGCATCCGCTTGGCGTTTCCACACACTACCAAATATGGTAGTGAAAGGAAGCCCAGTGTCCGGCAGTGGGAGAAGATGGAACGAGATGGATTTTGGCCGACATTCTACAAAATGTTCTTATCGATGAAACATTTGATCTCAATACAGTTTTCCGTTCCCAAAACTATAACCTGTTAAGAACAAAGTTTTGTAGACTTTAAAAAAAAATTATCACATTGTTTAAGAAGGTGCGCAAAGGCGAATGGAGTTGCACACACGCACTTCACAGAGGAGGTGTTCCCTAACTGAAATATGCAGATAATGCTAGAACACGCCAATAGGATCTCGCTAGCTCGTGCTTGGTTCTGCCCACCTCCTTGCTTGTTCTGCCCACTATGACTCATTTGTTCCCATTGGAAACGACGAGCTGTGGTCTATCTTGGTTTAGTTCTAAAAATCTTTAGTAGTAATCTGTGGTCTGCATAAAGTCATATGCCCATACCTACTGTGTCGTTCACTGTGGCAGTCAGCTTCAACAGCTGGAGCAGCACTCTAATGGAATGACATGCTGGGCTTTACAGAGCCCTCCCTCTAAGAGCAGCAGCCATGAGACAGACACACACACTGACTGTACACAGATCATCTCTGGGAATTAGGGCAACTGTGGATGTGCATTTGGATTATCACTCTGGGCCATTTTAGAAAACACTCCTGGGTTGATTCCTCTCCCCTCTCCTGACAGTGTTAACTGCTGACTGAAGCAGCTGACCTGGTACATGTAGCTACATCTATGTTGTGTATCCTTTGGGAATGATATCTCAGACAGAAAACAGGTAGGCTTATGTCAAGTTCTCTGTTCCACATGAAATTACCTACTGGTGCAAATGACCTGAATTGTTATTGCTCACAGACCAATCTGAACAATGTCTCTGCGTGTGTGTTTACTGTACACTGTTTACAGGACGATATGCATGTCAGAACCCCTCTGGTTGTCATCCCTGATATCCCTTAGAGGCTTGTCTGCCTGCCTGTCTGCCCTGATCAGGGGTGGGCGGGACACAATAACACACCGTTTCACAGTACAACCAACTGTCACACACAGGAAATAAATGAACACAAGCAAAAACACCAAGCTAGCAGAGTTTAAAACCTTGGGACAGAATGGAGAGGGTTTGTTCTCCCCCCAAACCCTGTCCTCACCAACTCTACCAAAGGAGGAAAGTGGGAGAGTTGTCCAAAGAGACTAAAAGTTATATCCTTAAATGAGAACAGACAAGGCCCAGAACCCCCAGAAGAGGCATTATAAAAGCATTCCCAAAAATCCTTCTGTTGTAACTCAGAGGCTAGCTCCAGTCTACTGGGTGTCTGGGCAGTTCACACACTTACAGAGAGGAATAAGGAATGGACATCCCAGAACTAGAATTGTATTAAATCCCCCAAAATTGTATCTGTTAAAAAGATCAGTTGGCTCCAGATTTCTTAAATGTTCTGTATTAAATACATTTATCCAGGCAAGACTCATTGAGATCGATGTTACAAGGAGCCCAGGCCAGAAGGCAGCATCACAGTCAACCATACAAATCTACCATGACATGACCCACAAGCTCACCCGTTCTCAAGGGAACATTTTCAGTCGCTCCTGCAACAGAGGCAGTACTGATCTGCCACTGTCGCTTACCGTAGCGTGGCCCTGTCTGTCAGACAGACTCACCGAGGAGAGGAGGTGATCTAGGTCTACACTGGACTGCTGATAGTTGATCTCCTCTTTCCTTCTCTCTGCCTCGTAAACAGTGGCCCCATTGACATATGTGGCTTCATCTTCCTCAGGAGAATGACGAGAATGAAGACAGTCAACGCCTTGGCTCCCCTGTCTGTCGCCCCTCTCACCCCGACTCCGGACCCGTGGATAAAGGCAATTGATTGAATCGACCGCGTGTCGCCATGATGGCTGCATTGTTTAATACTGGCTGTCAGTGGATGGAGAAACATATTAAATTGAGGTTCACTGTAGGCTGGGGCCAAACCTCTGCCCTAAGGGACAACAGTGTCTGCTTACAGTATGACATCGATCAGCATCCACACATGTCCCTAGTCATGAGTCAGATACTGCTTGTAATAAACTAAATTGAATAGGAAATGGGTGAGTTGGAAAAACGGGAAATACTGGAGATGCAAATTATGATCCTACATCTGGGCCTGGCGATCTTCTGTGTGGCGACATAACTGGAAGGTGTCCGAGAGTGAACATTCAAGCAGTATTTAAAGCTGTGAACCAGAGGGATTTTTCTTTTGGTACTATATAACTGGTATAATACATCTCCCTCCTATCCAGTCGTTTGATCTTGGTGATAGGGCACATAAGATAGAGTTGCTAATAATAGTATGATGCATTGAACACTAGTGGTAGTGAGTTGCATTTACTGAGGAGAGCATTTCTGTGCAAACACTGAGGTGATTGGAGCTGGAAGACAGACACACCTCTTTGGCCTTGCCTCACCGTCGGTAACTGGATGCGGCAGCAGGTGCAAATTAGACATTTAAAATAGTGTCTCTGAAAATAAACAAGGCGTCAAGCACACGCAACTAAACCACAGACATGCACAGGGACCCCGGAAGGAATTCATCCGTCAATAACCTATTCAAGACATTGGCCTAACTCGAGGCTCCTTTTAAAATCCCTCCCTCCCTACGTAGTATTTTCCCCTCCCTGTCATTTCCGTGCTAGAAGGGGTCTAAAACACCCTGGGCCGGGTCCTCATGGGTGTAATGTGGGCTCACACACCTGTGTCTCGTCTGATGTCAGTGGGCTGGAGGAACATTACCCAACGGGCGTGTGATGGGATTAAACAAAAACAGCGATTTCTACGGTGCTCTGCTCCCTCGCAATACCTCACTGTCTGACCGGCCTGATGGGAGGGGACTGGCTGCTCCTGTAGTCCTACGGTTCTGACCAGACCATCGAGTATACCAGAGCTAGACCTCACCATACAACAGTACTCCTCGTGCACCTCTGGTTCTCATTTCCCTGGGAGAATGCAGCAATGGTTACACTTCCTCACTGTTCTGCTCTTTCAGTAGTGAAATAGTTCTGAACATCTAATAGACCTGGAACAGTCTCCTTTCAAAGCCGTGATGTATTGATGTGTCTTGTTGATCAAATATAGAGGTACACCTCCCCCTAGTGGTTTAATTGCATACTACAGTATGCATGTACAACTTTTTTTATTTATTATGAACACAACAAATACAAAAAACAGAAATATACAAACAAGAGTACATAAACCTAACAAGACAGGGGTATTACATATCAAGATTCACTTTGTTAAATACTTTTATGGTGCGTATTGCTTTTTTGTTTTTACATTTACTGATCATTTCAAAATAATATTTAAATTCTCTCTTAAATAATGTGAAGAGGGGTTTGTTCTCTGCCCACTTCATTTTATGGATAAAGAATCTTCCATGAAGGACAAATTAACAATGAAAGTTAAATCAGGGTCTATATCATTTGGATCAAAACAGAATATCAGAGTCTCTCAGATTAACATTAATAGTCGTTTCTTTTAAAATAAAATCTTCAAACTCACTCCAAAATCTTCTGACACAAAAACAGTCCCAAACTAAATGGTCAAGATTTTCTGGGCCACAACCACAAAATACAACTCAAATTATTTATAAAGCCCTTCTTACATCAGCTGATGTCACAGAGTGCTGTACAGAAACGCAGCCTAAAACCCCAAACAGCAAGCAATGCAGGTGTAAAAGCACAGTGGTTAGGAAAAACTCCCTAGAAAGGCCAGAACGAACCTAGGAAGAAACCTAGAGAGGAACCAGGCTGTGAGGGGTGGCCAGTCCTCTTCTGGCTATGTCGGGTGCAGATTATAACAGAACATGGACAAGATTTTAAAATGTTCATAGAACAGGCAGAACAGTTGAAACTGGAGAAGCAGCACGGCCAGGTGGACTGGGGACATCAAGGAGTCCTTGAGGAATGGTCCTAACGCTCAGGTCCTCCGAAAGAGAGAGAGAGAGAGAGAGAGAGAGAGAGAGAGAGAGAGAGAGAGAGAGAGAGAGAGAGAGAGAAATACATAACTAGTGAAAGCATACTTAAATTCACACTCCAGTACCTTTCCGTTCACCTTCACACTCCTGGGCCAGACTACACTCAATCATAGGACCTACTGAAAAGATGAGTCTTCAATAAAGACTTAAAGGTTGAGACCGAGTCTGCGTCTCTCACATGGATAGGCAGACCATTCCATAAAAAATTGAGCTCTATAGGAGAAAGCCCTGCCTCCAGCTGTTTGCTTAGAAATTCTAGGGACAGTAAGGAGGCCTGCGTCTTGTGACCGTAGTGTACGTGTAGGTATGTACGGCAGGACCAAATCGGAAAGATAGGTAGGAGCAAGCCCATGTAATGCTTTGTAGGTTAGCAGTAAAACCTTGAAATCAGCCCTTGCCTTAACAGGAAGCCAGTGTAGAGAGGCTAGCACTGGAGTAATACGATCAAATATTTTGGTTATAGTCAAGATTCTAGCAGCCGTGTTTGGCACTAACTGAAGTTTATTTAGTGCTTTATCCAGTTAGCCCAGAAAGTAAAGCATTGCACTAGTCTAACCTATTAATCTTACTGCATCATTTTTGGACAGAAAGTTGATGATTTTTACAATGTTACGTAGATGGAAAAAAGCTGTCCTAATCTTGATATGTTCTTCAAAAGAGAGATCAGGGTCCAGAGTAACGCCGAGGTCCTTCACAGTTTTATTTGAGACGACTGTAGAAACATCAAGATTAATTGACAGATTCAACAGATCTTTGTTTCTTGGGACCTAGAACAAGCGTCTCTGTTTTGTCCGAGTTTAAAAGTAGGACATTTGCCCCCATCCACTTCCTTATGGTCTGAAACACAGGCTTCCAGGGAGGGCAATTTCGAGGCTTCACCAAGTTATCAATAGCTATTTTAAATCCCCGCCCCACAGGGGATGAAACCCCAATCACCGTCTAGTATGTGACTCCGGAAACGACGTCAGCTTTCTGTTTACGTCGTAGGAGTCGTATTCAGATGCATCTCGATGTGTTGAGTCTTATTTTTTTAGACACGTTTATTGAAATAGAAACACCTCGCAGTTTGTTTGATGGCAATGGGCGGTCATGGTGGGATGGCGAACGAGGAATCTTTGGATTACTCCGTGCACGAGGCGTGGAATGAGGCCACCAATGTCTATTTGCTCGTCATTCTGGTTAGCTTCGGACTGCTGATGTATGCTAGAAAGTAAGAGGCTCCTGTTGTATTTTGCGGCCGACTGTTATTACATATATTCATCTTTTAAGCTAAATGTGCGCTTAATAACATGTTTTTGATACACGTTGCTGTTACAATGCTTCCAACCAGCAGCTAATGCACATGGATGACAGTTTACTGTTGGGTCTCACTCGCTTTCCTCCTCTTCTCCCCATCAGAAATAAGAGGAAGATCATGAGGATATTCGCTCTGCCCCCCACCGCTGGAGCCACGACCGAACCCAACTTCTATGACAGTCTGCAGAAAGTGAGACTCCGCCAGCAGCTGGAGATGTACTCTCTTGGTGAGTGTGTCAGTCACATAGCCTTTGGGGCCCTAAGCTCGATTTGGTTGCCCCCACCCACACATTTTAGTGGCCCCCTTGACGGTGGAGGAATTCTACACATTTTGCCATGGGGTGAAGAGACAGATTTGCAATTTTATTACAAATTTCATGCAATTCTACTCATTTTGCCATCGGGCAGAGATACTTTTTTTTGTGCAGTTTTACAGCAAATTTCCTGCAATCCTTCCTATTTTGCTATGAGGTGGAGAGACATTTTTGCCATTTTACAACACTTTCTGCAATTCTACACATTTTTAATGACTTAAGCCATGTTAATATGATATTTAAGTGAGAATGACTAACAAAATCAATGGGGACCCCCCTGGAGGTCAGGGCCTCTGGGAACGGTATTTGACCATGATTACTACACATTTAGATACCTGGCTAGACTAACTACCAATCCAAACATTGTTAGCTGACATGGCTAATTAAGTGACTGACATAACAAGAGAAAAATTGCTGATGTACAATCAAGTGACCGCTTATGCCTGGAATGGCCCTGGTCTCAGTGCTGTTGCAGAATAATGAATCAATCAATGTCAGACTTGTGCTCACTTATGATAGAGCTTGCGGTCAAATGCATATTTAACATAGAACAATTCTTCTAGATACATTTTTTATATTTCTGTCCATGATTAGGAACTGACCTCATCTGTTAATCACTCAAGTCAAATATATTTCTGGTTTATCAAGTTGCTCTGTGTCATTCACTAATAAACTCTAGTTCACACAGCACTTCTAAAATATCTCAATCAATCACACTGTTTAAATTGGTATAATTATGACTTCTTTATGCCTTCTTAACAGCGAGGAAGTTTGACCAGCATCAACAAGGCCAGAGTGCGAGTGTTCAGCTCTCTATGGAATGAGAGTACAACAGCAAGGTGGCATGGCCCAACATCATGCCTGCCTGCTCCACCCTGTCTCTCCATCCTTAAGCCTCTTTGGCTTTGGTGAGTTTGATCATTACTGCACTCCTGAAGAGGGCATGGGTACCAAGGAGGAAGAAGTCGAGGGTCAAGAAAGGTTTCTGTGATTTTAAGACTGTCGTCAAGTCAAATCGTTTGTGTTTGCACAATTGTTGCTGTACGATTGAAACAAGGACTATAATGGATTTGGATATGAAGAATTACTGGATGTTCCCCCTATAACATATTTTTTTTGCATTTCTTTATCCTTTTTTATGCATTTTATTAGTAATTTTTGTATTTTATTCAATGCCTTATTGGATTATTTGTGTGGATTTGTCGCCCCATAGTGGTTTTAGGAGAACCTACATCCAGTGTTCACGGTACATTCTGTACAGTGGCAATTCAAATAAGTCTTAAACTTGTAAAAAAAGAAAAAGTATAGTACAACAACAACCATTTCATTTAGCATATCTATATAAATGTTTGGTTGTCAAGAACTGTTTCATTTCCCAGTTTCTGATCCTCCTATAGATTCCTTTATTATGGCATTACTGCTGGGAAAGCTTAAAAGTGTTGAGAGGGTCAAAGTTGACTTTTACCCAATCCAATTGCTTTTTCTAAAAAGGAAATGAATTGCTATTATTACTCTAGTTCAAAAAAAAAAAAAACAAGGGACCAATGAAGGACCAAGGAATTTTTAAAAACATTTTGCTTGATTTCACCCTCTTCCTACCTCCCCCCCCTCGCTCCTTCTTTTGTAATAATTTAATAGCACAATTCTCAGAGCAGAAAGTTAGCTCTGGTGTGTGTGTTTTGTAGAGTTTAGCAAGATGGGGGTAGGTGTTTGGGAGGCAGTGATTGAGGAAGGTGACATTTTGCATCAGGGGCCTAGCAGAAAAGCTGGGCCTTTAATCCATCAAATAAATAAATAAAACATGAGTCAGAGGAAAGCTGTGGCCCAGAAACACAACACAAAAGAGGCCAAACAAATGTATGTGGACGTCCTTCGGAGGTAGTGTAATGGAAAAATGATTACTCCTCGCGGTGGCGAAATGGCACACTGATTAAACGCATCAATACATCAACGGCCGGAGCGCAGGGCTAGATCCTTACCTATTCTAAGTAGGGGGTGCGCGCATTGAATCTGCTTATTCAGTTTTGTCGTGTGCATATCCCTTTGTTGTTGCTGTACCTCTGAGCAGAGACTACTTCAGGATACTCTACTATTGTCCCACTGTAATTAAAAACCTGTGGACTTATTAGTGAAATACAAGCAGCACCGATAAAGTAAATGGTTAGAAATTGATAATATCCCCAACTTCATTTAAATTCAGATTTAATCTATATACACTACATGACCAAACGTATGTGGACACCTGCTCATTCCAAAATCATCACCATTAACATGGAGTTGGTCCCCTCCCTTGCTGCTATAACAGCCTCCACTCTTCTGGGAAGGCTTTCCACTAGATGTTGGAACTATGCTGCGGGGACTTGCTTTTATTCAGCCACAAGAGCATTAGTGAGGTCAGGCACAGATGGTGGGCAATTAGGCCCGCATTCGGCATTTCAATTAATCCAAAAGGTTTTCGAAGGGGTTGAGGTCAGGGCTCTGTGCAGGCCAGTCAAGTTCTTCCACACCGATCTCGACAAGCCTTTTCTGTATGGACCTCACTTTGTGTACGTGGGCATTGTCATGCTGAAACAGGAAATGGCCTTCCTCAAACTGTTGCCACAAAGTTGGAAGCACAGAATCATCTAGAATGTCATTGTATGCTGTCACGATAGTTTCGGTGGGAAATCTTAAGGGGCCTAGCGTGAAGCGTGAATCATCACTCCAGAGAAGGTGTTTCCACTGCTTCAGAGTCCAATGGCGGCGAGCTTTACACCACTCCAGCAGACGCTTGGCATTGCGTATGGTGATCTTAGGCTTGTGTGAGGCTGCTCAGCCATGGAAACCCATTTCATGAATCTCCCGACGAACAGTTCTTGTGCTGACGTTGCTTCCAGAGGCAGTTTGGAACTCGGTAGTGAGTTTTGCAACCGAGGACAGATGATTTTTATGCACTACGTGCTTCAGCACTCGGCGGTCCCGTTCTGTCAGCTTGTGTGGCCTACCACTTCGTGGCTGAGCCGTTCTTGCTCCAAGATGTTTCCACTTCACAATAACACCACTTACAGTTGACCGGGGCAGCTCTAGCAGGGCACGAATGTACTTGTTGGAAAGGTGGCATCCAACGACGGTGCCATGTTGAAAATCACTGAGCTCTTCAGTAAGGCCATTCTACTGCCAATATTTGTCTATGAAGATTGCATAGCTGTGCATGTTTTATCACCGGTCGGCAACAGGTGTGGCTGAAATAGCAGAATCCACTCATTTGAAGGGGTGTCTATATACTTTTGTATATACAGTGTATTTATATCAACATCGGTGTCCATTGAAATGAGAATAAGTGAGTTGACAGTCATTGGGCAAATATGGGAGTATGGTCTTGCAGTTATTAAATCCATGTCCCCGCCTCACCATTATCAACAGAGAGATAATCCATGCCCATGAGTCATCTGCTGTATTATGATGAGCCGAAAGGTACAAACCCCAAATGCCACCTAGCCTATAGTATTAGGCTAGTACCCCAAAAAAGATGATATCATGTGAACAAGTGTGTTAACGAGATAATGAGCCGTGTACATGTGCTTTTCTAATTAATCTGCTGATGTAATCAATCAGTTTCTCATTACCAGAGGTTTAATATTTAACCAGTACTATCCCATTGAGAAACATTATTCACAGCAAACATTAATCAATAGCTAATCTGGAGTTAATTGCTTAATTACCAAATGGACTAATGAGGTCGTTAGTGGGAGAGGTCTAAATGAACCACTCAGAATCTTCACTTCATTCTGAGAATGAAAGGGTTCAAGAGAAGGAGAGTAGAGGAGTGGACTAACGATACCAGGACCAAAGTGTTCCATCCACACCGCTCTTTAAAAACGTCACCGTATTACATTCACTTCTTGTTTCTCCTCTGTGAAGGAAAATGGGTAGGGTTGTATCCTTGACATTCAGCAAAGTATGCTAGAGTGATAGAGAAGAGAGAGTGGCTTACCTGAATGTCAATACAATTGGAGGGTAGCATGTCACCTAGAATGACTGTGTGTGTGTGTGTGCATGCATGTATACGTATGCATACGTGTGTTTGTGCGCACATACTGGGCGTATGTGGCTAGCTAGGGGGTGGAAAAATTAGACACAGCTCGGTAGTTTTCAATATCGTTTCATAAGGTTTAATTAAAAATAGTTTTATCACTGGGTTTGGGATAACACAGCGACTCAATCTCCCAGCAATGAACTGTCTCCAGCCATGCAGAAAGCTATTAATAAACACCAGTCTGAAACAGAGAGAGAGGAGAGGGTTGAGAGAGACGGGGGGGGGGAGAAATAGATAGAAAGAGGAGAAAAGGAGAGGAATTAAGTTGGGGATGGGGATGAGAGGGAGAGGAAACCCAGCTGATAAATGAATGTAATCTCACGGTGAAAAAGTGAGGAGCCACTGTGGTTATACATCACCTGGAAAGGCTAATGAAATATGCTATCTGTTTCTGTTAGCCAAAGAGCCCTTAGAGGGATTCTAGTTCATCTCAATGAATTCTCTGTTTCTCCCTCTCTCTCTGCATCATACAGCAAGTGGGAGAATAGTTAGACTTCAATATTTTGCTCTGTCTCTCACCTTGCTTTCTGCTTCATCCTCCTCTCTCATCTACTTCCTTTATTAACATTTCATATATGTGGAGATGTTATGATTAAAGAGAAATAGACAGTACGGTTTGGCCTATTTTAATCTCACCTGACAGTCTTTATGGTGATGGTTATCATGGTATTGCAGGACATCAGCATATTATACACAAGCTCGCATTCTTATTCCACCTCCACAGCAGCCGCCATGAAAAATACGAGAAAAGTAAACGGCTTCATAATTTAGTTTTTATATTAAAAAAAGTCAGGAACAAATGCAGCTGACCAAAAACTCTGGGTGTTTTGGCTGTATTAGTTTGCAACCATCTCTCTCCCAAAACAATAAAGATTGGTGGTTCTGGTTTGTTTTGAAAGCAGGAAGTGGGCCAGAGCCTAGGGCGATCACTCTCTCTAACCTCTCTACATCCGAGAGCCAGTTCAGAGAAAATTACTTTCTTTATTTTCCCTCTTCAAACTGAAAGGGACTTTCAAGACACTCTCTCTCCCAGGGACATGCATTAAGTACATCATGTTCCTAGTTTCCCAGGACCTTTGCAATGTACTAGTTCTGAGAAATGTTATGCATGAATTAAGATGATCTTATAGCCTTTTCTATGCAACACTAGGAGTAATATGCAAGCACTTATGCCTTGTGCATGCATACACACAAGCCTACATGCACACGCCCATTTACACACCACAGGCACCCACACGTGTGACCTGGAGTGGACATAGATAGAGGATACCTCTTCGGACGAGGCCCCACTCTTCAACACAGCGGGGGCAATCTCTCCTTTCTCTTCTTTATTACTGTAAGGTGATTTATCGTGTAATATAACAAGCCTTAACTTGAGCCCCTTAAAATGTCTCCCAGATTAACTGGACATTAACTGTTCGTCTTCTCCGCTCCTCTCTTCATTAGCCAGATAAAGCAGACAAGCCAATCACACAGGCTCGTCAGCCGCGGGCTGCGACAGGAAGGAGCTAGATGTTTTATGGGTAGTGTGCATCATATGATGAGTGGTACATGTTATGGTTATTATGCTCTATGGATGGTCTATCAATTAGCTTTATTGAATAGAGGTGAGTTACCCTGATGAGTGTTATTTTCTTCCATAGCTGAATAGGGTATTATCCTATGCCGTGTTATAAGAGCATGTTGAATGTTAGGTTGCTGAAACATGTTGTGGCCATAACCTGAGTGCCATAATTTGTATGTCTGATCTTTTCCCTAATGTGTAAACAGCCAAAAACCACATGGAATCTAATCTTTTGACTTCCGATTTATACCACTTCCATATGTGGATCAGAATCTTGATACAAACCCCATCCTCCATATGCGACATCTGTCTGGATGCTCAGATCAGATTTTTATGCTCTGAAGTGATTTTTTTTTATTTTGGGTTGCACATGACCTGGCGTTACCATGACAACCACCCCCAAATTTAAAGGAACAGTGACAGGAAATGAGCATTTTAACCTTTATTTAACTAGGCGAGTCAGTTAAGAACAAATTCTTATTTACAATGACGGCCTACCTCGGCCAAACCTTACCCTAACCCAGATGACGCTGGGCCAATTGTGTTCCGCCCTAATGGACTCCCGATCACGGCCGGTTGTGATACAACCTGGGATCAAACCAGGGTCTGTAGTGACACCTCTAGCATGCGATGCAGTGCCTTAGACCGCTGCGCCACTCGGGAGATCGATTGCATCTGTGTGCTACTCATAAACTGTGTTCGAATACCCATACTAATATACTACATACTTAATGAGTATACTATTAGTTCATTTTAGTATACTGTAAACGAAGGGTAACCTTTCAGGTTAGCATACTAGCGCTTCGTCTGTCTACCGGAAGTTGATGCTCTTGCTATGCAACCTCTTGCTAGCTTGTTAGCATAATAAATGACTAGCTAGACATTTTATGACTTCGGGTGTGTTCTTAAATTCAATCTGGAGTGCCAGAAGCGCACAGAGTGCACTCTGGGCGTTCGTAAATTCAGAGCATTGTCAGATTGTTCGTTTGTAAACTCAGAGCATTCCGGGAACCTTTGGCATACTAACTATATCCATACTATGACCAATAAGCATACTATATACTCAATTTACATCACAAATAGTATGGTTAGTATGAGTATTCAAACACAGCTATAGAGATTGATAGAGAGTGTATCCTTGCATACTACCCATTATGGTGTCTATGAGCGCATGGGTGGTGCCATTGAGGCACTCTCCATTTTGAAGTGGTCACGATTGGCTGATCCCTCTTGATGACCTGGTTGGACATGACTCCAAAAGGGTCATCAGGAGGGATCAACCGATGAAGTTGGAAGTCCCACCCAGTTGACTACATTAAAATAATATTACCCATGTGCGAGTATGGCTTTTTCAAGTTTTATGTGTGCTTTTTTTTTGGATTGGTTGAATTAAATTAATAAACTTAAAAAAGAAGCCCTCAGTAGCACTGCCCATGCTAAAATGGCCTTTTGGCAGTCAGAAAGGATAGGGTGGCTGTGTAAAGACAGCTGTTGTGATCTACTTCATTCATCCATTCACTGCTGCTCACTCTTTTGTGTTAGTAACAGTTCCACCTCTCCCTCCATTTTCCTCATCAGTGGACGACCAAAAACAGCCTTAGTCACTAGATAGAGGAGCCATAGTGCATTGAACGTGACAGACCAGGCAAGATAAATCCACCCAGAGCCATAGATCGCGTCGTCCCATTAGCCAGTTGAGCCTGTTTCCTTGTGACCTTTTCTGCGATGACATGATACACCTCCTCCCCATCGTCATGGTAACACATCCCCCGACTGTGTAATCCCTTAGGTCCTATTTAATCTCTGTAATCGTCCTGGTGGTGGAGGGATATTGCTTTAACTGTCTCATTATAACCTGAGAGGTGAGGATCATCAATCCACGTTGTGTCTGAAATGGCACCTAAGCCTTATTTCAGTTATAAGATGTATTTATTTTCTCGTCCTCCCGAGTGGCGCAGCGGTCTAAGGCACTGCATCTCAGTACTTGAGGCGTCACTACAGACACCCTGGTTCGAATCCAACCCAACCGGCCGTGATTTGGAGTCCCATAGGGCGGCGCACAATTGGCCCAGATGGACTAATGAGTCCGGGTTTGGCCGACGTGTAGGCCGTCATTGTAAGTAAGAATTTGTTCTTAACTGACTTGCTTAGTTAAACAAAGTTTTTTTTTTTTTTTTTTTTATGTCTTCATGATGCCCAGCCCACGTGGGCTTATAAAACTGCATTTGGTGTATACAAATCAAATTATCATATTTATATATGCACATACCTACTACATACAGTACCAGTCAAAAGTTTGGACACATCTACTAATTCCTGGGGTTTTCTTTATTTTTAATATGTTCTACATTGTAGAATAACAGTGAAGATATCACAATTATGAAATAACACATGGAATCATGTAGTAATAAAAAAAAAGCTTTAAACAAATCAAAATATATTTGAGATTCTTAAAATTAGCCGCCCTTTGCCTTGATGACAACTTTGCACACTCATTCTCACAACCAGCTTCATGAGGTAGTCACCAGGAAGCGTTTCAATTACAGGTGTGCCTGATAAAAAATTAATTTGTGGAATTTCTTTCCTTAATGCGTTTGAGCCAATTTGTTGTGTGACAAGGTAGGGGTGGTATACAGAAGATAATACAGACTTGGTCTTTTACCAAATAGGGCTATGGCAAGAACGGCTCAAATAAGCAAAGAGAAATGACATTCCATCATTACTTTAAGACATGAAGGTCAATCTAGAAAATGTCAAGAACTTTGAAAGTTTCTTTAAGTGCATTCACAAAAACCATCAAGCGCTATGATGAAACTGAGACTCATGAGGACCGCCACAGGAAAGGAATACCCAGAGTAACCTCTGCTGCAGAGGTTCAGCCCAAATAAATGCTTCACAGAGTTCAAGTAACAGACACATCTCAACATCAACTGTTCAGAGGAGACTGCGTGAATATGGCCTTCATGGTCAAATTGCTGCAAAGAAACCACTGCTAAAGGACACCAATAATAAGAAGAGACTTGCTTGGGCCAAGAAACAGGAGCAATGGACATTAGACCGGTGGAAATCTGTCCTTTGGTCTGATGAGTCCAAATTAGAGATTTTTGGTTCCAACCACTGTCTTTGTGAGACCCAGAGTAGGTGAATGGATGATCTCTGCATGTGTGGTTCCCACGTGAAGCATGGAGGAGGAGGTGTGATGGTGTGGGGGTGCTTTGCTGGTGACACTGTCAGTGATTTATTTAGAATTCAAGGCACACTTAATTAACCAGCATGGTTACCACATTCTACTGTGATACGCCATCCCATCTGGTTTGCGTTTAGTGAGACTTAGTGTTTTTTTTAACAGGACAATGACTCTAAAAACACCTCCAGGCTGTGTAAGGGCTATTTGACCAAGGAGAGTGATGGAGTGCTGAATAAGATGACCTGGCCTCCACAATCACCCGACTTCAACCCAATTGAGATGGTTTGGGATGAGTTGGACCGCAGAGTGAAGGAAAAGCAGCCAACAAGTGATCAGCATATGTGGGAACTCCTTCAAGACTGTTGGAAAAGCATTCTAGGTGAAGCTGGTTGAGAGAATGCCAACGTGTACAACGCTGTCATCAAGGCAAAGGGTGGCTACTTTGAAGAATCTAAAATATATTTTGATTTGTTTAACACTTTTTTTTGGTTACTACATGATTCCGTTTGTGTTATTTCATAGTTTGATGTCTTCACTATTATTCTACAATGTAGAAAATAGTAAAAATAAAGAAAACCCTAGAGTAGGTGTGTCCAAACCTTTGACTCGCACTGTACATGTATTATGCACTGTCCATACACATTTGCCTTCCTCCTGAAATGAATACAATTGAAATACAAAAAAAAAGAACATTTCAGTTATACAACTTATCTTGTCTTCCACGCTTTGGAAATAAAATCTGCAACCAGGAACACTTCTTTTCTGAATTGCCATTCAAGTTTTTCTTCATCACTACTCCAGAAAAGTTCTGGTTTCTGTCACTGCGTTCTTTCAAACATGTTACTCTTACATCATCATATGAAGTACAATAAAATGTTTAAAGTGCAGTTCATTCTCAATCTCCCGTAAAGTTGCAGACTGTACATAGTCACTCTTCATCTATGGCATTGAACCTACCTACTTCAGTACTTGTTCACAACTGGGCACACAAGGACCTTTGACGTCTTGTTAGGTGAGAGGTGACATAGGGTTCTGGATCATAGCTATTTTTGATCTAGTTGTAAGTTCTGAGTTTTAGCTGTGTATCAGTCAACCATTTTTCTATGTAGCTAATGGTTAACTTGTGTTTGATCAGGTTGACATTGCATCATAATTTGTTTCTAAATATATGTTGAAGATCAGCTTCCTTAAATACACTACAAAAGTATGTGGACACTCCTTCAAATTAGTTAGATTTGGCTATTTCAGCCACACCCGTTGCTGACAGGTGTGTAAAATTGAGCACACAACCATGCAATCTCCATAGGGAAACATTGGCAGTAGAAAGACCCCTGCTGAAGAGCTCAGTGACTTTCAACTTTGCACCCTCATAGGATGCCACCTTTCCAACAAGTCAGTTCGTCAAATTTCCCGGGTCAACTGTAAGTGCTGTTATTGTGAAGTGGAAATGTCTTGGAGCAACAACGGCTCAGCTGCGAAGTGGTAGGCCACACAAGCTCACGGAATGGGACAGCCGAGTGCTGAAGTGGGTAGTGCGTAAAAATCTTCTGTCCTCGTTTGCAACACTCACTACCGAGTTCCCAAATGCCTCTGGAATCAACATCAGCGCAATAACTGTTTGTCAGAGCTTCATGAAATGAATGTCCATCGCCGAGCAGCCGCACACATGCCTAAGATCACCATACACAATGCCAAGCGTCGGCTGGAGTGGTGTAAAGCTCGCCGTCATTGGACTCTGGAGCAGTGGAAACACCTTCTCTGGAGTGATGAAAAACGCTTCACCATCTGGCAGTCTGGCGGACGAATCTGGGTTTGGCGGATGCCAGGAGAACACTACCTACCTGAATGCATAGTGCTAACTGTAAAGTTTGGTGGAGGAGGAATAATGGTTTGGGGCTGTTTTTCATGGTTTGGGCTAGGCCCCTTAGTTACATTCCATATTAATGCCCATGATTTCAGAATGAGATGTTCGACGAGCAGGTGTCCACATACGTCATTGAGTTCCTTTGTCCAAGTGTAGTTATGTTTTATCCCAGTTGATTTTTTTGGGGTTGTTATCCTGCCCTCTGGCATATTGATAAGATGGTTCCATAATCAAATAATTTCCCCCCTCTGTCTTTATATCACAGTGCTCCCATCCCATCGCTTCATGAATATCAAGGCTTGTAGCAAGCTTATTCACTCCAAGGGAACATTTTATGGTTCTGTTTGGAATAGAGTTATCCGTTTTGTCTTCTTCACAACCCAAGATTCCAGCAGCATAGTTCAATATAGGACACACACGTTAATTATAGTGAGCTATATAGTACACAACTAACATATGGGCCCTGGTTAAAAGTATTGCACTATAAAGGTAAAAGTGTGCCATTTCCGACACAACCTGGAATGTACCTGAAAAGATCTCATATCACAATGCTTTAGTTTTTCTATCCCAGGGATTACAACTTGGCCCTTTTTTATATTTACTAGTGGTAATGATTGTTATATATTACGACAATTCCTCTGCTCTCTTTCTTCCTACTGTGGCTGTGTTTTTTTTTGTCACTATTTCTTTGGAGAATCCCTCTGGCTCTGCCGTGATTCAATTACATGTGATAAAGGGGGGACAATGCCCAGAGTGGAGGAGGTAATTTGAGACAAAAGGGGACCATTATGATTCTGTAACTACCTCTCCTCTCCCAAGGATGGTTCACTGCCACCATGATGATCACTTTATCAGGGGAAACTTGGAGCCCTGCTTTTTGGCTCTGCAGAGCCAACATGGACCCACTCCACATAGGCTTTACAAAGCCAACATTGCCCCTGTTCTCATAGGCTTATCAAAGCCAAACTGAGCAAAGGCATCACAAGCTTAATCGTTTTAAAGTGGAGTCCACTGTAACAGGTTGGCTAGATGGAGCCAAGACGGCGCCGGCGGCAATTGGCTTCCACAGTCCAAATGGAGACAACACTTTTAGGCTTTTATAGACTTTTATGGCATTAACGCTCTGCCTCGCCTCCACTGCCTCGCCTCCAACTGCAGTGTTTCTATGAGAAAATACAGAAACAGTGCTATTCCTTTTCTGTTTGATTGCCCGTCAAATAGAATAATAAAGTAGTATTGAATTGCACTGAACTGAATTGGGGTTGGAGCGAGGCATTTCAATGAAATTACGCTGAACCAACGTGGACAGGCGTTGAATTGACGCCCGTGCCCAGTGGGCAGTCTGTCCATACGCAGCAGGTTAAATCACCAATCCACATGACAAAAACTGAGCGGGGGAAAAAGAAAGATTAACTTCTCAATGAACAATTCCTTCCTTTCTGATAGGGGATGTAATTCAAAAGCTAAAAACATTGCCAGAGGAGAGAGGTTATCTAATTTCAATGAAACAAAGCTGGACAGAGTGTTAGCTCTACCTTTTGTGTAGGGGGCTACAACAGGATGTCAGGTTAACCTAGGTGTGTGTGCGTCTCTCTTGATAAGACATAGAGGTTTAATATCCCCACAGCTCCATATCACGTCCTAGATCATTGGATCAGTGGAGATAACACTGCTAACCTCCTGTCACACAACACTCCACAAGCCGCTATTGCACCCCACACTCAATTAAAAAAGCATTTCCCTCCCTAACCACCAAACTCAATTCCCTGGTCTGATAGCATCACTCTTGTCTTCTCTCAGATCTTAATGATGGCTGGGGAGGAGGAAGACACACTGTGTACAGATTTGGACATCAAACCAAACTGGGAACACAGTATTGTCTGTGTCATTGTTGTCGCTAGTCGTCTGTCATTAATACCATTCCAGCCAGTCCACAGGAAAAAATACTACTGTTTACTATAGAATACTACAGTACTTTACTTTATAATTATGTAGTAAACTGTAGTATACTCTAGAATACTAGACTACACACTGTAGTATTCCTCGATCATGTGTAGTACTTACATAGAATGTTGTAGAATACTATAGTAAATACTATAGTATTATTTAAAAAAAACACTACTAAATACAACAGTAATGTCAGCAAAAAACACTACCGTTTTTTACACTATAGTAATACTACAGTAATTCACTTGCATATACCCATTCCTCTCCCACATATACCAATTTGTGCCACCCATGAGTGCGAAACCTACATGCCAAGTATAGACCATTATATTGTGTTCCCTACAGGTTATAGAAAAGAGCAGGAACTCTGAGCTATCCGTTCAGACCACAGTTCTACCTACCTACAGGTTATGGAGCATTTGCTCTTTTAGTATTTGTCCAGTAGGTTTCCTGATGACGAAAGCCTCCATTTCTATGTCAAAGATAATAAATAAACAATACTACAGTAATGTCAGTAAAAACACTACAGTAATTACTATAGTATATTCTATATGTAAATCGTGATGGGATTTGGCTCTTTTTACTGACTCAGATCTGTTCAACTCGTTCAGTTAAAGGAACTCATCTTTCGACTCATTTCGTTCATTTGATACAGTAATTTCCAGAGCTATCGAATGATGGCGAACGATGAACTGAAAACTCGAAAGAGTCATGGTTCTACAAGCCTCTTGTTCATCATAGGAGGCTTGTTGGAACTGTCGTTTCTGACTGAGACTTATGAAGGTGTGATTCAAACAATGTACATTTGTGATTGCTAGGCATACAAATAACATTATTTATTGATACCTTTGAAACGAGGTTCAGTTGCGGGCGCTACCGTGAACGAATCTCGGCGGAATCCAATTGCTTGACTGCTGCGAGAGAGATGAGCACAATGTCGTTCCCCCGAACTGCAGCAGTCACGCAAACGATTCGTTCTCTAGTGTTTAGCAGACGTTTTGGTTCTACAAAGCTGTGTCCATCAACAACATTAAATAATCAATGCATTGCATTGATTATTGCACCATGCAAACAATTATCAGTTATCTAAACATGTATTTTTCTTCTCGTCAGCATGATCTATTTTCCAGTTGGTGGTCGGAGGATGTCTCTGGAGCCGCTGATCCAGGGGGAGCGCACAACCCTGCTATAGGATTCATTGCGACACGCAGGTCAAACGAACGACAACAAATAACGAGTCATTCAGGAAAAACTAATCATGACTCTCGAGTCAGTAAAATGTATCGTTAAAAAATAACGAATAGTTCGCGAACTGCCCATCACTAATAGTAAACTTTAAATAATAAGTACTACAATAATTTCTGCAAAAACACTACAGTGAATACTAAAGTACAGCGTTCCCCAACTGGCGGACTGCGGGTGGTGGTGTAAAGTACTTAAAGGTACTCCTTAAGTTGTTTTTTGGGGTATCTGTACTTTACTGTTTATTTTTTTTGAAAACCTTTACTTTTACTTCACTACATTCCTAAAGAAAGTAATGTACTTTTTATTCCATACATTTTCCCTGACACACAAAAGTACTCATTACATTTGGAATGCTTAGCAGGACAAGAAAATGGTCAAATTCACGCATTTATCAAGAGAACACGTGGTCATCCCTACTGCCTCTGATCTGGCAGACTCACTAAACACAAATGCATCATTTGTAAATGATGTCTGAGTGTTGGAGTGTGCCCCTGGCTATATAAACATTTAAAAAGCAAGAAAATTGTGGCATCTGCTTTGCTTAATATAAGGATTTTTAAATGATTTGTACTTTTACTTTTGATACTTAAGTATATTTTAGCATACATTTACATTTGATGCTTAAGTATATTTAGAACCAAATACTTATAGACTTTTACTCAAGTAGTATTTCACTGGGTGACTAACTTTTACTTGAGAAACTTTCTAATAAGGTATCTATACTTCTACTCAAGTATCACGATTGGGTACTCTTTCCACCACTGCCTGCGGGTGATTTTTCTGAGCCCCCCAAAAAAAAAACATATTGTTGTACATAAAATACTGTAAAAACAACAGCCAATCAGCTCCAAGTGATTTGTAATTATGTTCCGGCCCCTGACCATCCACGTCCCCATTTTGAATGTAGTTGATGATCCCTGCTATAGTATATAAATAATACTAATAATTAATGTGGGAGGTTCCATTGCTTTGCAGTGATTGGTGCTCTGTCCATGCTATTCCACTAGGTCCCTGTAGGGGTCACTGTGACTCTTCAGAGGGTGCACACACTGCTCAGTTAATTACATTACAACACAACAGCACAGAGCAGCAGGCCTTTCACAAACACTGTAGCGGCAGCACTCCCGATTCAACACGCACACTGAGACATGGGTCTCACATTTCAGACGTTGTATCAATGCAAGGAAGCGCACATCCATTGGATAACATGCTGCGACTGTACGGTAAAGCCACACATTTGTAGGTTTTTGAAAATCTTTACTGTATATCTGTCTGATTGACAGCAAGTTGATCAAAAGCAGATGGGTGTACTGTAGTGATGCGTAGTGTTGATTGTGTCCTCAGGGAGTGGGTATCAGTCTCTAAACATTCTTATTGATGATGCTTGGCCTCCAAACCATGCTGTGTTGCATTGTAAACTCAGAAAAAAAAGAAACGTCCTCTCACTGTCAACTGCATTTTATTTTCAACTTACCATGTGTAAATATTTGTATGAACATAAGATTCAACAACTGAGACATAAACTGAACAAGTTCCACAGACATGTGACTAACAGAAATTGAATAATGTGTCCCTGAACAAAGGGGGGATCAAAAGTAACAGTCTGCATCTGGTGTGGCCACCAGCTGCATTAAGTACTGCAGTGCATCTCCTCCTCATGGACTGCACCAGATTTGCCAGTTCTTGCTGTGAGATGTTACCCCACTCTTCCAGCAAGGCACCTGCAAGTTCCTGGACATTTCTGGGGGGAATGGCCCTAGCCTCACCCTCCGATCCAACAGGTTCCAGACATGCTCAATGGGATTGAGATCTGGGCTCTTCGCTGGCCATGGCAGAACACTGACATTCCTGTCTTGCAGGAAATCACACACAGAATGAGCAGTATGGCTGGTGGCATTGTCATGCTGGAGGCTCATGTCAGGATGATCCTGCAGGAAGGGTACCACATGAGGAAGGAGAATGTCTTCCCTGTAACGCACAGCGTTGAGATTGCCTGCAATGACAACAAGCTCAGTCCGATGATACTGTGACATACCGCCCCAGACCATGACGGACCCTCCACCTCCAAATCAATCCAGCTCCAGAGTACAGGCCTCGGTGTAACGCTCCTTCTTTCGAAAATAAAGGCGAAACCAACCATCACCCCTGGTGAGACAAAACCGCGAGTCGTCAGTGAAGAGCACTTTTTGCCAGTCCTGTCTGGTCCAGCGACGGTGGGTTTGTAGGCGATGTTGTTGCCGGTGATGTCTGGTGAGGCCAACAGGCCTACAAGCCCTCAGTACAGCCTCTCTCAGCCTATTGCGGACAGTCTGAGCACTGATGGAGGGATTGTGCGTTCCTGGTGTAACTCGGGCAGTTTTTGTTGCCATTTTGTACCTGTCCCACAGGTGTGATGTTCGGATGTACCGATCATGTGCAGGTGTTGTTACACGTGGTCTGCCACTACGAGGACGATCAGCTGTCCGCCCTGTCTCCCTGTAGCGCTGTCTTAGGCGTCTCACAGTACAGACATTGCAATTTATTGTCCTAGCCACATCTGCAGTCCTCATGCCTCCTTGCAGCAAGCCTAAGGCACGTTCACGCAGATGAGCAGGGACCCTGGGCATCTTCCTTATGGTGTTTTTCAGAGTCAGTAGAAAGGCCTCTTTAGTGTCCTAAGTTTTCATAACTGTGACCTTAATTGCCTACCGTCTGTAAGCTGTTAGTGTCTTAACGACCGTTCCACAGGTGCATGTTCATTAATTGTTAATGGTTCATTGAACAAGCATTGGGTTTAAACCCTTTACAAGGAAGATCTGTGAAGTTATTTGGATTTTTACGAATTATCTTTGAAAGACAGGGTCCTGATAAAGGGACAATAATTTTTTTGATACGTTTATTTCTCCATTTATTTCTATCAGAGCGCTGCTTAACCGGTAGATTTGCAGCTCAATGAGTCAATCTTCTCTGACGTAGGGGTGTGTGTGTGTGTGTGTGTGTGTCGGATTCCTCATTAACCGAAGGGCAGAAATGATTAAGGCTTCAGGTTGCCATGCCAACCGGAGGTCAAGGGTTAGAAGGGTGGTGAGTGCAGTGGGCTCGGAGGAGTGCAGGGGCAATGTTGAGATGTCACTGAATTCAATTTGCGTGGCAGAAAAACCCTGGAGCAATTAACTATTACGCATGCATGCACACACACACATACACACACACATACACATGACAGAGATAGAGAGAGAAAATGCATGGTGCCTGGAACACTTACCCACCAAGACGACAGAATGTAAAGCGAAGGCCTTTGAAAGGGTGACTGAAGAGTTTAATGGAGCTGACGAGAGATGAAGGAGAAAGAGAGAGAGACTGTCTCGGTGTGTAAAATGTTTGTGTATGTGGTCTTTTTTAGTGTTAGTGTGTTCCTGTGTTCATAATGTGTGTGTTTCAGTGTGAGTGTGTGTATGTTTGCGTTTGGTGTCGGAGGTCGGTCAAGTTGGCTCTAAGATTGTCGGGGGAAACAAGCGGTGTTGTGGTCGATCTTTGAGCTCCGCTGCCCACTAGAACATTCTGGAAGCGTGACCCCATGAAGGCCTGATCTGCCAGCCGCCGCCATGCAAAATTGTCACTGCCCACCGTGTGTGTGTGTGTGTGCACTGGAGCACAACACCACAGCCTGGTCGTGTGCAAGTGGGTGTTTGACCCATGCTGGGGTGACGTGTGAGAGCCACCGTATGCAAATCCATCACTGCTGGCTGTTATGTTCCTCTTATTTACATCAATGTCTCTTTCTGTAGTGTTGGTTGGCTCCTCTGTCAGTCTGTCTGTACCAGTATGCATTTGCGTGTAATGAGCAGTCCTGTCAGTGTGGGGGGCTAAAGCCCAGATTTGAGCTGAAAAAGGTGTGATATGTCTAATAAGCCTATTTCATATATCTGTGTTCCACACCGCAGGTGGCCCAGTCAGAACAAGACTGGGGATGTCAGGAACATATGGCTCTGTCATTCTACCACTCGTACCGGCCACCCTAATGACATACTTTACATAAACACACACACAGAGGCATGTGTGCCACCAATTACAGTGACACAAGGCTTTATACATGCATGTTTAGGGGTGTATGCATGCGTCTATGTGCATCTAGTGTGTGTGTGAGAGAGCGAGAGAGAGAGTCAGAGTCATATTGCCAGTCTTGGATTCCCATTTGGATGCTGCTGAAGGCACCTGGAGGTAGACAATTTCAGAAGCACAGCAACATCAAAGACCTCTCTCTTGCTCTTGCTCTCTTTCACCCCCTCTCTCTCCTTTACCCTCCTCTCTCTCCAGATCTGTCTGCTTAACTGTGACACTGTATTTTCCTTGCTTCAGACTCCACAGCCCATTCACAGATGAACTGTCAGCAGAATTCTGGGTGGAAAAAAGTGACTTTTCCGTTCTCTGGTTTCAGCGCAATTTCCCATCGTCAAGGTCACCTGAGCCAACAGTATCCATGAAGGAATGGGAGGAAGGTAGAGGTAGAGAGATTAAGAGTGAGAGAGTGGAGGTGAGTGAAAGAGAGAGGGAGCTATGGGACCGGGAGGGAGAAAGAAAATCAAACAGAGGGACAGAGAGGACAGCCAAGTTCCCTTATGACCGGCTGCTAGTGTCATCACATAAACACAGGGGGCCCAGTTAACGGCCCAGTGCAGTCAAAAATGTGATTGTCCTGTGTTATATACAGTGGGGAAAAAAAGTATTTAGTCAGCCACCAATTGTGCAAGTTCTCTCACTTAAAAAGATGAGAGAGGCCCTTAATTTTCATCATAGGTACACTTCAACTATGACAGACAAAATGAGGGAAAAAAAATCCAGAAAATCACATTGTAGGATTTTTTTATGAATTTATTTGCAAATTATGGTGGAAAATAAGTATTTGGTCACATACAAACAAGCAAGATTTCTGGCTCTCACAGACCTGTAACTTCTTCTTTAAGAGGCTCCTCTGTCCTCCACTCGTTACCTGTATTAATGGCACCTGTTTGAACTTGTTATCAGTATAAAAGACACCTGTCCACAACCTCAAACAGTCACACTCCAAACTCCACTATGGCCAAGACCAAAGAGCTGTCAACGGACACCAGAAACAAAATTGTAGACCTGCACCAGGTTGGGAAGACTGAATCTGCAATAGGTAAGCAGCTTGGTTTGAAGAAATCAACTGTGGGAGCAATTACTAGGAAATGGAAGACATACAAGACCACTGATAATCTTCCTCGATCTGGGGCTCCACGCAAGATCTCACCCCGTGGGGTCAAAATGATCACAAGAACGGTGAGCAAAAATCCCAGAACCACACAGGGGACCTAGTGAATGACCTGCAGCGAGCTGGGACCAAAGTAACAAAGCCTACCATCAGTAACACACTACGCCGCCAGGGACTCAAATCCTGCAGTGCCAGACGTGTCCCCCTGCTTAAGCCAGTACATGTTCAGGCCCGTCTAAAGTTTGCTAGAGAGCATTTGGATGATCCAGATGAGGATTGGGAGAATGTCAGATGAAACCAAAATAGAACTTTTTGGTAAAAACTCAACTCGTCGTGTTTGGAGGACAAAGAATGCTGAGTTGCATCCAAAGAACACCATACCTACTGTGAAGCATGGGGGTGGAAACATCATGCTTTGGGGCTGTTTTTCTGCAAAGGGACCAGGACGACTGATCCGTGTAAAGGAAAGAATGAATGGGGCCATGTATCGTGAGATTTTGAGTGAAAACCTCCTTCCATCAGCAAGGGCATTGAAGATGAAACGTGGCTGGGTCTTTCAGCATGACAATGATCCCAAACACACCGCCTGGCAACGAAGGAGTGGCTTCAGAAGAAGCATTTCAAGGTCCTGGAGTGGCCTAGCCAGTCTCCAGATCTCAACCCCATAGAAAATCTTTGAAAGTCCGTGTTGCCCAGCGACAGCCCCAAAACATCACTGCTCTAGAGGAGATCTGCATGGAGGAATGGGCCAAAATACCAGCAACAGTGTGTGAAAACCTTGTGCAGACTTACAGAAAACGTTTGACCTCTGTCATTGCCAACAAAGGGTATATAACAAAGTATTGAGATAAACTTTTGTTATTGACCAAATACTTATTTTCCACCATAATTTGCAAATAAATTCATAAAAATCCTACAATGTGATTTTCTGGATTTTTTTCCTCATTTTGTCTGTCATAGTTGAAGTGTACCTATGATGAAAATTACAGGCCTCTCTTATCTTTTTAAGTGAGAGAACTTGCACAATTGGTGGCTGACTAAATACTTTTTTCCCCCACTGTGTATATATATATATATATATATATATATATATATATATATATATATATATATATATATATATATATATATATATATAATTCCACTATGAGGTTAGAATAATACTGTGAAATTGTGAACATTTTAATAATGCCCCTTTAGTGTAAGCTGTTTGAAAAGACTGCCTGCATTTCAACTTGTTTTGGACTTCCATGGTGACATCACCATGTGGTAAATTAGTTAATAGACCAATAAGAGAGTTCCAAACCTCTGCCAATAACAGCTAACTTTCAGTTTTCCCTTCCCAACTCAGACCACTCCCTGAGAGTGCTAGAAAAATGACTGGTGAGAAATTGCCCTTGGCTAGGAAGATATATATATATATAGGAAAACAATCACAGTAAAGTACTTAATTATTACCCAGAAATTATTTGATATTGAGATAGAAATGGATGCATTGGATCTTTAACCCCAGATTATGGGAAAGGAAACTCATGCACGTACAGAATGGAGTCCAGTCATTACTTTTTCAAAGTGCTTCAGTGCTGGTGGGGAAATCGCAGAACTCCAACATCTTGGGATTGGAGGCAAACACAGATACATCAACACACACATATCCGGAGATGGAAACTCGAGTCTGAGACTCGGACTCGAGTCGCACTTAAATCGCAAAGAGAATGACTTGTGACTTAGACTCGTGATCAATTGACTTGAAACTTGACTTGACTCGTGAACAATGCAAGTCAGTACTGGGATAAGTTTTTGTTGTGCATTCTGTCAGATAACATGGAACAGGCGGCATTGTAACACAGAGGAAGTAGTTTAATACAGAGGGCTGAAAAGCGTTCTAGAAAGAAATATGCAGACAAGGACATATCTATTTCAATAAGAGGATAGTGGTTACTCATATTTGCACTTTGTCCTTATTTGATTGAGTGGACATTGTGTATGCTATTTCTATATCAATCTTAACATTAAAACGCAAGCAAAAGTTAAGCTATTGTTTATCTTAAGCCTGTTACGACAAGCACAAATTAGCTATTGTTTATCATAGTATGTGAAATCATGTCATATTTAAATAATATGCTGTAAATTATATAATTATGACAGTGTTTGGCAACTAACTTTAAATTCATGATATTGTCCAAAAAAGAATGTTGGAAATTTCTGTTTATTTTTTGTTTTTTAGGCGGACATGGTTTCACATTGACTGTTGACCTAGTGAACTGTCTTAGTAAACTTAAAGAGCAACTATTAAGTTTTTATTTATTTTTAAAAATAGGTTATTGGACTGGTTTAGGTGGCATTATTAAAAAGAAAAAAAAAATCTGAAAGAAGACTGTGGCAAGTGACATGATTGAGTACCCCATAGGAATCAGGACCAAGGATCGGTGCTACCTCATGATAGGGGTGCCGTACCTGCACTCTTGTCCATCGTATCAAAGGCCCCTTCGACCAGCGGTGCGAAAACTAACGTTACGAGGTGAGGCGTGTACATTGTGAAATTGCCTGTGAGGGAGTACAGTGCTACAGTGGCTTACATTTGTCTTATTTTGTTGCCTTACAACCTGGAATTAAAATAGATTTTTTAGGGGTTTGTATCATTTGATTTACACAACATGCCTACCACTTTGAAGATGCAAAATTGTTTTTATTGTGAAACAAACAAGAAATAAGACACAAAAACTGAAAACTTGAGCCTACATAACTATTCACCCCCCAAAGGCAATACTTTGTAGAGACACCTTTTGCAGCAATTATAGCTGCAAGTCTTTTGGGGTATGTCTCTATACGCTTGGCACATCTAGCCACTGGGATTTTTGCCCATTCTTAAAGGCGAAACTGATCCAACTCCTTCAAGTTGGGTGGGTTCTGCTAGTGTATGGCAATCTTTAAGTCATACCACAGATTCTCAATTGGATTGAGGTCTGGGCTTTGACTAGGCCATTCCAAGACATTTAAATGTTTCCCCTTAAACCACTCAAGTGTTGCTTTAGCAGTATGCTTAGGGTCATTGTCCTGCTGGAAGGTGAACCTCCGTCCCAGTCTCAAATCTCTGGAAGACTGAAACTGGTTTCCCTCAAGAATGTCCCTGTATTTAGCGTCATCCATCATTCCTTCAATTCTGACCAGTTTCCTAGTCCCTGCCGATGAAAAACATCCCTACAGTGAAGCATGGTGGTGGCAGCATCAGCATTGTGTTCTCGGGGCGATGAGAGGTGTTTGGTTTGTGCTAGAGATAGCGTTTTCCTTGATGGCCAATAAGCTACATTTTAGTCTCATCTGACCAAAGTACCTTCTTCCTTATGTTTGGGGAGTCTCCCACATGCCTTTTGGCAAACACCAAACATGTTTGCTTATTTTTTTCTTCAAGCAATGGCTTTTTTCTGGCCACTCTTCTGTTAAGCCCAGCTCTGTGGAGTGTATGGCTTAAAGTGGTCCTATGGACAGATACTCCAATCTCCGCTGTGGAGCTTTGCAGCTCCTTCAGGGTTATCTTTTGTCTCTTTGTTGTCTCTCTGATTAATACCCTCCTTGCCTGGTCTGTGAGTTTTGGTGGGCGTCCCTCTCTTGGCAGGTTTGTTGTGGTGCCATAATCTTTCAATTTTTTAATAATGGATTTAATGGTGCTCTGTGGGATGTTCAAAGTTTCAAATATTTTTTTATAACCCAACCCTGATCTGTACTTCTCCACAACTTTGTCCCTGACCTGTTTGGAGAGATCCTTGGTCTTCATTGTGCCGCTTGCTTGGTGGTGCCCCTTGCTTAGTGGTGTTGCAGACTCTGGGGCCTTTCAGAACAGGTGTGTGTGTGTATATATATATATATATATATATATATATATACACTGAGATCATATGGCACACAGGTGGGCTTTATTTGACTAATTATGTGACTTCTGAAGGTAATTGGTTGCATGAGATCTTAGTTAGGGGCTTCATAGAAAATGGGGTGAATACATATGCACGTACCACTTTTCAGTTTTTACAACCAATTTGGACTGTTTTGTGTATGTTCATTACATGAAATCCAAATAAAATCCATTTAAATTACAGGTTGTAATGCATTAAAATAGGAAAAACGCCTAGGGGGATGAATACTTTTGCAAGGCACTGTACCTACCTAACCTTCTTGGTAGTTAAGAACGTTTAGCTTGTTTGCCACCAGCTAAAGTTAGCCAATCTTGGAACCCATCATCGGGCAAATTTCACATTTTGTCCCATTTTTCGAGACTAGATTATAATTGACAGTTAATGAATAATGTTAACTGCGAGCTAGATACAGTAATGAATGGTAACGCTAGCCTATGTGCAGACTGTTGCTAAATTACCCATGTTCGCTAAATAGATCCAACTACCTAGGTGTCTAGGGGCTGTTTACTAACGTCTAACGACTAGATAGCTGAATAAATGCTCTGTAGCAGCAGCCGTGTTTTCCATGTTTTCCTACCTGGGCTGACGTTCTAGCTGAGGCCGTTCACCTTCTTCTACATCATTGGAGTTAAGCTGTTTTTAGTGTTGGCTGGGCCTGCCACAAGTGCCCCAGTGGAGAGAGTGTTTAGTCATGGAGGCCTCATCATGCGCCCTCATCGTGCCAGGCTCAGTGCAAGAACGCTGACAAACTTGATCTTTCTGAAATGTAACCTGTCTGCAATAGAAATGCTCTCTGTCTTAGGGCACAAGATGTCATTTGCTATTTGTTACAGGAAATTGTATTTCTGTTGTTAAGTGTCCAGGTCAGTAAGTATATTTTAGGGATAAAGGTCATTACGTTTGATATATAGGACACTTAGTAGTGCAGTTATTGAACAGTTGTCAGTCATTTTGGTTTACATTCATACTTGTCATTTATCTTCCCTCACCTACAGATTTTCTGTTTGTGTGACAGAAATATAGACAATGTATGCCACAAAATACCATGCACTTTAAAATGTTATGTTTGGGTTTTTTTCATATCCGGTACAATTACTTTTATTCATGTCTACATTTAAAAAGGAAATGTGTTTTGATTTAAATAGTGCCTGATGTGCTTTCTTGAGTACAAGTATGGACTAATGAACAAGGAAGTATCTTCAAATAATCTACAAGGTTTATAGACCTAACCCACAGCAGGCAGAAAGCAATTGCCAAAATGGACTTGAGACTTGACTTAGACTTGCCCCTTAAAGACTTCAGACTTGACTTGGACTCTACCTCAAAGATTTGTGAACATCTCTGCACATATCGGCCTGCACATACGGACCCACTTACTATGGGCCTGCACCTACGCATACAAACAAGTGTAGTTCTCAGTAGACCAAAGGAGGGCAGTGTAGCACCTCAATAAGGCTGCTCCACTGAAACTGTGGTGGTGATGAAATCCAATGATAACCCAAAAAGAAAAGGCCTCATTTGAGAATAAAAGGAGATAAGAGAAGCTCAAAATATTCTATGTATTTTTAAAAGGAACTGGGGTGAGGGATGAGAGGGAATTACAGATGAATGTGTGTGCCTGTGTGTGGATAAGTGATACCTAATATTCTATTCTTTCAGCATCTTGTTAATGATGTCTTGTTAATGATATGAACAGCATAATATTGGGCCTGGAGAGATTTGAGAGAGCTAGGATTCCTATAAATTAATGGATGGATGTATTTATGGATGGATGGTCAAGGAATGGGTTGATGTAGGAGGAAAAGAATGGGCGACTGGACGGATGGATTTAGGAATTCAAGAATAGATGACTGGATGGATAGACTGCGGAGGAGTGGGATGGATGGGTAGATGGATAGACTGCGGAAGAGAAGGATGGATGGTACATTCTGTATCTCCTTCCCCTCAGGCAGCGTGTTGTGATGTTCTCAACAGAGCAATCTGCTGCAGTGATCATTTGGCCAACCATTCAGCATGTGAACATGGCACTGTGAAGGGTACAATATTGCCCAATTTAAATGCTTGCTAACTGCAGTTCCTCAAAGCAAGGCTTGGTTCACTGTCTGTATCAGTTGGCCTTGCTCTGTAGCTGTGAGGGCCACAACAAGTGTGTTTCTCAACCAGGGGGTGGACAAGAGAGCCGCTTTTCTGAGATTCACAACAACTAAAACCAATGATCTCCTTTCACACTGTAGAGAACCTCTCTGTCCACCTCAAGCTTTAAAACTATCCCCTGATCTGGAGGTCGTTTTGTCATGTAAACATAATACAGAGTAAACAATGGGATTGGGCTTCACACCAACAGGCAGTCAACCCATGGCCTGAATATACTAAATGAGCGCTGTAAGCACATAAGTAAAACACAATCCAGTTTCTCTGGAGAAAGCTTTGGCCTTCAATGGGCAGTGCAGCCGTGTGTGTTTGTGTAAGTATGTGTGTGTGCGCGCATGCGTGTGTGTATGTTAACCACGTTAAGGGTGCTATAAGAGCACCATTTTGGCCCTGTAATCTTGGAGAGTATAATTGGTGCTTACCATTAAACTGCCAACTCCCCTGGGAGGAGTGGGTGAGGGGGGATAATAATGATAATATTAAAATGCAGGGAGAGGGAGAGAGAGAGAAGCAGTGGGAAATCTTGCACTATAAACAGCTCCAGCAGACAGAGGCAGCCTCTTTATGATGTCGTTACATTATTACACTACGTTTTATTGCAACACAAACAACAGCTTTCAAAAAGCAACAAGGGAGGTGACAATCTCACCCGCCTCTTTTGGCTTCAAAAACGGATCTAATTAAGTGTTTTATAGTATGTACACCCCACCCTACCCACCATCTCAAAAGACTCTCTACACATAAATACGTTCTCTCTCATAGATTGAGGAGAAAACCACATTAAAACAATCCAGGTGAGATTCAGAACAGTAGTTGAGATGCTGATAGCTGGGAACAAAGCTTGAGAGTCAGGCTGTGTCCCAAATGGAACCATATTCCCTTTATAGCGCACTAGATTTGACGAGTGCACATTGGGCTCTGGTCAAAAGTAGTGCACTACAAAGGGAATAGGGTGCCATTTGGGAGACAACCTCAGTCTTTGGTGTGTGGCAAAGGAGTCGACCTTAAACGAGAGAGGAGCCTTCCTATCACATCAGAGAAAGGCTTCTGGAGGGAATCTTCACAGAGAGAGAGAGAGGTCCTTCAGTAATGACAAGGGCAAAACTTCAAACGGTCTGGAAACCTCTATATTAGCGGCGCTATTGAACGCAACTTCTCAAGCAACAGACAGAAACAGACATTTGAATATAAAAATACTGGGAGGGATACAAAGACAAAGGAGCAGATGGAGATAGGATGACGGAGATAAGGTGTTGAAAAGAGAGAGAGATAAAGAGGGGGGACTGAGTAGATTGATGGATTGAAGGAAATTATGAGAATATGAAAACAGAACACCATCATTATAGTCCCTCTCATAATATCCGTCTATCTCTTCTAGTTTTGATTATCCCCAGTTTGAATAGCCACTCAAAACATGAGTGGTTTGCCAATAACATTGCACAGGTAAAGAGTAAATACCATTGAATTGTTTTGAATAGGTTATTTCAGCATTTTAGACCACAAGGCCTTGATGCAGGCTCAGTTCAAACAATAGCTGAGAACATGTTTCATTATCCACAGTTTGTTAAACAAATCAGATACAAACCGTGGAATGATATCTGTATCTCCTCTCCACTCTCTTTCATTTAATTCCAATTATCAGACCTATCTCCTGGTCAAAGAAATGTGTCATTGCCCTTCAGAGATAAACTCCCTGATTTACTTAGTACTAAACCCTTGAATTGCTGCTGTCAAATGGGTCGTTCCGCCAATTCGGTGCCTTTTGGGATGTGTATCTTGGTGAAGCCCCCCTGTTTATTTTCACCACATATTTACGTTCTGTCATAAAGAGCACATGTTCAACATAATAAAGAAACATGTTCTCTTTATTAGGTAAAAATTAAATAAAGACTATATTAAGTGCCTGTGAAGTGACAAATAAAGTAACAGGGTGGACCGTAACAGGGGCCGCTTCTTCTTGTTTTTAGCTGATAGGAGTGGAACCCGGTGTGGTCGTCTGCTGCAATAGCCCATCTGTGACCAGGACTGACGAGTTGTGCATTCTGAGATGCCGTTCTGCACGCCGCTGTTGGACTGCGCCGTTATTTGCATGTCCGCTTGAACGATTCTTGCCATTCTCCTTTGACCTCTCATCAACAAGCGGTTTTCACCCACAGGAATAGCATTGACTGGATGGTTTTTGTTTGTCGCACCATTCTCGGTAAACCCTAGACACTGTCTCGCGTGAAAATCCCAGGAGGCAGGACGTTTCTGAGATACTGGAACTGACGGTCATGCCACGCTCCACGTCGCTTAGGTCACTCATGTTGCCCATTCTATAGTTCAATAGAACAGTAAGTGTATGTTTCCCATGCCAATAAAGCCCTTTGAATTGAATTGAGAAAGTGAGTGTATCTCCTCCAAATTGGCCTTGCTAATTTCGTCGGACATCAGCTGAAGCAATTTAAAGAATGTTAGCTAGTAAAACCAATTAGCTTAACCCATCCTGCTCTGTGTAATAGTGCTGGCGGGGAGTGGAAGTTCATTTAGTTAAGTGTTGATTTCTCTCTGATGGGACTGAGGGGAGCTGAGGCTGGGGATGGGGATGGGGATGGGGGTATAGGGCTGAGGCTGGTGCTGGGGTATAGAGCTGAAGTTGTGGTGTTGGGGTACGGACCGGGAGGAAATAGAAGTCACTTAGTCATTATTAAGCGAACACAGGCAGATTATGTGACATTCCTAATCAGGCTTATTACCACCATGCGAAGCATGATGGAATTCTGAATTGGCTGTGTTGGCTAATAATGGCATTCTATGTCAGATAGTGTTGAACGTAATGGAGTGTAAGACAGGAAGAGAATATGTTCTCCCAAGATGGTGTAGTCTAGTAGTTTTACAGCTTTGTGTCCATGGCCCCATCATGGTCCCCATAGCCAAAGACACAGTTAGTGAAACATCGATGAACAACACAGCAACTCTTCATGCACATGACCGGTGAGTACAGAAAGTCACTCCCATCTGAACTGAGCACTTTTTTTTCCACTTTTCAACATAAGAAGTTGAAATCAGACAGATAAATAAACAAACAAACAAACAAACAAATTAAAACATCAACAGCAACCGCCCAACCAGACGACACGGGGTGCTCAGGATGCTCTCGATGGCGCTGGAGGGGAGGGCTGCCGTCTTATCGGCTCTTAACCAACCATGCTATTGTGTTCGTTTTTTTGCGTTGACCGGTAACTTGTTTTGTACATAATGTTGCTGCTACTGTCTCTTATGACCGAAAAGAGCTAATGGACATCAGAACTGCGATTTCTCACATCAAACTGGACGACGAGTTCTTCTTCAATAAGTCGGACGAGAGGGATATACTACTACAGACACCCGACCAGGCCCAGATCCTTGTGATTAGCTGGAGAAGGAAACTGAGATTCTGTGGAAAAAGATCAGGGTGCCTTGCGAGGATCAGGCGAAGAGTGGCTAATCTGCCCTTGCCTTCCATCCTGCTAGCTAATGTTCAATCGCTGGAAAATAAATGGGACAAGCTGAAAGCACGTATATCCTACCAACGGGACGTTAAAAACTGTAGTATCTTATGTTTCACCGAGTCGTGGCTGAACGACAACATTAAGAACATACAGCTGGCAGGTTATACACTCCATCAGCTATCCTCCTGATTCCTGCTTACAAGCAAGAATTAAAGCAGGAAGCACCAGTGACGTGGCCTATAAAAAAGTGGTCAGATGAAGCAGATGCTAAACTACAGGACTGCTTTGCTAGCAAAGACTGGAATACACTACATTTCAAAAGTTTGGGGTTACTTAGAAATGTCCTTGTTTTGAAAGAAAAGCACATTTTTCTTGTCCATTAAAATAACATCAAATTGAACAGAAATACAGTGTTGATATTGTTAATGTTGTAAATGACCATTGTAGCTGGAAACTGATGATTTTTTATGGAATATCTGCATAGGCGTACAGAGGCCCATTATCAGAAACTATCACTCCTGTGTTCCAATGGCACGTCGTGTTAGCTAATCCAAGTTTATAATTTTAAAAGGCTAATTGATCATTAGAAAACCCTTTGCAATTATGTTAGCACAGCTGAAAACTGTTGTCCTGATTTAAAGAAGCAATAAAACTGACCTTCTTAAGACTTGTTGAGTATCTGGAGCCTCAGCATTTGTGGGTTCGATTACAGGCTCAAAATGGCCAGAAACAAAGAACTTTCTTCTGAAACTTGTCAGTCTATTCTTGTTCTGAGAAATGAAGGCTATTCCATGCTAGAAATTGCCAAGAAACTGAAGATCTCATACAACGCTGTGTACTACTCCCTTCACAGAACAGCGCAAACTGTCTCTAACCAGAATTGAAAGAGGAGTTGGAGGCCCCGGTGCACAACTGAGCAAAAGGACAAGTACATTAGAATGTCTCGTTTGAGAAAGACGCCTCACAAGTCCTCAACTGGCAGCTTCATTAAATAGTACCCGCAAAACATCAGTCTCAATGTCAACAGTGAAGAGGCAACTCCGGGATGCTGGCCATATCTCAGACTGGCCAATAAAAAGAAAAGATTAAGATGGGCAAAAGAACACAGACACTGGACAGAGGAACTCTGCCTAGAAGGCCAGCATCTCGGAGTCGCCTCTTCATTGTTGACGTTGAGACTGGTGTTTTGCGGGTACTATTTAATGAAGCTGCCAGTTGAGGACTTGTGAGACTTGTGAGGCGTCTTGAGGTAGCACGGCAAGATGCCTCACAAGTCTCACAAGTCCTCACATGTCATCATGGCAAGCAGTACTGGAGCGCCAAGTCTAGTTCCAAGAGGCTCCTAAATAGCTTCTACCCCCAAGCCATAAGACTCCTGAACAGCTAATCAAATGGCTACCCAGACTATTCACATTACCCCCCCCCCTCCTCTGGAAATGCTGCTGCTACTATCTGTTATTATCACTTTAATAACTCTTGCTACATGTACATATTACCTCAATTACCTCGACACCGGTGCCCCTGCACATTGACATTGACTCTGTACCGGTACCCCCTGTATATAGCCCCGCTATTGTTATTTACTGCTGCTCTTTAATTATTTGTTATTATTATCTCTTTTTAAAAATATATTTTATTTTCTTTAAACTGCATTGTAAGTAAGCATTTCCGTGTAAGGTCTACACCTGTTGTATTCGGCGTGTGTAACAAATACAATTTGATTTGATTTGCTGTACAGGGAAATAGGGGATGGGAGGGGGCAATCTCCCAAGCGAGCTATGTGTGTGTGTGTTTGTTTACGTGTGCACAAGACTCACCGTCACACTGCTTTATGGATCATAAACATCTTCAGGACATCTGACACTCAGACGATATTTACAGATGTGGATGACAGAAGGATGATCTTTTCCATTGCCTTCATGACTTTTAAAGCCTAAAAACATTTCCTTCTCAGAGGAAGAACACCGGGAACAATACAGCACCGTCTCAGTGATTACATATAGGCTGAGTCTTTCTCTGGTTCTCTGCCAAACGTATTATCTTGCCTGAGGAGAGTGACCCAAAATGACCCTGCACACACGCACGCACGAAATAGAAAACGCTTTTAGAGCACCCGACACATGTACGGATATCAGACAAGCTAACTTTACAGCAAGCTCATCCCAGATATGGATCAGAGTGTTTTATGACTGGACCCCCTGGACCTCTCAGGTGGAGGTAAAGTAAAATGGATGGCTGAGTTGAGGAGGGCACGTTTTCATAGAGTACTGGGAGGGTTCCAACAGGCAAGGTGTACAAAGTGTTTCACCCCCTAGAAATGATTATCAGCGGCACTCCTTCGCTCCCTACCCCACCAGCCATCTCTAGCCCATTAGCTAACACACACTGGCTAATTTGATGGTGGTGTGTCTGGGGGCGTGGGATACTGATAGGATCGCCTAAGACCTGGCTAATGTAGGGCTGTAATGAGGCGAGCAAGAACGGGGTAAACGAACACACACACATAAGTACAAGCGCACACAAACATGCACGGACAAACACAAACCCACATACACACAGTAACACAGGATCACACACACACACTCCAGGATATCAACGGAGCAGTTAGCACACAGTGCGGCACGCATCAATTGAACTGTAACACAGTAAACAGCACAGTACAGTACACAGCTAAATGCTCTGAGTACTGTCTGTGCTTGACCTCACGGGATGTCAATCAGCAGTTAACACACTACACATAGATTTTGATTTTGATTTGATTTTGATTTACACCTTCTGAACATCAAGTTCGATAGTGACAACCTCTTAGTATTGTTCGACCTAATGCAGTACAACTAGCTCTTTGACGTTTAAACGTTACATACATACATACTGGTGTGTTTCAGGAGTGTGTACGTGTCACGTAGGGAAGCCCTGGCTTGTCGTTTAGATGGTTCATTTTTCTTCCTTTTATGCAGCCTCACCTTTGACCCTTGGCGTTGTCTGTCCTTTTGTTCCCCCGGGAAATGAAGCAGATATATGCAAGCGGGTTGTTCGCTGTCATCCCCGGCTCAGTTGGAAAAATTATTACATTTAAACGTTAAACTGTGCACTCTGCCAAAGCTCACGGATAGCAATTAATATCACTATCTGGTCTCATGCATGAAATGGCTGATAGTAGAACGAGAGAGAGAGGGTGAAGGAAGAAAAGAGAGGGAGAAATACAGGGGGATGTGAAAGAGAGTGAACGAGAAATAGAGAGAGAGAGATGCCGCTGTAATCAGTTCTTTCTCTTATCTCTCCAGTAGAACAAGGGATTTTATTTGAATGGGTTTCTGATAGATACCATACATCTGAATGTGCAACCCTGAAGCTATACACTGAGTATACCAAACATTATGAACACCTTCCTAATATAGTGCCAAACATTAGGAACAGCCCCCACCCATTTTTGCCCTCAGAACAGCCTCAATTTGTTGGGGCATGGACTCTACAAGGTGTCGAAAGCGTTCCACAGGGATGCTGGACCATGTTGACTCCAATGCTTTCCACCCACAGTTGTGTCAAGTTGGCTGGATGTCCTTTGGGTGGTGGACCATTCTTTATACACACAGGAAACTGTTGAGAGTGAAAAACTCAGCAGCGGTGCAGTTCTTGACACAAACCAGTGTGCCTGGCACCTGCTACCATACCCTGTTCAAAGGCACTTACATTTTTGTCTTGCCCATTCATCCTCTGTATGGCACACATACACAATTCATGTCTCAATTGTCTCAAGGCTTAAACATTTTTTAACCGGTCACCTTCCCTTCATCAACACTGATTTGAAGTGGATTTAAGTGACCTGGATTCAACTGGTCAGTGTATGTCATGGAAAGTGTTCATAATGTTTTATATACTCAGAGTAGATACTATGTTAATGTTGGGTATGAACTGACTGTAAAGTATGGCGTGTGTGTGTTTGGAGGGGGAAGTACATATCCATGGAGTTATCCATATCTGGCAAGCCTGGGTAAGTTCATAATAATTAAAAAGTGTAACTGTCTATTGGTCTAAAGCCGGCCACTAGGGGCAACAGTGAGCTCTGTTACCTTCAATTAGGTTTCAGTTTTGCTAGGGCGTTGTGGACTGGGATGGGCGTAAACATTTGCCTCTGATTCCTAAGGTTTCAAGTTCGAATCTAGCGATAGAAAGTTGTTTTTGAGGGCCTCCCGAGTGGCGCAGCTGTCTAAGGCACTGCATCGAAGTGCTTGAGGCGTCACTACAGACCTGTGTTCGATTCCAGGCTGTATCCCAACCGGGAGTCCCATAAGGGGCTTTACTTGCCTCATTGCGCTCTAGCGACTCCTTGTGGTGGGCCGGGCGCCTGCAGGCTGACTTCGGTCGTCAGTTGAATGGTGTTTCCTCCGACACATTGGTGCGGCTGGCTTCCGGCAGGCGGGTGTTAAGCAGGCGGGTGTTAAGAAGCGTGGTTTGGCGGGTCATGGTTCGGAGGACACATGACTCGAACTTCGCCTCTCCCGAGCATGTTGGGGAGTTGCAGTGATGAGACAAGATCGCAATTGAATCGCAATTGGACATCACGAAATTGAGGCAGTAATAAATAATAATGTATTTGAGATTTTTTTTTTAAGCCTATCCCAAACTTTAACCTTTACCTTAACCATTCGGAGTTATTGCATAACCTTAAGCTTTCGGAGTTAATGCTTAAACTTACCTCTAACTTTATTCAGAGTTAATGCCTAAACCTAACTCTAACCTTATTCAGAGTTAATGCCTAAACCTAACTCTAACCTTATTCAGAGTTAATGCCTAAACCTAACTCTAACCTTATTCAGAGTTAATGCCTAAACCTAACTCTAACCTTATTCAGAGTTAATGCCTAAACTTAAACACCAAGAAATATGGATGAACGTAGAATTCTGACGTGAGACTGTGAGAGCTAGTTGAAAGGTTGTTTTAAATGTTCTCCTTGAAGTCAGTTTTTGTGTGGGGTAATTTTAGTGTGCCCTTGTTGTGACGCTCCTCTCACAGGCATGAGGTGCCCTCGTTTAAAAATCCTTTTATTTCTCTCCTCTTTTTATTCGGTTAATTTCTGTCCCTCTCCCTAAAGTAGCTCCTAATTAATGCAACTGTCATTATATATTTTCTAACAGACACACACACGTACGCACATAGTCACCCGAGCACACACACACCCCGTCGTTCCCAACACACTATTTGTCTGTCTTCCTTTAAATCCTGCTCTTCTTTCCATTTCTCCCTCTGTCTCTACCTCTTTGTTCTCCTGACTCATGAGCTGTGTGGCTGAATGTGAAGGAGCAGGATGACACAACTCTCTGAAAGAGCCTCCTTGGTGTTCAGCTCTGCTGAGCACTGCCTCTTTAAAAAAAAAAAAAGCAGTCAGGCTGCACAGTCCCACACCCCTTTGCAAAAACTTTGTGAGTTTATGACTCTGCCATTCCGTCTGTGTGCGTGTGCATGTGCGAGTGTGAGTGCGTGCATGGGTGGGCATCTTAATTGGGATCCTTCAGTTGTATCTGATGTTTTCCCTCTGTCTTTGGAGTGTTTGAGTTGAACAGCTTAATGAAATCAGAGTGAGGAATGCTGCTCCCTCACTAGTCATATTACTCCCACCTGGGCTGTGTGTGTTCTCAGATAATATTAACACAAAGAACACAACATTTTTTCTATGAATAGATGAAGAAAATTGTCTTGATAGCTAAACACTGTAGATGTTTGTGAGTGTCTATGTGATGTTTGTGATAGACTGCCTTGAGGACGGACACAAGTACGCGTGAGTGAACACGCACATTTACATTTTAAAGCAGATACACTTATCCAGAGAAATTGGGGTTAAGTGCCTTGCTCAAGGGCAACATGACAGACTTCACGTCGCCTGCTTGGGGATTTCGAAATGCACGCACGCACGCATGCACGCATGCACACACTCCTCCCCCACACACACACGCACGCGCACACACACAACAATCTCTGAAAAAAAGGTAACACCACCCCGGTGCCATCCGTAATTCCTAGGCACCTAATTACAGGACACTTTAAGAGGGGAAATGACTTAATTCTGCCATCGGGTTCCAGGATAATGATTACATTTCAGTAAATTAAGAGGATCTGATTACAGCGACCATATTGACCCTTCCCCTTTTGCTGACAGACATGGGGAAAGAAAGAGAGAGACTGAAATGGGCTGACACATAAGTGTGGATTGAGTCCTTTACCCTGGCCCCCTTCTCTCTACCTCTTTCACTCTCCCCCCTTCTCTCTCTTCCTCCCTCTGTCGGAGTGGTGGTAGCCACCTAATTATTTGTTGGCTACAGGACAGGTAATTATTTTATTAAGGCATGCCGACAAACCCAGCCAGCGTCAGAGCCGGAGCCCGAGCTCGGCTAGCCTCTGAGAAACGCTCCCTCTGACGTAATCTCTGGCACCTTAATATATGGTAACATAAAAATACATTTATCTGCATATTTTTACATGAAAGTAGCCATCTGTCTTGGGTTTTAATAATTTTCTCCTAAAATCGTGACAGAAAGTCATAAATTACCTGTTACGCAGAATAACATTTGCTCTCTTATCTTTTCTCCTGTGATCTATTTAAAAAGTGATTAATTTGAGAGTGGGCAGAGGAGAGTTGGGGAGGAGGAGAGCTCGATGGTTGAGCCTGTGAAAAGATTAGCTTCATGTCCAGAGTTGGGACCTTCATGTGTCCGCTGGAGAGTTTGGTCTAGTGTTTTTCTGAAATATCAGCAGGTTGACATTTATTGTCATGAGTCTTGCCCTGGAGGCAGAACTGAGAAGTTTCTGCTAGATGGTCTAGCTGCAAAGTCATAGTTGGCTATATCGTTAAAATTCATGAAAACAAAGAATAGCTTTTGGACTTAATTTAAGGTTAGGCATTAGGGTTAGCAGTGTGGTTAGGGTTACGTTTAAAGTCAGATTTTAATTATTTGTGGCTCTGCCAGCTAGTGATCACTCTGCAGTGCTGCCTCCAGTACACAAGTCATCCCAATAAATGCCAACCTGCAAAGTATCATGTGTTGTTGGAATGTCATATGTAAATGTATCTAGAGCCACAGAGTTGTTAACAATAATACCAACTGTTAGCTACGCTGCAATCTTTGTGAGGAGGTGAGAAACAGAGTGTTAGAGGTTGTCAGACTGGTATTTTCACAAAGTATGGAGAAGTCAAATATAGCCCCGTTTTTTGGGGGATTGCTTATGTAGAAATCTGAAATTGTCAAGGTCTATGATGAGGGTCTTGGATGTAAGTTTGTACATGTACCTTTTGTGAATGATTGAAAGAGAAAATAGAGAGTAATCTTTCTGTATCGCTCAGTTCTTCCAAGGTGCACGAAACAAAGGCCAAGCTAAAAACGTAACTACCAAGCATGTAACAATTTGTTCTGCTTTCTGGAAGACTCGAGAAGAATTGGACTTGAACAAAATGTCTCTCTTTCTTGTTAAATGTACGCACTGCACTGCATGTTGGGTTGAAAGGAGTTTTGTAATTCAAAATCTTTCCCTGGTGGTTTGAAGGCTGTAGTGGGGTGTCAGTAGACAGACATACATGTACAATATTTTCTGACATTCCCACAGACCCGCTTCAAAGAGAATAAATCACAAAAATACTCCAGTTAAAATCACTCATTTCCATAAAACGCATAATGCTGGATTTTGTGACAGAACTCTGAGTGGGAGGTTTCACTCTCCAAAGAACACTCAACCTTCCAGGTGCACCACTCATTATTTTGTTGCAGAGAGAGAGAGGGAGAGCTGGAGGTTTAAAAAAAAACATTATTCAAATAGTGTTTTGACCTCAGGTCCTTTACCATGAAGTTGCTACACCCACTGAGAGTGATGGCCTCTGTTATATTGGGCCGTGACCAGTGCTTGAGAGAGAACTGCTTTTGTTTGACATGATGAATGCCGGGAGCTCCAAGGCCAAATGTGTCAACGAGGTGACAAGCTGCTGTGATACACCACCGATGACATCACTGATAGAGTCGCCATGGAAACACTCATTGACCAGGTCACTGAAAATATTTCTAAAATGGTGGATGATACACACATAAGCACATACACACAAGCACACAGTGAGAGAAGGTTTCATGGTAATTGAAGTGTGGGCGTTTGATAAAAGTTTTAGATGATACTCCAGTCATTACAAGTGTTCTATGCTCTCTCCCTGCTGTCATCAAACAGAAATGAAAGAGAAAAAAAAAGAGAGATTTCTTGCTTCCCGATACGATACGGTCTAATCAGCCTTCGGCGCCTTAGTGTTATGGTCCACTTCATTCTGGTGAGGAGTGCTTGTGATCTGGTTTGTGTGTATGTGCGTGCAGGGGCGTCATGCACCCATAAACATCTGAGGGGGCACAAAGTACGTGAGGATGGCTGGGGGCATAGGGACCACAATGGAAATGAGTCCCTGACTTTTAAAAATCGTTGTACTGTCTACATAGATTTTATTTGTCAGCCAAAAAGAAATACATCTATCAATCAATCCAAATTGTGCAGCGGCCATTTCATGAAAGAGACATCTGTTACAAAACACCAAAACATTTAATTTTTGAGTTGGTCCCCTCCTCCTGACTGGTGGTTATTTTTTTAAAGAAGCTAAATATGCTTCTCTGTATCTATGTGAAAATCTGGGTAAAAGATTGAAAGTAATGTAAGTCTTATTCAGTACATTTACTTAGTGCTTGCTTTTTAAAGTTTACCAACCCTTCCCAGCAGGACTTCCCACTGGGCAAAAACTGGTTGAATCAGTGTTGTTTCCATGTCATTTCAACCAACAAATTGAATGTGATGGCAATGAATCAACGTGGAAAACTAATTGGATAAAAAAAAAATCATCAACGCCAGGGAATTTAGCCTTTTTTTCACCCAACTTTGAACCTAAATCCAATGACATGGTGAAATGTTTTGTTGAATTCACGTTAGTTGGCAACTCAACCAAATCAAAATCAAATTAGAATTTGAACTTTATTCTAGTCAAGGCAATCCTATTAAACTATTGCTGTACATATACTATTCTACCCTATGTCGTTTTCAGATATAGTGCATTCGGAAAGTATTCAGACCCGTTGACTTTTTTTCACATTTTGTTACGTTACAACCTTATTCTAAAATTGATTAAATGTTTTTTTCCCCTCATCAATCTACACAATATCCCATAATGACAAAGCAATTATTTTATGTCTTAAATGTCTTAAATTAAAAACTGAAATATCACATTTTCATAAGTATTCAGACCCTTTACTCAGTACTATGTTGAAGCACCTTTGGCAGCGATTACAGCCTTGAGTCTTCTGTATGATGCTACAAGCTTGGCACACCTGTATTTGGGGACTTTCTGGGGATTTCTCCCGTTCAAGGACATTCAGATTCAGAGACTTGTTCCGAAGCCACTCCTGCATTGTCTTGGCTGTGTGCTTAGGGTTGTTGTCCTGTTGGAAGGTGAACCTTCGCCCCAGTCTGAGGTCCTGAGCGCTCTGGAGCAGGCATTCATCTGTAATTTGCACCGTTCATCAAAATCAAATTTTATTTGTCACATACACATGGTTAGCAGATGTTAATGCGAGTGTAGCGAAATGCTTGTGCTTCTAGTTCCGACCATGCAGTAGTATCTAACAAGTAATCTAACAATTTCACAACAACTACCTTATACACACAGTGTAAAGGAATGAATACGAGTATGTACATATAAATATATGGATGAGCGATGGCTGACCGGCATAGGCAAGATGCAGTAGATGGTATATAGTACATTATATACATGTGAGATGAGTAGTGTAGGATATGTAAACACTATAAATGGCATCGTTTAAGTGGCTAGTGATACATTTAATTATTATTAAAGTGGCTAGAGATTTGAGTCGATAGCCCAACGGCATAGGCAAGATTCAGTAGATGGTATAGAGTACAGTGTATACATTTGATATGAGTAATGTCGGATATGTAAACATTATATACAAAATTGTTTAAAGTGGCTAGTGATACATTTGTTACATCCAATTTAATTTTCTATTATTTAAAGTGGCTATAGATTTAAGTCAGTATGTTGGCAGCAGCCACTCAATGTTAGTGGTGGCTGTTTAACAGTCTGATGGCCTTGAGATAGAAGCTGTTTTTCAGTCTCTCGGTCCCAGCTTTGATGCACCTGTACTGACCTCGCCTTCTGGATGATTGCGGGGTGAACAGGCAGTGGCTCGGGTGGTTGTTGTCCTCTGATCTTTTTGGCCTTCCTGTGACATCGGGTAGTGTAGGTGTCCTGGAGGGCAGGTAGTTTACCCCCGGTGATGCGTTGTGCAGTCCTCACTACCCTCTGGAGAGCCTTACGGTTGTTGGCGGAGCAGTTGCCGTACCAGGCGGTGATACAGCCCGACAGGATGCCCTCGATTGTGCATCTGTAGAAGTTTGAGTGTTTTTGGTGAGAAGCCGAATTTCTTCAGCCTCCTGAGGTTGGAGGCGCTGTTGCACCTTCTTCACCACGCTGTTTGTGTGGGTGGACCATTTCAGTTTGTCCGTGATGTGTACGCCGAGGAACTTAAACCTTTTCACCTTCTCCACTACTGTCCCGTCGATGTGGATAGGGGGGTGCTCCCTCTCCTGTTTCCTGAAGTCCACAATCAACTCCTTAGTTTTGTTGACGTTGAGTAAGAGGTTATTTTCCTGACACCACACTTCGAGGGCCCTCACCTCCTCCCTGTAGGCCGTCTCGTCGTTGTTGGTAATCAAGCCTACCACTGTGCATTCCTCTTGTCCAGATGGGTTAGGGCAGTGTGCAGTGTGATTGCGATTACGTCGTCTGTGGATCTATTGGGATGGTAAGCAAATTGGACTGGGTCTAGGGTGTCTGGTAGGATGGAGGTGATATGATCCTTGACTAGTCTCTCAAAGCACTTCATGATTACGGAAGTGAGTGCTACAGGGGCGATGGTAATTTAGCTCAGTTACCTTAGCTTTCTTGGGAACAGGAACAATGGTGGCCCTCTTGAAGCATGTGGGAACAGCAGGCCAGGGATGCCGTCTGGGCTATGCAACACTTGTATATTGATGAATGTTTAATAATTCAACTTTTGGATTTTGAATTTGGCGCTTTGCATTTCTAGCGCCCCACCACTCCCTAAGTAGTTTTAACAGGTGTGCCTTGTTAAATTTTAATTTGTGGAATTTCTTTCCTTCCTTAATGCGTTTGAGCCAATCAGTTCCATTCTTTTACTTTTAGATTTGTGTCTATTGTTGCGGATTGTTAGATATTACTGCACTGTTGGAGCTAGGAACATTTTGCTACACCTGCAATAACATCTGCTAAATATGTGTATGCGACCAATACGATTTGATTTAATTTGATTTAAGGTCTATTTGACCAAGAAGGAGAATGGCTTCTTGGTTGCTAGTCGTGACGTTGTTAGATTGGGAAACAGTCTGGGCTAGCTAAAGCTGACTTAATTCAATTTTAGATGGTTAGTAGTATTACAGAGAAAAACAACATTTTTGTATTTATTTATTTTTTAAACTGGACAAATCTGAGGCGGCATGTGCCCTGTACCCCTTATGGGCATGACGCCTTTGTGTTTGTGTGTTCTGAATGGCGGAAATTAGCATATTAAAAACTTTCATCACTTTAAATCATGCTGACTCAGTGCGTTTATCGTTTTAACCATCAACACTGAGTCTAGGTCTAGAGGTGTACTCTAGACCTAGACTGCAACATATGTATACTTCATGCAACTAATGAGCCCCTATCCACACAGCGCCAGCACAACTGTGCCAAAAACACAAAACAGACAGAAAAAAATCCCTACTTAAAGCAAATCAAAGCACTTTTGTTTAAATGTAGAGAGATGAGAAGGAAAGATGAAAGGAGGAAATGAAGAACGACAGAGGGAGAGACTCCCATTTGTGCCTGTTCATCCACAAGAGGAGAAGAAATGGCAGTGTTTAAATACGTTATTTACATGTCCTGTTGTTACTGTTACTCTACCTCCCTCCTGGATGCTCACTAATGATGAGAGCTTAGGGAAGATAGACTTAACCAGGCAGTTGGGGGGCTAGGGGGCCAAAGCAGGAAGTGCAGGGGCTGGGGGACAGTGAGGGGCATTGGGGGGGCAAAGGGCTGAAGCAGGAACCCCAGGGAGGATAGAATATGGTTATTTTCCTTCCTTCATGTTTCTATGCTCTGTCTTTCTCTAACTATCTTTCTCTCGAGCATTGGACAAACAATGGGAGGAGAGAAGACACAATCTGATTAAAACATGAGAGGGAGAAGAGGAGCAGAGAGGGACAAGAGGAATGAATAAAGCAAGGGACGAGGACAGAGGAAAGGAGAGAGGGAAAGAGAGGGACCACTGCCATTTATTTATGCATGCATGCATATGTGTGGCATCCGTTAACCGTCGGAGCTGCTAAATTAAACGTTCCTGCCAAATGCGTCGGCCCTCCACTCTCTAGGAGTGGAATTTAGTCAAAGCCATCACAATCTGTAGCAAATCATCAGCACACAGCAACAAATCAAGTTATAGGCAAGACCCTCCACACACACAGCACAGAACACACTAGTAGCATGAATCTAACATCTACCTAGTCCAGTCTAACTGATCTGGACTCTTCAGCCTTATGCGGACACTAGACTATTGAAGCTAATCATGTACAGTATAGTTCTCCGTGATTTTGTCTGGAAGTTGAATCGGTTGCGAGTGAAATGCCTTCACATCTCGGTGGAAGGAGTCCAAGCTGAAGTGCACTGCTTATATGCCCTTGGATAACATGCCTTTGTCATAGTCCAATTAATGTGATCCAATGTTACTTCTCAACATAGTCCGATTACTGTAGTCGGTGTGTTCATGAGTCCCTTTAAACACGCGCTAACAGCACACGCTACACAAGGTGCCGTTTCCCGGACGATGCATCGCTGACAGGATGTGACCTCACGCCGTCTGACTTCATATCCTTCACTCGGGGAAACCACTATGTCTGCGTGACGGAGAGCGGGATGGTTGGATGAAACACATGCATCGTAATGGGCAGAGCATTATTAAACACATTTGCCTCGAACAGCAAAACCTAAGTGCAGGAATGAATGCCTCCTATGTTCCCATTATGTTATTGAGGTGAAGGAACGCGTTGATTATGACACTGCATGTTAAATGAGATCTGAAAAGGCCTGGAGGGTGAAAAGTCTCATTCCTTCTCTTCTTTCTGTTTGGTCAAATCTTAGGAAGCAACGGTCAATGGTTGTATGGTGGTTGTGTGTCCTGCGGCGTTATGTGTGATGATGTGGGGCGGCACACTTTTGCTACTGTAGTCACTGATCTTAGTGACACTGATCACAGCTTGACAGCTGGGGAGGGAAACGAGACCCTTAAAGAGGGAACGCATTCACAGACCGTGAACATTCATCTCCACCGTCACCACGCTCAGCGACCGTGAACGCTCACCCATCTGCATGGTCAGTAGCCACACCAGTGTGTGAGAGCATCAACAATATGTGTTCCACGGATCAACGGTCCGCCTTATGTTTCCAGAGCCACAGCCTGAATTAATGTTAGGGGAACTTGTCTCTCTGTCTGTCTGTCTCGTGTGTCTCTCTCGCTCTCGCTCTCTCTCTCTCGCTCTCGCTCGCTGGCTGGCTGTGTTTATCTGAATGCTCTCGTGTCCCTAGTAGCCAGGCTCTGAATTGTTCTTTTAGTGTTAACCGCTTGTAGCCATGGGTGGCAGTAGGCATGTCTGTGGGAGATGTGGTGCCGCTTCAGTTTCGTCACTATCACAATATGGCCTTATCAGCCTCTCCATCATAGGAAATTAATTTGAACCTGTGGACAGCGGAAGAGGGAAGGGGCAGGTGTGGGGAGTGCAGATGATCCCTGGGAGATACGGATGATGGGTAATGGACCTGTAGCAGGACTGAGGCACCATGGGTACATGGTCCATCTCACTTATCAGTCAGGGAGCTAAATACAAGGCTCTCTCTATCTCTCCCTGTCTCTCTATCACTCTGTCCTATTCTGTCTGTCACTGTCTATCATTCTCTGTGTCCCTGTTCATGTCTTTTATGTTTTCTCTCTCTGTTTTCAGTGGGTTGTTATGTACATTATTACTGCCCTACTCAGTATTCTGTAGGTTTAGTATCAAACAAGGATCGTTCCAAAAGCACTGGCAATTGCCACAACATTCTCAGAATTGTGCCCATTCAGTAGAATCCATTTCTAAAGGAGACGGAAAGAGGGAGAGAGGGAAAGGAAGAAAGTGGAATAGATATAAAGAGATAAATATATAGATAGATATAGAGAGAGAGTGGGATATAGATAATGGGATATAGAGAGAGCGATAAAGAGAGTGGGAAATATAGAGAGGGATATAGAGTGGGATATATATATATATATAGAGAGAGATATAGGGAGAAGGAGAGATATAGATAATGGGATATATATATATATATATATAGAGAGAGAGGGAGATAGAGATATACAGAGAGGGAGAGAGGTAGAGAAAAAATATAGATAGCTTGATTGGGCAAACTCGGGGGCGATTGTTCTGCCCAGACTGGGCACTGCAGGCAAGCAGCAAATAAGTTGGACCAGTGTCACTCCAAACTCGTCTCCCAGCCCACTAGCCTGCCTGCCTGTCTGCTTGCTTGCTTGCCTGCCTGCCTATTTGCCTGCTTGTCTCTCCGCCTGACTGCCAGCTACACAACTCAGTGCACCGTAATACAGATGATCAATTTGGCTCTATAATTATCTCTCTCTCCACCTTTCTCCCTCTTTTACTCTCTTGCTTCAGAATCTCAATTATTTCCACAATTTATATGTTCTAAAACCTCCTTCAGTGAAACAGGATTATATTAGAACAAATACTCCTTTTGCCCTTATACTCAGGCTTCAAAACTGTAATGAAACGCTCTGTATGTGCTGCTGTTTATAGAGCGTAGTTAAATTCACACCTTCCAGTTGCTGATTAAATGAGATAGGAATCAGCCTTTGCCTCATTATTTCACCCTGGTGTTACATTGAAACAATCTATTTTTCTCTCAATACAGTCCAAAAATGTTTAACTAAGAATATGCATGTTCCTCCATCCTTCTGATGTTAGCCCCTCTTCATCCTTTCTTCTGATGTTAGCCCCTCTTCATCCTTTCTTCTGATGTTAGCCCCTCTTCCCAGTGCTCTCCTGTCAGTTCCTCCCACTCTGCACCAACCAACCCACACCACTCTGCACCACACCAACCTACACCACTCCGCACCACACCAACCCACACCACTCTACACCACACCAACCTACACCACACCAACCCACACCACTCTACACCACACCAACCTACACCACACCAACCCACAACACTCTACACCACACCAACCTACACCACACCAACCCACACCACTCGACACCACACCAACCTACACCACACCAACCCACAACACTCTACACCACACCAACCCACACCGCAGCAACCCACACCACTCTACACCACACCAACCCACACCTCTCTACACCACACCAACCCACACCTCTCTACACCACACCAACCCACACCTCTCTACACCACACCAACCCACACCGCTCTACACCACACCAACCCACACCGCTCTACACCACACCAACCCACTCCGCTCTTCACCACACCAACCCACTCCGCTCTACACCACACCACCCCACACCACTCTACACTACACCAACCCACACCACTCCAACCCACACCACTCTACACCACACCAACCCACACCACTCTACACCACACCAACCCTCACCGCTCTACACCACACCAACCCACACCGCTCTACACCACACCAACCCACACCGCTCTACACCACACCAACCTCACCGCTCTACACCACACCAACCCACACCGCTCTACACCACACCAACCCACACCGCTCTACACCACACCAACCCACACCGCTCTACACCACACCAACCCACACCGCTCTACACCACACCAACCCACACCGCTCTACACCACACCAACCCACACCGCTCTACACCACACCATTCTACACCACTCTACACCACACCACACCAACCCACACCGCTCTACACCACACCAACCCACACCATTCTACACCACTCTACACCACACCACACCAACCCACACTCCTATACACCACACCACTCTGCACCACACCAACCCACACCACACCAACCCACACCTCTCTATACCACACCAACCCACTCCGCTCTACACAACACCAACCAACACCACTCTACACCACGCCAACCCACACCACACCAACCCACACCACTCTACACCACACCACCCGACACCATCACTCTACACCACACCACACCAACCTACACCACACCAACCCACACCGCTCTACACCACACCAACCCACACCGCTCTACACCACACCAACCCACACCGCTTCACACCACACCAACCCACACCACCCTACACCACACCAACCTACACCACTATACACCACACCACACCAACCCACACCACTCTACACCACACCACTCTCCACCACACCAACCCACACCATTCTACACCACACCAACCTACACCACACCAACCCACACCTCTCTATACCACACCACATCAACACACACCACTATCCACCACACCAACCCACACCACACCACTCTACACCACACCACACCAACCCACACCACTCTACACCACACCAACCCACACTACTATACACCACACCACTCTGCACCACACCAACCCACACCTCTCTATACCACACCACATCAACACACACCACTATCCACCACACCAACCCACACCACACCAACCCACACCACTCTACACCACACCAACCCACACTACTATACACCACACCACTCTGCACCACACCAACCCACACCACACCAACCCACACCCCTCTACACCACACCAACCCACACCACACCCACCCACACCACACCCACCCACACCACTCTGCATCACACCACTCTACACCACACCACCCCACACCTCTCTACACCACACCAACCCACACTACTATACACCACACCACCCGACACCACTCTACACCACACCAACCTGCACCACTCTACACCAACCTACACCACTCTACACCACACCACACCAACCTACACCACACCAACCCACACCAACACACACACCACTGTACACCACACCAACCCACCCCACTCTACACCACACAATTCTACACCACAAAATCCACACTACTCCACTCTACACCACACCGCTCTACACCAATCCATACCACTCTACACCACACCGCTCTACACCACACCAATCCACACAACTCTACCCCACACCACTCTACACCACACCACACCAACCCACTCTACACCACACCAACCCACACCTCTCTATACCACACCACACCAACACACACCCCTCTACACCACACCAACCCACACCACTCTACACCACACCACACCCACCCACACCACTCTGCACCACACCAACCCACACCACTCTACACCGCACCACACCACACCAACCCACACCACTCTACACCACACCACACCACACCACCCCACACCACTCTACACCACACCAACCCACACTACTATACACCACACCAACCCACACTACTATACACCACACCACTCTGCACCACACTAACCCACACCACACCAATCCACACCTCTCTATACCACACCTCTCTATACCACACCACACCAACATCCCTCTACACCACACCAACCCACACCTCTCAAACCACACCAACCCACACCCCTCTACACCACACCAACCCACACCACACCAACACACACACCACTGTACACCACACCAACCCACCCCACTCTACACCACACAACTCTACACCACAAAATCCACACTACTCCACTCCACTCTACACCACACCGCTCTACACCAATCCATACCACTCTACACCACACCGCTCTACACCACACCAATCCACACCACTCTACACTACACCACACCACTCTACACCACACCACACCAACCCACTCTACACCACACCAACACACACCACACCACACCAACCCACACTGCTCTACACCAAGCCACCAAGAGATCAGCACAGGTCAAGGAGAGGGGTCAGCAGCAATCAACAACAAAAGCCATAACCACTCTCCTAGGAGGAGGAGAGGAATGAGAGGAGAGAAAAGAGAGGAGAGGAGCCCTAAGCAGCCTCTTAGCGGACCTGCTGTGTCATCCAATCCCACTCCACGCGAGGTGAGTGGGGAACACAAGCACAGGTCAGAGGTCAGAGAAAACTCAAAGATTCATGAAAAGAGAGCAGGTCACACACACACTTACACTATCATACCGCACTCTAGCATACCTACATGTGTGTGTTAGTGGATGGGGTGCATGTATATAGACATACACAAATACCAATTGTATCGTCCTGGAATCTCATATTTGTCTGTCTGTCTGTCGGGAAAGGTGACTGACATCCCCAGAGGGACTCTGGTTGCCATGGAGCTGAGATCAGAGAAACAGAGAGTGAACTTTGCTTTAGAGTTGAGACAATAGAGGGGGGTCGGAGGGGGAGAGAGAGAGAGGGAGCGTAAGATACAGATAGAGACCACAGGAGGTTGGCGCCACCTTAATTGGGGAGGACAGGCTGGTGTGTAATTAGTGGAAGGGCATCACATACATCAAACACGTGGTTTCCATGTGTTTGATGCCATTCTATTAGCGCCATTCCGGCCATTACTATGAGCCATCCTCCCCTCAGCAGCCTCCACTGATAGAGATAGAGATAAAGAGACAGTGAGAGAGAGGAATAGAAAGAGAAAGTGGAGAGAGGGCAATAAAGGTGACATTTTAAAGATAGTACAGACTTTATTAATGCAGACCCTGAATCCGGACCTGGATCAAAGGCGATAGGAAGAGCTGGGTGTTTGGGGGGTATTACTGCTGGTAATACCCCCAAAACAGGGGATGTCATAAGGACATTCACAACGTTCCCATTAGGTCCCTTAAAAGGATTTTGGCAAGAAGTTATCCGTGGAACATTCAATGATCAAAAGGGAACGTTACATGGTGGTCAAGGTGACGTGGCATGATGGCCCCAAGGGAATGTTCTCTGGGGAACCTTTGTCTAGTTCTCTGTAAGTTCCCAGGACGTCACTGAGAACCATTTTGGGATGTTCTAGAGATGTTGTGTCATGGTCCCCTGGAGGTTTTGTCACATGGTCCCAAACCATTATAAGTAAAGTAATGAAGGCGATTTTAAGGTAAGTGGTACGCTGTTCAGCTAATATGGTGTAAAGTATTTCATCAATTAAAATGACCCTACCTGGGATTATTCTTTCTGCTGCCCCACAAAGTCTGTAGAAATTCAGAAGTCCCCAACAGATTCATTACCTATAATACATCTTTGCACTGCTATTTTATTTATCAGTTATCATTGATTTCATTTACTTATTTCAGCTATTTGAGTTTGAGTTTTCAGTATAGTTGTCTAATGTTGGTAGGGCATATTATTCTGTTTGAATGTTACTCTTTTAATTTTACTCTATGATAAATATGTACAGTACCAGTCAAAAGTTTGGAGACACCTACTCATTCCAGGGTTTTTCTTTATTTAGACTATTTTCTAAATTGTAGAATAGTAGTGAAGACATCAAAACTTTGAAATAACACTATGAATCATGTAGCAACCCAAAAAGTGTTAAACAAATCAAAATATATATTATATTTGAGATTCTTAGCCAGTCCATATTATGGCAAGAACAGCTCAAATAAGCAAAGAGAAACGGCAGTCCATCATTACTTTAAAGCATGAAGGTTAGTCAATATGTTTCTTAAAGTGCAGTCTCAAAAACCATCCAGCACTATATGATGAAACTGGCTCTCATGAGGACCGCCACAGGAAAGAAAGACCCATAGTAACCTCTGCTGCAGAGGATAAGTTCATTAGAGTTAAATCCACCTCAGAGTTCAGCCCAAATAAATGCTTCACAGAGTTCAAGTAAGTGTCACGAATTCCGCCGAAGTCAGTCGGCGGAATTCGGGAGGCGTGCGGCGGTCAACGTCAACGGTCTTCTAGCTACCGCCGATCCACTTTTCAATTTCTGCTTGTTTTGTCTTCATTATACACACCTGGTTTCTATTCCCATAATTACATGTTCCTTATTTAAACCCTCTGTTCCCCCCCATGGTTTTGTGCGTGTTTGTTCATTGTAAAGTTGGTCTATATAGCGTGTTGTATTTCTACTACTTGGAATTTTGTAGTTTGAGTAAAGATACGTGACTACTCATCTCTGTTGTCCGCTTTTCATGCTACACACAGACGCTTTGACAGTAAGAGACATATCTCAACATCAACTGTTCAGAGGAGACTGTGTGAATCAGGCCTTCATGGTCTAATTTCTGCAAAGAAACTACAACAATAACAAGAACAGACTTGCTTGGGCCAAGAAAGACGAGCAATGAACATTAGACCGGTGGAAATCTGTTCCTTTGGTCCGATGAGTCCAAGTTAGAGATGTTTGGTTCCAACCGCCGTGTCTTTGTGAGACGCAGAGTAGGTGAACGGATGATATCCATATGTGTGGATCCCACCGTGAAGAAGAGGTGTGATGGTGTGGGGGTGCTCTGCTAGTGACACTGTCTGTGATTTATTTAGAATTCAAGGCACACTTAACCAGCAGGTCTACCACAGCATTCTGCAGTGATACGCCGTCCCATCTGGTTTTCCCTTAGTGGGACTATCATTTGTATTTCAACCGGACAATGACCCAACACACCTCCAGGCTGTGTAAGGGCTATTTTACCAGGAAGGAGAGTGATGGAGTGCTGCATCAGATGACCTGGCCTCCACAATCACCCAACCTCAACCCAATTGAGATGGTTTGGGATGAGTTAGACCGCAGAGTGAAGGAAAAGCAGCCAACAAGTGCTCAGCATATGTGGGAACTCCTTCAATATTGTTGGAAAAGCATTCCAGGTGAAGCTGGTTGAGAGAACGCCAAGACTGCAAAGCTGTCATCAAGGCAAAGGGTGGTACTTTGAAGAATCTAAAATATAACATGTATTTTGATTTGTTTAACACTGTTTTGGTTACTACATGATTCCATATGTGTTATTTAATAGTTTGATGTCTTCACTATTATGTAGAAAATTGTAAAAATAAAGAAAAACCCTTGAATGAGTAGCTGTGTCCAAACTGTTGACTGGTACTGTATCTAAAAAATGTTTTATTGTCATAATAGTTTTTCGTGAGTTTATTTTTAACAGAGTCGAGATTTACTTGGAAATGCAAAGTGAAGGAATAGAGGTGAAATCAGTCATTGACACAGACATGGTGGCGTAGCAGGAAAATGGGAATCCCAGGTGAATAATAATTACTGGATGAATAAATATACACAATATAATAATGTACAGAATGTCACAGGGTGTCAAATATGTACGTTGAATACCCTATGTTCAAAGTACTCTTTGTGTGGGTGTCCCTGCCATTGCCAAAAGACAAAGCGCTGTGAATGGATCAACGGTGCACCAATCAAGGCTTAATGGGCTTGACAACAGTAACAAGGCGGATGTGTAATGAAATTAGGGTGCCCTGGGACTTTTCTTGCTCAGGAACAAGCTGAGTAGTTGACAAAAACCTCCAAGGGACCATGATGCAACATCCGAAGAAGGTCTTAAAAACTGCCCCGGGACAAACCGGGAACTAGACAAAAGCTACAAGGGACCATGACAGAACGACCTGACGACTCCAGGCGACCATTTTGTGACGTTCTGGGGACGTCCTAAAGACCACCACCTGAAGTACAGTTTGTACCAGCGCCATGCATACAACCTCTCTATTTCCTCCATTAACATCTGACGTAGGCAATGCATGCTGCTTCAGTGAATGATTCATTCCAAAGATGTCTGGGATTATAATAGAATGTGTGACCTGCTTTATTTTTCATTCAGTCACATAACAGTTCTGGGAATCAGAAGCTATTAGTCATCACAGTACCTGGTGTCAATAGCAAGGATTGGTGGCTGACTTAACTATAGCTTAGGGCAATGTCTTTGCGTGGGGGTCATTGGGTTGGGTTGGGAATAGTGGTAAAGTATAAAGGGGACAGGTGGAGTTAGATGATGAATGTGTGTTTGTCAGTGTGTGAGTGTTCGTGTGTATCTGGGTGTCACCCTGTGGTCCAGCCACGCCTGTGATCTCTGAGGCCTCCTTCTGGAGAAGGTCCATGTGTGTGTGTCTGGCTGTGGGCCAAGCTGGCCCCGGATGAGAGGGCCACAGGGAACAGATGTGTTTGTGCGTGTGTATGTAGTGACACTAGCAGATGAAAGGAGAGTAGACCTGTGTTCAGCTAGGCTGGAGAACAGAGGAGCAGCGTGTGTGTTAGTGCTAGCTAGGTAAGTGTCGTGGGTGTTTGTGGTACAGCGCAGAGATTGTTCTCTGTTAAGAGTGCTGAGTGTTCTGTGTGATTCTGAGAGAGAGAGAGACCTGGTGTCTGTCACCATAGATATAACATTTATACTGAGTTGTCTTCAGGTGAAGGTGTAGCACGCGGCGGATTTAAGAGGTCAGAGATCAGCGGAGCTGTGGAAAGCCTTAGACAGTTGGACACTCCATAAAGCCCCTAAGAGCCAGTCACAGCACGCGTTAACATGACACCGCCAGGACGCAACACACCAGACAGTGACTTGCTAAATCTCTGACACACACACACACACCTCCAGGAGGATGGTACCTAATCCACTGGAATAGAGCAGGATCAAGGCTAGTCACAGTCTCCCCAAAGACTTGGGAGCATCCAGGAGTAGCCCCGGAGTTATCCCCATGAGAGAGGGGACAGAAGGAAGACTTGAACAGGTAAACAGGGTGGTACATGGACATTACCAATAAAAAAAGAAAAGAAAATATGAATAATGGTCAAACTAACAGAAGAGGGTTGGGCCCACTAAAGCCAATGACAACTGCGTGCTGTTTTCCACGAATTGTCAAATAAATGTTAACTATTTGGTTGTAATATCATCACCTCTGTAGACTACAAATTTCTGATTATTCCATGCAAAACAATTGCGCACATTAAGCTCTATCATCAGAGTTATACAGCAACATGCTTTCATGATCAGTAAACATCAATCATGTCGTTTCAGATACATGAGGGTAGCCTCACCATATCTCTCAATATTGGTATTGGAACCATTGTTGGATTTTTGAGTGGTACAAAATAAAAGTGAACTATACCTGACAAGTATGAGTAGTTTAGGTTAATTTCCCCATCCTTTGTTGGCTCTGACTGTTAAGCAGCATAAGGGTGCATTTGCCGATGTACTGTTAGCTGATAATATTTTCTAGAAACTTTGTACAGCTAAACATGTAGTGGTAAGTAGACCTAATGCACTTGTTTCAACATTGTTTTTAAGAGTGTTAAATCACAATTGCTGCTGACAGACATTGATTGATGGACCACGGCTAGCTAGCTCACGTCAATATGGCTAGCTAGCTAACAGCAGATCCCGTCAATATGGCTAGCCAACTAATAACAGATCACATCAATATGGCTAGTTAACAAGCTAACTTTCAGGGGATAAACTAAATGGCTATATCCAAATAGACAGAGGACTCCGCAATGCCAAACAAAAAAGGGGAGGGAACTGCTGTGAAGTGAAAGTCTCATACATTTCTCTTTTAAGCACTTTAGACAGTGTTTTTCACTTCCTCTCTGTTTCCCCATGTCTTTTCTGATACCTAAAATGACTTTTTCTCCTCAGGTTTCTGCAGACAGGACAAATATGCAGTAAATAAAGCTGTGAACATGTGGCTGTTAGAACAGCCATACAGTAGAGAAAATAGAGAACAGGTTGGGTCAGAGTTGATCTCATAATGGGAGAGTGCTGAGAGAGAACATGTGTAATCATACACAAGAACAGCACTTTAGTTCCAGAAACACAAACACCAAAGGATCATGGTCATTGTTGCAGTCTTTTATTACTTTATATTTTTTTACCTCTGTGGAGCTCCTGGCACTTTCTCTCTGTCAACATGATTATTAGACTTGCTACTTCCAGGATCGTGTTTAGAAAAATCTGTTTGATACACACTCACAGGCACATGGATTTCCACACTTCTCAACAGCAACAACAGAGACTGATTCAAATCTAAGTCATGTTCTCTACCTCCCTGTTTAGGAAAGGACAATCAATAAGACACTACTTGAACACACAACAGCAGAAGTTACATTGTGACCAACACCTGGAATCTTTATGAACAGTTATAAAGGCAACCTGGTCATGGGGAGGGTGGCAATGGTACAATATCCATGACATGATTATCCATGATTATAGGTCAATCATCCAAATAGAGCTCCATGAGGATTCCACCCAGGTAGTCCAGTCCCCTTCCCCATCCCTGACCTCAATGGACCCACAGCCAATCAATGCTTGACAGGACACAGCAAGGTAATCTGGAAGAAATCATTATCTACCTCACCTTGTGGCACCATGTGGCTTTGGTACAGCGGGTTGTTCTATTGGAATATAAAGGTCATTTACACTTTAGAGAGAACTGCGGTTCCCTAGTTGTAGCCTCCAGAAAGTATTCATACCCCTTGACTTATTCCACATTTAATTATGTTACAGCCAGGGGTACGGTCCGGTACGGTGTCCCTGAAAAACAATTTATACAACATGCCCAAAAAAAAACTATAGGCTACTACACCGCTATTTAACATTACTGCATATCAGCCGCTTGACAAATTAGTGACTGGAAACCGGGTGGTATACGCTCCAAATTGAATTGTCGTTCGAGGAGAACACTTACATTTTGTCAAAGCGGAGTTGAGTGGCGGAGACGATTGAGGACAGCGCGAGGATGAGTGGCCGAGACCGAGACGCCCGTGGACAACATTGGATGTGTGCATACTCATATTCTTTATCATTGGGTCAGTGTCAATTTTGTTTGTTTTTGGACAATAGTTTCCTCCTCCAGGTTAGACGGACGTCAGATTGTATTTGAGTCCACCACTCACAGATTATTTGGATCAGACAACATCGTTTTTATTGATCTGTTTGTCAGTGTCAGCAGAGCAGGCTACCCTATAATTTTTGTAGAATAAAAAAAGAATTGTGCACTTGGGTGTCCCGTACTTGTAAGAAATTACATTTACTTTCACCCCTGGTTACAGCCTGAACTCAAACACATGTTTTTAGAAATGTTTGCAAATGTATTGAAAATGTAATACAGAAATATCTAATTCATATAAGTATTTACACCCCTGAGTTAATGTTATAATCACTTTTGGCAGCGATTACAGCTGTGAGTCTTTCTGGGTAAGTCTCTAAAGCCGTGTTCACATTGGCGGTGTGAAGTGACTCAAATCCTATTCATCTGCATATCCGATTCGAATCTGTTATTTTTCCTGCTGTCTGAACAGCCAAAAAGCATATTGAATCAGATATTTCACACACAAATCAAATTGGGTCCCTTGTAACTTGCTGATTGGACCGTCAGCAGTCCAAAACAGATTTGAAAAACAAAACTGATCTGAGCATTACGGCCTGCAGTGTGAACAAGGCTTAAGAGTTTTGCACACCTGGATTGTACAATATTATTATAAAAAAAAATATTCAAGCTCAGTTAAGTCGGTTGTTGATCATTGCTAGACAGCCATTTTCAAGTCTTGCCATAGATTTTCATGCCGATTTAAGTCAAAACTGTAACTAGGCCACTCAGGTACATTCGTCATCTTGGTAAGCAACTCCAGTGTATGTTTGGCCTTGTGTTTTAGGTTATTGTTCTGCTGAAAGGTGAATTTGTCTCCCAGTGTCTGCACTTACCTCTATTCAGTTTCTTTGTAAATAAAAAAAACCTCCCTTGTCCTTGCCAATGACAAGCATACCCATAACATGATGCAGCCACCACCATGCTTGAAAATATGAATAGTTGTACTCAATTATGTGTTGCGTTGGATTTGCCCCAAACAGAAAGTGTGTACTCAGGACATAAAGTTTATTTACTTGCCAATTGTTTATTTATTCATTTTTGGGGGCACATCCACCCTCTTCGGAGGACCAAAATAAACTTTGTTTTTACAGCTTTTTAATTACAGCTTTTTATTTTTTTTTGGTACATTCTACACACATTTTACATACATTATATATTTTTTTAATATATATTTTTTTTGCATTAGTTATATAGCAAGAATAAGGTAATTTGATATTTTGATATTCATCTAGATATATGTACGTATACTTTATATATCGTGTTTTCAGTCATAACTGTTTTAGAACATTAGCTTTTAAACCCACCCCTCAGCTACTCTCAGTTCATCCCATCTATCTCCGTAAACCGCCCTCTTATGATTTCCATGTGCCATATATTTTTCAACAGTGCTGTTATGTTGAACATAAATTCTGAATCTGTCTAATCACATAGCAACTTTTAGCAGTTTTACTTTAGTGCCTTATTGCAAAGAGGCTGCATTCAGTACAAGCTTCCATTTTTTTACTCTTTCGTTTAGGTTAGTATTGTAACTACAATGTTGTTGATCCATCCTCAGTTTTCTCCCTTCACAGCCATTAAACTAACTGTTTTAAAGTCACCATTGGCCTCATGGTGAAATCCCTGAACGGTTTCCTTCCTCTCCAGCAACTGAGTTAGAAAGGACGCCTGTATCTTTGTAGTGAATGGGGGTATTGATACACCATGCTCAAAGGGATATTCAATGTCTGCTTTTTTTATTCATACCCATCTACCAATAGGTGCCCTACTTTGCGAGGCATTGAACAACCTCCCTGGTCTTTGTTGTTGAATCTGTGTTTGAAATTCACTGCTAGACTGAGGGACCTTACAGATAATTGTATGTGTGGGGTACAGAGATGAGGTAGTCATTAAAAAATAATGTTAAACACTATTATTACAAACAGAGTGAGTCCATGCAACTTATTTTTTGAGTTGTTAATCAAATATTTACTCCTGAACTTATTTGCCATAACAAAGGGGTTGAAAACTTATTGACTCAAGACATTTCAGCTGTTCATTATTTATCAATTTCAAAACAATTCAAAAAATGTAATTCCACTTTGACATTATGGGACATTGTGCCAGTGACACAAAATCTAAATTTAATCCATTTTAATTCAGGCTGTAACCTAATATTTTTTGGGAAAAAGTAAAATGGTGTGACTACTTTCTGAAGGCACTGTAAATATTCTCTTTCTCTCTCTCTCTCTCTCTGCTCTAGCCATCAGTATATCTCCATCTAGCTGTTTGAAACGCAGAAACACAATTCAATACAACATAAGACAAGAATAAGAACATCAGAACATTATAAGCCATGGATGGGAGCATGCCAAACAACTTTCTCTGAGTTGCAAATTCTGTCTAAATAATAGGTACAGTGAGGGAAAAAAGTATTTGATCCCCTGCTGATTTTGTACGTTTGCCCTTAAAGGGAGTGCTCCTAATCTCAGCTTGTTACCTGTATGAAAGACACCTGTCCACAAAAGCAATCAATCAATCAGATTCCAAACTCTCCAACATGGCCAAGACCAAAGAGCTCTCCAAGGATGTCAGGGACAAGATTGTAGACCTACACAAGGCTGGAATGGGCTACAAGACCATCGCCAAGCAGCTTGGTGAGAAGGTGATAAACAGTTGGTGCGATTATTCGCAAATGGAAGAAACACAAAAGAACTGTCAATCTCCCTCGGCCCGGGGCTCCATGCAAGATCTCACTTCGTGGAGTTGCAATGATCATGAGAACGGTGAGGAATCAGCCCAGAACTACACAGGAGGATCTTGTCAATGATCTCAAGGCAGCTGGGACCATAGTCACCAAGAAAACAATTGGTAACACACTACGCCATGAAGGACTGAAATCCTGCAGCACCCGCAAGGTCCCCCTGCTCAAGAAAGCACATATACATGCCCGTCTGAACTTGTCCTCTGAATCATTCAGATGTTCATTGGCAATCTGGGTGAAAGTGTTGTGGTCAGATGAGACCAAAATGGAGCTCTTTGGCATCAACTCAACTCGCCGTGTTTGGAGGAGGAGGAATGCTGCCTATGACCCCAAGAACACCATGCCCACCGCCAAACATGGAGGTGGAAACATTATACTTTGGGGGTGTTTTTCTGCTAAGGGGACAAGAAAACTTCACCGCATCAAAGAGACGATGGACGGGGCCATGTATCGTCAAATCTTGGGTGAGAACCTCCTTCCCTCAGCCAGGGCATTGAAAAAGGGGTCGTGGATGGGTATTCCAGCATGACAATGACCCAAAACACACGGCCAAGGCAACAAAGGAGTGGCTCAAGAAGAAGAACATTAAGGTCCTGGAGTGGCCTAGCCAGTCTCCAGACCTTAATCCCATAGAAAATCTGTGGAGGGAGCTGAAGGTTCGAGTTGACGTTTGGCAAACCTTAATGACTTGGAGAAGATCTGCAAAGGGGAGTGGGACAAAATCCCTCCTGAGATGTGTGCTAACCTGGTGGCCAACTGCAAGAAACGTCTGACCTCTGTGATTGCCAACAAGGGTTTTGCCACTAAGTACTAAGTCATATTTTGCAGAGGGGTCAAATACTTATTTCCCTAATTAAAATGCAATTCAATTTATAACATTTTTCACATGCGTTTTTCTGGATTTTTTTGTTGTTATTCTGTCTCTCACTGTTCAAATAAACCTACCATTAAAATTATAGACTGATCATTTCTTTGTCAGTGGGCAAACGTACAAAATCAGCAGGGGATCAAATTATTTTTTCCCTCACTGTATTTGTCTCTACAATAGCTGGCAAGTTTCGTCCTTGAGGAGGTATATCATGCCTTGTGTGGCTCAGAAAATGCTTCATAGGCGGCTTGTTTAGTGTCAAAGAATCTAGGCATAAAGTGATTGATCGATCTGCTGAAATGTCCACTATAGTAACAGATAACTTTTGAACAGTGGTATGCTATACACATAGAATGAAACTGAAAGAGACAAAAACTTTCTTTGCTAGACCTTTTGTAATACGTTTCGGTAGGGATGTGCATCTTTCCCTTTCAAGACAACTCGATACACATCTAGATACATGTGCTCCGAAACTTTACAAGAATGTTACGTTTTTGTTTGAAACGATTCGATTCGGTTCGATTAGAGAACGAATCAACGTTATTCTTGTTCAATTATATACGATTCGATGCCCTAACATTTGTTGCATAAACACATTCATATTCCATTCTAAAATAAAATATCCCTGGATCTGTCTGAGGTGACGTGTGTGTGTGTGTGTGTGTGTCTTTGTGGGTATAAATTATGTTTGTCTTTGGTGCATGTACTATGCACTGTGTACTTTGTAGGCACCTGATCTTAGCCATAAGGAGAACTAGGAATCTACCATCCCACTACCACTATCAGATTAGGGAGGGCAATGTAGCCTATGTTTTTTGGTTCTGAAATCACCACCAGCCACCAATTACCTTGTCATTTTTGCAGATTAAGTGTTTGAGCTAGTAATATATCAATATGTATCGTTTACAAATTAGCTATGACGTAGCCACAACTTTGGGTTTCACTCCATCTCAAAATCAAATGGTTTTGACTGTTTGGAAGTTAGGGAGTGATCTAATCTTTTCCTCTCACTTTGGCCATGCAGTGCGCCTCGCAAAAGTGATTGCTGTCCTCGTTATGAAATGATCAACTTTACCATATACACTGATTGTTTAAAGCAAAACTACCAAAACTATTGCTGATGGTGAACCTGACCAATCACAATAAAATTATTGTAAGCCCCATTCAGCAGGTATTGAGCAAAGCTGGGCACAAGTGCGCAATTTTCCTAGGCTACTGATATTACCTGGGGTTGTTCGGCATGCACAATGACTTGTAGATTAATGACTGTCAACACAGTAACATGCAGTTCGACACTGAAGGAGAGGACGCATCAGTTGTCACAAAAGATGAGAGGTATTTTCGGAAGGTAGATAGAATGTAATTTGAGCACAACATTTTAGTGAACCAGGCGATTGATACACTTGCATCTTAAACAATTGAAACGGGAACAGATGCGTATAGGTGATTGTTACATCCCTACTCTTTTGCAAAAAGTTCTGAAAGTAGCGCCCACGAGCCAAAAGAAAAAAGCCCCCCGAAAATTGTGTACTACGATATATGTGCACCACATCATTGCTTTCTCTCTCTCTCGCTCTGCTGTGTGTGATTCTTTGTAGCTGTAGTTCAAATGGCGAGGGTCTGAATCTCATTGGCTGGAACTCAAATTACTTGGGGGCTGACCCACGTGGGGGGAAATGTAGGGAAAATGGCGCAGCTCAGCTTCCAGAAAACAATTGCTTTCAAACTAGGGATTGCGTGGCTAATTTAGGTAAAACAGTAATTCTGCTCATAGATTCTGCATGTATGAACTACACATTGACACATCCAGCCCAAAGCAAAAATACTTACTAGTCGCCAAAGTACCAAAGCATGTCTTTATTAAGGTAGGACAGAAGTCCATCACAGGGGTGCTTCTGTCTGAGAACAAACATCGTCAGTCAACCACCTCTCCAGGGGCCTCTTTTATCAACCATGCGTATATTTCTTACAAAACTCTGCCGTAGGTGGAGATTCTAGGATTTGCATGCGCAACAAATTGTTGGTGTTTATCAAACAGTCGCATGCAATATACATACACATGTTTTCATTGATAAATCAGTCATACTATATTTGTGGATTTGTGAACGCCTGGAAAAAGCCCTCCATTGACCTTTTGTCTTAAAAAAATTGCAAATTTGAGCACATTTCCATAGTGGTGTGGACACAATGTTTTTATATTTTGCAGTGACTTACAGTGCTTATTCTACATTTTGTTGTGTTACACCCTGAATTCAAAATGGATCAAATAATTTCTTTTTCTCAACCATCTACTACAATACACCAATGCCAAACTATCCCTCTCAGTACTGCCTGGTCTGCGCCAAAATGCAAACTCCTTCCGTGTCACGACTTCCACCGAAGGCGGTTCCTCTCCTTGTTCGGGCGGCATTCGGCGGTCGACGTCACCGGTCTACTAGCCATCGCCGATCCACTTTCATTTTCCATTTGTTTTGTCTTGTTTTCACACACACCTGCTTTTAATTTTACTCGTTACTGTTGGGTATTTAACCCTCTGTTTCCCCCCATGTCTGTGTGGGGAATTGTTTGCTGTATGTCGGTGTACGCCGGGTTGTATGTTTTCACCCGAACCTTTTGTATAGCCGTTATTGTGCGGTTTATTGTACTGTGTGCTGCTTTGCTTGTTTTGGGCATTCGTTTTATGAACGCGGTTGCATTTCAGTATTTGCCTAGTAAAGTGATTAGTCCACTCATCTCTGCTCTCCTGCGCCTGACTTCCTCACACCAGCTACACCCAAAGCTTGACATTCCGTTTGAGTTATGTTATATATATTTTTTTTTTATATTGTGAAAGTGAAAACGTGTTTTTAGAAATATTTGCACATTTATTGAAAATGAAATACAGAAATATCGCATTTCCATATCTCTGAGTCAATACTTTGTAGAAGCAACTTTGGTGGTGATTACAACTTTGAGTTGTCTTGGGTATGTCTGAATCAGCTTTGCACATCTGGATTTGGGGATTTTCTCCCATTCTTCCATGCAGATTTCTCAAGTTCCAGTGTTGCTTTGGCTGTATGCTTGAAGTCATTGTCCTGTTGGGATATAAATCTTCAAATCAAATCGTTATTTGCCACATACACGTGCTTAGCAGATGTTATTGCGGGTGTAGCGAAATGCTTGTAAAAGGTGAGGCCCTGAGCTTGTCAACTTTATTATCCAGAGACTGAACATTAGCAAGTAATATACTCTGAAGCGGTGGGTGGTGTGCGCGCCTCCTAAGTCGTACTAGAAGACCACTCCAAGTACCTCTCTTCCACCGGCGTTATTTTGGTTCGGCCTCTGGAATCAGTTCAATTGCCCTGGGGGGTACGAACAAAGGATCCGATTCGGGAAAGTAATATTCCTGGTCGTGATGCTGGTAGTGCTGGTGAGTTACCGCCGCTCTGATATCCAATAGTTCTTCCTGGCTGTATGTAATAACACAAAAACATTTATTGGCTAATAATGTAAGAAATAACATATAAAAAACTAAATACTGCAAAGTTTCCTAAAAGCTAGAAGCACGGCAGCCCTATCTGTCAATGCCATTTTCCTACTTCTACCACCGTCTAAGGTTGTTTGCAGGTTCTCATCAAGGATTTGCCTGTATTTGGCTTCATTCATTTTTCCCTCTACCCTTACCAGTCTTCCAGTCACTGCATCTGAAAAGCATCCCCATAGCATGATACTGCCACCACTTTGCTTCACAGTGGGGACGGGTGATGAGCTGTGCCTGATTTTCTCCAGACATAGCGCTTTGCATTCAGGCCAAAGAGTAACATTTTTGTCTCATCAGACCACAGAATAATTTTGCCCTATGCTTTCAGAGTCTTTCAAGTGACCTTTTGCAAACTCCATGTGTGCTGTCACGTGGATTTTTCTCAGGAGTGGCTTCCGTCTGGCGACTCTCCCATAAAGCCCAGATTGGTGAAGTGCTGTAGAGACGGTTGTCCTTCTGGAAGGTTCTCCCATCTCAGCTAAGGAAATCTGTGGTACTGTCAGTGTGGTCATTGGGTTCTTGGTCACCTTCCTGACCAAGATTCTTCTTGCCCGGTTGCTCAGTTTGGTCGGACGGACAGCTCTAGGCAGAGTCTGGGTAGTTCCATATTTTTTTAATTTCCCAATGATGGAGACCAGTGTGCTCTTGAAAACTTTCACTCTATAAATGGTAGCGAAACGCTTGTACAGAAATTCTCCCTACACAGGCTATTATGTCTCGCTCCTATCTCTCAGCAATACTGTAGCCTACCCATACTGACATAGGCTACCGGTTGATTTACTTTTGAGCATGGTTGACTATTGGATGAGTGATGGACAAATGGTAGCCGAACATTTGTTATATAGTGGGAATAAACCAGTGATGTCAGAAAAGGATAGACATGGCCTGCAGAATGATTCTGATTTAGGCCTACGCTACATGGCCAAAAGGATGTGGACACCCCTTCAAATTAGTGCATTTGGCTATTTCAGCCACATCCGTTGCTGACAGGTGTATAAGAATCGAGCACACAGCCATGCAATCTCCATAGACAAAAATTGGCAGTAGAATGGCCCGCATTAAAGAGCTCAGTGACTTTCAACGTGGCACCATCATAGGATACCACCTTCCCAACAACTCAGTTCATCAAATTTCTGCCATGATAGCGCTGCCTCGGTCAACTGTAAGTGTTGTTATTGTGAAGTGGAAACGTCTAGGAGCAACAATGGCTCAGCCACGAAGTGGTAGGCCACACAAGCTCACAGAATTGGACCGCCAAGTGCTGAAGCGTGTAGCGCATTAAGTCTGTCCTCGGTTGCAACACTCACTACTGAGTTCCAAACTGCCTCATGGCCGAGCAGCCGCATACAAGCCTAAGATCACCATGTGCAATGCCAAGTTTCGGCTGGAGTGGTGTAAAGCTCGCCGCCGTTGGACTCTGGAGCAGTGGAAACGTGTTCGCATAATCAGGCTTCACCATCTTGCAGTCCGAACAGATGAATCTGGGTTTGGCGGATGCCAGGAGAACGCTACCTACCCGAATGCATAGTGCCAACTGTAAAGTTTGGTGGAGGAGGAATAATGGTCTGGGGCTGTTTTTCATGGTTTGGGCTGGGCCCCTTAGTTCCAATGAAGGGAAATTGTGACGCTACCGCATACAATTACATTCTAGACGATTCTGTGCGTCCAACTTTGTGGCAAAAGTTTGGGGAAGGCCCTTTACGGTTTCAGCATGACAATGCCCCCGTACACAAAGCAAGGTCCATACAGAAATGGTTTGTCGAGATCGGTGTGGAAGAACTTGACTGACCTGCACAGAGCCCTGACCTCAACCCCTTTGGGATGAATTGCAACGCCGACTGCGAGCCAGGCCTAATCGTCCAACATCAGTGCCCGACCTCACTAATGCTCCTGTGGATGAATGGAAGAGAGTCCCCACAGCAATGTTCCAACATCTAGTTGAAAGCCTTCCTAGAAGAGTGGAGACTGTTATTGCAGAAAAGGGGCGACCAACTCCATAGTAATGCCCATGATTTTGGAATGAGATGTTCAACAATCAGGGGTCCACATACTTATGGCCATGTAGTGTGTATAACAAAAGTACAAGAAATATATTAGGTGATATGCTGCTTTACGATCTCCTTACCAAAGGCAAATGCATCTGTTTTATCATTAGGTCTACGTTTTAATGTTTTTATTAACCTACCATTATTATAATTTCTGTGCATCAATTTCCCCCAAAATAATTTTTTTTGCTTGCAATTCCATCATGTTCAAAATGGATAAATACCAACCTTTGTGGGAAAACGGGCTTATCCTGTTTGGGCTAAGAGACAGTGTTTCGGAAGTACGGAGAGTCTCACATGCCCAAAGTAAACTGCCTGTTACTCAGGCCCAGAAACTAGGATATGCATATAATTGGTAGTATTGGATAGAAAACACTCTGAAGTTTCTAAAACTGTTAGGAGTATAACATGTCTGTGAGTATAACGGAACTGATATGGCAGGCGTAAAAGAAAATTGAGCTCCCTGTCCATTCTTATCTTTCCCTTTTGAACAATGAAAAGAATAGCTCCCAGATTGCAGTACCTATGGCTTCCACTGGATGTCAACAGTCTTTAGACAAGATTTTCAGGCTAGTAGTTTAAGGAAATCCAGGTGTCCCTCATTGTGGCTGTAGTCTTGTGGCGCACGTGACTGAGGGCCTGAAAACTGAAACTAAACTTCAAACAAAAAACGAATAGAAACACACAAAACTATAATAACCTTGTGCCCAGGAAGCTCAGAGTGAGTGACCATGTCTGGCTTGGTTTCTAGGTATTGAACATAATACATTTCGTCTTAAATTTAGTCATTTATTTACATATTGGGGTACCTGAGGATTGATTAGAAATGTTGTTTGACTTGTTTAGACTAAGTTTATCTGTAATATTTTTAGGTTTCCTATGGCTGTATGTTGAATGAGTGGAACGGGTGGATTACTGAACAAAACGCACCAACCAAACAGAGTTTTTGGAATATAAAGAGGGACTTTATCGAACAAAAACGACCATTCTTTGTGTTCCTGGTACCCGTGGGATTGCAACCAGAGGAAGATCTTCAAAGGTAAGTGATTTATTTTATCTCTATATTTGATTTTGTAATGCGTGTGCTGGTATGAAATATATTTATATGCAGGAAGTATGCGGGGCGCTGTCCTCAGATAATCAAATGCTATGCTTTCGCCGTAAAGCCTATTGTAAATCGGACAATGTGGTTTGATTACCACGATTCTAAGATAAAGAATGGTGTACAACACATGTATTTTCATGAATGTTTTAATATTACTATTTTTGTAATTTGAATTTGGCGCTCTGCATTTCACCGGATGTTGTCGAAGGTGGGGCGCCCCACCGATCAGTAAGTTATGCAAGGTTTGCTGTGTTTTTTGTGCGCAAGCACCTTGATAAATGAGGCCCCAGGAGTCTGATGATAGAACTCCCATCATCCTCTAAAAGTCTAAGCTGTTGTGAGGAGCTAACGTAAGGAATTGTTTTAAGATGTTCATTCCAGGGATCATTTAGCTCTTTGATTTAAATTTCCGGGTCCCTTTAGCTATAAAAATAAGGTTTTGACATGTCTGTCCTATATCTAGGAGATATAAAAAAGTTCAGGAAATATCTTATTTTTTTTGGACACATGTTTAACCTCCTATTTTTGTTGGCACAAAACTACCTCCATACGTCCATTCATTTGTATGGGTTACCTTCAGATGAGTCCCGTAACAGTTGTGAGGGTTGTAGAGCAAAACGGAGAACATCATCGTGTTCGTGAGAGTCTCATCTTTCCATAGAGCAACGATGTCTCATGGTCTGACAAACACCGCTGTAGCTTGGCCAACTTCCACTGCAGATGCGGAAGGCCGACCTAGGTGGATGCAGTGGATATCTCTGGCTTAAACTGAGGGATTTTAATGGGGATTTTTCTATTATGTTACTTAGATTGACACACAGGTGCGTCAGTAGACTCTTCTTAAATGAATAACTTTATTACTACAGTACTACGCCACATGCTACAGAGTTTACGCATGATAATTACCTTAGTAATCCTGATGGAGCTCAAAACAAACCCGGGACCTGTGAGGTAATGTTTTGCTTGACATGTTGTGGGATTAACACAGCAAACAAAGACAGTCTTTGCTATAGGGATGATTTCTCATTACAATTGATGGTCAGGAATAAACCCTGAACCATAGCCTCTCCTTGTTATGTCAGGTATTATTGTGAGCAATAAAGTAAACCCATTGTAATACCTTGTTAACATAATTTATGCATTTTTGTAAAGGTATAGAAAAAAGGAATGTTTAATGCGTCATGGACTGTATCATTGAACATTTGTGTCACTGAACGTTTGGATTGGTGTGAAAATGCTTTTTCCAATTTCTGGCCCTAAAAATGTGTATGTTTGTGTGTGTATCAGATGGCAGACGGAAAGCCGTCACGTTAGGGCCTCTGCCAAAACTGACAGGTGGGGCTCAGACTCACCATGACGATAAAATAATAACTGCTATAAACTGCCACAGTTGATGTCATTTCCTGCCACAACAGAGATACAGCATGTTATCCTCCCTCCCCTGGAGAGGAACCCAAAGCTATGAGTTGTTGTTGTGGAAAACAGTGTGTGGTGATTTCATGTCACATTCTAAAAGACTCCCTGCTTTCAGTTGGTTGTCCTGTGGCGGATTATGTCCGTAACTAAGGCGATGGCAGCTCAGATGGGTGTCCAGACCGCGGCGGTGGCCAACGTGGAAGGTGACAGACTGTGGGACGGTTGCCGTGGACAGAGATAGAGAGTGTGCTGGACAACCAGCGTGCCGGACAAGGAATAGACAAACTAGACTCGGTGGGGCCTTGGATACAGAAACACGCACATCACATAGAAAGTACTGATCTAGTTTCATAACCCTCTTGCATCAATAACACCAGAATAAACACACTTCTGGAGATAGAGAGACAGAGAGGGAAGAGACGGCCAGAGGAGATAGAGAGGGAAGAGACGGCCAGGGTAGATAGAGAGGGAAGAGACGGCCAGGGTAGATAGAGAGGGAAGAGACGGCCAGGGTAGATAGAGAGGGAAGAGACGGCCAGGGTAGATAGAGAGGGAAGAGACGGCCAGGGTAGATAGAGAGACAGAGAGGGAAGAGACGGCCAGGGTAGATAGAGAGGGAGGAGATGGCCAGGGTAGATATAGAGGGAGGAGACGGCAAGGGTAGATAGAGAGACAGAGAGGGAAAAGACGGCCAGAGGAGATAGAGCCAGAGAGGGAAAAGACTACCATAGGAGATAGAGAGACAGAGGGAAGAGACGGCGAGAGGAGATAGAGAGAGAAAAGACAGCCAGAGGAGTTAGAGAGACAGAGGATAAGAGACGGTGATAGCTTTAGAAAAAGGATACGCAAGTTATAAAGAATTGGGAAGAGGAATGTGATACTGAAAGAGAAAAAGGAGAGATGTATTAGTTAGACAACAGAGAAGGCAGAACCATAGACAAAATATACAAACAATAAAGTGAGAAAGACATTTAGAAAGCAGCGGAGAGAGAAACCCAGCGGAGCGCTAGCTAGCCAGGAGGGGTGGTGTGGTGGTGATCAATTCCACAGTCGGGTACTCACAGTGATGTAAAGTACTTAAGTAGTACTTTAAAGTATTTTTACTTAAGTAATTTTGGGCTGTATGTGTACTTTGCTATTTACATTTTTGACAACTTTTACTTTTGCTCCACTACAATCCTAAAGGAAAGTATTTATTTTTACTCCATACATTTTCCCTGTCACCCAAAAGTACTTGTTACATTTCGAATGCTTAGCAGGACAGGAAAAGTGTCCAATTCACACACTTATCAAGAGAACACACCTGGTCATCCCTGTTGCCTCTGATCTGGCAGACTCACCAAACACAAATGCTTTGTTTGTAAATCATGTCTGAGTGTTGGAGTGTGCCCCTGGCTATACAGACATTCTAAAACAAGAAAACCGTGCTGTCTGGTTTGCTTAATATATAATTTTACTTTTGATATTTAACTATGCATTAGTATGTACATTTACTTTAGTTACTTAAGCATATTTAAAACCAAATACTTTTTGACTTTTACTCAAGTAGAATTTTACTGGGTGACTTTCACTTTTACTTGAGTCATTTTCTATTAAGGTATCTTTACTTTTACTCAAGTATGATAATTGGGTACTTTTTCCCACCACTGGGTACTCATGTGGGGTTCCAGAGCAGTTTGTCCCTCAGTTGGAAAGCTTAGCACCAGCCTGCAGTCTCTGCCTGTATCACTGCCCCGCGGCCCGCCGTGCGTGGAGTGATCTGGCCGCAGATGCCCCTTCCCTGAATGCCTTGCAGAATGGCCAGCTAGGCCAGCAGAAAGCCAGAGAGCCATATGCAGGGCTTTGTCAGGACAGCAACAATACTTATTAACAATACTTATCTATTAATGCTGTTCACTTCCTCTCACCATCTCATCACCACCACGACACAGCAACAGTATCCCACAACAGAGGGGCATCACTCTCTCTGTCAAAAAACAACAAGCACCAAAGCTCTGAGTTTGAAGCCGTTGTGTTGGGGAGAGACAGCTGGGACTGGATTGGAATTCTAGTTATTAGGAAGTCAATGATGTGCCTCCTGTTTAAATAATGTCTACATTTTGAGCATGTTGTCTAAGCATGTTTAACTGGTTGGCGGGCCATATGAGGGAGGACATTTGTGGTGAACATGAATGTGATGAATGTGTACTGTGGTAATGGCTACACAAACTCCCTCTCGTGTTATTAGTTAGAGAGATACATGTGTTGCATTGAATGACAGGTAGGTAGTAGTGAATGCAATGTGAAAGGCCAGAGTGACGTTGAAGCAGAGGAAGTTCACAAACAACAGAGGTTTAGAATACTGTTACCCAGATCAACTTGAGGATGGAGGCTTAGTGATCCGGAGGGAGGCTACATTTTCAAACACCCGAAACAGCTTTTTCCTGCAATCTAGAGCAATAATCATTATGACATTATGTAAAAAAAAAAGTTTTTATTTCTGCATAGGATATCTAAGCATACCTCTATTCCTGTTCAGCTGTCATGACTGTTGTTAATCACACGTCTCAATATACTGCACTAACTAGGACTGTGGTGGCCATGACATTTTGTCAGCTGGTGATTGTCAACAAGTAACTGCCAGTCTCACGGTAATTGACCGTTAATTAACATAAACATGTTTAATATCTACTGGCTTTCACACAGAGCCTACAAGCCACTGATGCAGACCTTTGGAGCATCTACATTTTAAAAAGTCTAATAAATCAATTTAATATAGCCTGCACCATCACAATAAACCCATTATTTCTTTTAGACAAGTCTAAAGAAACACAATATGAAGAAAATGAAGTCAATTTCAGAAGAACAGTATAGCATACTCTGAGTTGTCCTAATGTTAGACCAAACGATTTCTGAGGGAGTGCACACGAGGCTTTTCTGTGTTGAGAGGTTAACAAAGAAACAGGTCCTCCTATATGCTTCATTTAGAGTTATTTATGCAACGTTAGTTGTGATACAAACATTGGGCTATATGTTTAGATTTTTAGCACATTCTAAGGCTGCATGATGCCACTCTTGATGATTTGAAAAAAGTTTAATGAAAGGCATGATCTCTGCTTTGTTCCTTGTGCAGACTATACACACTTCATCAATCTCCCATTAACAATTTGACAAGCACTTGATAACATTGTCCTTTCAACCAAGTATTTTTCTGCACATCTAAGCAAACCTTTTGAGTTGTCTGTATCCTCCTTACTGGTGGTTCTTTATTAAATAAACAACATATGCTTCTCTGCGTCCCTGTTAAAATCTGGATAAAAGTTTGAAAGGAGTGTGAGTCTTATTCAGTATATTTAGGAATTTCTTGTTTTTGTAAAGTCTAGAAACCTTGCCAGGAGGCTGCCATCTAAGATATTTAGACAAGCTAGCTACTCTAACTTGATTGATTGCCTGAAATGTCTCGTTAGCAAGTTATGGGGTTGGGAGTTTGGGAACTTACATATATCTAGCTGGCTAGCTAAAGCCTACTTCACAAAATTGCAGAGAAACAACAAAGCATTTTCATTTAATTTATTAATCAAGATGGAATCAATAGGCTACATAGCTTGATCAAATTAATTTACAAACATACCTCCTGCGAGTCCATCACCGACAGCTAAAATCAAATCAAACACTATGTGTCTCTCTACACAGTGATTGTGTTCAAGAGGATCAAACCGTAATTTATCATGGGTAAATGGTTCACCCAATGGGCTTGATGCAGCTGACCCAGATGGCAACATTTTCCAAATACCAAAGCCGTAATGTCAACAACGTCGGAACATACGTCCACCCAGGCTGTTGTTAAGGAAGAGGAAACACAGGTGAGATACAGGTAGACAGAATGGAGCAGAGGGACCATGCAGCTTGATCTCATTCAGACATGCCTGATTGACAGGGAACACCTTATCACTCCCTCAGCGCAATGAGGGGACCTGGGAAGAGGGGGAATGAGGAAGAGGAGGTTGAAGACGGGATGAGTGTGGAGAAAGATGGGATGAGTGGACTCCAGGGGTGTCTCCACAAAGCCAAACAACACCACGGCGAGAGGCCATGGATTGTGCTTCCATAAGGAAATTGATTTGGAGGTTTGGGACAAGTGGGGAATCGTGTGGGGGGCAGCGCTGAGTATTTACTAATCAGCCCTGTTGGTAAACAGTGGAAAGATTGACAGCCAAAGCTGGTGAAATATAATCGACTTGGCTTAAGGGCTCAAGCTTTTCACACGATACAATTTGCAGAGTGCAATGGTGTAAATCACATTTAAATCGCTCTCTCTCGCCTTCTTTCTTGTGTGTGTGTGTGTGTGTGACAGTATTCTTCGGGGGAGGCATGCAGACAGGAGTGTCAATCTGAATGTGTGATGTGGGTTCCAGCCCAGAGCTAATGGAGAAACACGGAGTAAAGCCAACCTCCTTAAATTGCCAGTGGCAACTTTTTAAAGTACAGGGAATTGATACAAAAAAATTATCAAACAAATGTACACTGTTACCACGGTGTACTAGTGAAATTTGAATGTCTTCTGTTGACTGTGGCTTTGAAATTTCTACCACCTGATGGGTTCAGGTTTCCTCTGACATGGTTATCAACAGTAGAAATTGAGTTTTGATGCTTGCCAACTGGAAAAATTATTATCTGAAAGCATAAAATGAACACATTGTTATTTTATTCCCATTAAAGTTTACTGAAAATAGCATTTAGAAAAACCTATTAGCACGAGATGTGCCTTTGCATAGAGCTGTAACAGTGTAAACATCCACACTTAACATGTCCACACACACATACACACACACAGAATGCATTACCCCACACACACTTCTCTTTCCCCTTGTTTGTTTCTGACTGATATAAAATTCCATTAGCGGTGTCTCTCTCGTTCCCTTTAGATTAGACTGGCAGCAGTAGCAGGATGAGCTGGAGCTCTTGCTGACTGACTGATCGACCACAAGTTAGTTCAGGAACACTAATAGGCAGTGGAGAAGTGGTGTGAATAATTGTGTTCCCTTTAGAACAAACAGTGTACATAATTGAATCAACCAACCTGTTTTCGGGGCTCTGAGCTTAACAAAAGAGCTGAGGTTGGAGGATGAATGACACCTTCTCATTAATGCATTAAATATAATTCACTTAAGACCTCTAGGGGTCTGGGCACTGACAATGGAGCAGAATAATAATGGGTATACCTCTACTTGTTGATGTGATGTGCTGGAGCTTTTCAACCAATCAGAATTGTACTGTTGTGATGCTCAGGTACAGCATAAATGGCATTCAAACAGACTCTGACCTGAAAAGGACTCTTCATACCCACAGGTAATATTGAATGACTTGTAATACCTGAAATGTTCGTTATATAAGGAGTACAATTCCATCCGGATGTACTCATCCAACCTCTCCACTAGAAATGTTTCGCCGTCAGCACTGGCTTCATGACATCACCTTGAGCTTAACACCACTACAGAGGAGGGGAATACTACGATTGAAGCTATATCTACTCCGGCTTCACTAAAGCTAGCTAGCTTCAGTTTGCTTCACATTCCGGCTCAAGCTTCATCCATGGATATTGATCATGCAGCTGCTGCTAACTCTAGCACGCTGTAACCGCGTGTGCATGTCGCACATGGCTTGTCGAACGACGCACTCTTCATTGAGACGATGCTGAACCATCAATCCGTGGGCGAGTCAGGGCCACATTTTCCTTTTGGGGCCCGAAATCAACATGAAAGAAAAGTTATCTTGCAAATCCAGCAGGCTATGCTGTGAAACAGGCTTTTAGAAGTGATGTTTTTCTTTTTTTAACATATCGTTAATGTCATCTTTGATGTGCTTATCAACGCACACGCACCCTTTTCCCCACCTATGATTAAATCATTTTCTAAAGTCATACCCATTTTTTACTGAGCGTAGACTTTCAAATGCATCCTGACGTTACTAAATGTGTAATGTGATGGGTATTTTAATATGACTATTTCGAAGAAGAAAGACAAAGACTAATCAAATATTGAATAAGTCAAATGAAGGGGATGACAACACAATCTTTGCAAGTCGCGGGGTAAGTAGAGTTGGCCATGAGAGCCTCCCCCTGAGCAGGTTAGTTCTGAAGGATTTGTTGCCATAGAAATTTACCTGGCTAAAAGGCGAGCCACTCCTATGCCCAGTTATCCTGAGTTGAACTCCGAGTTGACCAGTTACCTCACTAAATCCTCAAACCTGTTTCGAAGTAACCCCTCAGTTTCGTAGTACAGGGCTCCGTTCTATTGATCACATTTAACCCACTTAAAGCTGTAATCGTTAGTTGCTACATCCATTTTTGGACTTTTAAATTAATTATATATACTCATTGATTCTTGAAAAATATAATTTGTACATTTCTCATGAGCTTAGTTCAACTATTGTACCCAGTCAAAACCCCAAATATAAGTTGGTTTTATTTCAATGTTTGTAAACAATGTAAATATAAACACACTGTATAACCTCAAAACTTAAAACTACAATTTTTATGTCATGGGTGGTCAGTCCTTGCATCCATAGCTCTGTATATGAATTTGACAGTGGTTACATTTTTCCAGGCCCATCCCTCAGCTGTTTTACCAAAACACAGGCAGGATGGCCAAGTTGTTATTGTTTCAATTAAGGAAACTAGCTTTAAGGCAAGCTGTCCAAAACCTCCAACACAGATTCTGTCTGTCTCTTGTTGAATAAGGCTCTTGTTTTAGTACAGCCTCATGCCTCCTCCGTCCTTCATTCAGACTTGTGTCTTTTGATGCTGGAGCCCCAGTCTGTGTAGCAGTGCTGGTCCACAACACACACACACCAGTAATGAGTTATATGTTGAGCTCAGAGAGCGACACCCATCTGACAGCTATACAAAGAGAACAGGCGCTGATGCCATACTGACGCAAAGAATACACATATTTATATAGTACCAGTCAAAAGTTAGGTACTTTTTCTTTATTTTTACTTTTTTCTACATTGCAGAATAGTAGTGAAGACATCAAAACTATGAAATAACACATATGGAATCATGTAGTAACCAAAAAAGTAGTAACCAAAATACATTTTAGATTTTAGATTTGTCAAAGTAGCCACCCTTTGATGACAGCTTTGCGCAATTTTAGCATTCTCTCAAACCAGCTTCACCTGGAATGCTTTTCCAACAGTCTTGAAGGAGTTCCCACATATGCTGAGAGTTTGTTGGCTACTTTTCCTTCACTCTGCGAACAACTCATCCCAACCCATCTCAACTGGGTTGAGGTCGGGTGATTGTGGAGGCCAGATCATCTGATGCAACACTCCATCACTCTCCTTGGTCAAATAGCCCTTACACAGTCTGGAGGCATGTTTTGTGTCATTGTCCTGTTGGAAAACAAATGTTAGTCCCACTAAGGGAAAACCAGATGGGATGGCGTATCGCTGCAGAATGTTGTGGTAACCATGCTGGTTAACTTCTTAGGGAGCAGCGCACGAGGTGACCGTTTTGGAGAACCTGGCGTGCCCAAAGTAAAATGCCTATCATTCAGGCCCAGAAAATAGGATATGCACATATGTAGTTCCATTGGATAGGAAACACTCGGAATTTTCTAAAAGTGTTAACATTTTGTCTATGAGTAAAACAGAACGGATATGGCAGGCGAAACCCCGAGGAATTTCTGTCCTGGAAAAGTGGTTTTGACACATTGCCTCATTTGGAACCCCTCCCTTATGAAAATGCCCTTATAAGGGCATTTGAATGCAGTACCTATCGCTTCCTCTGGATGTCAACAGTCTCGAGAAAGTGTTCTGATTCTTTTAGATGCTTTTAGAGCAGAGAAGAAGAGGAATAAGGAAGTGCCCCCAGAGATGTCCTATACAAGTGAATGCGCGCTCCCGGCAGGCATGTTCTTTTGTTTTTTCATTTCTTATTTTATAGTTTATATTCCGGTTGAAATATTATGCTATTTATACAGAAAAGTGTTCCTAAGGATACATTTACAATGATGTTTGATTGTTCTTGGACAAGTTTATAGGTATAAGTTGAACGAGTTCTCTTCACGTTTCAATGGAGGAGTCGACGCAGTTTTTTCTGATTATAACGCGCCAACCAAACGGAGATTTATGGATATATATATATACATTACTTTTTCTAACAAAAGAACCATGGATTGTCTTCATAGGACACTTTGGAAGCCCTCAGCAGAAGTTCTTCAAAAGGTAATTGATTTGTTTTCGCTGTGAAATGTGTTTTCTGTGAACCGTGGAGGCTTGTGAAATTATGGTAATGGAAAAAATATGTTAGGTGCTACCCTCAAACAATCAAATGTGGTGCTTTTGCCGTAAAGCCTTTTTGAAATTTGACAACGCTGTGATATTGCCAAGAAGCAGAGCTTTTGATGACTATGGAACACTTGTATATTGATGCATGTTTAATAATTCAACTTTTGGATTTTGAATTTGGCGCCTTGCATTTCACCTGGTAGTGTCGGGAGTGGGGTGCTAGCGCCCCAGCGCACCTTGCTGCTCCTTAAGAAGTTAAGTGTGCCTTGAATTCTAAATAAATCACTGACAGTGACACCTGCAAAGCACCCCCACACCATCACAACTCCTCCTCCATGCTTCACGGTGGGAACCACACATGCGTACAGTAGGCCATCCGTTCACCTACTTTGCGTCTCACAAAGACACGGCGGTTGGAATCAAAAATCTCAAATTTGAACAAAGGACAGATTTCCATCGGTCTAATGTCCATTGCTAGTGTTTCTTGGCCCAAGCAAGTCTCTTTCTCTTATTGGTGTCATTTAGTAGTGGTTTCTTTGCAGCAATTCGACCATGAAGCCCTGAATCACGCAATCTCCTCTGAACAGTTGATGTTGAGATGTGTCTGTTGCTTGAACTCTGTGAAGCATTTATTTGGGCTGGTAACTCTAATGAACTTATCCACTGGAGCAGAGGTAACTCTGGGTCTTCATTTCCTGTGGTGGTCCTTATGAGAGCCAGTTTCATCACAGCGCTTGATGGTTTTCAAAGTTCTTGACATTTTCCACATTGACTGACCTTCATGTTTTAAAGTAATGATGGACTGTCGTTTCTCTTTGGACTTGGTCTTTTACCAAATAGGGCTATCTTCTGTATACCACCCCTACCTTGTCACAAAACAACTTATTGGCTTAAACGCATTAGGAAGGAATTAAATTCCACAAATTAACTTTTAACAAGGCACACCTGTTAATTGAAATGCATTCCAGATGTGCCAAGGCAAAGGGTGGCTAATTGAATCTCAAATATAAACAAATCCAAATATATTTAAAAAAAAATGTGGTTACTACATGATTCCACGTGTTATTTCATAGTTTTGATGTCTTCACTATTATTCTAGAATGTAGAACATAGTACAAATAAAGAAAAAAAAGGTGGTCCAAACTTTTGACTGGTACTGTATGTATATATACAGTTGAAGTCGGAAGTTTACATACACCTTAGCCAAATACATTTAAACTCAGTTTTTCACAATTCCTGACATTTAATCCTAGTAAAAATTCCCGGTCAGTTAGGATCACCACTTTATTTTAAGAATGTGAAATGTCAGAATAATAGTAGAGAGAATGATTTATTTCAGCTTTTATTTCTTTCATCACATTCCCAGTGGGCCAGTAGTTTACCTACTAACTGAGTGTATTTGATAGCATTGCCTTTTAATTGTTTAACTTGGATCAAACTTTTTTGGGTAGCCTTCCACAAGCTTCCCACAATAAGTTGGGTGAATAGCCCATTCCTCCTGACAGAGTTGGTGTAACGGAGTCAGGTTAGTAGGCCTCCTTGCTCGCCCATGCCTTTTCAGTTCTGCCCACAAGTTTTCTATAGGATTGAGTTCAGAGCTTTGTTGTCCATAAGCCATTTTGCCACAACTTTGTAAGTCTGCTTGGGGTCATTGTCGATTTGGAAGACCCATTTGCGACCAAGCTTTAACTTCCTGACTGACGTCTTGAGATTCTGCTTCAATATATCCACATCATTTTCTTTCCTCATGATGCCATCTATTTTGTGACGTGCACCAGTCCCTCCTGCAGCAAAGCACCCCCACAGCATGATGCTGCCACCCCCGTGCTTCGCGGTTGGGATGGTGTTCTTCGGCTTGCAAGCCTCCCCCTTTTTCCTCCAAACATAACGATGGTCATTATGGCCAAACAGTTCTATTTTTGTTTCATCAGAACAGAGGACATTTCTCCAAAGAGTATGATCTTTGTCCCCATGTGCAGTTGAAAACCGTAGTCTGGCTTTTTTATGGCGGTTTTGGAACGTGGCTTCTTCCTTGCTGAGCGGCCTTACTGGTTATGTTGATATAGGACTCGTTTTACTGTGGAAATAGATAATTTTGTACCTGTTTCCTCCAGTATCTTCACAAGGTCCTTTGCTGTTGTTCTGGAATTGATTCGCAGCAAAGTACCTTCATCTCTAGGAGACAGAACACGTCTCCTACCTGAGCGGTATGATGTCTGCGTGGTCCCATATACTTGCGTACTACTGTTTGTACAGATGAACGTGGTACCTTCAGACGTTTGGAAAGTGCTCCCAAGGATGAACTATACTTGCGGATGTCTACAATTTATTTAAGGTCTTGGCTGATTTCTTTTGATTTTCCCATGATGTCAAGCAAAGAGGCACTGAGTTTGAAGGTAGGCCTTGAAATACATCCACAGGTACACCTCCAATTGACTCAAATTATGTCAATTACCCTATCAGAAGCTTCTAAAGCTATGACATCATTTTCTGGAAATTTCCAGTGTATGCAAACTTCTGACCCACTGGAATTGTGATACAGTGAATTATAAATGAAATAATCTGTCTGTAAACAATTGTTTGAAAAATTACTTGTGTCGTGCACAAAGTAGATATCCTAACCGACTTGCCAAAACTATAGTTTGTTAACAAGACATTTGTGGTGGTTGAAAAACGAGTTTTAATGACTCCAACCTAAGTGTATGTAAACTTCAACTGTATATATATATATATATATATATATATATATATACATGAGAGAGATAGAGAGAGATTGCTTGGATTTTGTTTGTCTATTAAAAGAATGTAAAAGACCAAACCCATGTCAAGTGCATGCCAAAGTCGTGAAATGCATTTCAAGTCTAACAAAGTGTGTCAATGAAAAAAGAAACAAACACTGCAATCCATTAATGACTGTCTGTAATGCTTTGTACATACTTGATGAATGTCCAGGTCTGGATGTCGTTTTTCAGCTTCTTGTTTGTCATACCTGCTTGAATCTTTATTAACACACGTTTTGTACCATGCTTATCTTTAGTGCACTGTTGCTCTCTCCACTTTTTGGCCAGTATAGTTTTTGACCTCTGCTTCTGTTGGCGAATGGGGAGGCTACTACCCAGCAGTACACTGCAGCTTTCTGCATGGATGAGCCCTGTACTTATGGAGAGGTAATGTTTTTAGTTCCGATTATGTTCTTTGGCACCTGGATAATCATACATTAGGAATCATTAAACTCAAACAGGGCCTCTTTGTACTCCAAGCAGGTGCCTGCGTCACGACTGAGTGCCTTCTGAATAAACACAGCCAGAGTGATGTGGTGGAGAGCATCAACACAATGCCTTGCTGGACCGCTCTGTACCGCTCTGGCCCCGCTCGCTGAGGTCACCTGGGGTACAGCAGAAGAGAGGGACGGAAGGGTGTGTGCATGTGTAATTGTTAGGGGGAGTCTGTTCATCTGTGTGTGTGTGTTTGCGTGTGTAGGTGGGAAAGAGTTCTGCACAAATTGTATGCAAATATAAATGCCATTTGTGAACAGATGAACAGATGTGTGTACTGTATGAACATCCTGACTCCTGCCTGGCTCAGAGAGGGATATTCCATATTCCGGTGGTTCTGGAACAGAGTGGATCTCCGGAGAGAGAGCTTTGTTTCCCCCTGATTGCTTAATTGATTTCTGGAATGCTGAATGCTCTGATGGATGGAGGGGAGCGTTGGACTGGTTGACTGGCTCCATTGTGTCCTGCTGTAAATCATTGTTTGATTGAGACACTATGGGCTTGAACAGCCACTTCAGATACACTAACACACCCCTCCCTCCCTCCCTCCCTCCCTCCCTCCCTCCCTCCCTCCCTCCCTCCCTCCCTCCCTCCCTCCCTCCCAGCAAGGTGGATCCTGCTGCTAGTTCAGTTATTCAAATCTGCCAAATACACACAGGACTGTTGTAGGTGATGCTAAAACACTGTAAAATGCTGAAGGACATGAAGTGATAGGATGTATTTTCCTCCTCTTGGAAACTGAGATTCACAAACATACTTGATTGTCAAATATCTAGAAAGGCATACCCACTCAGAGACTTTGAAATAGACTTTGTACAGTACTTTAATGTCTGCCCTCATTTAATTGCATTACATCCTAATAGCATTTTGTCAGGACAAAACTAATAACCAGGAATAACTGGAAATAACAAAGAAAAAAACGTTGGCCATGGCGAGTTATGGGAATATTCAAATGAACTGTGGAATTCTGTCCCACACCACACGGCATGTTCCGACGTTTACAACATCTGCCCGGGAACAGGAAATTAAATTCCCTCTGACAGGAAGCAGCTGAGCTGGAATTGTCACATCCACTTGACCTGTGACCTCTATCAATATTACAGACAGGGTACGCCAGCCACGTCAGTGGGGCATCTGCTGCTGGGTATTATTTTTATTTGGCTTCATCAACAACACAGTCTGTTCTTGTTCTCTTCCCACCAGCCCCAGCACCAGCAGCATGGCTTCACCACACTGTACAGGTGGGTGCACAGAATTAAGTATTATTGTGTTTTCATCAGTTCTATCCTCCCTCCCATTGTCTCTGACTCTCCCCACTTTCTCTCTCTCTCTCTCTCCTCCCTCCCTCCCTCCCTCTAGGTGGTAGAAGTAAAAACAATTCCCAATGACACATCCCTGCTGGTGTCGAGGCATAACTCGGGGAGGGAGAGAGAGAGTTTCACCTTTAGAGTTGTGAAAGGCACAGCCAGACGCAGCCCGTGGAGCAGCCTCATTTGAATGTTGTGGACAGATGGAATTTCTCTCCTCTTTTTCTCTTTTCTCTCTTTCCCGTTCTGTCAATTATTCATTTGCTAAGTGCACAGGAAGAAAAGTGTATACTCGGGGACAGAAAAGGAGATAATGCAGTCTTTTCCCCTTCAGAATTAATGCATATAAAGCCTACTTAGAACCTTAGATAAAGGTTGTTTGAAAGTATCTGGGCATCAACAACTTACAGTTACTCTGACGCTCTCCATTTTACTGCAAGGTCTATACTAAGATGAAGACAGCTAATCTTGATCTAAGCTCTGATTGAGAGCGTCTTGGTTAGAGGCCACGTGCCTCTGCTCGGCACTGAACCGTGCTCGCTTCAGGAGTAAATAGTTTATCCTAATTTTCAGACTCCATTTAAAGTAGTGAGTATTTTCCATCACACTCTCAGCCTGATAATTGCTTTTAAAGGACTGAATTATTTATGGATCATTAATTACGAATCCCAGCGAAAGGTTGCCGAGTCAATTTCCCCAGACAAGGCTCTGATATGAATATTATGGGCTGCATATTTCACTCAAATAAACCAAGTGTGAGTCTACTCTATTGAGACCCTGTGGCTTTATGGGAGCATGAGTTGGATGTCTAATTGTTGTTTTCTCTGATTAAACAGCACTTTTAAAAATTCCTATAATAATCGAACATTAATATATTCATAGCATGTATAGTCATTTATGCAGCCTGTCTGAATAACTTTATGTGTAAAACAATCAGGATAACCATAAAAAAGAATAGAATACGCACCAAGTGAGTGAACATTCCCAACATACTGTACACCACATCAACCCACTGGGCACTGATGTCAATTCAACGTTTATTCCACGTTGGCTACACGTCATTGAAATGACGTGGAAACAACGTTGATTTAACCAGTGTGTGCCTGTGGGAAATACTGTATATATGCTACTGTATGCATTGCACCTGATACTCCAGCTTGTGATCTTCTTCCCATGACATCTATTACATATTATGAGGTGTATTTAACATATCAGAGGCCCCGCAGCAGCAACAGCAGTCAAAGCACAGGAGGCCCCCCAGCACAGCATCTCTCAGACAGCAGGATGTTTTTGGTGGGTCATGTTTTTAGATAGGAGACGCGCGGCGCAGCACAGCGAGGGGTTGTTTCAACCACAACAGAGGTTTTTTGCAGTTGCTAGGCGGTTGGCGGTGGGACTCAAAGCCATAAACTGAATGGAACATGGTCTAATCCAATCAGTTATTATGGGCTGGTCCTGGATCAGAGGCTGTCACTGTCACACTCATCCCCTTAACCCCCAGTCTAATCCCACACTCCATGCAGAGCTGTCCCCAGATCAGAGGCAATGCTAATTCACCCAGGGCCCTGCTCCAGGGGTACATCCGACATGGCTATATCTTTATTCTATACTCCACATGTCTGTGTGCTACACATGAAGACTCTAAAAAGTCCAATATGGATTGATGATATACCTAGGTTCCTATCAGAGGTTGGGTGTGGCTGTTACTGCGGCTGTGACTGCCACGTGCTACTACTGTATACGTTTTCTGCTTCAACTACAGTGCTACTATAATACACTATAGTAACTAGTACAATACACTATTAAGCTGAGCTTGGCAGAGAATCTCCACACGTTGCCAAAAATGTTCTCACCTACCCCCAAACACACACACACACACACACACACTCAAGTACGTACAGACAGGCCTGTGAATCTGTTGCTTAGGCTCTCACTCCTCTCGTTCCTCTGCCCCAGCTTTCACAGCTAGATAGAGAGTTCAAGCCTCCCTCCAGCAGTCTGCCTCGTCTTCCTTCCCTTCTCTACTGTCGTGATCCTGATGATAATCTTGTCCTACAGAGAATTTATTGCGCATCTGGTCGAGAAAACACCCCAATTAGGATCCCTCACGTTCTCTATCTCCACTCTGCTCCAATCAATCCTGGGGACTGAACCGCATGCCATGCCATATGGTGCGGGGCACCGCTACCGTACCGTGTTGGCGAGGCGTGCCACGTTACTCAGACCAGGCGTGGGCACAGCAGTACTCAGGAACGGCGAAATGACCGTCACCGGCCACTTCACGTCACTGCCACCGGCTCAGTCATCCAGACAGATGACAACCAAAGGCCTTTCTTAATGCTAATTTCAATGGACCTTGTGAACAGTCAGTTTGCTTTAAGAGTTGTACAGATTGTAATATCTTAATTTGACCAGTATTGTCGCTGAAAAAGAATCCTGCAACAAGAGGATTTGAACGTTTAGTCCATAATGTTGCTTGATCAGCGGTTAGACTATTAGCTGGTCAAAATGAGGCTACAAGAAAAGTGGAATACTGTTAATACAACTGTGTTAGTGTGGGTTTTCAGTTAATTTATGTAAATCATGAAGCTCATCTGGATTTCCTGCAGCGCAGGAAAATTCTCAGCAACAAAAGAGTGATCAAGTAAAGATCAGACATCTGTAGCAATTCTGCTACTGAGATAACTGGCACTCACGAAAGAAGTATGTATGAAATGTTTATTTGGCAAACTACAAACAGGCTACACTCAATGTTGACACCACCAAAAAACTGATTTTCCATGTTTGCTTTGTATTTGTTTGATAAAAGGTTTAGGTGGGATCAGAACAAACTTAGACTCTCCATATGTTCGGTGTGACTTCCATTAAATAAAAGGCCTTGATGGTCCCCCCTCTGAAGGCCAGTGATGGATGAGTCCATAGCACCAGATTCATTCAGTCCACTCAGCATTTTGCCTCAAAATAGGGATATATAACCTGGAGTCATCCATCAATATGTACCCTTACCTAACAATGCACCGTTGAATTATGGTGCACATACATTATGGTTTACATATACACTACCGTTCAAAAGTTTGGGGTCACTTAGAAATGTCCTTGTTTTTGAAAGAAAAGCACATTTGTTGTCCATTATAATAACATCAAATTGATCAGAAATACAGTGTAGACATTGTTAATGTTGTAAATGACTATTGTAGCTAGAAACGGCAGATTATTATGGAATATCAGATGACTCACAAGTCCTCAACTGGCAGCTTCATTAAATAGTACCAGCAAAACATCAGTCTCAACGTCAACAGTGAAGAGGCGACTCTGGGATGCTGGCCTACTAGACAGAGCTGCAAAGAAAAAGCCATATCTCAGACTGGCCAATAAATAGAAAAGATTAAGATGGGCAAAAGAACACAGACACTGGACAGCAGAAGGCCAGCATCCCGGAGTCGCCTCTTCACTGTTGACATTGAGACTGGTGTTTCGTGGGTACTATTTAATGAAGCTGCCATTTGAGGACTTGTGTGGCGTCTGTTTCTCAAACTAGGTACTCTAATGTACTTGTCCTCTTGCTCAGTTGTGCACCGGGGCCTCCCACTCCTCTTTCTATTCTGGTTAGAGACAGTTTGCGCTGTTCTGTGAAGGGAGTAGTACACAGCGTTGTACGAGATCATAAATTTCTTGGCAATTTCTCACATGAAATAGCCTTCATTTCTCAGAACAAGAATAGACTGACGAGTTTCAGAAGAAAGATATTTGTTTCTGGCTATTTTGTGCCTGTAATCAAACCCACAAATGCTGATGCTCCAGATACTAAACTAGTCTAAAGAAGGACAGTTTTATTGATTCTTTAATCAGTACAACTGTTTTCAGCTGTGCTAACATAATTGCCAAAAGGTTTTCTAATGATCAATTAGCCTTTAAAAGTGATAGACTTGGATTAGCTAACAACTTGCCATTGGAACACGGGAGTGATGGTTGCTGATAATGGGCCTCTGTACGCCTATGTAGATATTCCATAAGAAAACCTGCCGTTTCCAGCTACAATAGTCATTTACAACATGAACAATGTCTACACTGTATTTCTGATCAATTTGATGTTATTTTAATGGACAAAAAAAATTGCTTTTCTTTAAAAAACAAGGACATTTCTAAGTGACCCCAAACTTTTGAACTGTAGTCTGTGTGTGTGTGTGTGTGTGTGTGTGTGTGTGTGTGTGTGTGTGTGTGCATGCATGTGTGTGTGGGTGCGTGCAGGCGTGTGTGTGTGTGTTTAACAAAGGCAGACAACTAACATATGGACAAAGGTGTAACAGACAGGTATCATCACTCATTCAGTGATTGAACAGAAGCCGAGGTAAGCATATAGGCAGGGTAGGTTACTTTCTAAATGTAATGCGTTACAGTTACTAGTTACCTGTCCAAAATTGTAATCAACAATGCAACTTTTGGATTATCCAAATTCAGTGATGTAATCTGATTACATTCTATTACTTTTAGATTTCTTTCCACTTAAGAGGCATTAGAAAAAGACAAAAATGTATGTTACCAAATGAACAACATCTTTTGCAGGAGAAATCAATGGTAAAGTTTACATAGCTGGCCATATATGGATGTTACACTTTTCTTTATGGGTTGGTTATGTAGGCTTCTTCTAACCCATCGCTTTCTACTACATATAATAATATGATTCAATTATATCTTTACATTAAAAACCAAAGTCTATCAGAATTCCAGTCATTCCAATAAATGTTATACCCCTTGATCTTCAAGAATAGGACTTGGAAATATGGAAGTATAGATTAGACAAATTGTTTTACTTGATCATGACCCCAAAGCAAATGACTTATTAGCCAGCCGTACTCTGTTGTTTATGATTTTGCTGTCATGGAGGACTGATTGGGGTCATTGATTTGAGTTTAAAAATAAAATGCTGGCTCATGGAATGGCATGCTTTGAGCACTACTGAAAAGTGTTATTTACATGTGATAAATGAATGCCATATGCTGCATTAGCAATGGGCCCGTTGTTTACCTTTTTGTTGGTGACACTTTGATATCTTGATAATTATGCAGCTGTTTAAAGGGCACATCCACAGATGAAACAATAACAAAACGGTCGCAGCCTCTGTTTTGGTAAAAAGCTGAGGAATGGGCCTGGAGAAATGTAACCACTCTCAGATTCATAGACAGAGCTATGGATGCAAGGGCTGACCATCCATTATATAACAATTATTGTTTTAACCATGATATGAGGCTATACAGTGTTAGTTTACATTTATGAGTTATAGTCTTCAAGAATCAATGGATATATATAGATAGATAAATCGATAGATAGATATATATATATATATGTAGCAACTACAGATTGCCCCTTTCAGTCTATCAAAAGTGTGCAGGTTTGAGCATGCGTCCATTTATTTTTTTATGAGCAATAAAAGCCCCACTATTATTCCATAGGCCGGGATCGGCACTATGCAGCTGTTGTTCCATAGGCCGGGATCGGCACTATGCAGCTGTTGTTCCATAGGCTGGGATCGGCACTATGCAGCTGTTGTTCCATAGGCTGGGATCGGCACTATGCAGCTGTTGTTCCATAGGCCGGGATCGGCACTATGCAGCTGTTGTTCCATAGGCTGGGATCGGCACTATGCAGCTGTTGTTCCATAGGCTGGGATCGGCACTATGCAGCTGTTGTTCCATAGGCTGGGATCGGCACTATGCAGCTGTTGCAAGAGCACATTTTTTACTGGCTGTCCACTGGTTTCAACAACAATGATTGATAGGCAGAATAAGCTTCTTGAATTCAATCATTATTGGGTTCAAATACACATTTAGATTTGTGAACAGCCATCCACAACAACCACAATCCGTAATGCGCAAATAGCTAAATGAGTGAGCAGCAGTGTGATTCACATCAATGCGCTATGTAGATAACAATGATAACTGATATCCATATCGCCGTCGACTACACCACTGCTGTCATCCTTACCTCCAAGAGTTTATTCAAGTTGGATAACTTTGGATGCTGACAGCAGTAGCACCATTGGAAGACGTAGCTTGGACTGTAGCCTACAAAACCCTATTCATGCTCTTTTCCCGCAATCCATCAAACACATTTGGTGTGTCATCATTGTGGTCTCTGATTTGTGGTCAGACTCGCTCAGGTGGAACAAACTCAAATGCGTCTTTTTTCAATGCTGATTTGAATGTCATTGAGAAAACAGAGAAGTGCCAAATATTTTTTTCTCGCATCCTGTCTGAATTTAAAAGTAATCATTTCAAACGTACAGTGGGGCAAAAAAGTATTTAGTCAGCCACCAATTGTGCAAGTTCTCCAACTTAAAAAGATGAGAGAGGCCTGTAATTTTCATCATAGGTACACTTCAACTATGACAGACGAAATGAGAAAAAGAAATCCAGAAAATCACATTGTAGGATTTTTAATTTATTTATTTGCAAATTATGGTGGAAAATAAGTATTTGGTCAATAACAAAAGTTTATCTCAATACTTTGTTATATACCCTTTGTTGGCAATGACAGAGGTCAAACGTTTTCTGTAAGTCTTCACAAGGTTTTCACACACTGTTGCTGGTATTTTGGCCCATTCCTCCATGCAGATCTCCTCTAGAGCAGTGATGTTTTGGGGCTGTCGCTGGGCAACACGGACTTTCAACTCCCTCCAAAGATTTTCTATGGGGTTGAGATCTGGAGACTGGCTAGGCCCCTCCAGGACCTTGAAATGCTTCTTACGAAGCCACTCCTTCGTTGCCCGGGTGGTGTGTTTTGGATCATTGTCATGCTGAAAGACCCAGCCACGTTTCATCTTCAATGCCCTTGCTGATGGAAGGAGGTTTTCACTCAAAATCTCACGATACATGGCCCCATTCATTCTTTCCTTTACACGGATCAGTCGTCCTGGTCCCTTTGCAGAAAAACAGCCCCAAAGCATGATGTTTCCACCCCCATGCTTCACAGTAGGTATGGTGTTCTTTGGATGCAACTCAGCATTCTTTGTCCTCCAAACATGACGAGTTGAGTTTTTACCAAAAGTTCTATTTTGGTTTCATCTGACCATATGACATTCTCCCAATCCTCATCTGGATCATCCAAATGCTCTCTAGCAAACTTCAGACGGGCCTGAACATGTACTGGCTTAAGCAGGGGGACACGTCTGGCACTGCAGGATTTGAGTCCCTGGCGGCGTAAGTGTGTTACTGATGGTAGGCTTTGTTACTTTGGTCCCAGCTCTCTGCAGGTCATTCACTAGGTCCCCCCGTGTGGTTCTGGGATTTTTGCTCACCGTTCTTGTGATCATTTTGACCCCACGGGATGAGATCTTGCGTGGAGCCCCAGATCGAGGAAGATTATCAGTGGTCTTGTATGTCTTCCATTTCCTAATAATTGCTCCCACAGTTGATTTCTTCAAACCAAGCTGCTTAACTATTGCAGATTCAGTCTTCTCAACCTGGTGCAGGTCTACAATTTTGTTTCTGGTGTCCTTTGACAGCTCTTTGGTCTTGGCCATAGTGGAGTTTGGAGTGTGACTGTTTGAGGTTGTGGACAGGTGTCTTTTATACTGATAACAAGTTCAAACAGGTGCCATTAATACAGGTAACGAGTGGAGGACAGAGGAGCCTCTTAAAGAAGAAGTTACAGGTCTGTGAGAGCCAGAAATCTTGCTTGTTTGTATGTGACCAAATACTTATTTTCCACCATAATTTGCAAATAAATTCATTAAAAATCCTACAATGTGATTTTCTGGATTTTCTTTCCTCATTTTGTCTGTCATAGTTGAAGTGTACCTATGATGAAAATTACAGGCCTCTCTCATCTTTTTAAGTGAGAGAACTTGCACAATTGGTGGCTGACTAAATACTTTTTTGCCCCACTGTATCTGTATTCTGATTACAATATTTTTGCTGGTAACGGATTACAGTTACCGTTATTTTGTAATCCCTTACATGTAACGGATTACATGTAATCCGTTACTCCCCAACCCTGCATATAGGCTAGTGGCCAATCATCAGAAAGGGCTTCAGTTTTTTTTTAGATAACTCTACCCCCGAGTTAGAACAAAACACAACCATGTTTTTTCACATCTCTTAGTTCTCCCATTTATGAAGTTAATGGTTGAAAAAATGATTTACTGCAAAAGTGGTTAAATTCAGGAGCGCAACTTAGGTTTTAAAAGTGGGGGGGACATAATTATTATTATTTTAAAATCAAGTCCGTTAAACACTCCAAACAGGATATCTTAATGCATCTTGGAATTATAGACCTGTAAACACAGATACAATAGGTCAAAATATCAACTATGAATATTTATGATGAATGTAAGCTATACTTTTTGGTAGCTAATTAACTTTCCAAGTCAAATTTGTCTTATTCAGTGCTGTATGTAGTCTTGCTAACATCAGCCTCTCTACGTTCCTGACTTGAAAGTCTGGAACTGCTGCTTTGATGTTGCAGGCACGAAGCGTATTCAGACCTCTTGAATTTTTCCACATTTTGTTAGGTTACAGCCTTATTCTTAAATATATTTTTTTCTGCAATATACACACAAAACCCCATAATGAAAAGCGAAAACAGTCCCCAATTTTTTTTTGCAAATGTATTAAAAATACAAAGAAAATATACCTTATTTCAATAGTAATTTAGACCCTTTGCTATGAGACTCGAAATTGAGCTCAGGTGCATCCTGTTTCCATTGATCCTCCTTGAGATGTTTCTACAACTTGATTGGAGTCCACCTGTGGTAAATACAATTGATTGGACATGATTTGGAAAAACACACCATTCTATAAGGTTCCGCAGTTGACAGTGCGTCAGAGCAAAAACCAAGCCATGAGGTCGAAGGAATTGTTCGTACAGCTCAAAGACAGGATTATGTTGAGGCACAGATCTGAGGAAGGGTACCAAAAATGTTCTGCAGCATTGAAGGTCCACAAGAACACAGTGGCCTCTATCATTCATAAATGGAAGAAGTTTTAAACCACCAAGACTCCAGCCAAGCTGAGCTATTGGGGGAGAAGGACCTTGGTCAGGGGAGGTGACCAAGAACCAGATGGTCACTCTGACAGAGCTCTAGATTTCCTCTGTGGAGATGGGAGAACCTTCCAGAAGGACAACCATCTCTGCAGCACTCCACCAATCAGACCTTCATGGTAGAGTGGCCAGACGGAAGCCACTCTTCAGTAAATGGCACATGACAGCCTGCGTGGAGTTTGCGAAAAAGGCACCTAAAGACTCTCAGACCATAATAAACAAGATTCTCTGGTCTGATATAACCAAGATTTAACTCTTTGGCCTGAATGCCAAGCGTCACGTCTGGAGGAAATCTGGCATCATCCCTACGATGAAGCATGGTGGTGGCAACATCGTGCTGTGGGGATGTTTTTCAGCGGCAGTGACTGGGAGACTATTCAGGATCGAGGCAAAGATGAATGGAGCAAAGTATGGGAGATCCTTGATGAAAACCTGCTCCATAGCGCTCAGGACCTCAGACTGGGGTGAAGGTTCACCTTCCAACAGGACAACGACCCTAAGAACACAGCCAAGACAACCCAGGAGTGGCTTTGAGACAAGTCTCTGAATGTCCTTGAGTGGTCCAGACAGAGCCCGGACTTGAACCCGATCGAACATCTCTGCAGAGACCTGAAAATATCTGTGCAGCAACGATCCCCATCCATCCTGACAGATCTTGAGAGGATCTGCAGAGAAGAATGGGAGAAACTCCCCAAATACAGGTGTGCCAAGCTTGAAGCGTCATACCCATACTCAATGCTATAATTGCTGCCAAAGGTGCTTCACCAAAGTACTGAGTACAGGGTCTGAATACTTATGTAAATTTAATATTTCATTTGTTTATTTTTTATAAATTAGCAATCATTTCTAAAAACCTGCTTTTGCTCTGTATTATCGGTTATTGTGTGTAGATTGATGAGGGATAAAAAAAATACATTTTAGAATAAGGCTGTAACGTAACAAAATGTGGAAAAAGTCGAGCGGTCTGAATACCTCGGGCGGCAGGGTAGCCTAGTGGTTAGAGCGTTGGACTAGTAACCGGAAGGTTGCAAGTTCAAATCCCCGAGCTGACAAGGTACAATCTGTCGTTCTGCTCCTGAACAGGCAGTTAACCCACTGTTCCTAGGCAGTCATTGAAAATAAGAGTTTGTTCTTAACTGACTTGCCTAGTAAAATAAAGGTAAAAAAAAAAATACAGTATATTTTTTTGTTCATGAGCAGGGCCTTATTTCTTGTACAGCATATTGGATAACTCTCATTCATTTTCCATTCACCCATTTCAATGCAACAGCAATAGGTTTAGGCTACTACATGATACACAAATCTTCCTTATACCCATCACGAGGATGCTGCAACCTAGAATATGAACCAAAGTTTACAACGTAGGTGCACACAGGTAAATGTAGGTGCACACAGACAAATGAGGTGACAGTCAGTGACATTCAATACCGCACACTCTTGCCTGCATCTAGCTGATATAGTCCAACAGCTGCAAATGAGAGCTTCTATTCGACAAATGCAAGTATGTTTATCCCTGTCTTGTTCCGTTTGCTTCCGTTTAAGAAATTATTTTCAACAGAATCGGCGGAATGAATACACTCCTGATCACGCGGAAATAGAGTTCACTCTCATAACAGCCACGTTGTATTCCTTCTATTCCCTTTGCTTGTGGACCTCAATGCACAGTAAATCAATTGTATGTGACCAGGAAAAACATTTTTCCAAGCCAAACCTCTACAAACAGCCTACAACGTTAGCTGTCACCATATTAGCTAAAGTAACACAATAGTGAGCATAGATAATAGAACTAACGTGTTAGATAAACCGCTAGAATCATGCAGTAAAGTTAGCCAGTAGGGAAAGGGGGATACCTAGTCAGTTGTACAACTGAATGCATTCAACTGAAATGTGTCTTCCGAATTAACCCAATGATGACAGCTTTGCACACTCTTGGCATTCTCTCAACCAGCTTCACCTGGAATGCTTTTCCAACAGTCTTGAAGGAGTTCCCACGTATGCTGAGCACTTGTTGGCTCCTTTTCCTTTACTCTGCGGTTGGACTCATCCCAAACTGTCTCAATTTGGTTGAGGCTCAAGGGATGGTGGTATATTGGGGTGGTATATGGCCAATATACTGTACCACGGCTAAGGGCTGTTCTTATGCACAATGCAACATGGAGTGCCTGGATACAGCCGTTAGCCGTGATATATTGGCCATATACCACAAACCCTGAGGTGCCTTCTTGCTATTATAAACTGGTTAACAACGTAATTAGAACAGTCAAAAGTAATTTTTTTGCCATACCCGTGGCATACGGTCTTAAATACCACAGCTTTCAGCCAATCAGCATTTAGGGCTCAAACCACCCAGTTTATAAATATATATATACAGTAGCAGTCAGAAGTTTGGACACACCTAATCAAGGGTTTTTCTTTATTTGAACTATTTTCTACATTGTGGAATTGTAGAGCTGTTCTTGCCATAATATGGACTTGGTCTTTTACCAAAAATGGCTATCTTCTGTATACCACCCATACCTTGTCACAACACAACTGATTGGCTCAAACACATTAAGAAGGAAAGAAATTCCACAAATACAATTTTACAAGGCATACCTCCCTCTCTGGCCTCTAGGTCACCAGGCTGCTCGTTATGGCGCACACCTGTCACCATCGTTACGTGCACCTGCGTGTTGTCAGACTCACCTGCCGTTATTGTTTCTGTTTCTGTGTCATGTCTGTGCATTGTTCAATGTTCTTGTTTTGTATTATGTTTAGTTTATTTTATTAAAACACTCACTCCCTGAACTTGCTTCCCGACTCTCAGTGCAAATCGTTACAAGAGAATGCCAAGAGTGAGCAAAGCTGTCATCAAGGCAAAGGTTGGATACTTTGAAGAAACTCAAATATAAAATATATCTTGATTTCTTTAACACTTTTTTGGTTACTACTTGATTCCATATGTGTTATTTCATAGTTTTGATGTCTTCACTATTTTTCTACAAGAAAGAAATACCCTTGAATGAGTAGGTGTGTCCAAACTTTTGCCTGGTATTGTATATATAAACTCAGCAAAAAAATAAACGTACTCTCACTGTCAATTGTTTTTATTTTCAGCTAACTTAACATGTGTAAATATTTGTATGAACATAACAAGATTCAACAACTGAGACAGAAACTGAACAAGTTCCACTGACTAACAGAAGTTAATGAAGAATAATGTGTCTGTGAACGAAGGGGGGTGTCAAAATCTAAAGTAACAGTCAGTATCTGGTGTGGCCACTAGCTGCATTAAGTACTGCAGTGCATCTCCTCCTCCTGGACTGCACCAGATTTGCCAGTTCTTGCTATGAGATGTTACCCCACTCTTCCACCAAGGCGCCTGCAAGTTCCCGGACATTTCTGGGGGGAATGGCCCTAGCCCTTACCCTCCGATCCAACAGGTCCCAGACGTGCTCAATGGGATTGAGATCCGGAATCTTCGCTGGCCATGGCAGATCACTGACATTCCTGTCTTGCAGGAAATCACACAGAGAACGAGCAGTACGGCTGTGGCATTGTCATGCTGGAGGGTCATGTCAGGATGAGCCTGCAGGAAAGGTACCATGAGAGGGAGGAGGATGTCTTCCCTGTAACGCACAGCGTTGAGATTGCCTGCAATGACAACAAGCTCAGTCCGATGATAATGTGACACACCGCCCCAGACCATGACGGACCCTCCACCTCCAAATCGATCCTGCTCCAGAGTACAGGCCTCGGTGTAATGCTCATTCCTTCGACGATAAACGCGGATCCGACCATCACCTCTGGTGAGACAAAACCGCAAGTCGTCAGTGAAGAGCACTTTTTGCCAGTCCTGTCTGGTCCAGCAACGGTGGGTTTGTGCCCATAGGCGACGTTGGTGCCAGTGATGTCTGGTGAAGACCTGCCTTACAACAGGCCTACAAGCCCTCAGTCCAGCCTCTCTCAGCCTATTGCGGACAGTCTGAGCATTGATGGAGGGATTGTGCACTTCTGGTGTAACTCGGGCAGTTGTTGTTGCAATCCTGTACCTGTTCCACAGGTGTGATGTTCGGATGTACCGATCCTGTGCAGGTGTTGTTACACGTGGTCTGCCACTGCGAGGACGAGGAGCTGTCTGTCCTGTCTCCCTGTAGCTCTGTCTTAGGTGTCTCACAGTACGGACATTGCAATTTATTGCCCAGGCCACATCTGCAGTCCTCATGCCTCCTTGCTGCATGCCCAAGGCATATTTTTTTTGTGTTTTTCAGAGTCAGTAGAAAGGCCTCTTTAGTGTCCTAAGTTTTCATAACTGTGACCTTAATTGCCTACCGTCTATAAGCTGTTAGTGTCTTAACGACCGTTCCACAGGTGCATGTTCATTAATTGTTTATGGTTCATTGAACAAGCATGGGAAACAGTGTTTAAACCCTTTACAAGGAAGATCTGTGAAGTTATTTGGATTTTTATGAATTATCTTTGAAAGGCAGGGTCCTGAAAAAGGGACGTTTGCTGAGTTTATATACTCTAAGTATACAAATATTTTAGAACACCTCTTTCCATGACATAGACTGACCAGGTGAATCCAGGTGAAAGCTATGATCCTTTATTGATGTCACTTGTTAAATCCACAATGCTGCTGTGTTTTTCACACAGTTTCCCCTTGAGTATCAAGAATGGTCCACTACCCAAAGGACGTCAAGGTTAATTGTCATGTTTTTGTCAACGATCTACACAAAATATTCTGTAATGTGAAAGTGGGAGAGAAATTTGAACATTCATGAAAAATGAAACACAAATATACACTGCTCAAAAAAAATAAAGGGAACACTTAAACAACACAATGTAACTCCAAGTCAATCACACTTCTGTGAAATCAAACTGTCCACTTAGGAAGCAACACTGATTGACAATACATTTCACATGCTGTTGTGCAAATGGAATAGACAACAGGTGGAAATTATAGGCAATTAGCAAGACACCCCCAATAAAGGAGTGGTTCTGAAGGTGGTGACCACAGACCACTTCTCAGTTCCTATGCTTCCTGGCTGATGTTTTGGTCACTTTTGAATGCTGGCGGTGCTTTCACTCTAGTGGTAGCATGAGACGGAGTCTACAACCCACACAAGTGGCTCAGGTAGTGCAGCTCATCCAGGATGGCACATCAATGCGAGCTGTGGCAAGAAGGTTTGCTGTGTCTGTCAGCGTAGTGTCCAGAGCATGGAGGCGCTACCAGGAGACAGGCCAGTACATCAGGAGACGTGGAGGAGGCTGTAGGAGGGCAACAACCCAGCAGCAGGACCACTACCTCCGCCTTTGTGCAAGGAGGAGCACTGCCAGAGCCCTGCAAAATGACCTCCAGCAGGCCACAAATGTGCATGTGTCTGCTCAAACGGTCAGAAACAGACTCCATGAGGGTGGTATGAGGGCCCAACGTCCACAGGTGGGGGTTGTGCTTACAGCCCAACACCGTGCAGGACGTTTGGCATTTGCCAGAGAACACCAAGATTGGCAAATTCGCCACTGGCGCCCTGTGCTCTTCACAGATGAAAGCAGGTTCACACTGAGCACGTGACAGACGTGACAGAGTCTGGAGATGCCGTGGAGAACGTTCTGCTGCCTGAAACATCCTCCAGCATGATCGGTTTGGCGGTGGGTCAGTCATGGTGTGGGGTGGCATTTCTTTGGGGGGCCGCACAGCCCTCCATGTGCTCGCCAGAGGTAGCCTGACTGCCATTAGGTACAGAGATGAGATCCTCAGACCCCTTGTGAGACCATATGCTGGTGCGGTTGGCCCTGGGTTCCTCCTAATGCAAGACAATGCTAGACCTCATGTGGCTGGAGTGTGTCAGCAGTTCCTGCAAGAGGAAGGCATTGATGCTAAGGACTGGCCCGCCTGCTCCCCAGACCTGAATCCAATTGAGCACATCTGGGACATCATGTCTCGCTCCATCCACCAACGCCACGTTGCACCACAGACTGTCCAGGATTTGGCGGATGCTTTAGTCCAGGTCTGGGAGGAGATCCCTCAGGAGACCATCCGCCACCTCATCAGGAGCATGCCCAGGCGTTGTAGGGAGGTCATTCAGGCACGTGGAGGCCACACACACTACTGAGCCTCATTTTGACTTGTTTTAAGGACATTACATCAAAGTTGGATCAGGCTGTAGTGTGGTTTTCCACTTTAATTTTGAGTGTGACTCCAAATCCAGACCTCCATGGGTTGATAAATTTGATTTCCATTGATAATTTTTGTGTGATTTTGTTGTCAGCACATTCAACTATGTAAAGAAAAAAGTATTTAATAAGATTATTTCATTCATTCAGATCTATGATGTGTTATTTTAGTGTTCCCTTAATTTTTTTGAGCAGTGTATATTGATTAGATATGTTTTCAACCCCCTTAGTCAAAACATGTTAGAATCACCTTTGGCAGCGATTACAGTTGTGAGTCTTTCTGGGTAAGTCTCTAAGAGCTTTCTGCACATGGATTGTGCAGCATTTGCCCATTATTTTCAAAATTCTTCAAGATCTGTCAAATTGGTTGTTGATCATTGGTAGACTACCATTTTCAGGTCTTGCCATCAAAACTGTAACTAAGCCACCCTGGGACTTTCAATGTCATCTTAGTAAGCAACTCCAGTGTATTTTTGGCCTTGTGTTTTAGACTATTGTGCTGCTGAAAGGTGAATTTGTCTCCCAGTGTCTGTTGGAAAGCAGACTGAACAATGTTTTCCTCTAGGATTTTGCCTGTGCTTAGCTTTATTTTGTTTATTTTTATCATAAAAAACTCGCTAGTCCTTGCCAATGAAAATCATACCCATAACATGATGCAGCCTCCACCATGCTTGACAAAATGAAGAGTGGTACTCAGTGATGTGTTGTGTTGGATTTGACACAAACATAACACTTTGTTTTCAGGACATAATGTCAATTGCTTTGCCACATTTTTTGCAGTTTTACTTTAGAGCCCTGTTGCAAACAGGATGCATCATTTAATATTGTGGAGTAACTACAATTTTGTTGATCCATACTCAGTTTTCTCCTATAATAGCCATTAAACTCTGTAACTGTTTTAAAGTCACCATTGGCTTTATGTTGAAATCTGTGAGTGGTTTCCATCCTCTCCGGCAACTGAGTTAGAAAGGACACCTGTATCTTTGTAGCGACTGGATGTATTGATACACCATCATAAGTGTAATTAAGAACTTCACCACGCTCAAAGGGATATTCAACATCTGCTTAATTTTTTTAAATTAAAAAAAAATAATTATTCACCCACCAATAGGTGCCTTCTTTGTGAGGCATTGGAAAACATCCCTTGTCATAGTGGTTGAATCTGTGTTTTAAAATCCCTCATCCACCACTTTTGACCTAGTGGATAGGTTAGGAAGATCTGACAGATAAAGCTTTGACAACTGCGATGTCTGACAAGAAGTTGGAACACCATAAAAAAAACGGAGTATTCTGCATATAGAACGTAAGGAACTGTGTGCACTGGAGAAAGCAGTTTGACCTTTCAAATTTAAATTCATCATTATCACCACCACCGCTACCACCACCAACATACAGCATAGTGTTTGACAATCTGGACCTTTATTTACATGCACATCAATACACTGCTGTCAAGGACCGTGTTTCTGTAATTCATTTTCCGAATACCCACCCAGTAAAGCCAGTCAAGGAGTTTTCCCTAGCAGTTACCCTACCTGGTCTACAGACTCAAGCAATTCTCAGGAGGGACTTTATTGTCCTAGCCAGCCGCATTCTGACCCAACACCTCCCAGCTTTCCGTCAATTTGCCCCTGCAGTGGTTTACCACGTTCCTCACATCTACTCAGAGGTTATGAAGGATGCATCTGAGGAGGACCCATCTGAGGAGGACCCGTCTGAGGAGGACCCATCTGAGGATGTTAGTTGATCGATCCAACACTAATTAAAAGCAAATCATATTATAACTAATAACAATAGTATAGGTTCCTGAGTGAATGTAATGATTAATGAAATTATTAACATTATTGTTATAGTAGAGTGTGTGAGCGATGCCTTTGAGTCATGTAACCAGGACAACCTTAGGAAGGAGATGGATCAGCTGGTCCTGGATAGGAGGGACTCACCACATGACGAGGAGACAGCAGACAGGGAGAGGGAGCTACAGGAGTATGAGGTGGTGGCGAACACAGAGAACAGAGACGTGATGAAGAGATAGAGAAGAGATGCTACAGTAGGTCATTTAGCAGACCTTTTCATGCTTTTACACCTGCATTGCTTGCTGTTTGGGGTTTTAGGCTGGGTTTCTGTACAGCACTCTGTGACATCAGCTGATGTAAGAAGGGCTTTATAAATACATTTGATTTGATTTGATTTGATTCATCCAAAGTGACTTACAATGGTAAGTGCATACATCTTGTTCAAGAAGGATCCTGAGTGTCAAGATGTTGTTGAAAGACAGACACACTTTTGGAGGGGAGGGGTACGTCTGTACTCTATAAATTAGTAGTCTACAAAGCCTATCGTGTTGAAATAAATTGACGCAATTGAGTGTTGTTGGTGCTCTTTACTCAACCATGCTAGGCTAATGGCCCCTCGGTCAATATGAGCGTAGCAAACGCGATCAGTCTCTCACCGACGTCTTTTAGCTTGTGTGACAACACTGCAACAATTCTGCACTGTGGAGAGATTTGGTAGGAATTTGTGATAATAGTTCCCCAGCCCTAAGCAGGATTGACACGTTCTGGGGCTGTGGCGCGCTTAGCACTGCTTTGATCTTCACCAGTGACTTGTGTGAGCCATCTTTGTTGATCACATGTCCACAGTATGAGATTTCCTCCTTGAAAAACTCACACCTTTCTTTGTTTGTGCTGAGTCCATACTCACATAGCCTCGTGAGCACCATGTGTAGGTTGTTCAGTTGATCTTTGTCATCTGTACCTGTAATTATTTAGTAGCTGAGGTAGTATTTGGTACCTGGTATCCCTTGAAGCACTTGGTCCATTGCTCTTTGTCAGATGGCTGGAGCCGAGGCGATCCTGAAAACAAGATCAGTGTACTGGAAAAAATCTGTGTGTGTTATTTGTCAAAAACGTGTTTGACGATTCCTCAATTTCTATTTGTAAGCTTGAGCTAGATCTATCTTCGTGAAGCGTCCCCCTCCTGATAGGGAAGCAAATATGTCCTCAATGCGAGGCAGTGGATACTGAACGGTGTGGAGTACGTGACTGTCACTTTAAAGTCCTGCACGTGCTTTCCCTTTCTTCAAAACTGGAACAATGGCCGTGGCTCACTCACTCTACTCCACCTTGGACAGGATCCCTGAATCCTCTAAGTTCTGAAATTTCGCGTCCACTTCAGGTTGGATTGCATATGGCCTTGTGGAATTTTGGAGTAGCCTTTCAATCTGTCTCAATACTGCCCTTTGTGTTCTGATTCCCTTTTCGAAAGTTTGCCACACGATACTGTGAGCAGTTGTGACAGTCTCTTAGCAGTGGCATTGCTGCTGCTGCTGCTGCTAATGCCTGGATATGGCATATTCAATGCTTTGATAGCGTGCCAGTCCAGTTGAATTCTCCTCAACCATTCACGTCCAAGCAGCGCTGATCCTCCATGTTGTAGTATATAGGTCTAGCTGCTGTGTTTTGCCTTTGTACATTCACATCTATTTTGACCAACTGAGAAACTATTTCCCCAGTGTATGTTTTGAGCATGAGTGTTGTCTTCTGTAATGGTATTGTCTTAATCTGTCACTGAGATAACTGATAACGCTGACCCGGTGTCTAACTCTATTTTCAAGTTGACTCCTGACACCTCTGGTGTAATCCATATTATCCTGCGGTCTGTTTCTGTAATGCTATGCCCTTCTAGGCATGACAGATCATCTTTCTGTGAGTCTGTGTCATTTCCAGTTGAATCGGACTCACTCTCAGTCACTTTGTGTACATTTGTAGTTTTCCGTTTCTCTCTATTCGATTTCTGTTTGCTATGCGTGTGCTTTTTATCTGCTTTACACTCTCTCAATGTGACCCTGCTTGTGGCATTTCTTCTACAGTATTTCTCTTTAAGCCAACAGTCATTTGCACCATGTGATGTCTTGCCACAGCGAAAACATGTTTGTCTCTTTGTATTTTCAAATGACATTTAATTTGTTTCACATTCGATGCCTTTTTGTTGCAATTCAGATGCACCGTTTGCTGTAGTCTAACGTTCTAACGTCAAGACCTTTTCTGTTAGCAACCTCTTTTGTGTGCTTTCACTATGCATGCCACATACAAGCCTGTCCCTCAATGCATCCGACAGTCCTGCACCAAATTGGCAATATTCTGATCATTTCCTTAGCTCTGCAATGTATTTTGATATGGCCACACTTGTTGACTGGTTCCGTTTATGAAATCGCAATCTCTCAGCTATTACCAACGGTTTTGGGTTTAAATAGTGTCAACAATGTCTTGAACGATTTGTTGGCTTGCTTTTCTGGTGTTAACAAGCTAAGTAGCAAGCTTTATATTGTTGCACCCATAGCATTATAAGCAGAACGGAAACTTTCTTCCTACATCGTTAACGTCCCATTAAAGTTCCACTCTTTCAATGTAGGTTGCCCAATCCTCACTACCGCTATCAAAAGTGGCAATAGTTCCAATATATCCCAAATAATTTTGTCACATTCCTTAGCTAACTTTCATTCTGTGCTTTTTCACTAGACTCACAACATCTCTCTCGCAAGCATAGACGGCACATTCTGACGGCGCAAGCATCCTTTCGCTCCTCTCGACTTTTCTGTCCTCTCCTCCGAGTTTTGCTGTCGTCTCAACCCGGGGTGGCACATCGGTAAGATGCAGGTTCAATTTCATTGCCAATTTGTCGTGTTTGTTCCCTTATAAACACAACTACACAAAACAAATAAGACTCTGAGTCGGAGCTGTATTTTGATGAGGTCATGGAATCCTTGCTTCAATGACACACACAACAAAAAATCTATACGCACACTACAATAGGCACAACCTGAGGGGTCTACATGCACTATAGGGAAAGTAGCTTTGTAAACAGACGTTATACTTTGTACTTGTTCAAGGTGTTGGCATGGAACATACCAATCAAAAGGTTTTTGGCTATCTTTTGAGGGTCTCGGTCAACCCAGGCATTCTCCGACAGCTCTGCTTAAGGTGTCATTGGGCTATATTTTGAGGGTCTCGATCAACCCAGGCATTCTCTGACAGCTTTGCTTTAAGTGGCCGAACACCTTTCCCACTTCCCTAATGTTGCCATTTTTTCCTTGACCTCTTTTACAACCCAATCCAAACACTTAAAGTTTTTGTAGGGGATCTTTACCAGTCCAAGTCAAATGTTTGTTCAGTTGGGACTCGATTCTGAGAGCTTAATTCTGAGAGCTCTGTGCATGTTAAGGATCTTTATCACTTTTGTCTGAGACTTTAGATCTGCTGACTCTGTTAGAGCCAAGATGGGTGTGCCGGAAAAATAATTAGAAGTCATAGATGTCAAAGTCTGTTCTTATATTAGTGGTAGCCGACTTGAGTGTCAGAGGACGACAACCCAGAGGTCCTATCCTCACATATCTTAAAAAAGAATGAAATAATAATGGATCCAACTCTTCGGAGGACACATGTTTTGTTTTTTTTGTTCCATATTTGTCATTTCACATAAACATTTCAAATATACATTTCACATATACATTTCACATACTACATACATAGTACTTTTATATACATCAGTCACATAACTAACATATTGATTTTTATGTTTTATATATATATATACACAGTATATACATATATATATATATACACAGTATATACATTCACACATAAATACATACATTAGATTTTACATGAAAGTATTCAGACATTTCTGGTATACATTATATGTAGTGTTTTCAGTAATAGCATTACTGATCATGAGCTCTTTAATCCTCACATATCTTTGTTCACAATCATATCCCAAGGAAAACGCTTAGTAGCTCACACGTATACAAGTGTTTCCCATCAGTGTCTGTGTCTCTTATCACACAGGACACAGAATTCTCAGAAGCCTCAAATTGAGACAATCCAACCTTGAACTAGCTCAAGCTGCTGAACATCACTGTCTGCACCCAAATTAGCATATATCTCACTGTTCTTATTATTCAATTGAAAGTTGTATCAGTTTCATGTCAACCAATATTTGTAATGATGCACATAGCTTATACCTGACTAGTCTTGAGGCTCTCTTTTTCTCTCTCTCAATGTCACTAGGTCATGCTGGCACTATGAAAACATTGTTTCCCAACAGAATCACATGTTAGCATTTGGAAATGATACAAAATGAACACCTTATTATCAACTACAGCTTTTTATTTTCCTCTGTGTTTTACTTTGAAGACTATCTATGAGTGGTGATGGCCCCTATAAAGTCGACATGGCTTTTCAACATGGCTCCTCATGTTTAACTCTCTCCTGTGCTCATAATAGTCTAACTTTCTTTCACCAAAGAACCCAGATCTCCAAGCTTGCTGAAATGCAGGTTTTCATTTTGTGCCCTGACCCTTGCCGAAAGACAATATTGCTGTTAGAGTGCTGACTGTGATAAAAAAAGTAGACTAATACCCACACTCCTTGACGATACAAGTTATTATGAATAAAAACTGCTATTGATAACAATATAAAGATATTGAAACACATTTGATTACTCTGCATTATTATAATGCTAGTAGTTATTGCATAAGCAACTGTTATGTGTGGGATTCCCATAGTTTAGGATAATCCAGTAGAAGTACTTTCTGTAGTGTCTTTCAGCCATTGTGCCGCCTGTCACAGTCAGTTCTAGCACTATTCCATTATGTTATAGGCCTATTTTGCACAACTAGCTCTCACTGTCTCGCGTCAGAATTAGATGTTCATCCATGTTGATCAAACGTCAAACGTAGAAGTTGTTCCAAATCAAATTACAAAGTGTTTAGTTACTTCTCTGTATCGTTCCAAGGTTAAGTTTAGGCATTAACTACTTAGGGAGAAACGGCGCGCTAGCGGGGCTGCTCCCGACACTACCCGGTGAAATGTAAGGCGCCAAATCCAAAAGTTTAATTATTAAACATTCATCAATATACAAGTGTTGCATAGTCATCAAAAGCTCTGATTCTTGGCAATATCACAGCGTTGTCAGATTTCAAAAAGGCTTTACGGCGAAAGCACAACATTTGATTGTTGGAGGATAGCACCTCTCCTATTTTCTACATTAGCATAAATTCATATCCAGCGCGGGTCACACAAACCCCATATAAAAGCTAAAATAAATCACTTACCTTTTGAAGAACTTCTGCTGAGGGCTTCCCAAGTTTCCAACGAAGACATCCAATGGATCTTTTGTTAGAAAAAGTCATTTATTATATCCATAAATCTCTGTTTGGTTGGCGCGTTATGATCAGAAAATACAGCGTCGAGTCGCCCATTGAACCGTGAAGAGACCGCGTTCAAATATACCTATACACTTTCCCCAAACAACTCAAACATTATTTTTAATGTATCTTTAGGTATCCTTTTATGTATATTTACTGTAATATTTCAACCGGACGATAACCGCAGCCAACATTTAAATGTGTTAACCCTCGCAGGGCTGCTGGCCCAGATGGCGTCCTCAGAGCATGCGCAGACAAGCTGGCTGGTGTGTTTACGGACATATTCAATCAGTCCCTATCCCAGTCTGCTGTTCCCACATGCTTCAAGAGGACCACCATTGTTCCTGTTCCCAAGGAAGCTAAGGTAACTGAGCTAAATGACTATCTCCCCGTAGCACTCACTTCCGTCATCATGAAGTGCTTTGAGAGACTAGTCAAGGATCATATCACCTCCATCCTGCCAGACACCCTGGACCCACTCCAATTTGCTTACCGTCCCAATAGGTCCACAGACGACGCAATCGCAATCACATTGCATACTGCCCTAACCCATCTGGACAAGAGGAATACTTATGTACAGTGAGGGAAAAAAGTATTTGATCCCCTGCTGATTTTGTACGTTTGCCTACTGACAAAGAAATGATCAGTCTATAATTTTTTATGGTAGGTTTATTTGAACAGTGAGAGACAGAATAACAACAAAAAAATCCAGAAAAATGCATGTGAAAAATGTTATAAATTGATTTGCATTTTAATGAGGGAAATAAGTATTTGACCCCCTCTCAATCAGGAAGATTTCTGGCTCCCAGGTGTCTTTTATACAGGTAACGAGCTGAGATTAGGAGCACACTCTTAAAGGTAGTGCTCCTAATCTCAGCTTGTTACCTGTATAAAAGACACCTGTCCAAAGAAGCAATCAATCAATCAGATTCCAAACTCTCCACCATGGCCAAAACCAAAGTGCTCTCCAAGGATGTCAGGGACAAGATTGTCTGGAATGGGCTACAAGACCATCGCCAAGCAGCTTGGTGAGAAGGTGACAACAGTTGGTGCGATTATTCGCAAATGGAAGAAACACAAAAGAACTGTCAATCTCCCTCGGCCTGGGGCTCCGTGCAAGATCTCACCTCGTGGAGTTACAATGATCATGAGAACGGTGAGGAATCAGCCCAGAACTACACAGGAGGATCTTGTCAATGATCTCAAGGCAGCTGGGACCATAGTCGCCAAGAAAACAATTGGTAACACACTATGCCGTGAAGGACAGAAATCCTGCAGCGCCTGCAAGGTCCCCCTGCTCAAGAAAGCACATATACATGCCTGTCTGAAGTTTGCCAATGAACATCTGAATGATTCAGAGGACAACTGGGTGAAACTGTTGTGGTCAGATGAGACCAAAATGGAGCTCATTGGCATCAACTCAACTCGCCGTGTTTGGAGGAGGAGGAATGCTGCCTATGACCCCAATAACACCATCCCCACCGTCAAACATGGAGGTGGAAACATTATGCTTTGGGGGGGGTTTTCTGCTAAGGGGACAGGACAACTTCACAGCATCAAAGGGACAATGGACAGGGCCATGTACATTCAAATCTTGTGTGAGAACCTTCTTCCCTCAGCCAGGGCATTGAAAATGGGTCGTGGATAGGTATTCCAGCATGAAAATGACCCAAAACACACTGCCAATGTAACAAAGGAGTGGCTCAAGAAGAAGCACATTAAGGTCCTGGAGTGGCCTAGCCAGTCTCCAGACCTTAATCCCATAGAAAATCTGTGGAGGGAGCTGAAGGTTCGAGTTGTCAAACGTCAACCTCGAAACCTTAATGACTTGGAGAAGATCTGCAAAGAGGAGTGGGACAAAATCCCTCCTGAGATGTGTGCAAACCTGGTGGCCAACTACAAGAAACGTCTGACCTCTGTGATTGCCAACAAGGGTTTTGCCACCAAGTACTAAGTCATGTTTTGCAGAGGGGTCAAATACTTATTTCCCTCATTAAAATGCAATTCAATTTGTAACATTTTTCACATGCGTTTTTCTGGATTTTTTTGTTGTTATTCTGTCTCTCACTGTTCAAATAAACCTACCATTAAAATGATAGACTGATCATTTCTTTGTCAGTGGGCAAACGTACAAAATCAGCAGGGGATCAAATACTTTTTTCCTCACTGTAAGAATGCTGTTCATCGACTACAGCTCAGCATTTAACACCATAGTTCCCTCCAAGCTCGTCATTAAGCTCGAGACCCTCGGTCTCGACCCAGCCCTGTGCAACTGGGTCCTGGACTTCCTGACGGGCCGGCCCCAGGTGGTGAGGGTAGGAAACAACATCTCCGCCCCGCTGATCCTCAACACAACAAGGGTGCGTTCTCAGCCCTCTCCTGTACTCCCTGTTTACCCATGACTGCGTGGCCAAGCACACATCCAACTCAATCATCAAGTTTGCTGACGACACTACAGTGGTTGGCTTGATCACCAACAACGACGAGACGGCCTACAGGGAGGAGGTGAGGGCCCTCGGAGTGTAGTGTCAGGAAAATAACCTCTCACTCAATGTCAACAAAACAAAGGAGATGATCGTGGACTTCAGGAAACAGGAGAGGGAGCATCCCCCTATCCACATCGACAGTAGTGGAGAAGGTGGAAAGTTTTAAGTTCCTCGGCGTACACATCACGGACAAACTGAATTGGACCACCCACACAGACAGCATGGTGAAGAAGGCGCAACAGCGCCTCTTCAACCTCAGGAGGCTGAAGAAATTCGGCTTGTCACCAAAATCACTCACAAACTTCTACAGATGCACAATCGAGAGCATCTGGTCGGGCTGTATCACCGCCTGGTACGGCAACTGCTCCACCCACAACCGTAAGGCTCTCCAGAGGGTAGTGAGGACTGCACAACGCATCACCGTGGGTAAACTACCTGCCCTTCAGGACACCTACACCACCCGATGTCACAGGAAGGCCAAAAAGATCATCAAGGACAACAACCACCCGAGCCACTGCTTTTTCACCCCGCTATCATCCAGAAGTTGAGGTCAGTACAGGTGCATAAAAGCTGGGACCAAGAGACTGAAAAACAGCTTCTACCTGAAGGCCATCAGACTGTTAAACAGCCATCACTAATATTGAGTGGCTGCTGCCAACATACTGACTTAAATCTCTAGACACTTTAAAAATAGGAATTGGATGTAACAAATGTATCACTAGCCACTTTAAACAATTTTGTATATAATGTTTACATATCCGACATTACTCATATCAAATGTATACACTGTACTCTAAACCATCTACTGAATCTTGCCTATGCCGTTCGGGCCATCGACTCAAATCTCTAGCCACTTTAATAATTATAATCAGATGAAATAAATGTATCACTAGCCACTTTAAACGATGCCATTTATATAATGTTTACATATCCTACATTACTCATCTCATATCTATATACTGTACTCCATACCATCTACTGCATCTTGCCTACGCCGATCAGCCATCGCTCATCCATATATTTATATGTACATACTCGTATTCATTCCTTTACTCTTGTGTGTACAAGGTAGTTGTTGTGAATTTGTTAGATTACTTGTTAGATACTACTGCATGGTCGGAACTAGAAGCACAAGCATTTCGCTACACTCGCATTAACATCTGCTAACCATGTGTATGTGACAAATAGAATTTGATTTGATTAGATTTTTTTACGTGAACAATAGGAAAGGAAAATAAAGTGGGGCGGCGCGCTCACAATCTCGCTCCCGTGAAACGTTGTTGACAAATGTGGTCCCTTCACTACTTCCTCTTCCTATCTGTTCTGCTTAGTGCTAGAGCCTCCAGACACTGTATAAAGACTGTTGACATCTAGTGGAAGCCATAGGTACTTCAATCTAGGAGCTGGTTCCCATTAAAATCAATAGGCAGCCTGGAGAAAAAGGTCATATAAAAAAAAAACTGCAAATCCGGATGGATTTTCCTCGGGTTTTCGCCTGCTATGTCAGTTCTGTTATACTCACATACATTATTTTAACACTTTTAGAAACTTCAGAGTGTTTCCTATCCAATATTACTAATTATGTGCATATCCTATTTTCTGGGCCTGAGTGGCAGGCATTTTACTTTGGGCATGCCAGACTCTCCAAAACCCTCACCTCTGCTCCCGCTCCCTAAGAAGTTAACTCCAAATTCTTAAGGTTAGGCATTAACTCTGAATGGTTAAGGTAAGGATTAAGGTTTGGGAAAGGCATAAAACAAAAATATTTGTTTTGAACATGGAACTTTTGAAAGTAGAGGCAGATCCATGCGCCCATCTGCCACAACACCCGAGCAAAACCAAAGCCTACCCGAAGGTAACAGTGCTCACTGCTACCCCTAGTGGCCACATTCCATGTAATCTCCCTGCGTCCTCAGACATGGATGGACGTCAAATACTGACTTGTATCATGTGGGACCTGCCTGAAAATGCAAACATTTCATGCAAACAAACATTCTTACTCATTACGTTTGTACAAAAACACAACTATCAACCATTCACTGGAGTGTCATGACTACAATTTCCAATCAGACATTTCATCCATCACCCATTGCTATTGCCTCCATTTTATACAGTCGAAGTACAGTTGTAGGTCAATGTACATACTGTACCATGTGTAAAATTGGAGGTTGTTTACCTAGTTTCTTAAAGATGAGACGTACTAGCTGGTAAATGAGGCTTTAACCAAAGCCCGTTGGCAAGACCGCCAAACATCCTTCCCTTACATGAACGATCTAAGTGCTTGGAGTTGTTCCTCTTTTAGTTCTACTCCCAAGTCGGTCGTCACTAAAAGCAATGCCGTCGCAATCTCCTTCAGAGAGCTCCATCATTTTCAACTACGCTAGCTAGCTAGTGTACACACCTCTCAGCTAAGTTAGCTTATGTTAGCCACCAGTGAGTCAATTGAAAATACAGGAAGCAGTTTGCAGACGAAGCGTGGGCCCCTCACGCTTCTTCTGGAAATAGTGTGCATATGAGAACCAATCAGAAAGTTGCTCAAAGTCGCTCAAAATTTACCAGAGTTACCAGACTAATATGCCTGCCATAATAACACTCAAACAATTTTGTCTGCATATAGAAAAGGCAGCAGCCTGTTTGGCATGGCAACACCAAGTATTCCAAGTCACAAGAATTCCAAGTCTTTGTGGATCAATGAAGCAACTCGGAGGCTCCAATGAAAGGAAAGAGAATCCAACATGACCTTCTGTTGGCTCACTGCATTTGTGATGCACATTGGGATGTTCCAGTGCACTCTTCTGCTGTTCAGCTTGAGCTGGCACATTGCTTTTTCCAGACGGTCATATCCACCATCCTGTCCATTTGCCCTGGAGTTGCTGTATATGTTGAATTTGTGATATTATGGTGTATGGGGAGAATGCAACCAACTGTGATGACAAGCTCATAAGGCAGGTGTTTTCTACAATAAACCAACACAACCTGACATTCATTGACAAGAAACGCCATCAACTTACTGGGCCTTCACATATGATAGGAATTACACCTCTCCAATTGTCAATGCCATCCTGAATCTCCCACAACTGTCCTCGATAGGCCCCCTCCACCAGCAGTCCTCCCTTCTGGCAGTTACAGACAGAGACACCATGGAACTGGACTGACACATGTCAGTAAGCCATTCAACAGCCAAAATGCCATCTGGAAAGTGCTGGCGTGCATTGCCATCACATGTACCTACATTGCTACCAACAATGGCTGGCCAGCCCATGTGATACCTGAACTGGACTCGCATGTAAAGAATGAGCTCTCATGTTGGGATGACTCATGCAGTGGTCTGGGAAACTGTCCAGTAATCCCAACAACCCTTTAAGGACATAATGCCATCTAAGGCATACAAGAGACTCCTTAGGATGGTCAAATTTAAACAAAGATGATGTACGTCATTGTGTATGGTGGCTGGGGATTGACTGGGAAAGTATTCACCCCATTGGCATTTTTCATATTTTGTTACATTACAACCTGTAATTTAAATGGATTTTTATTTGGATTTAATGTAATGGACATACACAAAATAGTCCAAATTGGTGAAGTGAAATGAAAAAAAATAACTTGTTTCAAAAAATACAAATGGAAAAGTGGTGTGTGCGTATGTATTCACCCCCTTTGCTATGAAGCATAAAAAAGATCTGCTGCAACCAATTACCTTCAGAAGTCACATAATTAGTTAAATAAAGTCCACCTGTGGGCAATCTAAGTGTCACATGATCTCAGTATGTATACACCTGTTCTGAAAGGCCCCAGAGTCTGCAACACCAATAAGCAAGGGGCACCACCAAGCAAACTACACCATGAAGACCAAGGAGCTCTCCATACAGATCAGGGTTGGGTTGTGAAAAATATCAGAAACAATGAACATCCCACGGAGCACCGTTAAATACATTATTAAAAAATAGAAAGAAAATGGCACCACAACAAACCTGCCAAGAAAGGGCCGCCCACCCAAACTCACGGACCAGGCAAGGAGGGCATTAATCAGAGATGCAACAAAGAGACCAAAGATAACCCTGAAGGAGCTGCAAAGCTCCACAGCGGAGATTAGAGTATCTGTCCATAGGACCACTTTAAGCCGTACACTCCACAAAGCTGGGCTTTACGGAAGAGTGGCCAGAAAAAGCCATTGCGTAAAGAAGAAAATAAGCAAACACGTTTGGTGTTCTCCAAAAGGCATGTGGGAGACTCCCAAACATATGGAAGAAGGTACTCTGGTCAGATGAGACAAGAATTTCGATTTTTGGCCATCAAGGAAAACCCCATGTCTGGTGCAAACCCAAAACCTCCGATCACCCCGAGAACACCATCCCCACAGTGAAGCATGGTGGTGGCAGCATCATGCTGAGGGTATGTTTTTCATCGGCAGGGACTGGGAAACTAGTCAGAATTGAAGGAATGATGGATGGCACTAAATACAGGGAAATTCTTGAGGGAAACCTGTTTCAGTCTTCAAAAGATTTGAGACTGGGACGGAGGTTCACCTTCCAGCAGGACAATGACCCTAAGCATACTGCCAAGGCAACACTCAAGTGGTTTACGGGGAAACATTTAAATGTCCAGACCTCAATCCAATTGAGAATCTGTGGTGTGACTTAAAGATTGCTGTACACCAGGGGAACCCATCCAACTTGAAGGAGCTGGAGCAGTTTTACATTGAAGAATGGGCAAAGATCCCAGTGGTTAGATGTGCCAAGCTTATAGACACATACCCCAAGAGACTTGCAGCTGTAATTGCTGCAAAAGGTGGTTCTACAAAGAATTGACTTTGGGAGGGGTGAATAGTTATGCACGCTCAAGTTTTCAGTTTGTCTTCAATCTTCAAAGTGGTAGGCATGTTGTGTAAATCAAATTATACAAACCGCCAAGAAATCCATTTTAATTCCAGGTTGTAAGGCAACAAAATAGAAAAAATACTAAGGGGGTGAATACTTTCGCAAGCCACTCTATATGTGTGTGGAGCTGTACTACATCCCTCATAACGCTTCTTAGTAATAGTCTATGACCTCTAAGTAACCTCTAGTTAACCTGAGGTCGCCCTCACCGGTTCTGTCACTCTCCTCATCTCCTGCTGGGCCTGCCCCAGACTGTAATCACAGCCAACCATCCACAGTTAATATTAGCCAAATGATCATCCTGCCCGACTTCCAAAGGAATATGAAGGAATAAGTAAGACATGACCTGCAGGATCTGCCACATTCAACATAGAAAACTCCACCCACAGGTCAATTAGGCAACGAAAAGATCGAAGGGCAGGTCTGTTTGTGACAGTCCTTTCACAGACTCTCCTTCACAACCAGACAACTAACCATTCCATTACTGAAGTATTCCAAGCATCATTCAGACTGAGATAACGTTCCAATTAAAATAAAATAAAATACAATTCTATTGATCACATACACATATTTAGCAGATGTTCTTGTGGGTGTAGCGAAATGCATGTGTTCCTAGCTCCAACAGTGCAGTAGTTTCTAACAATTCATAACAATACACACACATCTAAAAGTAGAAGAATGGAATTAAGAAATATATCAATATTAAGACGAGTAATGTCGGAGTGGCATTGACTAAAATACAGTAGAATAGAATACAGTATATTATAATACAGTATATACATATGAGATGAGTAAAGCAGTATGTATACATTATTAAAGTGACTAATGTTCCGTTATTAAAGTGGCCAGTGATTTCATGTCTATGTATATAGGGCAGCAGCCTCTAAGGTGCAGGGTTGAGTAACCGGGTGGTAGCCGGCTAGTGATGGTTATTTAACAGTCTGGTGGCCTTGAGATAGAAGCTGTCAATGAGTCTCGTTGGCATGTAACCTGTATCTCTTGAGTGTCTATACCCAACTGTTGTATAATTGGAAACAGATCACCACACAGCCCCAATACCAGTCATACAGGAAGATACTGGCCTTGTCGCTGCAGTTTACCCAGAATGACCAGTTAGATGTGCAAGCTGGTCAGGCCCCAGAACTACAACCACTACTGGCTTCCTGTTCTAGTCACCTCAAAGGCTTTGAATCAACCTTGCACACTTCGTTTCAGTGGGGAAAAGAGGGAAAAGGCTTGAGTTGTACATATATAGTGCCTTCAGAAAGTAATCACACCCCTTTGACTTATTCCACATTTTGTTGTGTTGCAGCCTGAATTGAAAAATTGATAAAAAAAATAAAAATACCCGATAATGACTGAGTGAAAACATGTTTTTAGAAATGTTCGCAAATTTATAGAAAATGAAGTACAGAAATATCTAATTTGCATAAGTATTCACTCCTCAGTGTTAATACTTTGTAGAAGCACCTTTGGCAGCAATAACAGCTGTGATTCGTACTGGGTAAGTATCTAAGAGCTTTCCACACATGGATTGTGCAAAATGTCCTATTATTCTTAAAAAAAATCTTCCAATAGATTTTAAAGCTGATTTAAGTCTGAACTTCTTGGTAAGAAACTCGATTTGGCCTTGTGTTTTAGGTTTTTGTTCTGCTGAAATGTGGATTTACTGTATCTCTTAGTGTGTCACGACTTACGCCGAAGTCGGTCCCTCTCCTTGTTCGGGTGGTTTTCAGCGGTCGACGTCACCGGCCTTCTAGCCATCGTCGATCCATTTTTCATGTTCCATTTGTTTTGTCTTTGTTTTACACACCTGTTTTTAATTCCATAATTACATGTTCATTATTTAACCCTCTGTTTTCCCCATGTTTGGTGTGCGTGATTGTTTGTTGTACATTGTTGGGTTATTTACGGCTGGTTATGTTTCGCCCGTTTGTTTTTGGGCGCGTTGGATTTGTTATCCTGTTTTTCCCGTATTTTATTAAATACGTTGTTCACTCATCTCTGCTATCCTGCGCCTGACTTTTTCACCAGCTACACACACCGGCACTGACACAGTGTCTGGTGGAAAGCAGTCTGAACCAGATTTTCCTCTAGGATTTTGCCTGTGCTTAGCTCCATTCCATTATTTTTTTTATCCTGGAAAACTCCCCAGACCTTAACCATTACAAGCATACCCATAACATGATGCAGCCACCGCTAAGCTTGAAAATATGGAGATTGGTGCTCAGTAATATGTTGTATTGGATTTGCCCCAAACGTAACACGTTGTATTCAGAACAAAAAGTGAATTGCTTTTCCACATTCCATGCAGTTTTACTTGAGTGCCTTATTGCAAACAGGATGCATGCTTTGGAATATTTTTATTATGTTCAGACTTCCTTCTTTTCACTCTGTCAATTAGGTTTGAATTGGTAGTAACTACAATGTTGTTGCTCCATTCTCAATTTTCTTAAAATCTATAACTATTTTAAAGTAATCATTGGTCTTATGGTGTAATCCCTGAGTGGTTTTCTTCCTCTCTGGCAACTGAGTTATGAAGGACACCTGGAGCTATGTAGTGACTGGGTGTATTGATACACCATCCAAAGTGTGATTAATAACTCATTAATATTCAATGTTTTTAATTTTTTTATTCAATTACTATGTACATAGGGCAGCAGTCTCTCTACCAATAGGTGTCCTTCTTTGTGAGGCATTGGAAAACCTCCCTGGTCTTTGTGGTTGAATCTGTGTTTGAAATTCACTGATCGACTGAGGGACCTTACAGATAATTGTATGTGTGGGGTACAGAGATGAGGTAGTCATTCAAAAATCATGTTAAACACTATTATTGCATACATAATAAGTCCATGCAACTTATTAAGTGACTTGTTAAAGACATTTTTACTGTTCAAATTATTTAGGCTTGACATAACAAAGGAGTTGAATACTTATTGACTCAAGACATTTGAGCTTTTCATTTTTTATTTATTTGTAAAAAAACAATCTAAAACATAATTCCAAATCAAGGGGTGTGAATCCTTTCTGGAGGCACTGTACACTATTAGCTGACTGTTTGATTACAGGTTACTTTCCTATAACTTGGTTACGCTATTATGTGTTTGTGAAAGGCTTGCTATTATATGTTGACCACATTGTTGATTGCCCACATTGTTGATATGCTGTAAGTGTGAATGAGATGAACATGAACACATTGAAAAGCTATTTGGCTTCTGGTATTCAAACACAACAGAGGCATGGCAGTTCCACTCATAGTCCTAGAAATACAAGAGCCTTATGAAAACCTTTTAAAGACAGAATAACGCATTCAATACAAAAGAAACAAGGGTAACATATGCAGGGGAAGGTGGTTGAGTTCATGTTGGCCATATTAGATTCAGAATAAAAATAGATTTACACCAAAACATGCCTCTCATCTGCGAAGTTCATATTTACATGTTATTCACAGGAGGGGAGAACGGCTCATAATAATGGCCGGAACAGAGCAAATGGAATGGCTCCAGTCATTACCACAAGCCCGTTCTCCCCAATTAAGGTGCCACCAACCTCTTGTGATGTGATTTAACCTGCATAAATTGGTTTTATGGCAGCCACATTGGATTTGGAAGCCATATTGGATTTGAGGCAAAATCCATGGTTGCCCCAAAGATAATCTGTGGTGCCCCCTGACTTAATGACTAAATATACAAAATCCTTCATTGTAAAATCTAATTCTGATGTCTGAGCCCACATGTAGATTACATAACACCAAAAAACATTTGTAACTGTATGTATTTCGCCAGGCAGGTCCATACAGCACTGAACGAGAGCAAAGTTGTCTAATAATCAGCTACCAAAAAGTATAGCTTACATTCATCATAAATATTAATTGTTGATATTTCGACCTATAGTATCTCTGTGTTTACAGGTCTATAATTCCAAGATGCATTATGATATCCTAATTATATTTGTTTGCGTATGTAGGGCAGACTAACTACTTGTGTTCCACATTTGAGCAATATCAGAGCTTGCAATATTTAACCGCAACCATTTTTACACAACTATCCATTTCTTAAATGGGAGACATTAGGGATCTGAAAAAACATGTTTTTTTTTTTTTCTACCTCGAGTAGGGGTATTTAAAAAATATGGGGGCCTTTCCACTAGCCTAATACTGAACTATGTACCTGATTCGTTTTAAAGAGAACACAACATGAAACGTTTTAACACTCTTGTCTAGCAGCTTAACATACACATTAGCAGCAACTTAACATGATCATGTAATGTATTCACCCTCAGTTTAGCGATGGATCTTGTGTTACAATAATGACATCCCTTATCATCCCCATCGAACAAGGTGTTAATGACACATCTCCCATATTACATAAGTCAGGGTTACACCATTCCCGCTAGGAAGCTAACAGCTATTGTTAAAACAGATGACGAAAGATGTATCACTAGCAACTGTGAACTCATCACCCTCCACCCACACTGAGTCTCCCTTAGATCAGAACACAGTGAGCGGTCTCTGTTTCTAGATAGACAGCAGTAACATAACGCCCTGGTCTACCAGTAATTGATGGGTAAAAATAGGCTTAAATTGCTCTCTACGATCTCCTTGTGTTGCCTTACACTAACGGAATTATGCTTGACAGCTTACTCAAAGAAAGGCCATCAAACTCATTAAACTTTTTTATTTTCAATTTTGCGTTCTGTTAAAAAAAAAACTGCAGTAGTGTTTGTGTGATTTGCATGGACACTCTCACACGTCCTCTCCATCATCCGCTTCTTTACTTCTGCTACTGTCAATCTCTCTTGATTAAATTTGCACCTCTGTCACAATCAGAAGACCCTTCTGTGTTGGTTGATTTTCTCACCGCCAGCTTACTCAAGTATGAAGTGTTTTATCCATGAATGCCTCCAATCAAACAAAAAGAGAACGAAAAAGCTGAAAACAGAGAGACAAAACCAGAAAGTGAGAGAAAGAAAGAGCATGACAACAATGTAAGGATTAAAGTGTGATTGCTAATTTGAAAGATAAAAGCTTAACATTTTGCTATTTATTCTTTTATTTAATTTGTGTCTCAGGTATTATTTTACGGAGTGGCTGTGGTTCCGGATTATCTGGAATGCGTATTGCCGTGGCTACTGATACAGAGATTTCTGTGTTACGTAGCTGCTGCCCACCCTGCTGCCTGCTTAGCTTCTGCTCAGAGCTCCCACTGCTTCCCCCTCCATGTCAAGGAATGTTGTACACTAAACATGAACTATTTCATGTTATTTTTTCATGTTGAAGCCTATATCGAGATGTTCGTACAAGCCTATATTTAGCAGTAGGCCTATATTTAGACAATGATATCAAACACAAGCAAGACACATACAGGCAGTCAAAAATAACGATTATTTCCGCATTATCACTGCAAATATTGGCCAGTATTTTTTCCAGCAACTCTCGCTACGATATGGCCGCTTAACTATGAAGATTATCACCATAAACAGTAGGCAGTCTAAAACAGTAGTTGACAAACAAAGTAAGGAATAATACCGCACGAGGAACCGGGCGGTTGACAATGAACTCCCTCATTGCCAGACTCTGGTTACCGGTCTGGATACACAGGCTAGGGCTGCCTAGAACGCTTGTCTTCCCAGATGTGGAGCAGCTAGGTAGCCTACTCAAATAAAATAAAATAGAATTCTATTGGTTGCGTACACATATTTTGCAGACGTTATCACAGGTGCAGCAAAATGCTTAAGTTTCTAGCTCCAACAGTGCGGTAATACCTAACAATACAAATCAATACAAACAAATAGAAAAATGTAAAGAAAGAAATTAACAAAATATCAGAATGAGCAATGTCAGGGTCCTGAATATATATGTATTGTACACTCAGTTTATTTATACGGCAGGTGGTTAGAGCGTTTGGCCAGTAATCAAAAGGTTGCAGGATTGAATCTCCGAGCTGACAAGGTAAAAATCGGTTGTTCTCCCCCTGAACAGGGCAGTTAACCCACTCTTCCCCAGTAGGGGAACAGGGCAGTTAACCCCAGTCATTGTAAATAAGAATTTGTTCTTAACTGACTTGCCTAGTTAAATAAAGGTTCAATTTAAAATGAGTGTATAATACATAACGAACACATTCCTAATATTGAGTTGCCTTCAGAACAGCCTTAATTTGTCTGGGCATGGACTCTACAAGGTGTTGAGAGAGTTCCACAGGGATGCTGGCCCATTGCTTCCCACAGTTGTGTCAAGTTGGATGGATGTCCTTGGGTGGTGGACCATTCTTGATGCACACCGAAATCTGTTGAGCGTGAAAAACCCAGCAGCGTTGCAGTTCTTGACACATATCCATGTTTCAATTGTCTCAAGGCTTAACAATCCTTCTTTAACCTGTCTCCTCCCCTTCATCTACACTGATCAAAGTGGATTCAACAGGTGACATCAATAAGGGATCCTAGCTTTCATCTGGATTCACCTGGTCAGTCTATGTTCTTAATGTTTGCGTATTCAGTTTATATGTATATATCATGGTGTGAAATAGACAGCATGGACAGTATATGAATAGAAAAGGTGTGTACAGCAGTAATTATATAGGATGAGCCTTGACTAGAATATGAAATGGGTAAACAGTATGAAAACATTATTGTGACCAGCATTCAATTACTATGTACATAGGGCAGCAGTCTCTCAGGTGCAGGGTAGGGTACTGGGCGGAGGCCGGCTAGTGGTGACTGTTTTACAGTCTAATGACCTGGAGATAGAAGCTGTTTTTCAGTCTCTCGGTCCCAGCTTTGGTGTACCTGTACTGTCTCTGCCTTCTAGATGGTAACAGGGTAAAGAGGCCTTTGATCGGGTGGCTGAGGTTCTTGATTATCTTCTTGGCCTTCCTGTAACACTGGGTGCTGTAGATGTCCTGGAGGGCAAGCAGTTTGCCCCGAGTGATGCATTGGGCTGACCACACCACCCTCTGGAGAGCACTGCGGTTGCGGATGGTATAATTGCCTGACCATCAATCAATCAAATGTATTTATAAAGCCCTTCTTACATCAGCTGATGTCACAGAGTACTGTACAGAAACCCAGCCTAAAACCCCAAACAGCAAGCGATGCAGGTGTAAAAGCACAGTGGCTAGGAAAAACTCCCTAGAAAGGCCAGAACCTAGGAAGAAACCTAGAGAGGAAACAGGTTGTAAGGTGTGGCCAGTCCTCTTCTGGCTGTGCCGGGTACAGATTATAACAGAACATGGCCAAGATTTTAAAATGTTCATAGATGACCAGCAGGGTCAAATAATAATAATCACAGTGGTTGTTGAGGGTGCAACAGGTCAGCACCTCAGGAGTAAATGTCAGTTGGCTTTTCATAGCCGATCATTCAGAGTATCTCTACCACTCCTGCCGTCTCTAGAGAGTTGAAAACAGCAGGTCTGGGACAGGTAGCATGTCTGGTGAACAGGTCGGGGTTCCATAGCTGCAGGCAGAACAGTTGAAACTGGAGCAGCAGCACGGCAAGATGGATTGGGGACAGCAAGGAGTCATCAGGTCAGGTAGTCCTGAGGAATGGTCCTAAGGCTCAGGTCCTCCGAGAGAGAGAAAGAAAGAAAGAGAGAAAAAAAGAGAGAGAATTAGAGAGAGCATGCTTAAACTCACACAGGACACCGGATAAGAGAGGAGAAATACTCCAGATATAACAGACTGACCCTAGCCCCCCAACATATCAACTACTGCAGCATAAATAGATATCCCTCTAGTGGTGTGGGGGCTGTGCTTCGGCAGAGTGGGTGGGGTTATATCCTGCCTGTTTGGCCCTGTCCGGGGGTTTCGTCGGACGGGGCCACAGTGTCTCCCGACCCCTCCTGTCTCAGCCCCCAGTATTTATGCTGCAGTAGTTTATGTGTCGGGGGGCTAGGGTCCGTCTGTTATATCTGGAGTATTTCTTCTCTTATCTGGTGTCCTGTGCGAATTTAATTATGCTCTCTCTAATTATCTCTCTCTTTCTTTCTTTTTTTTTCTTCTTCTCTCTCTCTCTCTCTCTCTCTCTCTCTCTCTCTCTCTCTCTCTCTCTCTCTCTCTCTCTCTCTCTCTCTCTCTCTCTCTCGGAGGAGGACCTGAGCATTAGGACCATTCCTCAAGGCCTACCTGGCCTGATGACTCCTTGATGTCCCGAGTCCACACTAGCCACCGTGCTTTTACACCTGCATTGCTTGCTGTTTGGGGTTTTAGGCTGGGTTTCTGTACAGCATTCTGTGACATCAGCTGATGTAAGGGGGGCTTTATAAATACATTTGATTTGATTTGATTTGATAAATACTGGGGGCTGAGACAGGAGGGGTCGGGAGACTTATTGTGGGAAGCTGGTGGAAGACTACCCAAAACATTTGACCCAAATTAAACAATTTAAAGGCAATGCTACCAAATACTAATTGAGTGTATGTAAACTTCTGACCCCCTGGGAATGTGATGAAAGAAATAAAAGCTGAATTAAATCATTCTCTCTAAAATTATTCGGACATTTCGCATTCTTAAAATAAAGTGGTGATCCTAACTGACCTACGACAGTGAATTTGTACTATGATTAAATGTCAGGAATTGTGAAAAACTGAGTTTAAATGTATTTGGCTAAGGTATACGTATGTAAACTTCCGACTTCAACTGTACATATGAGATGGGTGATGCAATATTTACACACAATTAAAGTTACTAAGATACTGTAGAATAGTATAGAGTACAGTTTATACATATGAGATGAGTATTGCAAGATACGGAGACATTATTAAAGTGGCTAGTGTTTCATTTAATTAAAGTGGCCAGTTAGTTCTAATCTATGTCTATAGGCAGCAGCCTCTGATGTGCTGGAGATGGCTGTTTAACAGTCAGTGTTGTAGTATAGAATACAATATAGTATATACATATGAGATGGGTGATGCAGTATGTAAACACAATTTAAAAGTGACTAAGATACTGTAGAATGGTGTGGAGAGCAGTTTATACATATGAGATTAGTAATACTAGATACGGAAACATTATTATAGTGGCTAGTGATCCATTTCTAAAAGTGGCCAGTGATTCCTAATCTATGTCTATAAGCAGCTGCCTCTGATGTGCTAGTGATGGCTGTTTAGCAGTCTGATGGCCTTGAGATAGAAACTGTTTTTCAGTCTCTCAGTCCCAGCTTTTATGCACCTGTACTGACCTCGCGTTCTGGATGATAACGGGGTGAACAGGCAGAGGCTCGGGTGGTTTATGTCCTTGATGATCTCTTTGGCCTTCCTATGGCATCGGGTGCTGTAGGTGTCCAGGAGGGCGGGAAGTTTGCCCCCGGTAATGCGTTGGGCAGACTGCACCACCCTCTGGAGAGCTTTGCGGTTGTGGGTGGTGCAGTTGCCGTGCCAGGTGGTGATACAGCCCGACAGGATGTTCTCAATTGTGCATCTGTAAAAGTTTGTGAGGGTTTTAGGTGTTAAGCCAAATTTCTTTAGCCTCCTGAGGTTGAAGAGGCGCTGTTGCGCCTTCTTCACCACACTGTCTGTGTGGGTGGACCATTTCAGTTGTCAGTGATGTGTACGCCGAGGAACTTGAAGCTTTCCACCTTCTCCACTGCGGTACCATCAATGTGGATAGGGGGTGCTCCCTCTGCTGTTTCCTGAAGTCCACAATTATCTCCTTAGTTTTGTTGATATTGAGTGAGAGGTTATTTTCCAGGCACCACACTCCCAGAGCCCTCACCTCCTCGCTGTAGAAAGTCTCATTGTTGTTGGTAATCAAGCCTACTACTGTTGTGTTGTCTGCAAATTTGATGATTGAGTTGGAGGCATGCTTGGCCACACAGTCATGGGTGAACAGGGAGTACAGGAGGGGGCTGAGCACGCACTCTTGTGAGTCCCCAGTGTTGAGGATGACCGACCCGTCAGGAAATCCAGGACCCAGTTGCACAAAGCGGGGTTCAGACCGAGGGCACCAAGCTTGATGATGAGCTTGGAGGATACTATGCTGTTGAATGCTGAGCTATAGTCAATGAACAGCATTCTTACATAGGTATGCCTCTTGCCAGATGGGACAGGGCAGTGTGCAGTGTGGTGGCGATTGCATCGTCTGTGGATCTATTGGGGAGGTAAGCAAATTGAAGTGGGTCTAGGGTGGCTGGTAAGGTGAAGGTGATATGATCCTTGACTAGCCTCTCTTTAATGATGACAGAAGTGAGTGCTACAGGGCGATAGTCATTTAGTTGAGTTACCTTTGCTTTCTTGGGTACAGGAACAATGGTGGACATCTTGAAGCAAGTGGTTACAACAGAGACTGGAATAGGGAGAGATTGATTATGTCCGTAAACGCTCATGCCAGTTGGTCTGCACATGCTCTGAGGGCGCGGTTTGGGATGCCGTCTGGTTAGGCAGCCCTACAAGGGTTAACACGCTTAAATGTCTTACTCACGTCGGCCACGGAGAACGAGAGCTCACAGTCCTTGTAAGTGACGGTGGCCAGCATCGGCGGCTCTGTGTTTTCCTCGTCCGGGATCGAGGCGTCGGTGTCCACGACGTGGCTGGCTTTCCCTTTATAGTCCGTGATTGTCTTCAGTCCCTGCCACACACGTCTTGTGTCTGAGCCATTGAATTGCTACTTCACTTTGTCCCTATACTGTCGTTTTACCTCTTTTATTGCCTAACTAGGGGAGCTTGTCTGTTCATACACATTGATAATCCCAGTCACCTTGCGGTGGTTTAAATGCAGTGGCTCGTGCTTTCAGTTTTGCGGGAATGCTGCCATCTATCCACGGTTTTGGTTTGGATAAGTTCTAATTGTCACAGTGGGAACTAAGATACGGCCGCAACTATAAAGATTAGCCTACATCATCACACAAAATGCTGATTGTTTTCGCGCGCCAATGCAATGTGTTGAGACTGAGTCCTGCTTGTGCAACTGCAATATGTGTTACAACAGACAGAGAAGGTTGTGTAAAAAAATATTTTGGAAATATTCAATCAAATTGCTGTAGGGTTTTTTATTTCAGAAATTCCAGAAACATGAGGCAGAGATAGGCTACATCATCTTGGTTCAGAAGACGGTGAGTAAAGAGAAAAACGTAAAGGGAGGTGGAGTGTGAGCGTTAGCTATGTAGACTGCTTAAAATAACAAATGTGCAGAACGTGATCCGGATCCTTAGCGTTGAGAAAGAGGTTTTCGTAGGGGTGGGGAGGGGGTGGGGCTAGGGCGTAAACTCTATATTCATAGCCATAGACATTATTTTACTCAAGACGCTTTTAATTCTGCCCTCCTCTCCCCTCCCCTCCCCTCCCCTCCCGTCCTCTCATTTATTTAAGTGTTGTAATTAAGTTTAAATTGGCTTGGAGATGAGCTGCCACATCACAGTAGTTAGTGACTGTGTTTAGCGTGTGTAAGACAGCTGTAGATGTTTCCTCTAGGAGTTACAGCCTCCAAGTGTTCTAATAAAGAGTCTCTGACCAATTACAGTAAATGATACAAGTCTGGTGGACGGAAGACTGAAAACACTGCCTTCCCATATTCCCAAACCTTTCCACACATTCCGAAACCAACTGGAGAAAAGAGGCGGCTTGTGGGAATGACTCCATCTCGGACACTAATAAAATACTTTCAAGTGAAATAAGGTACAGCAACATCATTCTGCCCCCACTCACACCCAAATAAGCATCCTCTCCTGCTGTTACAGGTCATACATTGTATATAGAGATACTTTAGAAAACTAGGTATTCACACACAACACCTGCCAGTAACATGCTCATTATAATGATGGAAAATAACAACTCACCAAGGCCAAAAACATGCTCCATTTCTACCTTGATAATTCAAAGGCACTTTCTATGAAAACGTCTATTTTTTAAACAGCTATAATTTACATGCATAATATGACATCATGTTTAATTTAGGATAATTAGACTTGATAAATTATTCAACTAGTCTGACAGAAGTGCTTTAATTAACTTTAATTGATTCAGATGGATCTTAAAAGTATTCAAAGACAGCCCCTTTTAGACATGTTCTCTGCCCTGGCATAGTAATGTTACTGTTCACTCCACAGGAATATGTATTCTGTGATCTTGTCAAGGTGCTGTTGTATTGCTAGTTTAGTGTTAAGTGGGTTCATGAAAGCTACATAGACGTGCAATGTCTGGCTTTCACCCTCAGGGAGTTTTGTGCAGAGAGGAAGGACCCTTTGGCTGTATATGGAGAAATTAGCAGGGGATCCCTGAACTGGTTTAAACCCATATTGGTTATTAGAACAGCCCCTGAGCAAAGACAGTTAAAAGCATATTTCTTTGATGAATGTAGCCTAGAGCGATGTTAATGAAAAGAGAAGTGTAGATACCGACTAGAACATCCTGGAGAAATAGCAACATTTAGTGTTCCTCAGAGTACTTCTAAATATTCCAGAGCTCCAGGAATCCTCTGTATTCCAGAATGCGAGCTGTCTGTAGTTCTAAACTCATCAAAAAAGAAACGTCCCTTTTTCAGGACCCTGTCTTTGAAAGATCATTCGGAAAAATCCAAATAACTTCACAGATCTTCATTGTAAAGTGCTTAAACACTGTTTTCCATGCTTGTTCAATGAACCATGAACAATTAATGAACATGCACTTGTGGAACGGTCATTAAGACACTAACAGCTTACAGACGGTAGACAATTCAGGTCACAGTTATGAAAACTTAGGACACTAAAGAGGCCTTTCTACTGACTCTGAAAAACACCATAAGAAAAGATGCCCAGGGTCCCTGCTCATCTGCGTGAACGTGCCTTAGGCTTGTTGCAAGGAGGCATGAGGACTGCAGATGTGGCCAGGCAATAAAATGCAATGTCCGTACTGTTAGACGCCTAAGACAACACTACAGGGAGACAGGACGGACAGCTGATCGTCCTCGTAGTGGCAGACCACGTGTAACAACATCTGCACAGGATCGGTACATCCAAACATCACACCTGCGGGACAGGTACAGGATGGCAACAACAACTGCCCGAGTTACACCAGGAACGCAGGTGCACATCAGTGATCAGACTGTCCGCAATAAGCTGAGAGAGGCTGGACTGAGGGCTTGTAGGTCTGTTGTAAGGCAGGTCCTCACCAGACATCACCGGCAACAACGTCACCTATGGGCACAAACCCACTGGACCAGACAGGACTGGCAAAAAGTGCTCTTCACTGACGAGTCGCGGTCGGATTCACGTTTATCGTCGAAGGAATGAGCGTTACACCGAGGCCTGTACTCTGGAGCAGGATCAATTTGGAGGTGGAGGGTCCGTCATGGTCTGGGGCGGTGTGTCACAGCATCATCGGACTGAGCTTGTTGTCATAGCAGTCAATCTCAACGCTGTGCGTTACAGGGAAAACATCCTTCTCCCTCACGTGGTATCCTTCCTGCAGGATCATCCTGACATGACCCTCCAGCATGACAATGCCACCAGCCATACTGCTCGGCCATGGCCAGCGAAGAGCCCAGATCTCAATCCCATTGAGCACGTCTGGGACCTGTTGGATCGGAGGGTGAGGACTAGGGCCATTCAACCCAGAAATGTCTGGGAACTTGCAGGTGCCTTGGTGGAAGAGTGGGGTAACATCACACAGCAAGAACGGGCAAATCTGGTGCAGTCCACGAGGAGGAGACGCACTGCAGTACTTAATGCAGCTGGTGGCCACACCAGATACTGACTGTTATGTTTGATTTTGTTCAGGGACACATTATTCCATTTCTGTTAGTCACATGTCTGTGGAACTTGTTCAGTTTATGTCTCAGTTGTTGAATCTTGTTATGTTCATACAAATATTAACACGTTAAGTTTGCTAAAAAAATAAACGCAGTTGACAGTGAGAGGACAATTCTTTTTTGTCTGAGTTTATGATGAATGTCACGGTCAGACAGTATGGTGGTCCTGTGGAGAGCTTATTAGCCTGTAGAATACTGTCAGTTACTGTGAAGACCCTCTGCTTTTGCGACCCCATCTCTGAAATTCCACAAATGTTTATTGTTTATTTAAACGTCTTTGTCTGAGTTTCCGTCACAGAATACTAAAGATGTCTCTCTCAGCCGTCGAACACAGGAGTCGGCTGTGTTCGTTTTTACTTAGATATAACCAGTTCTCACATTTCTGCCCTTGCTTGGGGCGATGGGTCATGTCAGCTTTGTATATTGAGTACAAAACTAGTTATAAACATAACATATTGATATCATTCTGTTCGTTCAAACTCTGACAGATCTGTGAAAGTTATTAGCAAACATCTATTTCAACATGTACAGCTTTTGCGTTATTCTCTATTTCTGTGTTTCATGAATGAGTTTTTTAAGCTTAATGTTCCTCAAACTTGTTCTGTCTGCGAGGCACAAAGAATGAATTAAAAATGAGAAAATAAGATGGTATACAGATGGGAGATCAACCATATGCAGCCTCCTTGTGTATAATTAGTCAGACAGACACAATCTCCTACTAATTGACAGACATCTTCATTATCGGTCTGATCCGATTTTATTCAGGTCATTTCTAATTAGATTCCGGTAACACTTTACTGGACACCCAGCGTCATAACACGTTATGACACAGTCATAACCATGTCATAATACATCATAACAGCTGACATAACGTGTCATAACCTGTTATAATATGGTCATAACCCTGTCATGACACATATATTTACACCGGTTCTGATATTTATTGCATTATTTTATGGCTGGTTATGATACCTACATTAGAGTGTCAAAACCCACAAAACCTACCATGGTAGTTATTTTATGGCTGGTTATGATACCTACATAAGAGTGTCAAAACCCACAAAACCTACCACACAAGGCAAAACATTCCATTACACCATAGCCTACTTGTCAACAGTATGTTTATGTTATATTTATACATATATTTTTTTATTGACCATGTTAAATTGTCATTGTAATTGCGCACAAATTGATGTCAGACATGCAACTTGTATCACGTTTTAGGGAAGACCCAGATGCAGACAGTGTCAAAGTAACAGAAGTTTATTACTCAAACACGGGCAGTCAAAACGACAGGTCAAGGGCCGGCAGAGGTCAGTAATCCAGATCAGAGTCAAACGGTATAGAACGGCAGGTGGTCTCAGGGTCAGGGCAGGCAGAGATCAATAATCCAGGGCGGTGTGACGAGGTACAGAACGGCAGGCTCAGGGTCAGGGCAGGCAGAGATCAATAATCCAGGGCGGTGTGACGAGGTACAGAACGGCAGGCTCAGGGTAGGCAGAATGGTCAAAACCGTAAAACTAGAAAACAGGAACTATAGAAAAAGTCAGGAGCAAGGGGAAAAACGCTGGTAGGCTTCACAGACAAAACAAACTGTCAACAGACAAACAGAGATCACAGGTATAAATACACTGGGTTAATGGGGAAGATGGGTGACACCTGGAGGGAGTTGGAGACAAGCACACAGACAGGTGAAACATATCAGGGTGTGACACCTTCTTGCTGATGACATTGGATGAATGCAAGAGCAGATTTCAGGAGCAGGACAAGGCATCCTCTTTTTGACTGATGATTGATATATGGGCATGTATGTGATAGGCCTATCTGGCTTATATGATTATGATGGTCATAATGCTTCATGACAGTGTCATAATGTGAATTTTCTTAGTCCAAGTAAAATGACACAGGATGGACATAATGCTTCTTGACAGTGTCATAAATTGTATTTTCTTAGTCCAAGTAAAGTGACACAGGATGGTCATAGTGCTTCATGACAGTGTCATAAAGTGTATTTTCTTCAAGTTATTTAAAATATGATATTATTCAATACAATAATTTAAGAAACAAACTTTCAAACAAAAGGAAACTTCTTGGCAGGGAAAAAACTCATTTGAATAAATGTGGGTTTAACACTCTTATGTAGGTGTCATAACCAGCCATAAAACAACGCAATATATGTCACAACAGATGTAAATATATGGGTCATGACAATATAATGGCCATATTATGACAGGCTATGACATGTTATGGCAGCTGTTATGACATATTATGACATGGTTATGACCGTTTTATGACACTGGGTGTCAAGTAAAGTGTTACCAAGATTTCTCCTTTGAAAATTAGAGAGAGTGATGAAGAGAGAAAAGTATAAATAAGGAGAGAGAAATGGAGAGAGATAGGGAGACAGAAAGAGAGAAAGTGTGAGGGAGAGAAAGAGAAAGAGATAAATGAGAGAGAGAGCAAAGCGATTGTGATAGGGAAAGAGGGAGAGAGAGCGATAGAGAGAGAGAGAGAAAGAAAGAGAGAAAAAGAGGAAATGGGAGAGAGGAGGTGGAGGGGAAGTGAGAGAGAACGGTCAAATAGTTTTAATTTCTGCTCCTAGTTAAGTGTGTAAAAAGAGAGAGCCTCTTGGGATTTTAGTCAAGGACACTGAGACTCCTTTGATCAACAGAGGAACGATGGCTGGATGTCTGAATGTCCCACTGCTCCTGAGCCAGGAGCAGTGGGACAACCTTTTCTAGACAAACATACACATCCAGCCACACACACCTCTAACTACCCATTTAAGAATGGTGGATCAAAACCTACAGTGCCTTGCAAAAGTATTCACACCCCTTGGCATTTTTCCTATTTTGTTGCATTACAACCTGTAATTAAAATAGATTTTTATTTGGATTTCATGTAGGGAAAGGAAAAGGCGGGTTACCTAGTCAGTTGTACAACTGAATGCCTTCAACTGAAATGTGTCTTCCACATTTAACTCAACCTTTCTGAATCAGAGAGGTGCGGGGGGCTGCCTTAATCGACATCCACGTCTTCATCTCCCGTGGGGGTGCTCCAAATTGGTGAAGTGAAATGAAAAAAATTACTTGTTTAAAAAAAATCCTAAAAATAAAAAATGGAAAAGTGGTGCGTGCTTATGTATTCACCTCCTTTACCCTGAAGCCCCTAAATAAGATCTGGTGCAACCAATTACCTTCAGAGGTCACATAATTAGTTAAATAAAGTCCACCTGTGTGCAATCTAAGTGTCACATGATCTGTCACATGATCTCAGTATGTATACACCTGTTCTGAAAGGCTCCAGAGTCTGCAACGCCACTAAGCAAGGGGCACCACCAAGCAAACGGCACCATAAAGACCAAGGAGCTCTCCAAACAGGTCAGGGACAAAGTTGTGGAGAAGTATAGATCAGGGTTGGGTTATAAAAAAATATCAGAAACTTTGAACATCCCACGGAGCACCGTTAAATACATTATAAAAAAATTGAAAGAATATGGAACCACAATTAACCTGCCAAGAGAGGGCCGCCCACCAAAACTCACGGACCAGGCAAGGAGGGCATTAATCAGAGAGGCAACAAAGAGACCAAAGATAACCCTGAAGGAGCTGCAAAGCTCCACAGCGGAGATTGGATTATCTGTCCATAGGACCACTTTAAGCCGTACACTCCACAGAGCTGGGCTTTATGGAAGAGTGGACAGAAAAAAGCCATTGCTTAGAGAAAAGAAATTAGCAAACACGTTTGGTGTTCTCCAAAAGGCATGTGGGAGACTCCCCAAACAAATGGAAGAAGGTACCCTGGTTTGATGAGACTAAAGTTGAGCTTTTTGGCCATCAAGGAAAACGCTATGTCTGGCGCAAACCCAACATTTCTCATCACCCCGAGAACATCATCTCCACAGTGAAGCATGGTTGTGGCAGCATCATGCTGTGGGAATGTTTTTCATCGGCACTGACTGGGAAACTGGTCAGAATTGATGGAATGATGTATGGTGCTAAATACAGGGAAATTCTTGAGGGAAACCTGTTTCAGTCTTCAAGAGATTTTGAGACTGGGACGGAGGTTCACCTTCCAGCAAGACAATGACCCTAAGTATACTGCTAAAGCAACACTCGAGTGGTATAAGGGGAAACATTTAAATGTCTTGGAATGGCCAAGTCAAAGACCAGACCTAAATCCAATTGAAAATCTGTGGTATGACTTAAAGATTGCTGCACACCAGCGGAACATATCCAACTTGAAGGAGCTGGAGCAGTTTTGCATTGAAGAATGGGAAAAAATCCCAGTGGCTAGATGTGCCAAGCTTATAGAGACATACCCCAAGAGACTTGCTGTAACGCCCAGGCCTGAGATGACAGGCTGGAGCGTTTTGGTTTCGTTTTGGTGTAGGGTTTGTGTGTTCTAGGGTGTCTATTTCTATGTTGGGGTAATGGTTCCCAATTAGAGGCAGCTGAGTCTCGTTACCTCTAATTGGGAACCATATATATGTTTGGGGGTTGCACTTTAGTTTCGTGGGTTATTGTTTATGTTATGCTTATCGTGTTCCGTCAGGTTCTTGTCATTCGTGTATAGTTAGGTTCTGCCATTCATGTTTAGTTAGGTTTCGCCATTCGTGTTTAGTTAGGTTTCGCCAGTCGTGGTTAGGTTTAGTTCTCTGTGTCCAGTTTAGGATTTAGTGTTAGGGTTCACGTCTTGTTCTCCGTTTATTGTTTTGTTCCGTCTCGTCCCGTGTTGTCAATAAACATGTATTCTGGTTACGTCGCTGCGCTTTGGTCATTCCCGAGGGAAGAAAAGCATGACAGAATAACCCACCAAAAGAAGACCAAGCAGCGAGAGACCCGGGAGTTCAGGCCTTGGGAGGAGGAGCTGTTCAATGGGGGAGATTGGGACCAGCCCGGAGAGTATCGCCTTCCAAGAGAGGAACTGGAAGCAGCGGCGGCTGAGCGGCGCAGGTGTGAGGACCTGAATGGAGCATGGGATCCTGTACGAGGCAAGTTCGTCAGACCTCGCCGGGCACAGAGGCCAACTCCTCGTGCTTTGTGGAGTGAGCGTTGGGGAGAGCGTCGCACTGAAAGGACACCGTGTTATGCAGTTTTGCGTACGATTTCTCCTGTGCGCATTCACAGCCCGGTGCGGGAGATTCCAGCGCCACTCGTCTGTCAGGCTACGATGAGTGTGCAGCCTGGTAGAGTGGCGCTCCTGGTCTCCCGGTACGCCTCCGTGGACCAGGATATCCTGCACCGGTTCTGCGTGCAGTGTCTCCGGTACATGTCCACAGCCCAGTGCGAGAGATCCCAGCGCCACTCGTCTGTCAGGCCAAGGTCAGTGTACAGCCTGGTAGAGTGGTGCCAGCTCTGCGCGCCAGGTCTTCAGTGCGCCTTTTGGGACCCAGATATCCTGCGGTCCTACGGGCTGAGTCTCCGGTGTGAATCCACAGCCCAGTCCGAGAGATCCCAGCGCCACTCATCGGTCAGGCCAGGGTCAGTGTGCTACCTGGAAAAGTGGTGCCTGCTCTCCGCATCAGGTCCCCAGTCCGTGTGGTGGATTCAACCCGTCCAGTCCCTGTTCCACGCTCTAAGATCCCAGTTCGTGTTGTGGAGTCAACACGTCCAGTCCCTGTTCCACGCTCCAAGATCCCAGTCGGTGTTGTGGAGTCAACACGTCCAGTCCCTGTCCCGAGTTCCAAGATCCCAGTCCGTGTTGTGGAGTCAACACGTCCAGTCCCTGTTCTGAGTTCTAAGATCCCAGTTCGTGTTGTGGATTCAACACGTCCAGTCCCTGTTCCGAGTTCCACGATCCATGTCCGTGTTGTGGATTCAACACGTCCTGTTCCGGCTCCGCGCACCAGGCCCCCTGTGCGCTTAGAGAGTCCAGCACGTCCTGTCCCGGCTCCGCGCACCAGGCTCCCCGTGCGCTTAGAGAGTCCAGCACGCGTCCTGTTCCAGCTCCGCGCACCAGGCTCCCCGCGGCGCTTAGAGAGTCCAGCACGTCCTGTTCGGCCCGCGCACCAGGCTCCCGATGCGCTTAGAGAGTCCAGCACGCCCTGTTCGGCTCCGGCGCACCAGGCTCCCGTGCGCTTAGAGAGTCCAGCACGCCCTGTTCGGCTCCGCGCACCAGGCTCCCGTGCGCTTAGAGAGTCCAGCACGTCCTGTTCCGGCTCCGCGCACCAGGCTCCCCGTGCGCTTAGAGAGCCCAGCTCGGCCTGTTCCCGCTCCCTGCACCAGAGTGCGCGTCACGAGCCCAGTTCGGCCTGTTCCCGCTCCCCGCACCAGAGTGGGCGTCACGAGCCCAGTTCGGCCTGTTCCCGCTCCCCGCACCAGAGTGCACGTCCCGAGCCCAGTTCGGCCTGTTCCCGCTCCCCGCACCAGAGTGCGCGTCACGAGCCCAGTTCGGCCTGTTCCCGCTCCCCTCACCAGAGTGCACGTCACGAGCCCAGTTCGGCCTGTTCCCGCTCCCCGCACCAGAGTGAGCATCACGAGTCCAGTACGACCAGTTCCTGCTCCACGCACCAGAGTTCCGTGAGCATCACGAGTCCAGTACGGCCAGTTCCTGCTCCACGCATCAGAGTTCCAGTGAGCATCACGAGTCCAGTACGGCCAGTTCCTGCTCCACGTACCAGAGTCCCCGTGAGCATCGTGGGTCCGGTAAGGCCAGGTCCTGCTCCACGCACCAGAGTTCCGGTGTGCATCATGAGTCCAGTACGCCCAGCTTCTGCTCCACGCACCAGAGTTCCAGGGAATGGTCCGGGGCCTCCGGTGCGTGAACTCGAGCCAGCACGGCCGGCACCGGAGCCCCCACCTGGAACAAGGGGACCCACCCGAAGACCCCCCCACGGACTTTTGGGCGCGTCCGGAGTCCGCGCCTTTGGGGGGGGGGTACTGTAACGCCCAGGCCTGAGATGACAGGCTGGAGCGTTTTGGTTTCGTTTTGGTGTAGGGTTTGTGTGTTCTAGGGTGTCTATTTCTATGTTGGGGTAACGGTTCCCAATTAGAGGCAGCTGAGTCTCGTTACCTCTAATTGGGAACCATATATATGTTTGGGGGTTGCACTTTAGTTTCGTGGGTTATTGTTTATGTTATGCTTATCGTGTTCCGTCAGGTTCTTGTCATTCGTGTATAGTTAGGTTCTGCCATTCATGTTTAGTTAGGTTTCGCCATTCATGTTTAGTTAGGTTTTTCGCCAGTCGTGGTTAGGTTTAGTTCTCTGTGTCCAGTTTAGGATTTAGTGTTAGGGTTCACGTCTTGTTCTCCGTTTATTGTTTTGTTCCGTCTCGTCCCGTGTTGTCAATAAACATGTATTCTGGTTACGTCGCTGCGCTTTGGTCATTCCCGAGGGAAGAAAAGCATGACACTTGCAGCTGTAATTGCTGCAAAAGGTGTCTCTAAAAATTATTGACTTTGGGGGGGGTGAATAGTTATGCACGCTCAAGTTTTCAGTTTTTTTGCCTTATTTCTTGTTTGTTTCACAAGAAAATATATTTTGCATCTTCAAAGTGGTAGGTATGTTGTGTACATCAAATGATACAAACCCCCCAAAAATCTATTTTTATTCCAGGTTATAAGGCAACAAAATAGGAAAAATGCCAAGGGGGTTGAATACTTTCGCAAGCCACTGTAGACACATGTGATGAGATATTCTGATGACCCCTTTGTTTGGCACACCCTAATCGGTTTCACCTGTCTTTGTGTTTGTCTCCACCCCCCCCTCCAGGTGTCGCCCATTTTCCCCATTATCCCCTGTGCATTTATACCTGTGTTCTCTGTTTGTCTGTTGCCAGTTCGTCTTGTCTTGTCAGGTCTTACCAGGGTGCTTTCCCATCTTCCTGTTTTCTCAAGTTTCTGTTTCCTAGTTTCCCCGGTTCTGACCGTTATGCCTGCCCTGACCCCGAGCCTGCCTGCCATTCTGTACCTGCCTGACTCTGACCCGATTACGACGAACCTCTGCCTGCCCTGACCCCGAGCCTGCCTGTCGTTCTGTACCTTACTGACTCTGCCCTGGATTACAGATCTTTGCCTGCCCTTGACCTGTCTTTTGCCTGCCCCATGTTTGTTCAATATACATCTGTGATTCTAGCTGTCTGGATCTGGGTCTTATCCTGAGTTCTGATACTGTTACTATCTCTAACAGTGATGATGACTCAACATTGAACTGAATATGAACCACAGTTACTGTCGCTGTCAATGATATCTAAAATGAGTGTGTGCACAAAATATGGTGTGGTGTTTGTGTGTTTGTCATCCACAAAGATCTTTAATTTGACTTTCATTTTCATCGCTATTTGCATATAAATTAACCTGACTCATTTAGCAGTCCCTGCCTCTCTCCATCACACGATAAGGTTATTTTAATTAGGAAGAATTTAATAAATAAAGAAATATATATATAATTATAGCGATCAATAACGATATTGGGACGTTTGGACTGCTCTATAAAAATATTGTATTTAATGAACACCAAATAATACAACTAACTACAGTTGCTAAACACAGTGTGCCCAACTCCAGTGCTGCTATAGGCTCTCTCTGTGGGCCTCTTAGCATAGGAGAACCTGCAAATCAACAGCAGGAGAAATAGGATTGACTCCAGCTAAATCTTTACAGCCATCTGCTGCAGCTAATGGAGGTATATGGTACACTCTATATAGGCATGTGTTTGTTAGAGAGTGTGTTGGCTGAACGGGTTGGTGACAACAGTTAGATGCCTTTGTGTGTGTATAATTGTGTGCGTGTGTTTGTGTGTGTTTGTGTGTGTATATATTTGTGAGTGAATATACAGTACGCCTGCCTGGCCAAGACAGGCTAATTAAGACAGTTACCCAGAATCCCGTGCAGCTTGGGTACGCTGGCGTTGCCAACTGTTCCTGTGATTGTGAGGCATGGGGCTGGGAGTCTCTGGAGCCACACAGTAGACACACACACACGCACACACACACACAAGTATTTCCAGTGATTATGTGGCATGTGGCTGGGAGTCCCTGGAGCCAGAGGGCCATGCGGAGCGGGATGCAGATGCACTACAGACAGCTCCCAGAGGAGAGACAGAGATGTCAGGCAGGACAGGAGGATGAACATAGTCCTCAACTGGAGAATGACTATCATGACTCAGGGGCAGTGCAATACTACAGTACACACACAGAAGCATGCATGCGCTTATACACGTACACACACCATAAACACACATTACCTCTTTTTCTAAGTGGTTCTGAGTTTTTGATTACCATGTACGGAAATATAAAGTGAAAGTATGTCTATCAGAGATTCTCACGTTATAATCACCTAAAGTAATGACTGTCTACTGTATGTCTAATGATTCACCACAGCAGCTTCATACAGCATGCCTGACCCGCAAAGCTAATTACGCCAAGAAGATGGACAAAGGTCGCGTAACAGCTCTATCTGACCTTCCCTCAGCCAACCTCTCTCATCTTCCTTTTATCCGCTCTGTTTGGCCAAGGAAGAGGTCTGAGTCTTCACACACACAGAAGTATACACACGCCTACACCCGAGGTGAACTGTGGACTCATGTTTAATGGTTGTAATGTCAGACAGTCAAGCCATGTGGATGTATGCTGCTTACAGAGCTGAAAGACTGGAGGGTTGTTTTTATTGCCTTTTATTGCCGATGTGTTTCTCCAGCAGCTGCAAAGGTCGTTTTTTTTTTGCCCCACGAACTGAGCCTGAGGCCTGAAGAACATAGCGGTATAATATAAATACTGTGCTAATTGAGCTGAGAAGAGTCAGGTAAACACAACCTTGTTAATTGCAAACTAACAAATTGATCTTGTGTCCATTCGTTTTCTTTTAAATACTTTGGGTCAAAGAGAATGAGTTGGCGAAGTTGATAGAGATTCGAAAAAAACACTCACACACGCACGCACGCACGCACGCACGCACGCACGCACGCACACACACACACACACACACACACACACACACACACACACACACACACACACACACACACACACACACACACACACACACACACACACACACACACACAGCCCTCAGTGTGCAGTCCACTTTGAGCTCTTCATTAAGGAACTTGTTTTCAATCTCCCCGCCAGAACATTCATTGTGTTTGATAGATGCCTTCCCCAGGTCCACTCCCTTCTCATATTCCTGTAATGCCAGGGTGGAGAAAACCTCTCTGTGCCGTTGTTTCCCAAATAGCTTCCTGGTATAAAATAGCAATAAAACAGCTTATAATTTAAACCTTCCATACTTGACTAGTGCAGCAATTGTTATGGATGGGACCTCAATCACGGCAATACACTTTCACTCCCATAGAGTTACAGGTCTATACATTATTATGTGAAAAACGAGCGCAGAGGATAATTGCATATTCCATTACAAAGGAGCCAGAGAAGCCTAATTGCATATTCCATCAGGGTAAAACCCTGGGCAGGTAGCAGGAGCTAGTGCCGCTCTGCTCTCTCCCTCTGTGTGTCGGTCAGGCCAGGAGTTTGAGAGCTTATGGGGGTGTAAATCCTACAGTAATGTGACTGCTGCTCTATACTATTATTCAACAGAAGATGTTACTGTAACTAACACAGGGATGTTGGTTCTTCTCACAAAGTGTGTTTAAAGAAGAAACATTAGCGCTGTGGATTTTAGTGTGATTGACACAGTGATCATTTCGACAATAAAAATAGGGACTAAAATATTTTTCTGTGGCAATTGGCGAGACTATAACTGACCTAATAGACCCAGAAAAAAACTATAATTTAACTAAAAAAGCAAAAACATTTCAGTTGACTAAAACGAGACGAGACTAAATTATCTCTGATACTAAAAAAGTGGACTGGACAAGAGTTTTGGAGAGATTGAGAGCTTTTCAGTGATGAACACAATTAATAATAGCAGCATAGATGCGCCGCACAGTTCTGCTCAGCAGTGGTAATGACGCACCACACACAGCCTATCAGCCTCCGATTATCACGCCGGAGAATCTCTTGCTTCCCTGTAGCTAACCAGTCACCACCAGCCTTCTAGTAAACTAACCTTTGCCTGGTTACGGAACAATAGCTGTTTTCCAAAATTCAAACCAAAAGCAGCATTGAGTGTCATAGTAAAACAACACTCTAACTATGTTTTTCTATCCCTGGTGTATAGAAAAGTAGTCTTTCTTTGAACTTGTAGTCTCGCTCAACCCTCTCACTTTCCCCACTGCATTTCATAGCCAAGGTAGCTATATCTCTCTCTTTTCCTCAGAGAAATTTGCTTGATTCTAGCCCTTACCGTTCAAAATCTATGACCCATAATACAGCTGCTATGTTTTTTTCTTTCTATTGTGCATTGGCGGTTCGAAAAACAAGGTTACTTGTGAACCAAACCGTTAACCATTTGTTTAGGCTACACCTTGTTCAGTCACGTTACACTACCGTTCAAAAGTTTGGGGTCACTTACAAATGTCCTTGTTTTTGGAAGAAGAGCACATTTTTTGTCCATTAAAATCTAATTGATCAGAAATACAGTGTAGACATTGTTAATGTTGTAAATGACTATTGTAGCTGGAAATGGCAGATTTATTATGGAATATCTACATAGGTGTACAGAGGCCCATTATCAGCAACCATCACTCCTGTGTTCCAATGGTAAGTTGTTAGCTAATCCAAGTCTATCATTTTAAAAGGCTAATTGATCATTAGAAAACCCTTTTGTAATTATGTTAGCACAGCTGAAAACTGTTGTCCTGATTAAAGAAGCAATAAAACTGGCCATCTTTAGACTAGTTGAGTATCTGGAGCATCAGCATTTGTGTGTTCGATTACAGGCTCAAAATGGCCAGAAACAAAGAACTTTCTTCTGAAACTCATCAGTCTATTCTTGTTCTGAGAAATGAAGGCTATTCCATGCGAGAAATTGCCAAGAAGCTGAAGATCTCGTACTACTCCCTTCACAGAACAGCGAAAACTGTCTCTAACCAGAATAGAAAGAGGAGTGGGAGGCCCCGATGCACAACTGAGGAAGAGGACAAGTACATTTGAGTGTCTAGTTTGAGAAACAGACGCCACACAAGTCCTCATCTGGCAGCTTCATTAAATGGTACCCTCAAAACACCAGTCTCAAGAGGCGACTCCGGGATGCTGCCCTACTAGGCAGAGTTGCAAATAAAAAGCCATATCTCAGACTGGCCAATAAAAAGAAAAGATTAAGATGGGTGAAATAACACAGACACTTGACAGATGAAGTTTGGAAAAAAGTGTTATGGACAGACAAATCTAAGTTCGAGGTGTTCGGATCACAAAGAAGAACATTCGTGAGAAGCAGAAAAAATGAAAAGATGCTGGATGAGTGCTTGACGCCATCTGTCAAGCATGGTGGTGGAAATGTGATGGTCTGGAGGTGCTTTGGTGGTGGTAAAGTGTGAGATTTGTACAGGGTAAAAGGGTTCTTGAAGAAGGAAGGCTATCACTCCATTTTGCAACGCCATGCCATACCCCGTGGACTGTGCTTAATTTGAGCCAATTTCCTCCTACAACCAGACAATGACCCAAAGCACAGCTCTAAACTATGCAAGAACTATTTAGGGAACAAGCAGTCAGCTGGTATTCTGTTTGTAATGGAGTGGCCAGCACAGTCACTGAATCTCAACCCTATTGAGCTGTTGTGGGAGCAGCTTGACCGTATGGTATGTAAGAAGTGCCCATCAAGCCAATCCAACTTGTGGGAGGTGCTTCAGGAAGCATGGGGTGAAATCTCTTCAGATTACCTCAACAAGTTGACAACTACAATGCCACAGAACTGCAACTGAACGTACCTCTGTTAACATTACCAGTAGCCTATATGCAAACATTTGGTGGCCCAGAAAGAAAGGAAAAGGGATAGCAAACAATTTATTGACTAAATTCATCTTGCCACTACGCTATATCTGACTGGGTAAATACATTTATTTTGAGTTAATGTAGACCCTGTGTCTCAGACTGTAGCACTTGGACCAGGACTCGAGCACTGGGATTCAGACATCAGCCATAGGGACTGGTGACTCAACTCATGACTCGACCACTGGTGACTTGGACTCGGACTCGAGCACAGGGGACTCGATTCGGACTTGAGGTTTAGTGACTCGACTACATCACTGGGCAAAACAGTCAGTTCCAATTCCAAAAGTGTTCAATGGGGTTGAGGTCAGGGCTCTTTGCTGGCCAGTCAAGTTCCACTCCGATCTCTACAAAACATTTCTGTATGGACCTCACTTTGTGCACGGGGGCATTGCCATGCTGAAACAGGAAAGGCCTTCCCCAAACTGTTACCACAAAGTTGGAAGCACAGAATTGGCCAGAATGTAATTGTTACATTCCCTAGTTTCTGTGTTTTTGTTGGTTTGTATGTGTGTGTATTTCAGGAAATGACTTCCTGGAATCCGAAAGCAGCTGATTGGTCGGCCCCATCGCTGATTGGGGCTCTGACCCCTCCCTCTCGTCAGGGAAACAGCTGTCTCTTCAATTACCATCTCCTTCTCCAGCTTGATAAGCCAGTGTTCCTTTGTCAGACAAGAGCTTCTTTTTATGTCCTGTGTTGGTTAGTGGTCAGTGAAGGTTTTGTAGCTGCTCCTTCAGAGGTGTGTGTATGCCAATAGGACTTAGTGTTTTTGGTTATTGAAGTTGTTCACTAAGTATTAGTAATTATTCTGTTTCATTTGTTCTGCTGTTGCAGAAGTGATGCAACACCTGTTTGTTCTGCAGAAAAAAAATATTGTATTAGAATTGTTGAGCCTGCATCAATAAATATCCATAATTCCACACACCACCATCATCCTTATCGTTAACCCTATCATCATCATGATCAGTGCTATCTACCTCTCCGCCCTCATCACAATGATTACCAACACGTGTCTCCAGAATGATAGGTATGTAGTGTGCAGTTTAGTGGTAGTTGTTGTATCTGTTCTGCCCTCCAGGGCCTAATGATGGGGTTCAAGGCTTGCTGTCTCTGGCCTGAGGGGCTGATCTGCCTGAACTTTGCAGAGAGAAATATGCCTGCTCTATGTGAGTAAGGAATCCACAGGGGGGTCAATTAGGGAGATAACTACCTGCTCAGACAAACACTGCTAGTCACTTAACTCAACTGTAGCTAACTCTTATTACACTGGGTAGAATAAATAGAAAAGCAGGAGAAGGTAAATATCTGCTTATACAAACACAGCGGGTAACGCTACCGGAGTTAATGCTACCGAAGCTAACAGTACTTTTTCTTGAAGAGGGAGAGAGAATGGAGGTTGTGGAATGGCTACATATGAGCAAGTTCCATGACAGGGGTCTGTATGCGTGGCTAGCTCACATATGACATTACAGTATGTAATCCATTATGTCATAGAAACTACAGTGGAATAAGCAATTACCTATCAAATCAAGTCTAATTTTATTGGTCACATACACGTGTTTAGCAGATGTTATTGCGGGTGTAGCGAAATGCTTGTGTTTCTAGCTCCAACAGTGCAGTAATATCTAACAGTATCATAACAATACACACAAATCCAAAGTAAATGAATGGAATTAGAATATATACATATTTTATGTCGGAGCGGCGTAGACTAAGATACAGTAGAATAGAAAATAATACAGTATATACATATGAGATGAGTAATGCAAAATGTAATGTAAACATTAAAGCAATCATTATTAAAGTGGCCAGTGATTTCAAGTCTAAGGTGCTACTGATGGCTATTTAACAGTCTGATGGCCTTCGAGATTGATTTTTTTCAGTCTCTCAGTCCCCGCTTTGATGCACCTGTACTGACCTCGCCTTCTGGATGATAGCGGGGTGAACAGGCAGTGGCTCGGGTGGTTGTTGTCCTTGGCCTTCCTGTGACATCGAGTGCTGTAGGTGTCCTGGAGGGCAGGTAGTTTGCCCCCGGTTATGTGCTGTGAAGACCGCACCACCCTCTGGAGAGCCCTGCGGTTGCGGGCGGTGCAGTTGCCGTGCCAGGCAGTGATACAGCCAGACAGCATGCTCTCAACTGACCATCTGTAAAAGTTTGAAGGTTTTAGGTGACAAGCCAAATTTCTTCAGCCTCTTGAGGTTGAAGAGGCGCTGTTGCGCCTTCGTTACCACACTGTCTGTGTGGGTGGACCATTTCAGTTTGTCAGTGATGTGTACACCGACAATCATTCTCTGTAATAAGCTAGTAAGTGCCCCCACTTTTGCCTATAATTGTGTGCTTTGAATAGTGAAATTACCTTAATGTAAGAAATCCATTGAAAGCATTGGTTTGAGACACTTAATAGGGTATGTATGGTGTAAATACATTTTCTTCTCTCTCCGGCAGAAATCAATGGCACAATTGCAATGTGATATATTTTTTCTACACCCGCAATAACATCTGCTAAACATAAGTATGTGACCAATAGAATTTGATTTGATATATTTAAATATGACGTGTGTGGTTAGGGCTGTTACTGTGACTTTATTACTACCACACCAACAGTCAGGAGTCATGACCGAAGTCAAATTTCACATGACGGTTGAGTCGCTGTAGCTAGGCTTCTCCAAACTGCTCTCTGGTGCCGCTGATGGCCATTTGTAGCCTCCCAAACTTGCTAATGGCCAGTACTCAGTGCTCTATTGTCCCTCTAATCACTGTGGCCAATGCAAATGGTTAAAACATTAAATCCAACACTTCATGAGAGCCCTGGCATTCAGGATCACCTGTTGCGCAGCGAAAGCCAGTTCCTCATAGCTGGTTGATGCGTGGAATAAGTGTTCCTGTTGAGCAACATTTCTATAGGCTAGCCTAACTATATTTATTTCTCAACTTTCCATATATTAAGCACATTGCTTCGTTTTACAACCGGAGTGGACTACCTGGCTGGCTTGAAAATGAACCGTGGGAAAAGAGTCCTCCATTCGCTATTCCAGTGCATAAGGATGTCGTCTTTTCATACCCTGCCCCTGTTCCGACAGGTGCATGATAACGGCCCATTCTAAATCAAAACTAATTTCACACATATATGATTTAGTATACAGTATGTAAAGACAGGATTAAATTGAGAATAGTCTGAATGAGGAGAATATTATCACTTGTAAGTAATGCCCAGTGTGTGCAGTCTAAGGCAAGAAACAGTGATAAGAAAACTTAATAATCATAGTCGCATGCATCATGTGGCCTAGCCCATAGGCCTATATGTTTTAATAAGGTTTGTATCACAACTAAAGTGGGCAAATAACTCTAAAAGTAGCCTACGGGCCCAAGACCCCTGGAACACGTTTGGAGAGCCCATAGCCTACAGAGCCTAGTGAAACGTGTTCTTATATCCTACTATTTAAAAGCGGATCCCAGATTTCTTGTGCTGCTACATTTATTTATCAATTCTTAAAAATTAAGCACATTAATCCGCTTTACAAACGGTGTAGCTGCAGGCTACAGATGACATGTTTTTTTTTGCTGTGCCATTCTAAATAAAAAATTATTCAACGCGTACATTAGTAGGCTATAAAGAATTGAGAATATTATCAAGTGCTTGTTAAAATGAGACACTGATGAAGCGTGTGCAGCCAGAGCAAGAAACAGAGCGGAGGGCTTGTCCTTCATGCAACTTTTTTTTCAAATCATCATTAGTCGCATCATGCAGCCTTAGAATAATTCAAAATCTAAACATATAGCCTAACGTTTGTATCACAACTAAAGTTAAATAAATAACTCTAAATGAAGCATATAGGAGGACCTGTTTCATTGTTAACCTCTCAACACAGAATAGCCCGCACGTGTGCACTCCCTCGGAAGTCGTTTGGGAACAAAATATCCTTTCTATTTTATTCAGCTATGTTCAATTGTATTGTTCTTACTATAAAATAATACTAAATAATGCAATGGCAATTATAAGCAAATCTTGCCTGCTAAATGAACTAGTGTAGCCCACAGACATATGGCATAGCCAGATCAGGACCCAACATAAGGACGACTCAGAATATAATATTCTGTTCTTCTTAAATAGGCAAAACAATGTATCATATCATAAAGTTTCTTTAGACCTGTCTAAAATAAATAATGGATTTATTGTGAATGTGTAAGCTACATTTAATGGATTTATTAAACTTTTTAAAATGTATACATTCCAAAGGTCTGCACCAGTGGCTTGTAGGTGTCACGTCCAGGCCTGAGTTTTACAGGCTGGCGTGTTTAGTTTCGTTTTTGGTGTAGGGTTTTTGAGTTCTAGGTTGTCTATTTCTATGTTGGGTAAATGGTTCCCAATTAGAGGCAGCTGAGTGTCGTTACCTCTAACTGGGAACCATATATATGTTTGTGGTTTTGCACTAGGGTTTTGTGGGTTATTGTTTGTTACATAGCGTAAGTGTTTCGTCTATGTTATATGTGACGATCTTCGATCGTTTGTTTATTGTTTTTTTCGCCAGTTACGTTATTCAATAAATATGTATACTGGAAGCATCGCTGCGTCTTGGTCCGCTAATAAAGAAGATCGTGACAGAATAACCCACCAACAAAGGACCGAGCAGCGAGAGAGCCAGGATTTCTGGACGTGGGAGGAAATCATGGCTGGAAAGGGACCCTGGAAGAGGACTGCGGAGCATCGTCGCCCCAAGGAGGAGATGGAAGCAGCGAGAGCAGAGCGGAGCGTTAATAGGGAGAGATATGCTGGAACACGCCTGGCTAGAAAGCCCGAGAGGCAGCCCCCAACATTTTTTTTGGGTGGGGGGGCACACGGGGAGTTTGGCTGGTTCAGGTTGGACTCCAGAGCCAACTCCTCGTGCTCTTTGGAGGGAGCGTTGGAGGGAGCGTCGCACTGGTAAGACGCTGTGCTATGCTATATTGCGCACGGTGTCTCCAGTGCGCATTCATAGGCCGGTGCGCAACATTCCAGCTCCACTCATCTGTCAGGCTAGGGTGAGTGTGCAGCCTGGAGGAGTGGTGCCGGCTCTGCGCGCGAAGTCTCCCGTGCACCTTCTTGGACCAGGATATCCTGCACCGGTTCTGCGTGCAGTGTCTCCGGTGCGTATCCACAGCCTGGTACGTGACATTCCAGCTCCACTCATCTGTCAGGCTAGGGTGAGTGTGCTGCCTGGAAGAGTGGTGCCCGGATCCGCGCACCAGGCCCCCTGTACGCTTAGAGAGCCCAGTACGTCCAGTCCCGGTTCCACGCTCCAGGATCCCTGTACGCATCGTGGACCCAGCACGTCCTGTCCCTGTTGCACGCTCCAGGATCCCTGTACGCGCCGTGGACCCAGCACGTCCTGTCCCTGTTCCACGCTTCAGGATTCCTGTGCGCGTTGTGGACCCAGCACGTCCTGTCCCTGTTCCACGCTCCAGGATCCCAGTGCGCATCGTGAGTTCAACACGGCCCGTTCCTGCTCCCCGCACCAGAGTTCCAGTGCGCATAGAGAGTCCAATACGGCCTGTTCCTGCTCCTTGCACCAGAGTCCCAGTGCGCATAGAGAGTCCTATACGGCCCGTTCCTGCTCCTCGCACCAGAGTCCCAGTGCGCATAGAGTCCAATACGGCCCGTTCCTGCTCCCCGCACCAGAGTTCCTGTGCGCATCGTGAGTCCAGCACAGCCTGTTCCTGCTCCCCGCACCAGGTCCCTTTGCGCATCGCTAGTCCAGCACAGCCTGCTCCTACTCCCCGCACCAGGTCCCCTGTGCGCATCGTGTGTCTAGCACAGCCTGCTCCTGCTTCCTGCACCAGGTCCCCTGTGCGCTTCCGTGAGTCCTACACGAACTGTTCCGGCTTCTAGCCCAGGGCCTCCGGTGCGTGACCTCAGGCCAGCACGGCCGGCACCGGAGCCGCCACCTAAGACTAAAAGGCCCACCCGAAGACTTTTGGCGCGGTCGAGTCCGCGCCTTTGAAGAGGGGGTACTGTCACGTCCAGGCCTGAGTTTTACAGGCTGGCGTGTTTAGTTTCGTTTTTGGTGTAGGGTTTTTGAGTTCTAGGTTGTCTATATATTTAGAAGTTAATAAAAAATGAAAAGCTGACATGTCTTGAGTCAATAAGTATTAAACTCCTTTGAAATGGCAAGCCTAAATAAGTTGTTTTATTTTTTTATTTTACCTTTATTTAACTAGGCAAGTCAGTTAAGAACAAATTCTTATTTACAATGACGGCCTAGGAACAGTGGGTTATCAGCCTTGTTCAGGGACAGAACAACAGATTGTTACCTTGTCAGCTTGGGGATTCGAAAGCTCTAACCACTAGGCTACCTGCCGCCCCAAGTTCAGGAGTAATAAGTCACGTAACAAGTCACGTTCAATCTGTGTGGTACTGTTTACCATGATTTTTAATTGACTACCTCATCTCAGTACCCCACACATACAGATAATACAGATAAAGGTTCCTCAGTTGAGAAGTGAAATTCAAACACAGATTCAACCATAAAGATCAGGGAGGTTTTCCAATGCCTTGCAAAGAAGGGCACCTATTGGTAGATGGATATAAATAAATAAAAACAGACATTGAATATCCCATTGAGCATGGTGAAGTTATTAATTAAACTTTGGATGGTGTATCAATACACTAAATCACTACAAAGATACAGGCGTCCTTCCTAACTTAGTTTATGGAGAGGAAGGAAACCAGTCATGGATTTCACCATGAAGCCAATGATGACTTTAGAACAGTTACAGCATTTAATGGCTGTGATAGGAGAAAACTGAGGATGGATCAACATCATTGTAGTTACTTCACAATACTAACCAAATTGAGTGAAAAGGAAGTTTGTACAGAATAAAAATATTCCAAAACATGCATCCTGTTTGCAATAACGCACTAAAGTAAAACTGCAAAAAATGTGGCAAAATGTTTTACGCTATGTCGTGAATACAAAGTGTTATGTTTGGGTCAAATCTAACACGACACATCACTGAATACCACTCTTCATATTTTCAAGCATGGTGTTGGCTGCATCATGTTATCCAGATTTACAGTTGAAGTCTGAAGTTTACATACACTTAGGTTGGAGTCCTTAAAACTCGTTTTTAAATCACTCCACAAATTTATTGTTAACAAACTATAGTTTTGGCAAGTCGGTTAGGACATCTACTGTGTGCATGTGTAACAGTTTAGCTTCCGTCCCTCTCCTCGCCCCTACCTGGGCTCAAACCAGGGACCCTCTGCACACATCAACAACTGACACCCACGAAGCATCGTTACCCATCGCTCCACAAAAGCCATGGCCCTTGCAGAGCAAGGGGAACAACTACTTCAAGGTCTCAGAGCGAGTGACGTCACCGATTGAAAAGCTATTAGCGCGCACCCCGCTAACTAGCTAGCCATTTCACATCGGTTACACATGACACAAGTCATTTTTCCAACAATTGTTTACGGACATATTATTTCACTTATAATTCACAATATCACAATTCCAGTGGGTCAGAAGTTTACATACACTAAGTTGACTGTGCCTTTAAACAGCTTGGAAAATGTGTCATGGCTTTAGAAGCTTCTGATAGGCTAATTGACATCATTTGAGTCAATTGGAGGTGTACCTGTGGATGTATTTCAAGGCCTACCTTCAAACTCAATGCCTCTTTGCTTGACATCATGGGAAAATCAAAAGAAATGAGCCAAGACCTCAGAAAAAAAAATTGTAGACCTCCACAAGTCTGGTTCATCCTTTGGAGCAATTTCCAAATGCCTGAAGGTACCACGTTCATCTGTACAAACAGTAGTACGCAAGTATAAACACCATGGGACCACGCAGCCATCACACTGCTCAGGAAGGAGACACGTTCTGTCTCCTAGAGATAAACGTACTTTGATGCGAAACGTGCAAATCAATCCCAGAACAACAGCAAAGGACCGTGTGAAGATGCTGGAGGAAACAGGTAGAAAAGTATCTATGTCCACAGTAAAACGAGTCCCAAATCAACATAACCTGAAAGGCCGCTCAGCAAGGAGGAAGCCACTGCTCCAAAACTGCCATAAAAAGCCAGACTGTGCAACAGCACATGGGGACAAAGATAGTGCTTTTTGGAGAAATGTCCTCTGGTCTGATGAAACAAAAATAGAACTGTTTGGCCATAATGACCATCGTTATGTTTGGAGGATCCCAACTGTGAAACACGGGGGTGGCAGCATCATGTTGTGGGGGTGCACTTCACAAAATGGATGGCATCATGAGGAAATAAATGATGTGGATATATTGAAGCAACATCTCAAGACATCAGTCAGGAAGTTACAGCTGGTCGCAAATGGGTCTTCCAAATGGACAATGACCCCAAGCATACTTCCAAAGTTGTGGCAAAATGGCTTAAGGACAACCCATTCAAGGTATTGGAGTGGCCATCACAAAGCCCTGACCTCAATCCCATAGAAAATTTGTGGGCAGAATTGAAAAAGCATGTGCGAGCAAGGAGGCCTACAAACAAGACTCAGTTACATCAGCTCTGTCAGGAGGAATGGGTCAAAATTCCCCCAACTCATTGTATGAAGCTTGTGGAAGGCTCCCCGAAACGTTTGACCCAAATACTAATTGAGTGTACGTAAACGTCTGACCCACTGGGAATGTGATGAAAGAAATATAAGCTGAAATAAATCCTTCTCTCTACTATTATTCTGACATTTCACATTCTTAAAATAAAGGGGTGATCCTAACTGACCTAAGACAGGGAATTTTTACTAGGATTAAATGTCAGAAATTGTGAAAAACTGAGTTTAAGTGTATTTGGCTAAGGTGTATGTAAACTTCCGACTTCAACTGTATTAGTGTTTTATTTTTCATTAATGTTTTACAAATGTTCACATTTTTCTTCCACTTTGACAATACAGAGTATTTTGTGTTGAACATTGACAAAAACGACAATTAAATCAAATGTAATCCCACTTTGTAACACAACAAAATGTGGAAAAAGTCAAGGGGTGTGAATACTTTCTGAAGGCACTGTGTCATTATTTTCACAGCAATGTGAAGAAAAATTGCTACGATCCCCAACCTGACTCGTGAGACAGACATTTTGATTAAACTCCCAAGCAGACGTGTTCATTTCGAGAATTTATCGCATGCTTGACAAACCCTGATGCTTTTTCTCCCAGTTTTTCTTTGGTATAATTTGATTGTGTGAAATGACCATGAAAAACTATTAAACAGGTCCTAAGCTGTGACGAATTCAAACCATCCCATTGGCTTGTTTACAATCAAGGCAGGCTGATAATAGCTTTTCGCTAAGGTGCTAAACTGGAAGAAATTGGGTGGAGGTGATTGGTGGTGAATATCAAAGTATAAAATATTAGTACCCAGTAGGCCTCCACCTAACAGACACACTCGTGCACACACACACACACATACACTCACTGCTGAGTTACAGTGACAGACAGCAGGGTCGTGGCACAAGTAGATAAGAGCAAATCTGCCTGTATGAAATTGTTTTGTGCTTGATTCACCATACATTTAGTCACGGATGATGCCACACAAAGAACACATGTTGGGATAAGCTTTATATTCTAAACAGCAATTCACAGCCGTATTATTAAAATATCTTATTCTGTGTTCTCCCCCACTGAGTTATACTAAGCCACAGAACTATTCTCCAATAATTGACAAACAGAATCTTACACATGAATACATATTTTTCTACTTACATCTTAGTCACGTACGATAAGAAACCAGAGTGAATTTCCAACCCCAATGATTCAGTAATACGTTGAGAAGGAAGCGCATCTGTGAATGTACTAACATAAACATATGCAGTCCTCCACTGGGGGCCTTGCTTTGTCTATTAGTCTCCTACCAAGTACCCAGCGGTAGGAGCAGACAATAGGTTGCGCGAGAGAATTCTCACAGATTAAGGTCCGTCTGAGATTAACTGAGGAACAGGCCCCTGTGCATTCTCCGAGCCTCTTTGTCCTCTCTCTCCCTTCTCTCTCTCACTCTCTCTCTTGTCTTTGTAGTGCTCAGGTCATCTGTGAGTGGCTCCTTGTGACTCCTGCGGCTTGCCCAGCTCTACCATAGCTGCTGCCATGCTCAACAACTTCATCAAAGAGCAACGGGACTTACAATGTCATAAAGTTGATCAAAACCAGACGTTTAAATCTCAGTGCCTCGCCTCTGAAGAGCGTGGCTTCAAAGCACAGCTAGTCCTCTGGTAGCTCACACTTACGACAATATGTGATGTCTGTAATTTCTCTAACAATTCTGGCTTTGCAAAGTGAGAGAGAAAGAGAAAAGAGGAGGAGGAGGATGGGGGAAAGGAAAAGAAAAGTGCTAATATGCATCTCATTAAGAGTTTGTATACTATCTCTTCTAAGTGACATTCAATAACAACTCATTTAATTAGTCACAGAGCTTAATAGTCACTATTTGATTTCATCTCACCTTTTCCTGAGGTAATCTGAGTGTGACAGAGAGCGAGAGAGAGAGAGAGAGAGAGAGAGAGAGAGAGAGAGAGAGAGAGAGAGAGAGAGAGAGAGAGAGAGTAACAACTGTAATACAGATACTGTAGGTGGTTAAAGGTTCTAGTTCCTGTCAAAAGGATGAAAATAAAGAGAAAAGGCTATTCAGAGAATCAGAAGCCAGGTAGAGCCGAGACAGAGAAAGTTCCTGGAGTTTAGGCTCAGATATAATGACTTACAGGAGAAGTGTTGGAAAATTAACATTGTGAAGAAGAAGCTTCGTCTTCAGGTTCCTACTGTAACAATGACCCATCATTAATGGATAACACTTGGGGCAAGCACACCCTCTGACCAGACCACCCACTGACCAGACCATCCACTGATCAGAGCACCCTCTGACCAGAGCACCCACTGTGGGAGTGAATGAACAGACAGTGGCTCTGGTGGTTGTTGTCCTTGATCTTTTTGGGCTTCCTGTGACATCAGGTGCTGTAGGTGTCTTGGAGGGCAGGTAGTTTGCTCCCGGTGATGCGTTGTGCAGACCGCACCACCCTCTGGAGAGCCTTGCGGTTGAGGGAGGTGCAGTTGCCGTACCAGGCAGTGATACAGCCCGACAGGATGCTCTTGATTATGCATCTGTAAAAGTTTGTCAGGGTTTTGGGTGACAAGACAAATTTCTTCAGCCTCCTGAGGTTGAAGGGGCGCTGTTGCGCCTTCTTCACCACACTGTCTGTGTGGGTGGACCATTTCAGTTTGTCTGTGATGTGTACGCAGAGGTACTTAACTTTCCACCTTCTCCACTGCTGTCCCTTCGATGTGGATAAGGGGGTGCTCCCTCTGCTGTTTCCTGAAGTCCACGATCATCTCCTTTGTTTTCTTGATGTTGAGTGAGATGTTGTTTTCCTAACACCACACTCCAAGTGCCCTCATCTCCTCCCTGTAGGCTGTCTTGTTGTTGGTAATCAAGCCCACTACTGTTGTGTCGTCTGCAAACTTGATGATTGCATTGGAGGCGTGCATGGCCACGCAGTCATGGGTGAACAGGGAGTACAGGAGGGGGCTGAGCACACACCCTTGTGGGGCCCATGTGTTGAGGGTCAGCAAAGTGGAGATCTTGTTTTCTACCTTCACCACCTGGAAAGTCCAGGAACCAATTGCACAGGGCGGGGTTGAGAACCAGGGCCTCTAATATCCTCTTTCCAACATCAGCAGTTTGGCACATCTTAAGTGGATACTTGACATTCAGAGACGGAAATGGATACGCCGCCTGCCAACACCTGTATTTTTTCTCCTTCCTTATTTGTTTCCGTCTCTGCTAATGTCTTCTTTGTCTGCCTCCATCACAAAAGTAAGAAGCTAGTCTGTCTTTCCCGAAGGAGACCCCCAGCATATAATTCCACCATCACCTCATTCCATACAAAACAATCAGGATGATCACAACATTTTTAATTTAGGTTCCTGGATGGAAAAAATGACTTATGCTAATATGAGAGGTGTTTTGGTGAGTGTGAGTGAGATTGTTTCTCAGGCCCATTGGGAGCTTCTCTAATTGTTTACGATGCTACGTTTGGTGGTTATAACATCTCACAGGGGAGGTATCTCACAGTAGAGTAATTAAAACATAATGGAGGTATGATGAGTTGTGGTATGCTTTATTTACATGTAATGAATCGCTTTGATTTGGTGCTTTCAGGAGCCAGGCCTGGGTAATTGAATTTTACATGAAGGAATAAAGTGTGTTTTCTTACAGGCCCTGCTGCTGGAGCAGACCTGAATCTAATTGATTTCCTCTGCGTCTTTGTTTGTTGTTTTGGTGTAAATATTTGATCCTTTGGAACAGTGGTTCCCAAACCTTTTATAGTCCTGTACCCCTTCAAACATTCAACCTCCAGCTGCGTACCCCCTCTAGCACCAGGGTCAGCGTACTCTCAAATGTTGTTTTTTTGCCATCATTGTAAGCCTGCCACACACACACTATACAATACCTTTATTAAACATAAGAACGAGTGTGAGTTTCTGTCACAACCCGGCTCGTGGGAAGTGACAAAGAGCTCTTATAGGACCATGGCACAAATAATAATATAATAATAATCAATCATTTTGCTCTTCATTTAGCCATCTTACATATAAAACCTTATTTGTTCATCAAAAATGTGAATAACTCACCACAGGTAAATGAGAAGGGTGTGCTTGAAAGGATGCACATAACTCTGCAATGTTGGGTTGTATTGGAGAGAGTCTCAGTCTTAAATAATTTTCCACACACAGGCTGTGCCTGTATTTAATTTTCATGCTAGTGAGGGCAGAGAATCCACTCTCACACAGGTACGTGCTTGCAAAGGGCATCAGTGTCTTAACAGCGAGATTTGCCAAGGCAGGATACTCTGAGCACAGCCCTATTCAGAAATTTGGGAGTGGCTTCTGATTAAATACAATTTATTTTCACAGAACCGCTTGTTGCAATTTCAATGAGGCTCTCTTGTTCAAATATCAATAAGTGGACTGGAGGCAGGGCATGAAAGGGGTAAAGAATCCAGTTGTTTGTGTCGTCCGTTTCGGGAAAGTACCTGCGTAATTGTGCACCCAGCTCACTCAGGTGCTTCGCTATATCACATTTGACATTGTCCGTAAGCTTGAGTTCATTTGCACACAAGAAACCATACAATGATGGAAAGACCTGTGTGTTGTCCTTGTTAATGCAGACAGAGAAGAGCTCCAACTTCTTAATCATAGTCTCAATTTTGTCCCGCACATTAAATATAGTTGTGGAGAGTCGCTGTAATCCTAGATTCAGATCATTCATGCGAGAAAAAACATCACCCAGACAGGCCAGTCGTGTGAGAAACTCGTCATCATGCAAGTGGTCAGACAAGTGCAAATTATGGTCAGTAAAGAAAACTTTAAGCTCGTCTCTCAATAAAATAAAAAAAGTGTCAATACTTTGGCCCTTGATAACCAGCGCACTTCTGTATGTTGTAAAAGCGGTTGCTGCCCATATCATTGCATAATGCAGAAAATACACGAGTGTTCAGGGGCCTTGCTTTAACAAAGTTAACCATTTTCACTGTAGTGTCCAAAACGTCTTACAAGCTGTCAGGCATTCCCTTGATAGCAAGAGACTCTCGGTGGATGCTGCAGTGTACCCAAGTGGCGTCGGGAGCAGCAGCTTGCACACGCGTTACCACTCCACTATGTCTCCCTGTCATGGCTTTTATGCAATCAGTACAGATACCAACACATCTTGACCACCAAAGTACATGTCACAAAGCTGTCCAGTACTTGAAAAATATCCTCTCCTGTTGTCCTGGTTTCCAGTGGTTTGCAGAAGAGGATGTCTTCCTTAATTGACCCCTCATAAACGTAACAGACATATACCAGGAGCTGTGCCAGGCCCGCCATGTCTGTTGACTTATCCAGCTGTAACGCATTCACTGGCTTGTATGCGAAGCAGTAATTGTTTCAAAACATCTCCTGCCATGTCACTGATGAATCGTAAAACTGTCGTTTGAAGGCATTGTCTGTATAGTTTTTTTGGCCTTTTCCCCCAGCATTGTCCCAGCCATATCCCCGGCAGCAGGAAGAATGAAGTCCTCCACAATAGTATGGGGCTTGTCTGTCCTAGCCACTCGGTAGCTCACCATATAAGACACTTAGCATGTTTTGTTTCTAAACATCTGCGCAAGAGTGAAGGTTTCCCGTGAGAGAGTAACGGTTAATGTGATTGGATGTTAATTATTTGACTAGGCTACCTGTATTTGACATTCGCTGAACACTAGATGGTTTAATTTTATTTTTGGCAGTGAAATGAGGCTACTCAGGTGAGAAAAAAACCTCACCCAAATATATGGAAAATTTGGCGTACCCCCAACGGCATTGCGCATACCCCAGTTTGAGAAAAGCCACTGTAGAAGAAAGGAGCGAAGAGAGAGATTAATATCACCTAGGGCTACTGGAATTGGAGAAATATCGACTCATTGAGAGAATGTTATGTTATTTGGATGGATTTCTCAAGTTAAGATTCAGCAACTCACAAGTAGGAATTCACCAGTGTGAAACCGGAAACCTCAGTCATACTTTTTCACTTTGTGTACTGTGTGCGTGCGTGTATGTATACCTGTGCACGTTTATGTGCGTGTGTATGTGTTTCTCTGCAGTCCTGTTTAAAGACCCTTACCACCACACTGATGCAGTGAAAAGTTACACAGAGAAGATTAGCCCTGTATGCTTTTGCCGTTTAGCCATCCCTCCTTTCTTCCATGGACTGGTGTTGTCATTCAGCCATCCCTTTATTCTACAGACGTGTCCTCTTCACCCCTGACTGACCCTGGCTCCCTGTCGCTGGATAAAAGACTCCATTACCACTGACACAAGCCTTAATGATGTGGACACACAAGCCAGCTGTCAATCACCCAGTCCATCAAAAACTCATTTTCCCAAGGAGCACAGGGGTCAGGACGAGTCTGAAGCTGCAGACTCCCTCGCGTTCTCTCTCTCTACAGTTTTCCCCCTCTTTTTGGGGGGGACAGACATTTAAAAAAAAAAAGCTGTTGCTCCAAATGTAAGTAAGACGCAAAGTCATGCTAGGCTGAACACAACCTAGATATTCTGATCAAAGCTGTCTTGTTAATTTTAAAACTGTTTGAATGTTTTTCTCACACAAAAGTTGACATAGAAATGTAATGGACCTTAACCTTCTATAAGTTCCAACGAGAACGAATATCAAATACCATAACTGTCAACGTCTTTGTCAAATCATTATCTTTTTTCGCTTTACACAAAAGTTTAAATAGAAATATAATTTACCTTAACCTTCAATTCTGTTTGAGTAAAAAAATACATTAATTCTGAGTTGTGTTGTGTCAAGGGAACACAGAACACAGCGAGCTGACCATAAAGATTAATCTATCTCTAAGGAACTGAACATGTAAAATGCGAGTTGTAATTTTACTGAGGGAGCTGAGGGTCCTCAGAGAGAAATGGAGTCATTCTGGTCATTTCTTTGCAGTCACCTGCACCACTTCTCAAGTCAAAGCCTCTTCTCCCCCAACCTCACACCCCACCCCAATCCTCACCCGTCCCTCCCCATCACACACACAAAGGCGGAGAGAGAGGAGAGAGATGGTGTGAGAGAGAGGACGGGAGAGGGGGAAACAGTGTGTTTGATGGATGGTTACCGGGAGCGATGCCAGCGCCCCGTCAGAGCCATCCCCACTCTGTTTAATTATGATATTGATTGCTGTTGAGGGTAATTATGAGTGGTGTGTGAGAGAGCGCCGGGGCCACGGACCCCTGGGTTCAGTCAGAACAGAGAGGAGAAGTCCACTAACTACAGCTCAAGTCCAACAGAGGACCACAGAAGAGAAGGCATTCTAACCATAACAATGGAGCAATATACTGTAATGACTTACAGATGAAGTTGGAAGTTTACATACACCTTAGCCAAATACATTTAAACTCAGTTTTTCCCAATTCCTGACATTTAATACTGGTAAAAATTCCCTGTCTTAGGTCAGTTAGGATCACCACTTTATTTTAAGAATGTGAAATGTCAGAATAACAGTAGAGAGAAGGATTTATTTCAGATTTTTTTTTTTTTCGTTACATTCCCAGTGGTCAGAAGTTTACATTAGAATTTGGTAGCATTTCCTTTAAATTGTTTAACTTGGGTTTCAGGTAGCTTTCCACAAGCTTCCCACAATAAGTTGGGTGAATTTTGTCCCATTCCTCCTGATAGAGCTGGTGTAACTGAATCTTGTTTGTAGGCTTCCTTGCTTGCACATGTTTTTTTTTCAGTTCTTCCCACAACTTTTCTATAGGATTGAGGTCAGGGATTTGTGAGGGCCACTCCAATACCTTGACTTGTTGTCCTTAAGCCATTTCGCCACAACTTTGGAAGTATGCTTGGGGTCATTGTCCATTTGGAAGACCCATTTGCAACCAGGCTTTAACTTCCTATGCTGATGTCTTGAGATGTGGCTTCAATATATCCACATAATTTTCTTTCCTCATGATGCCATTTTTTTGTGAAGTGCACCAGTCCCTCCTGCAGCAAAGCACCCCCACAACATGATGCTGCCACCCCCATGCCTCACGGTTGGGATGGTATTCTTCGGCTTGCAAGCCTCCCCCTTTTTCCTCTAAACATAACGATGGTCATTATGACCAAACAGTTATATTTTTGTTTCATCAGACCAGAGGACATTTCTTCAAAAAGTACGATCTTTGTCCCCATGTGCAGCTGCAAACCGTAGTCTGGCTTTTTTTATGGCGGTTTTGGAGCAGTGGCTTCTTCCTTGCTGAGCGGCCTTTCAGGTTATGTCGATATAGGACTCGCTTTACTGTGGATATAGATACTTTTGTACCTGTTTCCTCCAGCATCTTCACAAGGTCCTTTGCTGTTGTTCTGGGATTGATTTAGCACTTTTTGCACCAAAGTACGTTCAGCTCTAGGAGACAGAACACGTCTCCTTCCTGAGCAGGTATTACGGCTGCGTGGTCCCATGGTGTTTATACTTGCGTACTATTGTTTGTACAGATGAACGTGGTACCTTCAGGTGTTTGGAAATTGCTCCCAATAATGAACAGACTTGTGGAGGTCTAAAACAAAATTCTGAGGTCTTGGCTGATTTCTTTTGATTTTCCCATGATGTCAAGCAAAGAGGCACTGAGTTTGAAATACATCCACAGGTACACCTCCAATTGACTCAAATGATGTAAAATGATGTGTAATAGCCTATCAGAAGCTTCTAAAGCCATGACATCATTTTCTGGAATTTTCCAAGCCGTTTAAAGGCACAGTCAACTTAGTGTATGTAAACTTCTGACCCACTGAAATTGCGATACAATGAATTATAAGTGAAATAATCTGTCTGTAAACAATTGTTGGGAAAATTACTTGTGTCATGCACAAAGTAGATGTCCTCACCGACATGCCAAAACTATAGTTTGTTAACAATACATTTGTGGAGTGCTTTAAAAACTAGTTTTAATGACTCCAACATAAGTGTATGTAAACATCCGACTTCAGCTGTACCTATTAATCACCAAACCAAAGATTGACAAGGGATGACAGTGAGGCTCCTGTATGTTGCAATAGACATTCACATTTACAACGTCAAACTGACCATTCCTTTCATCAGGGAAGGACTGAGTGATTGCAAACATGGTTAACATGTTGACATGGTAGTTGACGTGTTCTTGCGATCTGTGGGTTGTTCAACATAGCTGCAAAATATGTGACAATTCCACATATTATCATATTAACCATGCCAACACCTCTGTACTGAGTTGCTGTACGTTCATGAGAACACAGCAGTCTATGACCATAATGAGCATTTGTCGTGTTTGAAATGTGTCAACCACACCCTGGGGTATTATGGGGTCCGTTTCCAAGTGCATGCTGTTGTGACTGACACACACTAAACTTTTGCCAAGGAGTTGTTTATCTGTAATCAATTTATTTACCTTGTACTTAGGTGCTTTAATGGAATGATTTAGAATTAAGTTTTGGCACATCAAAACCTTATCTAGGAAAAGCTTGGATCACAAATGCAGTGAGGGGTTATCTTTCTATGCATTTATTTGAAAACACCCGGAATAAAAAGTTAGTCACATATATAAAAAGAAAAAAGGAAATGCTGCTCGGCAACTGCCCGACATCCAACCGTAAGGCGCTACAGAGGTTACTGTGTACGGCCCAGTACATTACTGGGGCCAAGCTTCCTGCCATCCAGGACCTATATACTAGGTGGTGTCATTGAAAGGCCCCAAAAAGTTTCAAAGACTCCAGTCACCCAAGTCATAGACTGTTGTCTCTGCTACCGCACGGCAAGCGGTACCGGAGTGCCAAGTCTAGGTCCAAAAGTCTCCTTAATAGCTTCTAACCCCAAGCCACAAGACTGCTGAACAATTACTCAAACAGCCACCTGGACTACATACATTGACCCCCTTTGGCTTTACACTGCTGCTACTCGCTGTTTATTATCTATGCATAACTTCACCCCTACCTACATGTACAAATTACCTCGACTAACGTACTTTTTATTTCATTTTTTACTTTTGTTTATTTAGCGTTGTTGGTTAAGGGCTTGTAAATAAGCATTTCACGGTAAGGTCTACACCTGGGGCATGTGATTTGATTTGAAATGCTCTGATCACAAATCAATGTCTTAGCATCTAATAGTGCCCTGATTAGCCACAGCATGCAGCTGACCGTCCACCGTTTTGCTGCGTTTGACAGAGGCCGCTCCTGTGGGAGTCGCATCGCTGTGAAGGGGATTACACTAAATCTGTTCGCAAACACATGCGCCTTGCCGTGTCTAGCATTGCGGTAGAGCAGTGTTTCCCAACTCCTCAAGTACCCCCAACAGCATACATGTTTGTTGTAGCCCTGGACAAGCACACCTGATTCAATTTGTCAACTAATCATGAAGCCCTTAATGATTTGAATCCGGTGAGTTTGTCCGGAGCAACAACAAAAATGTGTTCTGTTGGGTAGTACTGGAGGACTGGAGTTGGAAAACACTGCTATAGATGCCAGGACACACTGGGAGGTGAGACTGGGGGGGCCCTGTGTAGCGCCGCCTAGCCTAGCCTGACACGACGCTCTTCATCTGAATTCCAGGAAAGCTTCAAGGAGGAACACATTATGAAACTGTGATAGACTCTAAACCCTTATTCATACATAATAAATTATTCATAGCTCTGATCGAGTCGCCATCTCGCTCATCCACACTTCATTAAGCCCAGGCTGTGTGCGGAGGAGACTAAAATAACAACAGAGAGAGAGAGAGAGAGAGAGAGAGAGAGAGAGAGAGAGAGAGAGAGAGAGAGAGAGAGAGAGAGAGAGAGAGAGAGAGAGCGAGGGAGGGAGGGAGCATGATGGAGAGGGGGAGAGAGATGGACGAGAGGGACAACTAGACTGTGGGATTAATAAAAGTATAACAAGAACTCCAATAACAAGGATATTTGAAAACTTGACACTCCCACTGATAATGCCTCTGGCAACCAACCCCTGCTCATGCCTGCGCTTTAGTGGTCAGATAACCTTTTACAAGGTATGCCACTCCGTCCAAACCAACAGTAATCTGAAAAGTGTTTTTGTCATGATTAAGGTGAAATGTTCCGCTATAATAGCCCTGCAATTTTGTCCCTCCTGAGCCACCATAACACTGTCCTCTCAAAAAAGCACTATCAATTCACAAAAAATCTGTCATAGTTATTAAACCTGCATGGCCTGTGGATGCAACCTGGATCAGGGGCAGACGTAACATAGTAAACGTGAATCTGTCTCTGTCCATGTAGTACAGTATATGTTACGTTTCATATGGTATGTAGCCATCAGATTTGCCACCAATGCTCCTTATAGGACACATCACTGCACTCTATACTCTGTAAACTGGTCATCTCTGTATACCCGTCGCAAGACCCACTGGTTGATGCTTATTTATAAAACCCTCTTAGGCCTCACTCCCCCCTATCTGAGATATCTACTGCAGCCCTCATCCTCCACATACAACACCCGTTCTGCCAGTCACATTCTGTTAAAGGTCCCCAAAGCACACACATCCTTGGGTCACTCCTCTTTTCAGTTCGCTGCAACTAGCGACTGGAACGAGCTGCAACAAACACTCAAATTGGACAGTTTTATCTCAATCTTTTAATTCAAAGACTCAATCATGGACACTCTTACTGACAGTTGTGGCTGCTTTGTATAATGTACTGTTGTCTCTACCTTCTTGACCTTTATGCTGTTGACTTTGCCCAATAATGTTTGTACCATGTTTTTGTGATGCTACCATGTTGTGTTGCTACCATGTTGTTGTCATGTTGTGTTGCTAACATGCTGTGTTGTCATGTTTTGCTGTTATGATGTTGTCTTAGGTCTCCCTTTATGTAGTGTTCTGTCTGTCTTGTTGTGATGTGTGTTTTGTCCTATATTTATATTGTATTTATTATTTATTTTTAATCCCATGCCCCCGTCCCCGCAGGTGGCCTTTTGCCTTTTGGTAGGCCATCATTGTAAATAAGAATTTGTTCTAAACTGACTTGCCTAGTTAAACAAAGGTTAAATAAAAAATTATAATAATAATTTGTGGCTGTCCATCATCCATTTCGTATGATATGTTAAAAATTACAATTCAGACAATATCCTATGAATTTGCAATACGTATGATATGTTTTGAATTCCAATCTGTTGTGGCTAATGTTAGCTAGGTGGTTAGGTGGCTAACACTAACATTAGCTAGGTGGCTAACCTTAGCTAGGTTAGGGGTTAGGGTTTAGGTTTGGTTAAAGGGTTAAGGTTCGGATTAGGGTTAAGGGAAGGGTTAGCTAACATGCTTAATATTTGCAAAGTAGCTAAAAATTTGTAAGTAGTTGCAAAATTCTAAAGTTGTCTATGAGATTTGAACACGAAACCTTCGGGTTGCTAGACGTTTGCATTATATGTCCTCCTATGATGTTGTGAAATAAAAATAATACCTATGAGTTTGTAGTTCAGCATTGATCTAGCAACCACTTCCTGTAAACACTCAGCTGCTGTTACCATGGCAACAGGTGCCATTGATGGGACAGGGATCAGGAATGGGTGTCCCTAAAATGTTCCGAATGCAGAGTTCTGATATCACCGGGTCAGCTATCCAGTGATGTGAATGTGCCTCAAAGAGACGTATGATCTATTACCTTGATACACTTTGTCTTGGCTCTGCTGGGTGTTATGGACTAACAAAGGATTGTGTCTGCATATGACGTATCCTATGTGGGATTTGTCTACGTGCCCCATTATGAGTCCCAGCCAGTTAAGGAGGTTAATTATCCAATCACGCTAATAGGCTCTCCTGTGGTGTGTGACACAGTCTGTCCAGCCAGACGCCACTGCCTCGTCTCAACACATTTCCCAGCAACCCTCTGAGCAAAATATCAGGGGAGGGGGGTTCTACCATGCTGACAAATGAAATTGTTATAAGATGGTCATACCATGGCTCATTTAGCCATTTGATTTTGAATTTTAGGACACCTTTATATAACGACACAAGGCGAGACCCAGATGCAGACACAGGAGACAGATGGTTTGAGCTCTGGAAGACGGGCGACACCTGGAGGGGGTGGAGACAAGCACAAGGACAGGTGAAACAGATCAGGGTGTGACACTTTAGGTATATAGAAAAATATAGATTTTGGGCTTTGCTACTAAAGCCCATAGAAACGCATTGAATAACATTCATAAATGGCAAAAAAATAAATTAAGTGCCTGTCTGTATCTAGTGGTCGTATTTGTGGGCCAAACCGCTCGGACACTACAGACCGATGTAGCTTTGGTCGCATACACATATTTAGCAGAAGTTATTGCAGGTGAAGCAAAATGCTTATGTTCCTATTTCCAACAGTGCAATAATACCTGACAAAACAATACACGCAAATTTTAAAATAAGAAATACAGAAATATTATATTGAGCAATGTCAGAGTTTGGAATATAAATATATACACTAAGTACAAACCATTATGAACACCTGCTCTTTCCATGACATAGACTGACCAGGTGAATCCAGGTGGAAGCTATGATCCCTTATTGATGCCACTTGTTAAATCCACTTCAATAAGTGTAGATGAAGGGGAGGAGACGGGTTAAAGAAGGATTTTTAAGACATGGATTGTGTATGTGTGCCATTCAGTGGTTCAATGGGCTAGACAAAAGATTTAACCTCACCAGTTTGAGTGTGTCAAGAACCGCATTGCTGCTGGGTTTTTCACCCTCAACAGTTTCCTGTGTGTATCAAGAATGGTCCACCACCCAAAGGACATCCAGCCAACTTGACACAACTGTGGGAAGCATTGGGGTCAACATGGGCCAGCATCCCTGTGGAACACTTTCGACACCTTGTAGAATCCTTGCCCTGACGAATTGAGGCTGTTCTGAGGGCAAAAGGGGGTGAAAATCAATAATTTTTTGTGCACTCAGTGATGTATATGATGGTGTGTATAGACATTAAATGCAGTATATTAATAGAAAAGGTGTGTACAGCAGTAGTTATAGCAAATCAAATTGTATTGGTCACATACGCATAGTTATCAGATGTTATTGCGAGTGTAGCGAAATTCTTGTGCTTCTAGTTCCGACAGTGCAGCAATATCTAACATGTAACATAACAATTCCGCAACAACTACCTAATACACACAAATCTAAGTAAAGGAATGTATACATATAAATATATGAATGAGCATTGACAGAGCGGCATAGGCAAGATGCAATAGATGGTATAACATACAGTGGCAAGAAAAAGTATGTGAGCCCTTTGGAAATACCTGGATTTCTGCATAAATTGGTCATAACATTTGATCTGATCTTCATCTAGGTCACAACAATAGACAAACACAGTCTGCTTAAACTAATAACACCCAAACAAGTATACGTTTTCATGTCTTTATTGAACACACCGTGTAAACATTCACCGTGCACGGTGGAAAAAGTATGTGAACCCTTTTAATAACTGGTTGACCCTACTTTGGCAGCAACAGCAATAACCTCAACCAAATGTTTTTTTGTAGTTGCGGATTAGACCTGCTCAATGGTCAGTAGGAATTTTGGGCCATTCCTCTTTACAAAACTGTTTCAGTTCAGCAATATTCTTGGGATGTCTTTTTTTACCTGCTCTCTTGATGTCACGCCACAGCATCTCAATCGGGTTGAGGTCAGGACATCTGTGTTTTGGGTCGTTGTCCTGTTGCATCAACCAACTTCTGTTGAGCTTCAATTGGCAGGGAGATTGCCTAACATTCTCCTGCAAAATGTCCTGATAAACTTGAATTCATTTTTCCATCGATGATAGCAAGCTGTCCAGGCCCTGAGGCAGCAAAGCAGCCTCAAACCATGATCCTCCGTCCACCAATCTAGGTTTTGATGTTGGTGTGCTGTACCTTTTTTTCTCCACACATAGTGTTGTGTGTTCCTTCCAAACAACTCAACTGTAGTGTCATTTGTCCACATAATATTTTGACAGCAGCGCTGTGGAAAATCCAGGTGCACTTTTGCAAACTTCAGATGTGCAGCAATGTTTTTTTGGGACAGCAGTGGCTTCTTCCGTGGTGTCCTCCTATGAACACCATTCTTGTTGAGTGTTTTGTAGACTCGTCAACAGAGATGTTAGCATGTTCCAGAGATTTCTGTAAGTCTTTAGCTGACACTCTAGGATTCTTCTTAACCTCATTGAGCATTCTGCGCTGTGCTCTTGCAGTCATCTTTGCAGAACGGCCACTCCAAGGGAGAGAACAGTGCTGAACTTTCTCCATTTATAGACAATTTGTCTTACCGTGGACTGATGGATACCAAGGCTTTTAGAGATACTTTTGTAACCATTTCCAGCTTTATGCAAGTCAACATTTCTTAACCTTAGGTCTTCTGAGATCACATTTGTTCGAGGCATGGCTCACATCAGGTAATAATTCTTGTGAATAGCAAACTCAAATGTTGTGTTTTTTTATAGGGCAAGTCAGCTCAACATCTCCAATCTCGTCTCATTGATTGGACTCCAGGTTAGCTGACACCTGACTCCTGATTCCAATCAGCTTTTGGAGAAGTCATTAGCCCAGGGGTTCACATACTTTTTCCAACCTACACTGTGAATGTTTAAATGAAGTATTTAATATCGACAATAAAAATACAATAAGTTGTGTGTTATTAGTTTAAGCACACTATGTTTGTCTATTGTGGTGACTTAGATGAAGATCAGATCAAATTTGATTACCAATTTATGCAGTTTATGATAATTGCCACTGTACATACGAGATGACTAATGCAAGATATGTAAACATTATTAACCTGTTACAGCTAGGGTCACATTTTCTGAATTTTTGCCTGTCTGACGTGCCCAAAGTTAAATGCCCGCCACTCAGGGCCAGAAACTAGGATATTCACATAATTAGTACTATTGGATAGGAAACACTCTGAAGTGTCTAAAACCATTAAGATATAGTCTGTGGGTATAACAGAACAGATATAGCAGGCAAAAACCTGAGAGATTTCTGTCCGGAATTCCTTTTTCTTTTGCCCTCCACTCACTTTGAAGGCCTGGTAATAGAAGTCAATGGGGAATAGGACACAGGTTGCAGTACCTATGGCTTCCACTGGATGTCAACAGTCTACAGGAAGGGAAAACTACAGGCTACAGGAAGGGAAAAATGTAAACAACCGTGCACGTTCACGAGAACGTGAACGCACCCAGCTTTCTTTTCCTTTTATAATGTTTCAGTTACCATCCGTGTAAAATATGATCGCTATTATTCATAAAAGAATACATAAGGATGCATTATTAATGATATTTGATTTGTTTGTGAAAAGATGAGAGGTATAACTTGAACGCGTTCCCTTCACTGTACAACGGGCGAGTAGACTGACAATGCTTGGTGGAGTAGCTGAACATAACGTGCCAACTAAACGGAGATTTATGGATATAATGAATTACTTTTTCTAACAAAAGAACCATGGATTCTCTTGTTTGGACACTTGGGAAGCCCTCAGAAGAAGTTATTTGAAAGGTAAGCGATTCATATTAGCTGTGATATGGACATTTTGAGAACCGAGCTGGATATGAATTTATGCTAATGTGGAAAATATGTAAGGTACTAGCCTCAAACAATCAAATGTGGTGCTTTCGCCGTAAAGCCTTTTTGAAATCTGACAACGCAGTGATATTGCCAAGAAGCAGAGCTTTTGATGGCTATGCACCACTTGTATATCGAACAATGTTAAATATTACAAATTTTTATCTTGAATTTGCAGCGTTATGTTTGCTCTGAAAACGATCCTGCGCAGAGAGGTTAAAGTGGCATAGTGACTAGTGATCCATTTATTAAAGTGGTCAATGATTTCAAGTCTGTATGTAGGCTCTCTGTTAGTGATGGCTGTTTAAAAGTCTGATGGCCTTGAGATAGAATCTGCACCTCTACTGACCTAGCCTTCTGGATGATAGTGGGGTGAACAGGCTGTGGCTCAGGTGGTTGTTGTCCTTTATAATCTTTTTGGCCTTCCTGTGACATTGGGTGCTGTAGGTGTCCTAGTGGGCAGGTAGTTTGCCCTCGGTGATGCGTTGTGCAGACCGCACCACCTTCTGGAGAGCCTTGCGGTTGTGGGCGATGCAGTTGCCGTACCAGGCGGTGATACAGCCCAACAGGATTCTCTTAATTGTGCATCTGTAAAAGTTTGTGAGGCTTTTAGCTGACAAGCCAAATTTCTTCAGCCTTTTGAGGTTGAAGGGGCGCTGTTTTGCCTTCTTCACGACACTGTCTGTGTCGGTGGACCATTTCCGTTTGTCTGTGATATGTACGCAGATGAACTTAAAACTTTCCACCTTCTCCACTGCTGTCCCTTTGATGTCCCTTCCTGTTTTCTCTTCTTCTCTGCTCTAATAGCATAAAAAAAAATTGGAACACTGTCTCGAGACTGTTGACATCCAGAGGAAGCGATAGGTACTGCATTCATATACCCTTATAAGGGCCTTTTCATAAGAGAGGGGTTCCAAATGAGGCACTCTGTCAAAACCACTTTTTCCAGGACAGAAATTCCTCGGGGTTTCGCCTGCCATATCCGTTCTGTTTTACTCACAGACAAATGGTTAACACCTTTAGAAAATTCTGAGTGTTTCCTATCCAATGGATATCCTAAACATGTGCATATCCTATTTTCTGGGCCTGAATGGGAGGCATTTTACTTTGGGCTCTCCAAAACGGTCACTTCGTGCGCTGATCGCTAAGAAGTTAAGCAAATTGAAGTGGGTCTAGGGTGACAGGTAAGGTGGAGGTGATGTGATCCTTGACTAGTCTCTCAAAGCACTTCATGATGACAGAAGTGATTGCTACGGGGCGATAGCCTTATCTCAGCTCGCTGGTCACCATAGCAGCACCAACCCGTAGCACTCGCTCCAGCAGGTATATCTCACTGGTCACCCCCAAAGCTAATTCCTCCTTTGGCCGACTCTCCTTCCAGTTCTCTGCTGCCAATGACTGGAACGAACTACAAACATCTCTGAAACTGGAGACACTTATCTCCCTCACCAGCTTTAAGCACCAGCTGTCAGAACAGTTCACAGACCCCTGCACCTGTTTATAGCCCATCTGTAAATAGCCCAACCAACTACCTCACCCCCTACCGTATTTATTTATTTATCTGGTTCCTTTGCACCCCAGTTTTTCTACATTGCACATTCATCTACTGCACATCTACCATTCCAGTGTTTAAATGCTATATTGTAATTTGCCAACATGGCCTATTTATTGCCTTACCTTTGTACTCTTTGTATATATGTTTGTATATATATTTTTTTTTCTACTGTATTATTGACTGTATGTTTGTTTTACTCCATGTGTAACTCTGTGTTGTTGTATGTGTCGAACTGCTCTGCTTTATCTTGGCCAGGTCACAGTTTTAAATGAGAACTTGTTCTCAACTTACCCACCTGGTTAAATAAAGGTGAAATAAAAATAACAAATAAATAAATAGTTCATTTACCTTTGCCTTCTTGGGTACAGGAACAATGGTGGCCATCTTGAAGCATGTGCTGCTTTGATACGATTGATCACCACAATCTTTTGGAGAGATTGGAAACCCAAATTGGTCTACACGGACAAGTTCTGGCCTGGTTTAGATCTTATCTGTCGGAAAGATATGTTTATCTCTGTGGATGGTTTGTCCTCTGACAAATCAACTGTACATTTTGGTGTTCCTCAAGGTTCCGTTTTAGGACCTCTATTGTTTTCACTATATATTTACCTCTTGGGGATGTCATTCGGAAACATAATGTTAACTTTCCCTGCTATGCGGACGATACACAGCTGTACATTTCGATTAAACATTTTCAATTAGCACATGTTTTACTTTTAAACTCGGACAATACAGAAATGCTAGTTCTAGGTCCCAATAAACAAAGAGATCTTCTGTTGGATCTGACAATTAATATTGATGGATGTACAGTTGTCTCAAATAAAACTGTGAAGGACCTCAGCATTACTCTGGACCCTGATCTCTCTTTTGACAAACATATCAAGACTGTTTCAAGGACAGCTTTTTTCCATCTTTGTAACATTGCAAAAATCTGAAACTTTCTTTCCAAAAATTATACAGAAAAATGTATCCATGCTTTTGTCACTTCTAAATTAGACTACTGCAATGCTCTACTTTCCGGCTACCTGGATAAAGCACTAAATTAACTTAAGTTAGTGCTAAACACGGCTGGTAGAATCTTGACTAGAACCACAAAAATGTATCATATTACTCCAGTGCTAGCCTCTCTACACTGGCTTCCTGTTAAGGCTAGGGCTGATTTCAAGGCTTTACTGCTAACCTACTAAGCATTACATGGGCTTGCTCCTATCTATCTTTTCAATTTGGTCCAGCCGTACATACCTACACGTACGCTACGGTCCCAAGACACAGGCCTCCTCATTGTTCCTAGAATTTCTAAGCAAACAGCTGGAGGCAGGGCTTTCTCCTTTAGAGCTAAATTTTTATGGAATGGTCTGCCTATCCATGTGAGAGATGCAGACTGTCTCGAGATTTAAGTCTTTATTGAAGACTCGTCTCTTCAGTAGGTCCTATGATTGAGTGTAGTCTGGCCCAGGAGTGTGAAGGTGTACGGAAAGGCACTGGAACGACGAACCACCCTTGCTGTCTCTGCCTGGCCGGTTCCCCCCTCGCCTCTAACCCTATTACGGGCGCTGAGTCACTGGCGTACTGGTGCTCTTCCATGCCGTCCCTAGGAGGAGTGCGTCACTTGAGTGGGTTGAGTCTCTGACATGATCTTCCTGTCCGGATTGGCTAACTCCTTGGGTCAGTGCCGTGGGGGAGATCTTCGTGGGCTATACTCGGCCTTGTCTCAGGGTAGTAAGTTGGTGGTTGAAGATATCCCTCTAGTGGTGTGGGGGCTGTGCTTTGGCAAAATGGGTGGGGTTATATCCTGCCTGGTTGGCTCTGTCTGGGGGTGTAGTCGGACAGGGCCACCGTGTCTCCCGGCCCCTCCTGTCTCAGCCTCCAGTAATTATGCTGCAACAGTTTATGTGTCAGAGGGTTAGGGTCAGTCTGTTATATCTGGAGTATTTCTCCTGTCTTATCCGGTGTCCTGTGTGAATTTAAGTATGCTCTCTTTCTCTTCTCTCAGGGGGACCTGAGCCCTAGGACCATGCCTCAGGACTACCTGGCCTGATGACTCCTTGCTGTCCCCAGTCCACCTGGTTGTGCTGCTGCTTCAGTTTCAACTGTTCTGCCTGCGGCTATGGAACCCTGACCTGTTCACCGGATGTGCTATCTTTTCCCGGACCTGCTGTTTTCTACTCTCTCTCTCTCTCTACCGCACCTGCTCTCTCTAACTCTGACTGATCGGCTATGAAAAGTCAACTGACATTTACTCCTGAGGTGCTGACCTGTTGCACCCTCTACAACCACTGTGATTATTATTATTTGACCCTGCTGGTCATCTATGAACGTTTGAACATCTTGGCCATGTACTGTTATAATCTCCACCCAGCACAGCCAGAAGAGAACTGACCACCTTGCCTCAGGAGAGGAACCAGAGCCTGTTTCTTCCTAGGTTCCTGCCTTTCTAGGGAGTTTTTCCTAGTCACTGTGCTTCTACATCTGCATTGCTTGCTGTTTAGGGTTTTAGGCTGGGTTTCTGTATAGCACTTGACATCGGCTGATGTTAAAAGGGCTTTATAAATACATTTGATTGATTGATTGATTGATAGGGAGAGATTGAATATGCCCGTAAACACACAAGCTAGCTGGTCTGCGCATGCTCTGAGGACGCAGCTAGGCCGCAGCTGGGCCGGCAGCTTTGCGAGGGTTAACGCGTTTAAATGTCTTACTCACGTCGGCCATGGAGAAGGAGAGCCCACAGTCCTTGGAGCGGGCCACGTCGGTGGCATTGTATTATCCTCAAAGCGGGCAAAAAAGGTGTTTGGTTTGTCTGGAAGCAAGACGTCAGTGTCCGTGACGTGGCTGGTTTTCCTTTTGTAGTCCGTGATTGTCTGTATATCCTGCCACATACGTCTCGTGTCTGAGTCGTTGAATTGCGACTCCACTTTGTTTTTATACTGAAATTTCGATTGGATAGGATAGGCCTTGACTAGAATACAGTATATACATATGAACTGGGTAAAACAGTATGTAAACATTATTATAGTGACTAGGGTTCAATGATTATGTACATAGGGCAGCAGTCTCTAAGGTGCAGGGTTTGCACCGGGTGGTAGCCGGCTAGTAACAGTGACTAAAGTTCAAGGTACTGGGCGAAGGCCGGCTAGTGGTGACTTTTTAACAGTCTGATGGCCTGGAGACAGAAGCTGTTTTTCAGTCTCTCTGTCCCAGCTTTGATGCACTTGTACTGTCTCGTCTTTCTGGATGGTAGCAGAGTGAATAGGCCGTGGCTTGGGTGGCTAAGGTCCTTGATGATTTTCTTCGCTTTCCTGTGACACCGGGTGCTGTAGATATTCTGGAGGACAGGCAGTGTGCCCCTGGTGAAGCGTTGGGTTGACCGCACCACCCTCTGGAGAGCCCTGCGGTTGCGGACGGTGCTGTTGCCGTACCAGGCGGTGATACAGCCCGACAGGATCCTGTCAATGGTACATCTGTAGAAGTTTGTGAGGGTCATAAGGGCCATGCCGAATATCTTCAGCCTCCTGAGGTTGAAGAGACACTGTTGCGCTTTCTTCACCACACTGTCTGTGCGGATGGACCATTTCAGAGGCAATCTGGAACACACTTTGAACAGTCCTTACCACGGGAACTTCCTGTTTAAGTTTTGGCCAATTGGAAGGGATGAGCAGAATGGAGGCGTGATCTGGTTTGCCGAAGGGAGAGCGGGGGAGAGCCTTGTAGCCGTCCCTGAAAGGGGAGTAGCAATGGTCAAGAGTTCTCGAATGATCGAGTAGAACAGGCGATGTGTTGATAAAATGTCGGAAGCATTTTAACCCCAAATTTGCTTTATTAAAGTTCCTCAGGATATGCGGTTTTCAGTTTGCTCCAAGTCCAGTGTAGTTCCTTGAGAGCCGTTGAGGTGTCGGCTTGAAGGGCAATCTACACGGCTGTGACGATGACCGAAGAGAATTCTCTCCGGAGGTAATGCAGTCAGCATTTGATAGTGACGTATTCCAAATCGGGAGGACAAAAGGACTTAAGTTCCTGTACATTACCACAATCACACCATGAGTAGCTTATCATGAAACATAAACCTCTGCCTTTCTTTTCCCTGAGAGTTTTTTCTTCCTGTCCGCGTTATGTACGGAGAACACTGCTGGCTGTATGGACAGAGAAAGTACATCCGTAGAGAGCCATTATTCCTTGAAACAGTATGTTACTGTCCCTGATGTCTCTCTGGAAGGAGGTCCTCGCCCTGAGCTTGTCTTCTTTATTGTCCAGGAAATTAACATTAGCTACTTATATATTCGGAAGTGGTGGATGGTATGCACGCATCCTGAGTTTGACTTGAAGTCCACTCTGTAGTCCACTTCTCTGCTGGCGGCGTCTTGGAGCAGCCCCTGGGATGAGTGAAAATGCCTCGCCAGGTACGAACAAAAAATCTAATTCAGGAGAGTCACTTTTCTGGTCTAAATGCTGGTAAGGGACTGCCAAACTAATATCCAATACTTATTTTCGTCTGTGGGTAATAATGCAAGATACGTTTTGAGCAAATAATTAAAGAAATAACACACCAAAAAAGATATATACTGCAAAGTTAGCTGTCGGCGCCATCATACTTTTTTCAAACTGTGGACGGGTGGGGTGTTCACCAACAAAACCAATGCGCGTGTAACCACGATATGGCTTACAATCAAAAGATTATTGACATGTAAGCTATATCTTGTCTGCAAATGTCATGTGACCAATAAACTTTAAAAAATTTTACATAAATACACATGCCCAATAACATGTTTGTCTTTCATATTCATTGTTACAATGCTGAGAGTTTCCTTTTGCGAGGGTGGAGACTTCGCAAACCGGAACTCCCAAATTCGAACACAAATGGTCCCTGAACTTAGTCACGCAGCTGACCAAATTCCTCATGATTTTAGTTCTGGGTTAACCTAGATTAGACTGCTCTAAGCTTTTTCGGACTAAAAACATGAGTTTACTCAGCATAGAGTGTGTCTGAAGTTACACATCACACTTTTAGAACAGTGTAATTGTTTTGGAATATATTTTCTTAAACATCCTTTGCATTGTGTGCTTATTGTTAAACAATTGATATGATCTAGGGGCCATTTTGAGACCTTACGGAGCATCAGGTACTGCTGGAATGTCTATCAATGGCATGTCCATCTTTTTGTGAGAAATTACATGGTTCACTCAAAACATTTATAAAGTATTTATAAAGTATAAATAGCCCACATTTTAGATGAGACCAGGCAAAAATACTTACGGAATAATGAGTCAATGGTTTATAAGAACGTATTTTAAACTTCTTATACATTTTCTAATGAACTATCATTATTAAACAAATGCTTTAAAAGTTGTTGTAGTAATGAAAAACGCATAATGACTAAACTATTCACTAATCCATTACAAATGCTTTATTTCGTGGAGTTATTACAAAGTGCTACAAATATACTGTATCTTCAAAAATCTCACCCTCTTATTAAATCTCTCTCCGTATGCACCCTCTCTCATTCTTTCTTTTTCAATCCTCTTTCTGTCCCCTCTCTCTTCCCCTCTTCTCAATTTTTTTCTCCCGTTTTCATCTTCTCTCCTGCCATTTTTTTTATGTGGATTCCAGTAAAATTGCTGTCTCGTAGCATAACAAGAAATGGAGCAATTTACGCTGTGAGAGTCTGATGATATTGCGCATAAATATGTCCGGCCGAGAGGGTAATGACTGTCTGAAAATGTCCCCTCATTCCTCTCCTCTCCTCTGTTTTGCTCTGCTCTGCTCTCTCCTTGGCTGAAGAGCATTTCTCAGGCGCTACTGGGTCTATTTTCATTCCCTCTCTTCCTCTATCTCTATCTCTCTCTCTCTCTCTCTCTCTCTCTCTCTCTCTCTCTCTCTCTCTGAGTGCTGGAAATGGCCCTCCTAGAGAAAATAAATGACCCAAATTACCCCTTCAGTCCGTCTCCCTCTCTCCCCTACACTGTGACTTGCTCTGAAGCACAACCACAACACAAGCAACGCTCAGAGCTAAAAATGACCTCAGACTGCACCAATGTAGCAGGGTGAGTATCTGGTCTCAACGCTTGTTGTTGGGTGTGAATAATCTAAGAAATCACTCCTGCTCAGCCAAACCTGGACGCGTTTTGATGGAGTATATGCTTTTGGAGATGGATTAAATACAATTGTATTTTTCACATGCGCCAAATACAACAGGTGTAGACCTTTACAGTGAAATGCTTACTTACAAGCCCTGACCAACAATGCAGTTAAAATATATTAAAAAAATATATATATATCTATATATAGATATATATATAGATATATATGAAAAATAAATAATGGGGCTAAAATATCAACAGACGATTGGCCAGAAATAATGGTACCACTTTACTCCAGCTGATTAGCAAATCAATTGAATATAATTCAGTGAAGGATAGGGGGAGAGGGATCCTGCCAAGACAGGGGCGGTGTGAGGACCTTCTTAGAGTGGTTCGGAGGGTTTGCTGGCCTTGATTCAGACCCTGTGTTTGTGTGTGTGTGTGTGTGCAAGCACGTTGATATGTGTGCTCACGTCGATGTATGTGCTTACATCAGTGTGCGTGTGTTTGTGTGTGTTTGAGCGTCCTTCAGTGTGTGTGTGCGTGTAGTGAGCAGTAGGTCTGGTCATTAACAGTGTACTTATTGGCTGCGTTCCCTAATGACTCCGGGCTGATAGCTTGTATTTCCTCATCTCCACTTCCTGTAATGACTTTATAACGTGCTCAAGGTCAACATGTGGATTTTGATAAATGAAACTGTTTCGCTCCCCCATTCTCAAGCTCCAAACTAAAGTTTCTCATAATGTATATGAATGCCCTGTAGGATTGCTTGATTAAATCCATTCATTTTGGACATGGGACGTGAAATTTCCATTCAAATTGATTTAATGCTAATGTCTATGGTGTGGCTGTGCAGAGTGTAATATGGGGAATGGAACGAACTGGCGCTGATTACGGAATGGAGCCTCACCCAGTCATGGTTTAAACATAGAGGACAAAGTGAATACATGCAGCAGACAGCCAGTCATTACGATACTAACTGGGAACAGAAATATAATGGATTCTCATCACCCAATTAAATTTACCCATTTAGTCAAACATGCACCCAGTCAGACTAGATAACCGTATCCAGGTCAGGGGCAATAGCTCTGGCAGCACACAGAGATGTCTCTCGGTTATAGAGGACAACTGCTGGAAAGACATTCAAAGACATCATGGAATTTTTTGGTAAGGAGTGACAGCAAGTAAAGGTATGGGTATTTGATTTGTGATATAATAATGAGGAAGATTATGATGATTGATGATGATGATTATTTTGACGGCAGTTTGATTTACGGTGGTGATACATCCAAAGTCAACACACACTAACACACAACTCTAGTTTCTAAGACTCACTTTCTGCTCAGCAGCACGACTGACAAACAGGCAGGGAGGTAGAACTGTGAAGTGGTAGAGAGGTAGAGCGGTGGTGTTTTGCCACACCTCCCATACCCCTCTCCCTTCCCTCCTCCTCCCTCCCCCATCCTGTCCTCCCCAGGGGGAGACACTCCGTTAGCCTTAAATATTCAGCTTTCTCCCTTTTTTTCATTCCCTCTCTCTCTCTCTGACCTCTCACAGTCAAGACAGCCAATTATTTTCACTTTACACCCGTAAAGAGCATCGGGGTGCGGCTGTGGTCAGAAGAGGGCAGGAAGGACAGAGGCAGGGTGCGTGCGTGCGTGTGTGTGTGTGCGCGTCTACAGTGTACACACTTCTCTTCTAGCATGGTGGCTACAGCATGTTGCACTGTTTCTCAAGATAAACAACAAACATTATCTGATGGGCTTTGTTGTTTTAAGCTTTGAGAAACCATTGAACGTCTCAGTGCTATAGACTCAGCGATTTGAGCAATAAAGCCGCTGAATAAGACCAGCAGGCATTGGAATGATCCACACTGTAAATGCATTACTCTGTAACTACTCACAATCTCAGCATTGTCTGCCGTACGTCTGTGTTCATAATTGTATACAGTGCAGCAAATTAGAGCAGATTCCTTTTACGCCCATGCAGCAATCAAAGAGAATGGTTAACGTTCCTCCCCGATATTCTCAGAGTACAACCCATAATTAAACAGAGGACAGACACATTGAGTTCCTCAGTGGTTGGTCTCCAAGACCCCATTGAACAATGCCTTCAAAATAGAGAAGAAATTGTGATTTTTTTTAGAGCAATGACCTGCATTTGGATCAAACACATGAGCCATTGAGCTAATCAAAGCCTTCCATGAGAACAGTGTCTCTGCACAGAATCAGAATGAAAGAGAGAGAAACTCAAAGCCCTCAATTTATTTCTCTCTCATCCAGCTCATTTGTGTACTGTACATTCTGCAATGATTCAAACCAGTCTTTTTCTCTCAATATAAAGCTTTTGATGAAAACTTGTCTTGTTTTGTGTGTGTGTGTGTGTGTGTGTGTGTGTGTGTGTGTGTGTGTGTGTGTGTGTGTGTGTGTGTGTGTGTGTGTGTGTGTGTGTGTTCGTGGCCGAGCAGATGCAGAGGGCTATAGGTTCAGGTTCTTAAATCTGTTGTGGAGATATGCTGACATCAGTGAGATAGTGTGTGTGCCTGTGGTGTGTGTGTGAGTGAGTGTATTTATGTGTGTGTCTGAGCATCCGTGTGTGTGTATGAATGTCGTAGTGTGTGTATGTGAGTCGGAGCGTGTGTGTGTGTGTGTATCCCTGAGCATCCATGTCTGTGTGTGGGTGTAGGAAATATGCTGACAGCAGCATTTCTCCTCTCAGCTGACTAGATGTGGGGTCCCTCTCTCCTCTTCGCTAGATCCCAACCTGTGTACAGAACGGCTGCTCTAATACGCACTGGACCCAGTCTAAGTGCTGAGATTTAATAACACAGAGCCATAATTTAAGACGCACCGGTGGAGAGGGGAACACAAATCACCATGGAGACGCCTCAGCCGACGAGCGGATGGAGAGAAGGGATAAATCACAGAGAGGGAGGGAGGAGAGAGAGAGAAAAAGGGTAGAGAATGACAGGCCATGCAGGGCTTCAGTGTGCAGGGGAGGTAATTCCCCTAACCCAACACTGTGTGTGTCTGATGCTGTAACTCAGAGGAAGAGAAGCCAATCTACACAGCCACAGGTGTCATCCCGTGTGTCCCTCTTTCCCTGAGAGGCATGATGTTAGCAGCTCTTTCCGCTCTCGGCCTTGTCTCTCGACACTAGTCATAGTCCACTCAAACATTTTTTTTATTTTTATCAGACTTTGACTAGTCGTGTCAACAGGGTGTCCTTGGGAGTGTTTTGTGATATGTTTGGGTAAACATGGGGCAAAAACGAACCGTACCCTGTCCCTGTGTGCCGGGGCTGGTGTGAGCCTATCGGTTGGACAGTGTTTGATCAGCTGTCCAGGGGGTAAATAGTCATGATGCTCGACAGCGCTGACAACGGCCGTTTGTTTGGGCAACCTTATCTTGTTTACTGGCCTCCACCAAGAGAATGCAGATAAGAGTGTTTTAACATACGCTATGGAACAAGACAGGACACCACCGGCCATCTGAGAGAGAGAGAGAGAGAGAGAGAGAGAGAGAGAGAGAGAGAGAGAGAGAGAGAGAGAGAGAGAGAGAGAGAGAGAGAGAGAGAGAGATGTAATGAATGTAATTAAAACAGTGCAACTCATTTGGAGAAGTCGTGTATTTAAAGGTGTCAAACCCAGAGATGGTGCAGTTAAATTATGATCCTGAAGGAAACCCAATTACATAAGAATTGACTTGGAAATTCCATACATTCTAAAATATATTCCCCAATCTATTTTATTAATTCATAAAAGGAGAGACCATTCAAATGGAACAAAATTCCATTTGAGCGAGTCAGATTAGGCGTAAGAAAGGACACTAGGATAATATTCAAATGAGTAGTGTGTCCGTGAAAGCATAAATGTAATTGTACGAGGAGGGGAGATGGGGGAGATGAGAGGAGGAGAGAAGAGGAGAGGAGGGGAGTGGAGAGGGGGAGGGGGGAGGGGATTGGAGAGGGAAGTGGAGTGGAGAGGAGAGGAAGCGAGAGGAGTGGAGGGGAGTGGCGAGGAGGGGAGAGGACAGGAGTAGGTAACTGTGAGATCCCACCCAAGCTCATAAATCACAATAACCCAATAGTGGTTTCCCCCCTCAATGTAATATACTGGCCTGCGCCTAAATAGCCACGGAAAACTGTTTCAATTTATAACTTTTAACTCCTCGCACTGAGCGCGGTCCGCAAATAGAGAAGGAATCAATTAAAGCTGCTAGTTGATGTTCAGAAAGGAGGGTTACTGGAAAGTAAGTGGCTAAATCCTGCTACATGGTGGTAATGTGCTGTGCTGCTGTATTTCAGTCCAGGTTCCGTTCCATTATATTCCTGTTCTTGTTCTGTTCCATTGTGGGACATCGTTTTAGCATCCTGAGTTGTGTTCGGAATTCTACTTCACAGCTTTGTGTTGCTTTTTTTTGCCTGTCTTTTGTCGGTTCCAGCAAAGCACCTTGACAACATCCTCTGCATTCCAGCAAATTACACCCTATACATTACAACAACAGAATGCCCACAGCTCCACTTCACATTCTGCTACTGTGTGTCACAATAACTGTTCTTTCTCTATATTTGTCATCACTATTGTGGAGGTAGCCTACAGTAAGTGCAGAGAGTTGAATGTGAAGTGGAAGAGGGTTGAAGTTGAGTTCAGGGTAGAGGGGTGGAGGGTTAGGGTTGAGTCCAGGCTAAGATGATGTCCAGGCCAGATGGCGGTCGTGGCGTGGAACATATGCCTCGTGCCACGCGGCTGATATCACATCTGTCACATGGTCGTCTAGTGGGCATGGATCTGGGGTCACGTGTGTCACATGCGCCAGGACACAGGTGATCATGACTCCTCATGTCCGTCAAACGAGAGGCCATCAGACCAGCACCACCCTACTGAGAGAGAGAGAGGAGAGAAATAGGCGAGAGAGGGAGAAGAGAGAGGAGACTGTAGGATAAGAGAGGCAGAAGAGAGAGGAGACTGTAGGAAAAGAGAGGCAGAAGAGAGGAGACTGTAGGGAAAGAGAGGGAGAAGAGAGAGGAGACTGTAGGAAAAGAGAGGGAGAAGAGAGAGGAGACTGTAGGAAAAGAGAGGCAGAAGAGAGAGGAGACTGTAGGAAAAGAGAGGGAGAAGAGAGGAGACTGTAGGAAAAGAGAGGCAGAAGAGAGAGGAGACTGTAGGAAAAGAGAGGCAGAAGAGAGAGGAGACTGTAGGAAAAGTGGGAGAAGAGAGAGGAGACTGTAGGAAAAGAGAGGGAGAAGAGAGAAGAGACTGTAGGAAAGGAGAGGGAGAAGAGAGAGGAGACTGTTGGAAAAGAGAGGCAGAAGAGAGAGGAGACTGTTGGAAAAGAGAGGGAGAAGAGAGAGGAGACTGTAGGAAAAGAGAGGGAGAAGAGAGGAGACTGTAGGAAAAGAGAGGCAGAAGAGAGGAGACTGTAGGAAAAGAGAGGGAGAAGAGAGAGGAGACTGTAGGAAAAGAGAGGGAGAAGAGAGAGGAGACTGTAGGAAAAGAGAGGCAGAAGAGAGAGGAGACTGTAGGAAAAGAGAGGGAGAAGAGAGGAGACTGTAGGAAAAGAGAGGCAGAAGAGAGAGGAGACTGTAGGAAAAGAGAGGCAGAAGAGAGAGGAGACTGTAGGAAAAGTGGGAGAAGAGAGAGGAGACTGTAGGAAAAGAGAGGGAGAAGAGAGGAGACTGTAGGAAAGGAGAGGGAGAAGAGAGAGGAGACTGTAGGAAAAGAGAGGGAGAAGAGAGGAGACTGTAGGAAAAGAGAGAGAGAAGAGAGAGGAGACTGTAGGAAAAGAGAGGGAGAAGAGAGAGGAGACTGTAGGAAAGGAGAGGGAGAAGAGAGAAGAGACTGTAGGAAAGGAGAGGGAGAAGAGAGAGGAGACTGTTGGAAAAGAGAGGCAGAAGAGAGAGGAGACTGTAGGAAAAGAGAGGGAGAAGAGAGGAGACTGTAGGAAAAGAGAGGGAGAAGAGAGGAGACTGTAGGAAAGGAGAGGGAGAAGAGAGAGGAGACTGTAGGAAAGGAGAGGGAGAAGAGAGAAGAGACTGTAGGAAAGGAGAGGGAGAAGAGAGAGGAGACTGTTGGAAAAGAGAGGCAGAAGAGAGAGGAGACTGTTGGAAAAGAGAGGCAGAAGAGAGAGGAGACTGTTGGAAAAGAGAGGGAGAAGAGAGAGGAGACTGTTGGAAAAGAGAGGCAGAAGAGAGAGGAGACTGTAGGAAAAGAGAGGCAGAAGAGAGAGGAGACTGTAGGAAAAGACACACAAAGTACCCATATCTCTATAATTATAACAATAATGGAAACTGTTCTAGGGGGGTGTGATGATTGTGAAGCTATGAAAATGAAATAACAGAATTACTCAGTATGTGGCCACATCTCATAGCACTTCCGTACAGCAGTATGTCATATGACAGATCTGAATGGTAGAGTGTCGTAAGTGCTAAAAAAGTTTCAGAACGAGACCGCAATGCACTTTAGCGTCGTCGATCGGGGCTCATTTCCAAAAGCAGGAGTGATTTGAGTCCAAGGAAGGTCACATTGGCGTGCTGTTCTACTTTCCTGACACAATTAAACATGTTATGGAGGCTGAGCTAAAAAACCTGCCACATTTCCCGAGATACACTTCTCTTTCTTTCCCTTTATCAAATGGGCCGAACTGCATTACAAAGTCATTAAAAAAGAAAATGTCTCAGAACAAACCGATGACATCTCTCTCTCTCTCTCTTTTTGGAGAGAGTGAATTGAATTGAGAGAGTGGGAGAGGAAGAGAGAGCAATAAAGAGGGGGGAAGTAAGACAAAAACTATCTAGTTTGTTCTCTTTTCCTCATGAATTTCTATTAAAACCCAATAATCTAGAATTTCTGTTAGGGGGGAGGGGTGTTGAAGTTCAACAGAAGCAATAATGTGATAAGGGAGAGTGGACTTTCACAGAATTTCAAAGTCAATGCAAGGTAATGGGTACTGTTAAACAATGCTGCCATTCACACTCTATCACACACACCCACAAGCGAACCACACACACACACACACACCCAGGTCGGTTCATCCCTGTCATGGAGGACCCGGTATTCGAATCTAGGAATCTTGATTTAATTTAATTAATGTATGCACCAAAGGTTTGTAGCTTCCACTGGCCCTGCAGTAGCTGTCTTGTAGGGTACAAGTTGGATCCAACAGTAAAGGCTGGAATGAGATGTCCCAGTCAATTCCACCATTATCGCGAGTGAGTCCTTACTTTGTTGTCTCCGGAAAAAAAGGGACGGGCTCCTCCTCCCCCTGTTTCTTCCCTCTCTTCTCTCACTTTGTGTAACTAATGGTTTAATTTTTGCCCTGTGTATCCTCTGCTCTCTGGTCCTTACACAAACTTTGGAGAACAGGGAAGCCTTCCACTGATAAGGCTGCCATTGATTTATCTCTCCGCTAGATAGTTAGATCGCTATCGGCGCGTGCCACGGTGTTAATTAGCCTATCGATTGAGCAGGATGCCTGTATGTTAATCAGCTGGTACGCCGCGTGTCGCAGGCCATGCCACTCTCTCTCTGTAGAGCCCCAAAATGCCACTGTATCGTCCAGGACAGACACACAGCGGGGAAAGGGAGAGTTAAGAGGACAAGAGCATGCCAGGGACACACTGATAAGAGAAGAGAATCTAATCACAGACACACACATGTACATCACGCACGCGCATGCGTGCACGCAGGCACGCACGCACACGCACACACACACACAAACACTACTGTACCTATCAAATGAGTATGTGGGCTGTAACTATGCCCTTTACAAAATGGATAAACATCTTTACAAACTCTTATTGGAGAGAGGCCAATGAAAAGTCTGAGCAGAGTTTATTTACTGTAGGTTGTATAAGTCAAGGATACAAACAACAAACAAACAACATGACAACTACATGTTAGGTTTAACAAATACACACACAGGCCCGCACACATGCTCACACATATGTAGGATCTTATATAATTTGAGCCAGTTTGCTACAGCAAGAAAATAATCCTGCAGCAACAGGTAAAGTGAATTATTATATGGATTGTAACTAATAGACATTTTTGTAATGGTTGATACATTTTGCATTAGGGCAAATCAAGGCAGAAATGTCAAAGTGGAAATTAGAAACTATAGAAGCCTTTTTAAAACTCAAATACTATACAAGTTTGCACTTCCTGCTTTGCAGGAACGTCTTATGCAATAAAATAGTGATCAAATTAAGACCCTACATCTGCACACACTGTCTCTTTGCCTAATTTGTCTTGTGGTCTGTTGTATAAAGATATAATGATATAAAGATAATTTGCCTAAATGTATTAGAGCGGTGTTAACCTGGTTTTATACTGCAGGACTCTGGGGAGAGTGTGTGTTTTGCTGCCTAATTTAGCCTACTGGCTAACAGCATCAATGAAATGATGTTATTCTATCGCTACAGAATACTGTGTGTTTGATAACAGAGATGCAACACATGCTGTAGAATAACCAGCACTAATTACCAGTCAGTTATGGTATTGAGCGAGCCTTTTACAGAAGGGTCAAATCAAAATATCCACAATTCTGAACTGTATAACGCAATATAAACACGAGTTAACCACATATTTCATGACATTGTGCTTTCCCCACATATATCTATAGAACAGAGGCTCAGGGAGGCAGAGGGGTGAGTGGTGGGATAGGGGGTGGGAGGGTGTGTACAGTGAGAGGAACAAGGAGCGGGTGCATGGGGAGCCATCAGTTACTTCCTGAAGGTTAGAGCAGGGAGAATTACAGACATGCTGTTCAGACATCACGGTGCTCAGTAGAAAACTCCAAGGTCCCTTTTCCTCCCCCAATCCTCCCCTCTCCTCCCCTCCCCTGCCATCTCCTCCCCCTCCCGCCCTCCATAGCTCGGCCCCGACCACCCTGAACATGAAATACATGACAGGCTCGTCGTGACATATCGCAGGGTGGCGTGCCATCTGGCCCTACGGCTCCCAACGGCCCTCTGGGATACCGATTCTGAATTTATCGGCCCCACATCACCACATAACACCCCCCACCCAACTCCACCCCCCTCCCCTACCTCTGCTACACCCGCTGACTTTTACCCCCATTTTCAATACTCCACTAGCTTTTCCCCTTTATAATGTAGAGATTTTTCTTTTTAAAAAAGTTTCAGTTTTCTCCTTTTTCATCATTCATGGACCTTGCCAAGGTCGTGAGAAAGAGACAAGAGAGAGTCTGTTCTCACTTTCCTGACTGGGTGGATAAAGGTTAACATCGACTAACACAAGTTAATGATTATACCGTGGAACGGAAACATAAGTCAAAATAATTTCCTTCACTATTAGACCGGGACTGAAGAGCGGGGTTCTGGTTGAGACAAATGGAGTCATGAATCCTGCCATTATGATACAGTGGACTGGAACTGAACATGTACGAAGCAGACCTATACTTTCCAGTCCAATAATAACTATTACCACGAGCCTCATTGATACCCCCTTGAATATCTTGAACAAGTGGACAGATCTAAGCAATATAGGAATACCTTTACCCAGCCTACCAGTGGTCTAGGTAAAGGTATTACTACTGTACCTTAACCCAGCCTACCAGTGGTCTAGGTAAAGGTATTACTACTGTACCTTAACCCAGCCTACCAGTGGTCTAGGTAAAGGTATTACTACTGTACCTTTACCCAGCCTACCAGTGGGCTAGGTAAAGGTATTACTATATTACTTAGTTAAACATATCCTGCCATTTCACAGTTCCTACCTGCAGTGAGAGGACAACATAGGGAGAATGCTGTCTAAGGCATGTAGCTAGTAGAGTGGCGTTAAACATATCTCAGCAGCTACTTTAAAAATAGATGATTTCATCATGGTATTCCTTCTGGTAGTTACTGTGGCATGTTCCTGAGTAGCATTGATACCATGAATGTATTCAGCCATCCCAGACGACTACTATCGTGAGCAAGATCTCAGCCGGAGACTGTAATGATGTGGTTATAATGTGGAACACTGACAGAGAGCATGCAGTCAGAGTTCGGCTCCCAATAATTGGCTTGTCCGTCGATAACCTTTCGTGTGACATTTCTGACACCGTGCTTTGGAAGTTTCTCTAGTTAGTGGAGACTTTAGTGGGGGTTCATGTCTGAGAGGTTGAATGTTATCAGATCTATGGAGTGCAAATATGAGCGTGTGTGTACGGGCACACACACTCACTTGAACGAGCGCACACGCACACACACGCTCGCACACACAAACGCACGGCTGTAAGTAATCCGGGTCGTGATCCTAAAATCGGAGTATGAAAGGAAATGTCTGACATGTGGTATTACCCTTCCATTGTGAGTCGGAACTGGGTTAAGAGGGATGTATTAAAATCACTTTAGGAGGGGGGTAGATTGATATTCTGTTCAGTGGAACACAATGGACCGTCTCCTTCCCTCCCTCTCTCCCTCCCTCTCTCTGTCACCCTTATCAGCATTCTCTCTCTCTATCCCTTCAAGTACTTCTTCCCTTTTTTTATAATCCTTTTTACTTTGACATACTCTTAATTCCTCACATCCGTGCGTTCCGTCGTCAAGTCCCTGCCCAGCTGCTTTACTCACAGTGGTAGCTAGCTAGCGTCCTCCTGGTAAGAATGTTTGTGTTTTGAATGAGTGCGTGTGCCTCGTGTAGAAAAATACATCATTCTTGACTGACTTTCTTACACATTACATCATGTAATGCCACAAGGACAGTCAAAGGCATCCTGTTTTTCCAGCAAGCAGTGTGATCGACAGTGCAGTCTGCTCTCTCCCTCGCTCGCTCCCTTTTTAATCCCCTCCAGCTCTCTCTCCGCCTGGCTTACTTTATGGTCAAATAAAAAAGCTTTGTTCTCTGTTTTTCATGGTAATATCAGTGTCTTTGAACCGGTTTGCTTTTTAACTGTTGGGCTTGTCACTGTTTACCTGTAAGATTAAAATCTCTCAACAGCAGGTTTCTATAAAAATCCAATCAAATTTTATTTGTCACATGTGCCGAATACAACAGGTAGACCTTACCGTGAAATGCTTACTTACAAGCCCTTAACCAACAATGCAGTTCAAGAAATAGAGTTACAAAAATATTTACTAAATAAACTAAAGTAAAAAATATATATAAAATCCAAAAGTAAGACAAGAAAATTGAATTACAAAAATGAGGCGTTATACAGGGGGTACCGGTACCGCATCAATACGCGTGGGTACAGGTTAGTCCTTCCTCTGACACCACCTAGTATATAGGTCCTGGATGTCAGGAAGCTTGGCCCCAGTGATGTACTGGGCCATACGCACTACCCTCTGTAGCGCCTTAAGGTCAGAGGCCGAGCAGTTGCCATACCAGGCGGTGACGCAACCGGTCAGGATGCTCTCAATGGTGCAGCTGTAGAACTTTTTGAGGATCTGGGGACCCATGACAAATCTTTTCAGTCTCCTGAGGGGAAAAATGTGTTGTCATTCCCTCTTCACAACTGTCTTGGTGTGCTACTGTACCGTGTTCGAACTCTTTAGAGGCAGTTTCTGAATCACAGACTGACTGGCCTGCCATTTAGATGAGTCTGTGTTTAGTCTCTGTGATATCTTAAAACAAACACATCACTATAGGTCATGCAATGACTGTGTGCAACTTTTAAAAAGTTCATTTCAATGCCAAACATAATTTGAATTCACCCCTCCACGGCCATCGTTTGACCCCCACTGAGTCCCCAAGCGAAATGCTATCAACTATGCAAAATGTCCAATTAAATAACAAACGAGTTGTTTTTTAATAGAAAACGGAGTACAGAGAAAAACATGTCGTCCCTCCTCCTGGGTCTGTGACACCTGGCCACCTGTGTGTGTCTAAAACACACTTTATTTTCTCTAATTTGGCTTCATGAGCTGCATATGTAAAAAGAAAAGTGGCGGGAACCATTGACACACACACAGGCGCACACCTGCACACGCATGTGTAACAGAAGTCTGGCTTGCTTAGCGAGTACCATTTCCTCATGATTCAGTCTCACACCGAGCTCGAACACAGGATCTCTGCTTTGCTAGCACATGTGACTGCCCTCTCGAAGCATCTTGCAAGTAACGCCATGCAAAAAGCTATTAGCCAGCGCAAGTGGTGACACTTCAGGCTAAGGAGTATGTTTTACACATCTCCATGTGCTATACATGTTGCTGTCAGAATCATCTCTTGTATGTATCTCAACTCACACATTATTTCCCCTTGCTTTCAGCCTAGTTTGGTACAGCGGGGGTTAATATCAGCCTAGCATTTAGTTTGGTACAGTGGGGGTTAATATAAGACTAGCATTTAGTTTGGTACAGCAGGGGTTAATATAAGCCTAGCATTTAGTTTGGTACAGTGGGGGTAATATAAGCCTAGCATTTAGTTTGGTACAGCAGGGGTTAATATAAGCATTTAGTTTGGTACAGTGGGGGTAATATAAGCCTAGCATTTAGTTTGGTACAGTGGGGGTTAATATAAGACTAGCATTTAGTTTGGTACAGCAGGGGTTAATATAAGCCTAGCATTTAGTTTGGTACAGCAGGTGTTAATATAAGCCTAGCATTTAGTTTGGTAAAGTGGGGGTTAATATAAGACTAGAATTTAGTTTGGAACAGCAGGGGTTAATATAAGCCTAGCATTTAGTTTGGTACAGCAGGGGTTAATATAAGACTAGCATTTAGTTTGGTACAGCAGGTGTTAATCTAAGACTAGCATTTAGTTTGGTACAGCAGGTGTTAATATAAGACTAGCATTTAGTTTGGTACAGCAGGTGTTAATATAAGACTAGCATTTAGTTTGGTACAGTGGGGGTTAATATAAGACTAGCATTTAGTTTGGTACAGCAGGTGTTAATATAAGACTAGCATTTAGTTTGGTACAGCAGGTGTTAATATAAGACTAGCATTTAGTTTGGTACAGAGAGAGTTAATATAAGACTAGCATTTAGTTTGGTACAGTGGGGGTTAATATAAGACTAGCATTTAGTTTGGTACAGTGGGGGTTAATATAAGACTAGCATTTAGTTTGGTACAGCAGGTGTTAATATAAGACTAGCATTTAGTTTGGTACAGCAGGTGTTAATATAAGACTAGCATTTAGTTTGGTACAGCAGGTGTTAATATAAGACTAGCATTTAGTTTGGTACAGAGAGAGTTAATATAAGACTAGCATTTAGTTTGGTACAGTGGGGGTTAATATAAGACTAGCATATAGTTTGGTACAGCGGGGGTTAATATAAGCCTAGCATTTAGTTTGGTACAGTGGGGGTTAATATAAGACTAGCATTTAGTTTGATACAGCAGGGGTTAATATGAGACTAGCATTTAGTTTGGTACAGTGGGGGTTAATATAAGACTAGCATTTAGTTTGGTACAGCGCGGGTTAATATAAGACTAGCATTTAGTTTGTTACAGTGGGGGTTAATATAAGACTAGCATTTAGTTTGGTACAGTGGGGGTTAATATAAGACTAGCATTTAGTTTGGTACAGTGGGGGTTAATATGAGACTAGCATTTAGTTTGGTACAGTGGGGGTTAATATAAGACTAGCATTTAGTTTGGTACAGTGGGGGTTAATATAAGACTAGCATTTAGTTTGGTACACCTCATACAAGTACTTGGGAGTATAGCTAGACGGTACGCTGTCCTTCTCTCAGCACATATCAAAGCAGCAGGCTTTCAGATGACCGTTCTACCCATGCTAGATTACGGAGGCGTAATTTATAGATCGGCAGGTAAGGGTGCTCTCGAGCGGCCGGATGCTCTTTACCATTCGGCCATCACATTTGCCACCGGTGCTCCTTATAGGACACATTACTGCACTCTATAGTGGGGGTATACTCCTCTGTAAACTGGTCATCTCTGTATACCCGTCGCAAGACCCAATGGTTGATGCTTATTTATAAAACCCTCTTAGGCCTCACTCCCCCCTATCTGAGATATCTACTGCAGCCCTCATCCTCAATATACAACACCCGTTCTGCCAGTCACATTCTGTGAAAGGTCCCCAAAGCACACACAGCCTTGGGTCGCTCGTCTTTTCAGTTCGCTGCAGCTAGTGACTGGAACGAGCTACAACAAATACTCAAACTGGACAGTTTTATCTCAATCTCTTCATTCGAAGACTCAATCATGGACACTTACTGACAGTTGTGGCTGATTTGCGTGAGGTATTGTTGTCTCTACCTTCTTGCCCTTTGTGCCGTTGTCTTTGCCCAATAATGTTTGTACCCTGTTTTGTGCTGCTACTATGTTATGCTGCTGCAATGCTGTGTTGCTACCATGTTGTTGTCATGTTGTGTTGCTACCATGCTGTGTTGTCATGTTGTGTTGCTACCATGCCGTGTTGTCATGTGTTGCTGCCATGCTATGTTGTTGTTTTAGGTCTCTCTTTATGTAGTGTTGTGTTGTCGTGATGTGTGTTTTGTCCTATATTTGTATTTCATTTATTTTTCTGTCCCATAGGAAGCCTTTTGCCTTTTGTAAATTTGTTCTTAACTGACTTGCCTAGCATTTAGTTTGGTACAGAGAGAGTTAATATAAGCCTAGCATTTAGTTTGGTACAGTGTGGGTTAATATAAGACTAGCATTTAGTTTGGTACAGCGGGGGTTAATATAAGACTAGCATTTAGTTTGGTACAGCAGGGGTTAATTTAAGCCCAGCATTTAGTTTGGTACAGCGGGGGTTAATATAAGCCTAGCATTTAGTTTGTTACAGTGGGGGTTAATATAAGACTAGCATTTAGTTTGATACAGCAGGGGTTAATATGAGACTAGCATTTAGTTTGGTACAGTGGGGGTTAATATAAGACTAGCATTTAGTTTGGTACAGCAGGTGTTAATATAAGACTAGCATTTAGTTTGGTACAGCAGGTGTTAATATAAGACTAGCATTTAGTTTGGTACAGAGAGAGTTAATATAAGACTAGCATTTAGTTTGGTACAGTGGGGGTTAATATAAGACTAGCATTTAGTTTGGTACAGTGGGGGTTAATATAAGACTAGCATTTAGTTTGGTACAGCAGGTGTTAATATAAGACTAGCATTTAGTTTGGTACAGCAGGTGTTAATATAAGACTAGCATTTAGTTTGGTACAGCAGGTGTTAATATAAGACTAGCATTTAGTTTGATACAGCAGGGGTTAATATGAGACTAGCATTTAGTTTGGTACAGTGGGGGTTAATATAAGACTAGCATTTAGTTTGGTACAGCGCGGGTTAATATAAGACTAGCATTTAGTTTGTTACAGTGGGGGTTAATATAAGACTAGCATTTAGTTTGGTACAGTGGGGGTTAATATGAGACTAGCATTTAGTTTGGTACAGTGGGGGTTAATATAAGACTAGCATTTAGTTTGGTACAGTGGGGGTTAATATAAGACTAGCATTTAGTTTGGTACACCTCATACAAGTACTTGGGAGTATAGCTAGACGGTACGCTGTCCTTCTCTCAGCACATATCAAAGCAGCAGGCTTTCAGATGACCGTTCTACCCATGCTAGATTACGGAGGCGTAATTTATAGATCGGCAGGTAAGGGTGCTCTCGAGCGGCCGGATGCTCTTTACCATTCGGCCATCACATTTGCCACCGGTGCTCCTTATAGGACACATTACTGCACTCTATAGTGGGGGTATACTCCTCTGTAAACTGGTCATCTCTGTATACCCGTCGCAAGACCCAATGGTTGATGCTTATTTATAAAACCCTCTTAGGCCTCACTCCCCCCTATCTGAGATATCTACTGCAGCCCTCATCCTCAATATACAACACCCGTTCTGCCAGTCACATTCTGTTAAAGGTCCCCAAAGCACACACATCCTTGGGTCGCTCGTCTTTTCAGTTCGCTGCAGCTAGTGACTGGAACGAGCTACAACAAATACTCAAACTGGACAGTTTTATCTCAATCTCTTCATTCGAAGACTCAATCATGGACACTTACTGACAGTTGTGGCTGATTTGCGTGAGGTATTGTTGTCTCTACCTTCTTGCCCTTTGTGCCGTTGTCTTTGCCCAATAATGTTTGTACCCTGTTTTGTGCTGCTACTATGTTATGCTGCTGCAATGCTGTGTTGCTACCATGTTGTTGTCATGTTGTGTTGCTACCATGCTGTGTTGTCATGTTGTGTTGCTACCATGCCGTGTTGTCATGTGTTGCTGCCATGCTATGTTGTTGTTTTAGGTCTCTCTTTATGTAGTGTTGTGTTGTCGTGATGTGTGTTTTGTCCTATATTTGTATTTCATTTATTTTTCTGTCCCCGCAGGAAGCCTTTTGCCTTTTGTAAATTTGTTCTTAACTGACTTGCCTAGCATTTAGTTTGGTACAGAGAGAGTTAATATAAGCCTAGCATTTAGTTTGGTACAGTGTGGGTTAATATAAGACTAGCATTTAGTTTGGTACAGCGGGGGTTAATATAAGACTAGCATTTAGTTTGGTACAGCAGGGGTTAATTTAAGCCCAGCATTTAGTTTGGTACAGCGGGGGTTAATATAAGCCTAGCATTTAGTTTGTTACAGTGGGGGTTAATATAAGCCTAGCATTTAGTTTGTTACAGTGGGGGTTAATATAAGCCTAGCATTTAGTTTGGTACAGTGGGGGTTAATATAAGCCTCTGTCTGCCTGTCCTACCTTGGCAACAATGTTTCACTTCTGAATTTTGATCACTGTAGTACCATACACTGAGTTAGCTGAAGATGGCTCGCTAGCTAGCAAGTGACAAGAACGTTATCCAGCCTGCATAGCAACCATTTTGTTTAGAACTGACGACACAAAATTATTAAAGACTGAGTCTGCAGCAACACGACCAAAATAACTAAAAAACTGATTTTTGTCCGAACTACATCTTCAGGTGGAAAAAGGAAATTGTATGAATTGACTTATCAAAATAATGTTTTAATGAAAATATGTAATTCATTGTTATTTGATTACGTTGGTAGTAGTTTTATGAAAGCAATAAGGCACGTCATGCAGAACAACGCCATTTACCTGTGACTGCATTCATGACACAGTACCGTCTCGCGTGCCTTACTGCTTAACTAAGTAAGACATCATCTTTGTAGTGGAGAAGAACAATAATCAGAATCCACCCTAACATGTTTTGCCTCTGTGATCATGAGCTCAGATAATGTCTTCAGCAGCACAATGCATGTGTTCGTGTGTGCATATACGGCAAGCATTTGCAAGCCAGAGACAAGTCATGTCTCAGTCTATCCAGGCTGTATCACATGTCTAGCTCTGGCCTTACAACACTGTGTTGCTTCAGTGGTAATTAGCCATCTACCTCCTTCACCACCTCTCTCTTATTCAGTGAATGAAAAGTTCCTCAATGACAAATTGTCCACAAACTAGCGGTCACATTTACATTTATTTAAGGTACGCCCCGAAAAGAGAGAATTTGATTGATTCTACTCTCTCCAGAGCAGTAATTTTCAAAGCTACTTTACTCCAACAAGAGCAGATACTGCCATTTAATAACTTGAGTGGGTGCGCTTGAATCGAGTGGAGAATTATTCTTATTTAGCGTTTCTTCGGGCTCCCCTCCCCACCATGACTGTCTGTCAGAGGGAGCGAGTACAGTATGGTTCCTCTACTAGCAATCTAGCCACACCTGGGCCCGTCAATCCTGCTGCCATCGCTCTTTCACACCTGGACCTGTTACCACAAATGGCTGTACCCATAGCACACCACCACTTCGCTCTCTTCTCGCTGTCCTAGCCACAGGCCCTAACAGCTAATACAGTCTGGGGTGGATGGGTTTGGACAAATTACTAGCTTTTGTTTAAGGTGATGAGCTGGATTTCAGGTAAAGTAATGTTCCAAAGTAGATTTTGTCTAGACTTTTTCGAAAAGTCTGCTCTTATCAAACAAGAGTGCGTCTCCTTACCATAAGAAAAAGCTGCCCTTTTAAAAAGCTGCCCTTTTACACCAATAAAAACAAATCTGAACCTATTCTGCGGTTTCACCTGAGGAGAACTAACCGTCCCGATTCTGTCACTGTAAATGACGAAGAGAAAGCGAGAGAGATAGAGAGAGCGAGCGAGAGAGAGAGGTAAAAACTCCTTCTCCAGAAGCTGATAAACCTGCTCCCTCCTCCCCTCCATTTATCCCTTCCTTCCAACCCCACAAAAAGAAAAACATCTAAGTCCTCTCTAGAGACTTTGCTAGCGAGTGAAACCTGGAGACAGAGACTGAAGTTTGGTAGCAGTCCATTGCACCCCTAGGGCTGGGGCCTTTCTCATTTAGCCAAAACCCAGGGTGGTGCATCAACACCATGCGTTCCACTCCACTGTATTGCTGACTATGTGGATGAATGAGGCCGGTAGCTTTCAATTTATTTCCCGACTTCAAGTGCTGTGAGAGTATAGCTTCAATATTCTCTGGGCTAAAATAATTTGAAATCTCAATGATACATTATTCATATCTTTATACTGTGATTCTTCGTTGGAGTGTCATAAAAGACGATTAAAAAAGGATCTGGCCATTCTACACTCCATTGAGCAGTCCAATGAATCCGACGTCTCTTTCCACTTTCTATTTGTTTGCTCTGTTATGGATGTATCGGCCCACCTGTGGATGGGGTTTCATTTTCTATTGATGGCATCTGACAATAGTTGATTCCCTATTTGATTCCCTATTTGTGGTAAAATCGCAGAGATGTATTAACCTCGACACCAGAGGCTGACTGATACTGATATACCAGAGCCTTGGGAAACAACTGTTTTGTCATTTCAAACATGCTCGATATTGCCCTTTGATTAGGACTGAAATGAGCTAAATAAACAGAGCGCAAACAGACTTTTCATAATTGTTTATTGAGAGGCGAGTGAGATAATTTCTATTACTGCTGGCTTCCAATGTGCTTGATTAAATTTGTTAAAGCATGACGATACAGTTTGGAGGGAAAGTTAAACTGTGATTACCTTGGGTATGCGTGACTGGTTCTGAAATGAACATGGCCCGATCCCATTGGTTCTTATTTACCTCCAATAATGACATGCTTAAATACGCTATAAACAGCCAATTTGATGTCTCAGTAGCATTGCTACATTAGATATGAGACAGCCTTCTCTGTGCCCCTAAGAGGGGGTATTGTACAGGGTAAATGGGATAAATAGATGGTGACCCCTCTTTAAGGTCAGAGAGTCTTTCACTAGGGGTTCTATTTAATCCGCATTGTGGAAGTTCAGCTTTACGGAGTGATTGGAACGTAAAGACAATGCTCCCATGTTAGCGTCGACTGCATTCACGGTAAAACGCTGCGGCTCAATCGGAAATCACCTTTACATTTCTATCACGCAATCTGTAATGCTTCAGTGATAAAGATGAAATAGGGCCCTAGCTCTTGTCCCTTAATGTGACAGTCATAACCTAAAGCACACAACAAGTTCCCAAGGACGTAAAAAGCCTTTCAATCCCCTGTTGCTATTAGTTTCTTTTCCTTCCTTTAACATGTGTTTGGTGTTTTCACCCTCCCAGCATTTGTGCCCTTAGTTGTCTCAGATTTCGAGGTTTAGTAATCACTTACACACAGTTTACTGGAGGATGACTAGGGTGTGTCTGGTTGAATGATAAATAGTCCTAAACATCTTTCTCATGCATTCCAATGACACGCTAACATCCTGAGTGCTCAGGGGCCCGATTTGTTTTCAATCACAGATCCACAAAGTAATCATATATATATATATGTACTGTATAAATGAATCTTCTGTATAAGATCCTTCATGTAGGTGCACAGTCACATTCAATGAACGTGAGGACCAGCTAGCATATGTACACACATACACTGCACTGTTTTACCCAAAACTATATATATTATGTCCCTCTTTATAATTTAACATACGCACTCAAAAAACCCATATTATAACCTTCAACGCAGAGTATAATGTAGTATAATTTATTTGCAAATTATGCTATACATAAAGATTTAAATACATCACAGTTATTTTGTCTCAAAGGTAATACCTCATGTCTACCTCACACTACAGAAATACAGGTAACATTGTCTTTGTATAGCCCATCTGTAGATGCTCTACAAACTATCATAACATTAACTTAACCCTAAGCTTACCCCTTAACCTAACCCTAACCCTAACCCTAACCTTAACCCTAACCCTAACCCTTATTCTAACCCTAACCCTAACCCTAACCCTTATTCTAACCCTAACCCTAACCCTAACCCTTATTCTAACCCTAACCCTAACCCTAACCTTAACCCTAACCCTAACCCTTATTCTAACCCTAACCCTAACCCTTATTCTAACCCTAACCCTAACCCTAACCCTTATTCTAACCCTAACCCTAATCTTAACCCTTAGCCTAACCATATCCTTAACCCTTACTCTATCCCTTATTCTAAACCTAACCCTAACTGTAACCTTAGCAAGCAGTTGCTTATCAACAGATAGTTTGTTGTTAGTATGATCATTTGTAGAGCATCTACTGATGGACTATCTAGACTATCCAAATAAAGTGTGACGTAATACATGACTGTGTGCGCCAGAACATGAGATAACACTAGATGGATTTGATTCCTTTCTTTACTCAAGATGACACTCACACGCAGTCCTGTATATTTAAGTTCTAGATATGTCCCTCTGTTGTCTGTACAATATGCGTTTTCTGTCCCTCTGCTTTCACTTGTACAGTGCACAGAGTAAAGCATATAACTTTTCATCCATACCTGTGTCAGTTTCGAGTTGACACATTTACACGACTTGATCAATTCAATGATAAGGAAGGAGGTGAAAATTACTGTCGAAGAAAAATACATTCTCAGCTCTCAGTGCCAAGATTATATGCTACATTCCAGGTGAGTGAGGCTGAGTTGTTTTCAGAATAATAATCATCTTGTATTTATATGATGGAGACAGATGCACTATGCAGAAATCCCTCTGCCATTTCCTGGTTGCTAAAATGTTAGAGGTGTCACTACAGACACCATGGTTTGAATCCAGGCTCTATCACAACCGGCTGTGATTGGGAATCATATAGGGCGGCGCACAATTGGCCCGGCTTTGGCCGGTGTAGGCCGTCATTGTAAATAAGAATGTGCTCTTAACTGATTTGCCTAGTTAAATAAAAATAATAAGCATTGTACCATCTAAACCACTCTGAAATATATTTTACATAACCCAAAATATTGTATTTTCAGCTGTTTGAAGCTGATGTACAAAACCGGAAGTATAAGACACTAAACTTAAGAATGGGAAACAGAAATAATGCACAAAGAATATATCTACAGCTTCTGACACTTGCTTTCAATGAGAATGACATATATCGAACTCACATTTCTGTGTGGATTTGGTTGGGTCGCCCAAAAAAGTTACATATTGTAGCTTTAAACATTAACACATTCAATTACCAACAGTTATAACTATTGCACCATCATGCTTATTCCCAGCATCCGTCCCTGGATGGACTAAATATAGGTTAAATATAATAAATAAAATAAAGTGGACTGAGGGAGTAGTAAGGTCCAATAGGGACTGATCTGAATAGTGATTCCATTAGATGGCAGTGTAGCTTTGCTCTTCTACCTGAACAGGTGGAACCACACAGGAACTCCACTTCCACTAAACCAAAACATCCCATAATACTGTTGAATGTCCACGGCATGGCAACACGCACTGTGGCCCTAAGTTACCATTGCATCCCTGTCCGGGGAGGAGAGGGAGGTGTCATTCTTCAGTGACTGGGGAATCTTGACCTCTAGCTTCAAAGGCGAGGAGGAAGAGCAGGAGGAGGAGGAGGAGGCTGTAAACATCAGAGGCATGCTAAACTGGGCTAGGTAATCTGTTCTCGTGCTGGATTCTTTGGAGAAAAATAAACAACAACTGCTGTTTTTGCTGTCTTTTTCACCCTGAATAACCTACCATATTCGGCTCATGATCAATGAGTTTTAGCCAATCCTTGACTGGAAACTTTTTCTATTCCAAGGACTGAATTGGTATTGTCAAGATTGAGTACCACTGAAGCCTACAGGACTTAGAGTTGTGTACTGCTACCTCTGTTTACAGACACTCAGAAATGCAATACAATGTCCAGTATCAGAGTTGGGACCAAAGGTTGTTATTACTGTGGACCTCTCTGGACTCTATCAGACAGTATGAGTGGTGTGCCCTTCTCCCTCTCCTTTCCTCTGCTCCCCTCTGGCCTGGAAGTCAGTTACAGTGTGATAGGTACACCTCTCCCAGGATATAGACTGCTTGGCATCTGCTTAGTGAAGACTCACACACCCCAAAGGGAGCCGCACTGACAGAGCCAAAGAGCAAATGATGACACTAAGGTATAATAAGGATTGGAGGAATAGGGGAGGAAGGATAGAAAAAGAGGAGAGGGATGGAGAGGTGGAGTATAAAATAGAGACAAGGAGAGAGGGTGAGATAAAGTGAGAGAAAGAGAGAGAGTGATAGAGAGAGAATGAGAAAGAGAGAGAGTGAGAGAGCGAATGAGAAAGAGAGAGTGAGAGAGACAGAGAGAGAGAGAGACAGAGAGAGAGAGACAGAGAGAGAGAGAGACAGCTAGAGTTAGAGAGACAGACAGAGAGAGACACGGAGAGAGAGAGAGCGAGAGAGAGAGAGAGACAGAGAGAGAGAGAGAGAGAGAGAGAGAGAGAGAGAGAGAGAGAGACAGAGAGAGAGAGAGAGAGAGACAGAGAGAGAGAGAGAGAGAGAGAGAGAGAGAGAGAGAGAGAGAGAGAGAGAGAGAGAGAGAGAGAGAGAGAGAGAGAGACAGAGAGAGAGACAGAGAGAGAGACAGAGAGAAATGACAATAGATCAGAAAGGAGAGAAGTGAATTCCTAGAAAAGAGGATAAAAAGATGAAGCTGTTTTGTGGGATGGCAAGTCAGCATTAAAGAACAATCCACAGACATACCATGTTTCCCTGCCGACTCCAGCTCTCTTCAGCTTACACAAGCACTATTAGGCCTATTTGTAATGTTTGTATCCTTCTCTGGGGCTTTGCTAGTGAGGGCAGGGGTGAGAAGAGTATGGTTTTAATGGTTTGTGGTTGGGACTCAAGCCCTGAGTGTGTGTGTGTGTGTGTGCGTGCATGCGAGAGTTAGACCTGTGTGAGTGGGAATTACCATGAGTGACAGTGTTCCCACACACTCCAGCTGCATTAATAGTGTTCTACTGAGTGTGGACGTCTGACTGGTTGGTACTTAGCCTGCCATGACCTAAGTGTCATGACAACCAGCACAGGCCTCCTTGGTCAGACTGACTCGTTCACAACCAACGCCTTCCATCTGTCAACCCACAGAATCAGGAACAAACACAGAACATTGGCAGTAGATGGTAAATGTACAGGTGGGTATTGGACACCAAAAACAACAGATCAAAAGAATCCTCATGGTTGTCTACATCTGGGGATCATACATCTTTGAAGATTTGATGTTATTTTGACATTTTAAACCTTGCCGTTTAGCCTGTAAGACAGGGCTGATTGATGTTTGCATGCAGCTTTTGAAAAATTACAACTTTGTTTGTCAGAACGCACACACATGCACCCACACACACACACACACTAAGGCCTAGATTCAACAGCCAGGTCACCCGTGATACAACTATTCAGAGTTAATGCCTAAACTTAACATTAAACACCTCGAAATTGGATGTTTGCAACAACTTCGAAATTTGACATTTGAGAAACATGGATGAATGTCTAATTGTGACGCGAGACTGTTTGATCTAGTTGAGATTCAATCAGATCAAGCGCATAGCTGAAGTTTTGGCTTGTCTGAGGTGTGACTGCATTGGAGTTGAGCAGCTGCTATTTGGATCATTGTCACAAAGCCACACCCATCACACTCGCGTTAGAGGTTCAGAACGTGTAAGCGTAGGCTATATAGAAATAATGACGCTCAAATTGAAAATTCATTAAACTAAATTATGAGGATTTCGAGGTGTAGATTACTTCTCACATTCCAGTTTTCGAACTTGTAAACAAGGCTGCCGTAATGCGGCTCAATGCAGCCAATGGCAATGTCCACTTTAAGTACAATGCCAGGAGCCACTTGTGGATTTGACAGCTCTAACGCAGTTCCACCTCCGGCACGGCTAAAACAACCGCTATGCAGATGCCGGATAAAGCAGCTCTGTTTGAAATGAGCCCTAAGTCAATTTGTGCTATTTACCACATGCGTTAGTCCTATTTAGCAGCAGTGTGTTGTTCTTCACATAGTAAATGCTTCCCGTCTATGTGGCAGCTGCTTGTTCCCCTGCAGGCTGGGAAGAGAGAAGAGAAGAGAGATGGCGCCGTGGCTGATATCTGCAGATGAAGGAGGAGACAGAGACAAAATGGCAGCTTCCTTAGCCCCACAGCTCCTCTCGCTACAGCTCCATCCCTTTCCCTCTGTCATCCTGTCACATCCTGTCACGTCCTTCCTCTCTCATTCCCTCTCTGTCTTCCCATCTCTCTGGCCCTCCCTCTCTCTCTCTCTCTATCTCTCTCACCTCCCACTCTTATCAATCAGGAACTCTGAAAACCAGCCAGATGCTCCTGATCCATTATTCAGAGAGATGGGGAATTTCTGCTCCATCGGAAATGATGCACGCACACACACACACACACAGACACACACACACTGTGCTAATATGATGTCTGATTGTGTTCCTACCGATTCCAGACTAACTACTGCATGTGTCCACACAGTAAAAGTACATCCAGGTATATTATTTCCAACATTACAATGCTTTTTCCCTTTTGATTTCACAGTCCGCAGTAGTGATTGCACATTCAGTGCTGTGAAAACTAATTTTCTTTTAGATTTTCTCCTACTTTTGCATATTTTTGATACTGAATGTAATCAGATCTTCAACCAAAACCTAATATTAGATAAAGGGAACCTGAGTGAACGAATAACAAAAATGGAGGAGATGGGTCCCGATACTTTGCTGCCTCAGGACCGAGACACCTTAATAGAAAGAACCATGAATTGTGCTCTGTATCAGAGACTTCTACAGGAGAATGTCAGGCCATCCGTCTGTGAGCTGAAGCTGAAGTGCAGCAAGACAATGATGTAATGTGTCTGTGTGTTGCTGGTGTAGAGGAGTCAGGCAGATATGAGTAAATATAGCAAATTGCACTCAATATATTAACAAACGTCAAAAATATCCAAGCCCACAATAACGGACCGCAATACAATAAAACAATCACTCACAAACAAACATGGGGGAACAGAGGGTTAAATAATGAACAAGTAATTGTGGTAATTGAAACCAGGTGTGTATAACAAGACAAAAACAATGGAAAAATGAAAAGTGGATTGGCGATGGCTAGAAAACCGGTGACGTCGACCGCCGAACGCCGCCAGAGCAAGGAGAGGGACCGACTTCGGCGGAAGTGGTTAAAAAGCAACAAAAAAAAGCAACAAAGTCCAGACCTAATCCCAATTGAGATGTTGTTGGTTGGTTGGAGTCATTGCAGCTACGGTTGGCACAACCAGTTGTTGAGCGTAGGGGGGGCAATTACTTTTTCTCACAGGGCCTTTTTCTCACAGGGCTACAAAGTTGCATGACTTTGTTTACGAAATAAATTAAATAAATATTGTTGTGTTATTTGTTCACTCAGGTTTCATTTACCTAACATTAGGTTTTTGTTGAAGATGTGATAACATTCAGTATCAAACATATGCAAAAATAGAGAAAATGAGAAAGGGGGTAAATACTGTTTCACAGCGCTGTACATGGGCAATTGCATTTTAATCGGAGCTAAAATCAACAAATCGGGAGCACCTCCAAGTATACATCTTCTTTCTTAGCCCACTATCTGACCACATAAAGGTTTAGTCATTCTGCATAAACTCTCAACAATACAAGCTGAACAACAGATAACCATTTCTTGGCTCTGTGCATTGGCATCATCTGCGGCTACTCCATGATTTGAGAGAGGAATGGTATTGCTATTTTGCATCGCATTGATCACAATAGGGTATCAGTGCCAGCAGAACATTAACTTGCTTTTAAGCAGGATCCATTCCAGGTGAAATAGACAAACAGAATTGGTAATACAGACATTTGTATGCTGCTGCTCTCCTCCTTTCCATCAAAGGCAAACAAAGCAATTATGTCTAACTGGGATTTGATGGGCTTTATCTTTATGTAGATGCTTATTTTCTGCTGTGTGTAAAACCCCGCACCCGAGTAATAACCATAGAGAACCATCGTTTTAGTGAACGAGCGTCATTGTAGAATCACCAAGCATGGCATGGCAATAGGCTACTGTAGCTCTATAACAGACAGATATGTAAAGTAGAATTTTAGCCATGCTAAAATGGGTAAGTCATCAAGCCATCGTATCAGCTGTAAATTAGGAAACAAAGTGAGAATTTGATTGTTCCGGACGTGTTTTCATTCGATTGTCAATGGAGGTAATGACTGTATTTAAATGCTTTGATAGGCAGGTGTCATCTTCATCACTATCAGTGATCATATTTGCTTATGATTAAAGAAATAGTTCAATAGCAGAGGTCTCCAAGAGGTAGATCACAAGCTACCAGTAGCTCGCCAATCAATTCTGAATGCATTTTTCCATTGCAAACTTTCATGAACATATAGCATTATCTCTCCCCTGGTTCGCCACAAACGCAACACAATATCTGGCAAATAATTTCCAGCAATATTGCCCCTGTGTTTGGTGCGTACGTTTGTCTATCACTTCGCATGTAGCCAGTTAGCGATGCTAACTGCGATGCTAATACTTTCCCAATGAAATGTTAAACGCGAAGAAGGCTTACCTGACAGAACTAAAAATCATGATTATTTGTATTCATTGGGTGGGAGCAGTAGCGCTAACAGCAGAAACATCACTAGACCAAAAAAATCCTCTCTTGCTAGTGCACAATTAAAGAGGAACTACAAAAAAAGGATATACATTTACATGGCCTCAGAACATGCACTTTCGTTGTTTCTCTATGAATAATGGTAATAATGAGAGTCAAAAACATTTTTTTTTAAAATATCAGGGAAAATAAAACTGGAAAAATACGTTTGGGGAAAATACAAAATATAATTTTATGGGGCCTGTCATGCCAAGTACTGTTTATCAACCATTATTTTACCAGGTATATTGACAAACACATCTCTTTTAACACTAGTGTAGCCTCGAGTCAGTGGAACTTTTTGTTTTCTTTGATGTGGACGTTTTGTTTGTTTTCCTGGCTACATGTTGTGTGCAGCTTTATAAAAAATGTTGCATGAAACCCAATCCCTTTTCTAAAGCTACTTAGGGTTTCTCCCCCCCTCTGCCTGCCCTTTGTAAAGCAGGACTCAGCCTAAATGCGCTGCACTTGAGCTGCTATCCACTTAACTCCAGCCAAACAAGCCCCAGGAACTGACAAAAGCCAAGAGATTAGACTGCACACTGGCTTACACTGAGCATTTCAGGGAAAGATCTTATTCAAAAACACACATATGAATCTGTTTATCAACAAAACAGGGGTTATTCAAAATTGATCAGTTTAAATCGGATCTCTTTTGTTGTTGGTCATTTTCCTATTTTTTTTCCCCTCACCACTGAGCTCGTTAGTTAATGCAGTTTATCCATCGACCTTCTGTCCATCTATTATCTAAAGCGACGGTTTCTAAATCCTTACGTGGTGAATGAATTACAGTTTGAAAACATGAACACTGAAATTAGATAATGTATCCTCACATATTTAATATGAAATATTTTTCCTCTTTGTCCCTGAGGAACATTACAGTAGCCTCATCATCCGTGTGCACTGACGGTCTTTTACCATAAAAGACCTCCTGTAGCTACAATGCCATGCAGTCCGTCCTTTGACCCAGAGGAGGCTGGTGGGAGGAGCTATAGGAGGACGGGCTCATGGTAAAGGCTGGAATGGAATAATATGGAATGGTATCGAACACATCAAGCATGGAAACCACGTTGGACTCCGTTCCATTAATTCCATTCCAGCCGTTACGATGAGCCCATCCTCCCATAGCTCCTGCCTCCAGTCTTCTTTGCTTTGACTTCTTCTGAAGGTTGTGCATGGCGGCTGTGTTCATCCATTCTCAGCCCAGTTGACTGATTATTAATCAGTCTAATTATCCACATTTACACCACCTCCAAACACAGTGTAGGCCCCAGAACAAAGTAAAACGTCCCGGTTTGTCTTTCCTACATATGGACTCATTAACAGGCTTTGTGGTGGGATGAAGCTGCTACATCACGTTGTGTGTGTTTGTGTGCTGACAACCCCATGATGAACGCCGTGTTAAGGGGATTAGGACGGGGACACAGGCGCCTCCTCACCAGCCCAGGCGTGCCCATATAGTCATCTACAGTCTTGACTTTAGGTATAACACCTTGGTTCAATGGCAGCACTTGCATAACTGGATTATCAACGTCCTACCTCGAGTGGTGTGTTTGTCCGGATAGAAGCATTGGCTGGCCATTAGGTGCAATATGCAAAGAGGGATGTACGTTGGTGTGCGTTGTGGTATTGTAAGATGGAATGGGAGATGAAGATGGCTGTTTGGCAGCATGAATGAATTGTAAAACACGTTTTTTAAGGACTTATCTATGTGCCAGAATACAATTCACAGTCAGGGGTTTGTTAGTAACATAGTTAATTGATTGAAAACAAATTGCAGTGTCTATATGCAATGTTTATAACACCTCATGCGTTCAGTGTTCTCTTGCCTGCATGAGACAAAACAACACTAGGCAACGAGTATTCCCCCAGTAAAAAGATAATCACACTGATGTGATTCTGTGAACGTGAGCAGGCTCTCGCCCTCTCTAAAAAACCTTTGGCCGCCACGAGGGAAAATGCCACCTCCACTCTTATAGATAAAACATCAAAATCTGTTGCGGTATTTCCGCTGAACGCCAACCCAACCGCTAACCTAGCCAGCACAACGTCTCCCCTGCAAACAACAGCACTAATGCCTGGCAATGCATTGTGTTCAGGCAGCCATTTTGAGGAGGGAAACACCAGAACGTATCAACCTTTACAGAAATAGAAGAAGAGCAGACTCAAATGTTTCGAAAGAATCTGTGAAGTGGCAGTGAAATGTCATCCCAGTGGCCATTAGATCCAGTCAGACAAGGCCTTACATCTACCCTCCTTGACACTTTTTAGGAAGCTTCTTCTATTGACTGGAAAACAGGGGGTGGTATATTCACGTGGATACCGGCTCCTATGTGGGTAAGTGGGTGGGTGTCTAAAACACTCAAAAGTCAGTTCTCTTCCTACGCCTTTATTCTATACAGTGTCTTCGGAAAGTAATCAGACCCCTTGACTTTTTCCACATTTTGTTAGGTTACAGCCTTATTCTAAAATGTATAAAATGGTTTTATTTCCATTATCAATCTACTCAAAATACCCCATAATGACAAAGCAAAAACTGTTTTTATTTTATTTTTGCAAATGATTGAATCAATTCAATTGATTCAATTCAAATTGATTCAATGGATTTTTTTTTCTGGCCCATCTACGCACAATACCCCATAATGTCAAAGTGAAAACATGTTTTTATCAATTTTAACAAATATATTGAAAATGAAGTCCATAAATATTCAGTGTACATAAGTATTCACAACCTTGAGTCAATACATGTTAGAATCACATTTTGGCATTGATTACAGCTGTGAGTCTTTCTGGGTAAGTCTCTAAGAGCTTTTCACACCTGGATTGTACAATATTTGCAAATTATTATTTTTAAATACTTAAAGCTCTGGCAAGTTGGTTGCTTGATCATTGCTAGACAGCGATTTTCAACTCTTGTCATAGATTTCAAGCTGATTTAATTCAAAATTGTAACTAGGCCACTCAGGAATGTTGTCTTGGTAAGCAACTCCAGTGTATATTTGGCCTTGTGTTTTGGGTTATTGTCTTGCTGAAAGGTAAAATTGTCTCCCAGTGTCTGTTGGAAAGCAGACTGAACCAGGTTTTCTTTTAGGATTTTGCCTGTGCTTAGCTCCAATCCGTTACTTTTTATCCTAACATTCTCCATAATCCCTGCCAATGACAAGCATACCCATAACATGATGCAGTCTCCACCATGCTTAAAAATATGAAGAGTGGTACTCAGTGACGTGAGTGGTACTCAGTGATATCTTGTGTTGGATTTGCCCCAAACATAACGCTTGTATCAAGGACATGAAGTTAATTTCCACATTTTTTGCAATTTTACTCAGTTACTCAGTTTGTATCCTCAGTTTTACCTACCACAGCCATTAAACTCTATAAATGTTTTGAAGTCACCATTGACCTCATGGTGAAATCCGTGAGCAGTTTCCTTCCTCTCCAACAACTGACTTAGGAAGGCCGCCTGTATCTTTGTAGTGATTACCCCTTAACATTCAACAAACATGTTAAACACTATAATTGCACGCAATAGTCCATGCAACTTATTATGTGACTTGTTAAGCACATTGTTACTCCTGAACTTATTTAGACTTGCCATAACAAAGGGATTGAAAACGTATTGACTGAAGACATTTCAGCTTTTAATTTGTAAAAAAAAATCCACTTTGACATTATGGGGTATTGTATGTAGGCCAATGACACAAAATCTAAATTGAATACATTTTTTATTCAGGCTGTAGCACAACAAAATGTGGGAAAAGTCAAGGGGTGAACACTTTCTGAAGTGCCGTGAAAAGTATTTGCCCCTTTATGATTTTCTCTATCTTTCCATATTTTTTATACACAATGTTATCAGATCTTCAACCAAAACCTAATATTAGAAAAAGGGAAAATGAGTAAAAAATTCTCCACACCAACGTGTGAGACTGATCAACAACTCCAAGAAGCATTTGGTTGTAGTCATTGCAGCTAAAGTTGGCACAACCAGTTATTGAGTGTAAGGGGGCAATTACTTTTTCACACAGGGGCATTGGGTGTTGCATCACTTTATTCATTAAATAAATACAATATGTATGTAATTGTTGTGTTATTTGTCTAATATTATCTAATATTAGTTTTTTTGTTGAAGATCTGATAACATTCAGTATCAAAAGTATGCAAAAGTAGAGAAAATTAGAAAGAGGCAATACTTTTTCACTGCATAATAGTGAGCAAAACATATAAGGTGTTAAAGCTAGCTAGCATTCTCCCATTACTCACTAAGGGGGGCGATTCCGACCCGAGTTAAGCATACGTTAATGGAACGTAATCCCTTTTTTTATGCCCATTTCTCTCTACGTGTATTTTGACCTTGAATTTAAGCATGAGAATAACATGCTATTCACCCGCTGTTCGAGGTGTGTCGGAAGGTCGTGTGTACAGATACTCGATATTCTGACCTTGACTTAATTCCCTCTTAATTCCCTCATCTTTACGCATGATGAAACGATGAAATAACGAATAGGTTCAAGCAACCTGTTGGTTCCAAGTGGAACAACGTCTTCATTTTTTGGGGATAGAAATAACACCCCTCTCTGTGCTCTTCAATTTACATAAGCGCTATTGATAAGAGCCAGGTAAATGAGCAAGCTGTTCGGATAAGGGAATTGTAAATATAAATGAATACATTTGTTCTATAATCTACTTTGCTTTATGTTCGCTGGAGACAAATGTGAAACCGGTCACATGGCAGGAAACTGAAGCATGTCAACATATCACCTTATCCACAGTGAAGTTAATGAAATGCTGGCCTTATAACTTGCGGCGACCCAAGCTATAGGCTTCTGTAGACATGCGCAAATGACAGTACAGTGCCAAACCTACAGAGTTGATTTACGATTTCTAGAAATGTTTAACTAAATGCCCAGACTTTTCACTGTACTTTCCCAATTTGTGTCGTGTTAAACATTAGCCACTATTGGTAGCCACCGTCAGTTATACCGACACACGTTTATAATGTCACTTTAGTGTTAGTTTCCTTACATTTTGCATCATTCCACGACATTGTTAGTTGAACTTTCTTATCGCTGTCACATTCGTGTGGTTGTTCCAGAGGATCGCTAGCAATAGTGGATCATGTTAGGCTAACATGTTACAAGTTGTGCAATACTTATTTGAATCATCATGGAATGCAGATCACACATAGACGTTTAAACCTGGTGCGCAGTTCACCACGACCGGACAGTTATCACAGTTCACAGTTCCATGAGTATTACGGTAGAGGAGTATTATGGTAGATTTATAGGACCCCTGGTCAACCCCTATCGTACACTTTTCTCACTTTCCAATATTTAATGGATTGAACAATTGAATAAGGCAACTCTTCACTGTATTTTGATTCACCAATATACGTTGTGCGTAAAGGCTCTCTAAAAGCTATCTACGAAAAGCTGAGAATCTCACGAACACTCACATGTAACATGTTTTGCTCCATGACGCTCCACATGCTACACAAGAATCGCTAGAAGGTAAGAGGTTCTACTACATAGAAGATCATAGAAAATACCAGGACATAGTGTCTATGATACTATAATAAAATTACTTAGTTGCTGTCACAAACTCCAACCTCCACACAGTTGTCATTGACTAGTTGGATATTCATTTCCCACTGAGCAAACAATTTCTGTACTTACAACATTCATATAAATTCATTTTTATCAGGTTTTTGTCAATAAAACTCATGAATGCAACTGTTTACGTCAAATTGAGTTTTTGCATTGCATGTTATGAATGCGCTATAGATATGCTATGGAAATATTTTATGAACCTTTCAAAATTGCAGTCCGACCTGTTATAACACGTTCATGAAATGCGTATAGATGTGTAATAAATCTGTTATGGAGAGTTAACTGTTATGGAGTAGTCAAAGTAAATCATTACCAATTTTCATTTATTAATTGAATAATTGGATTATTCGAGCGCGGCTCAGACATTACAGGAAGCTTTCTTTTAAGTTGTTTTAATGTGGTTCGGATTGAATACTTCCAAACAGTCCGAAAGACCGCTGGTTTTGAATTGGGTATAGGTTTAATGTTGTCTATGAAGACACAAAGCTCACCTCAAAGGTCTAACACAACACAATGCTCTGTTCTGTTGGGCCGTATTATTGGTGTTGGTCCTCAGGGAACAGATATTCAGTGAAAACTTCACAGAGGAGAAAAGAAGGTCAGTGTTGTTTTTTTCCAGTGCGTGTGTGTGGGTTTTTGTGTGTGTGTGGGTGGGTGTGGGTGGAGGGAGGGGAGCAAGAGAGAAAGCATGTTTGTCATCAATACCACACAAACAAGGAGAAGCGCTGTGAATGCCAACACGTGAGTGATATGAATACCAACGCTCTCAGTTTAAATGTTATTGAATGCAAATATTTGGGTGCATATTTGAGATGGTCGTAGAAGGGAGTTGAGACCACATGTCAAACAACAGTTGCATTAGGGCAAAAACAAACGGGAGGCCGTTCACAGGGTCTGTATGACCCCGATTGCTCAGGGTGAGAGAACACACAATAACAAAATGGGTAATGTCTTACCCTAAGACTCCTCTAATATTTGCCAAGTATGGATCCAGCAAAAAGTTCACATTCCCATAAAAATCCCCCAGAAAGAAGTCGGCCCTAGCATGGCCCCTGTGACTTACCTGTCATTGCAGCCTGGTCGCATAGACTAGACGTAACATATTAAACGTAAAATCGGGATACTCAAATTAGTGTGATATGTTATGTTTGGTGTGGTGACATGAGATAGATGGTTACTTAAGGTATGGGATCGGATCCCGTTAATGGGATCGATTTGACAACATCCAGTGAAATTGCAGAGAGCCAAATTCAAATTACAAAAATAGTAATATTAAACATTCATAAAAATTCAAGTGTTGTACACCATTCTTTAGCTTAGAATCTTGGTAATCGAACCGCGCTGTCCGATTTACAATAGGCTTTACGGCAAAAGCATTTCATTATCTGAGGACAACGCTCCGCACACTTCCTGCATATAAATATATTTCAAACCAGCACACACATTACAAAATCAAATATAGCAATAAAATAAATCACTTACCTTAGAAGATCTTCCTCTGCTTGCAATCCCACGGGTCCCAGGAACACAAAGAATGGTCGTTTTGTTCGATAAAGTCCCTCTTTATATCCCAAAAACTATGTTTGGTTGGTGCGTTTTGTTCAGTAATCCACCCGTTCCACTTGTTCAATATACAGACATAGAAAATCAAAAAAAGTTACAGATAAACTTTGTCCAAACAAGTCAAACAACGTTTCAAATCAATCCTCAGGTACCCTAATATGTAAATAAACGACAGTATAATATTTCAGATAGACAATAGCCTGTTCAATAGAAGAGAAAAATAACGAAGAGTGCGCACACTGTCACGCGTGCAAAAAAGTAGTGTCAGTTCTAACATCCACCTGCCAGAACTTCTATTTCTTGTTCGTTTTTCAAAAACCAAGCCTGAAACCATGTCTAAAGACTGTTGACATCTAGTGGAAGCTATAGTATCTGAAATCCGGGAGCTAAATCCCTATATAATGAATAACAAGTCAATGGAAAAACTTTGACATAAAAAAAGAAAAATTCCGGATAGATTTTCCTCTGTTTTTTGTCAGCAGTTTTAGAAACTTCAGATGTTTTCTGTCCAATACTACCAATATGCATATCCTAGCCTCTGGGCCTGAGTAACAGGCAGTTTACTTTGGGCACGTCAGGCTCTCCGTACTTCCGAAACACTGCCCCCTTGCCCGAACAGGTAAAGGCAAAAATGAAAGTAGGGTGGATAAGTGGGCGTATGACACGAATATCTAGTAATCCAAAGGTTGAGAGAATCTCATCACTGATAAATTTAGCATTTAACCTGATAAGCAACTTTTCAACGACATACTATTTTTAGCTACTTTGCAACACCTTAGCATGTTAGCTAACCCTTCCCCTAACCCTAACCCTTCCCTTAACCCTAACCTTAACCTTTTAACCTAATCCTTTAGCATTTTAGCTAATTAGCAACTTTTCAACTACTTACAACTTTTTAGCTACTTTGCACCTACTTAGCATGTTAGCTAACCCTTCCCCTATCTGTAACCTTAACCCTTTTAGCTAACCTTTACCCTAACCCTAACCTTAACCCTTCACCTAACCCTTTAACCTAACTCCTAAACTTAACATTAACCCTAACCCCTAGCCTAGCTAAAGTTAGCGAGCTAGCTAATATTAGAGACCTAGCTACAGTTTGTAGCATATCATAACATATTGTACATTTAGAAAATTCTTAACTTCTTGGGGATCAGTGGGGCGCTAGCGCCCCAATCCCGACACTACCAGGTGAAATGCAAGGCGCCAAATTCAAAATCCAAAAGTTGAATTATTAAACATCCACCAATATACAAGTGTTCCATACTCATCAAAAGCTCTGTTTCTTGGCAATATCACAGCGTTGTCAGAAAGGCTTTACGGCGAAAGCAGCACATTTGATTGTTTGAGTGTAGCACCTCACATATTTTTCCCATAGCCATGATTTCAATAGCCATCACGGCACACACATAACACATTTCACAGCGAAAACAAATCCATTACCTGTTGAAGAACTTCTGCTGAGGTCATCCTAAGAGTCCAACGAAGACAATCCATGGTTCTTTTGTTAGAAAAAGTAATGTATTTTATCCATAAATCTCCATTTGGTTCGCGCGTAATAATCAGAAACGACAGCTTCCACTCCTCCATTGAAACATGACGAGAGCTTGTTCATCTTATACCTATAAACTTGTCCAAGAACAATCAAACATAGTTTTAAATGTATCCTTAGGAACACTTTTACGTATATTTACTATTATAAATCAACCGGAATATAAACTGATCGATAAAGACGGTAAAAAACACACAGCGCCTTGTCGGGAGCGCATTCCCTTGTGTTGACATAAATGGGACACTTCCTGGTTTCCTCTTATTCTCTGGTCTAAAGCATCCAAAACGAAAATGAATACTGTCTCGAGACTGTTGACATCCAAAGGAAGCGATGGGTACTGCATTCATATGCCCTTATAAGGGCATTTTCATAAGGAGTGTTTCCTATCCAATGGTACTAAATATGTGCATATCCTATTTTCTGGGCCTGAATGGGAGGCATTTTACTTTGGGCATGCCAGGCTCTCCAAAACGGTCACCTCGTGCGCCGATCCCTAAATTAACATGTAATACAAATTGTAGTTCTTAACATATCATACAAATTGGATCTTGGACATCTACAAATAAATATATACCATACGAAATATAACATATCACACAAAATGGAGTGTCTCGGCTTTACGTATAGAATAATATTAAATGCTCTGAGACCAGGTTGGTTATGGCCCCTGTGACTGACGATTCTTTCTGCATGATAACTTATTGGTGCTGCCTGATTGAGGAAGTCTGTCTGTGAGTAGTGCTATTTACACAGGGATAGCAGGCCGAGCATCGAGTCGGGGTGTTAGTTTGTCGGGTTATGGATTCTAGGAAGTGCTGCTACTTTGAGGTTGTTTTTGTTCATACTCTTCATTCGAGCCTTTGGATCCAAATGAAATTGCAGATCACGTATCCATGGTAATGATTCCAGCAATATGTTGCGCAACATGATGAATAATGTCCAGCAGCCACCTGTCTTTTAACTACCCCACTCCTACCAACTACTCCTCCACCTCTCCTCCCTCCTTCCCCTCATCCTTGAAACAGAGGGAGGATGTCCAGGGTTGCACCTAAACTGCCTCAGTAACCAGCTTTAATCGACGACTCAGCGATTCCCTTTATAGATGTAGCCCCACAATGTGCTGTGCAGCACTTTCTCCATCCCTCTCTCTCTCTCCATCCCAAAGAGTGGAGGGTTCAAATTAAGCTTGAGTCTTGTGCTTGCGTGTTAGAGATGAGAGCGCAGCTGGGCGTGTTTAATTAAGATTGCAGACGTGTACCAGAGCCGTGTCTCTTCTCCTCCCGCCTGTATCAGTTTTTTCATACACACTCTACACGTTCACGCTGCTTGACATGACTTATGGCCGGAGCCTTCTCCCGCGCCGTAAATCTGAGAGTGGTGAAACTTAATTAACCCAGTGAGGATTGAGGAGACGTTACATCCTGTTAGACTCTGCATGTTTTCCAGCTCAGCACGCCCATTAAGCATTGGGTGGGAGACCCCGAACATAGACCCTCTTGCTACTCTGGGATGGGTAGCTAGCTTGATCCACCTACATCCCACCTCTTCAGGTTTGTATCAGATGCAGGTTTTAGCCAGGTTAAGATGCTAGCCACCCCTCATCATCGTACTCTGACTGGTTAACAATAGAGAGAGCTCCAACAGTGAGTATGTGTTCAATCACTCCAAAAGACTATCCCCCAACAGTGTGTTAATATAAATCATGTACCTACTTATCTAAAAACTTCAGGGGAGCTGCAGTTTAATCTTTCTAGTGTGAAACTGAAAATGACTTTGACCCCTCTTTGTCTCAGTGCAGTCTTCTCTTGTCTTCTATCATACCATTCTTTCCCCGTCTTCTGTGGAAACGTGGTGACAACAAGCCAATGCCGCTAATCAAACACTTTACCATCCAAACAATATTTGTCGGTGTAAAATTATGGCATTCAATACAGAAGCCTATTAAGAGAAATGTTGTTGTTTGAGATGTTTGAGGATTTCAGAGAAGCACTGGTCTAGAAGCTTCTCCCAGGAGGGTGCATTGCATTTATGTACAGGGCCTCTGTCCTCACTCTTTTTATAGGAGGCATTTAACAACGGATTGTTGACAGTGTATTACAATAAATCCTCAATACAGAGAAACTGTAACATTTCTGCAGGCATCAGCATTAGTGTGGGCATCGTGACAGAATTGTCTGCTCGTCCTCGTTCCCCATCCCATCTGAGAGAGAGAGAGAGAGAGAGAGAGAGAGAGAGAGAGAGAGAGAGAGAGAGAGAGAGAGAGAGAGAGAGAGAATCTTCTTTGGGACAGACAGTCACTCACTGACAGATCATCCCGGGGGAAAACACTAAGAGAGCTTTGAACGAGCGGTACACAATGTTTGTGCATATACTTAAGAAAGTGGGCTACTGCTGTGAAATAGTGTGTCGTAAGGATATTCAATGACATGTTTTGTTGAAACTTTAGCTGCATGGACAATACTGATCTTATGATGGAATCAGCTGCCCAGCTACCCAGTAATACAATATAATATATTGTACAGTACAGTAATAAGCCTACAACTAAAACAATATAATCCTACCAGGAATTCCTCCAGCCTGAGGTAGCTTGTTAATAACAACAGAGTGACATCAAGAGACATAAACCCACGGGATCCAACCATATAATCCCAAGGAGGAGTCGAGACAGACAATGTATGAGAGAGGGTGATGACCCAACCTGGAGCCATTGTGGAAATGACAGAATGTCCTGTCCATAAACTGTGACACACGCTCTGACGTCACGACTAGTCTGTTCTCCCACGCAAAAAGTGGTGACCTGATGAGGGACTGAGCAGAGTGGAGGATGGAGGCCAGCACTGGGCCCTTTCAAGAGGAGCAGCTGTGCTTTAGTGTTGAACTTCAAAAGGCCGGCTGGTTTCTCTGCTCTGGCACTGGACCGCCCGAGGTAATAATAAAGGAGGTAATGAAATGCTGCAGGGTAGATGTGGGGGAACAGAGGTCTTTGTCTGCTTCTGTTGGGGCCCTGTCCCCTCTCTGATGCCTGGTATTTGAGATGGCGAGGCCACCGAGGAACAACTCACTTTATTATACTAAGCCTCATTGGACTAACGTACTCCCAGCGGAGGGAGATCGGAGAAGGACTATTGTGAAATGTCCAGAGACTTGTCCAGAGGAAAGGAAAGAGGAAAGTTTGGAGCACAGCAGAAAACTAACTTTTTCGTATTTGTAATAAAAGTGAAATGTTACCCCCAGATGAACATATCAGTGAGCAGGTAGGGAGAAGCTTTGGCAACACCACTCTACCTAGTTTATTACACTTTATATCAATCATAGTCACTTCAATTTATATATTATATTTATATATATATTCGTAGTGTCACTTCATCCTACTGGTGTTGTATTTTTGCTGAATAACCCTCATGAAACTGCACCTTGGGCGCCTATAACTCTTTAAAACGAATGCTGTTGACAGAAAGCTCTGAGATTTTGGGCCATTTGGTTTTTGGGCACAATGAGACACATGGCAGGGTGAATAATCATGATGAATCCCGGGCTGACGTTAAGGTCTGCCACTCTGAATAAGACGAGGTTGTCTAGATCCCACAGGACTCATGGAGCTGTCATCTCCATCATCTATCAGACACTTTCTACTTTCACAGAGTTTGAAGTCTCTCAGGTGAGTCGTCATTATGATGTAACCATCATCTTTCTCTCCCTCCCTTGGTGTTTATTTTTTGCTCTCTCACGCTCTCTCTCACTCGCGCGCTCTCTCTCTTTCTCTGTGACTCTCTCTCTTTCTCTGTGTCTCTCTCTCTTTCTCTGTGTGTGTCTCTCTCTCTCGCTCTCTCTCTTTCTCTCTTGCTCTCTCTCTTTTGCTTAGTCTCTCTATCTCTCCTCACACTCCCTCTGTCTTCCTCTCTCTGTCTTTCTCTTTCTTCCTCTCCGTCGCTCTCTCTCTCCGTCGCTCTCTCTCTCTCTCTCTCTCTCTCTCTCTCTCTCTCCCCATCCTACTCTCACCACCCCTTCAACCCAACAGGCCTCAGAGGCGCACTTTACTTTATCACAGGTGACAGGTTTAATACTCATCACCGCATCTTTTACCAGAGGGTCGGCTGGACCTCTCTAAATTCCCATAGATCACTTAATTTCTCCCTGTTTTGTTTACAAAGCTCTGTTGCTTCAAACATATTTCACAAAAAAATATCAGGCACCAAACTCGCTCACAAGGAGTCAGAGGAGCTGAACTCTGTCAAAGACACAGACTTAACAGGGTTTATACTGTAGATGCAGGTGGGAGGACCTGTTATTGACTGGCTAAAGATGGGACAGGAGATGGGGAGCCTGGGACATGTGCAGGGGGAGCCTGGGACAGGAGAGGAAGAACCTGGGACAGGAGAGGGGGAGCCTGGGACAGGACAGGAAGAGCCTGGGACAGGAGAGGGGCAGCCTGGGACAGGAGAGGTGGAGCCTGGGACAGGAGAGGGAGAGCCTGGGACAGGAGAGGGGGAGCCTGGGACAGGATAGGTGGAGCCTGGGACAGGAGAGGGGGAGCCTGGGACAGGAGAGGGGCAGCCTGGGACAGGATAGGTGGAGCCTGGGACAGGAGAGGGGGAGCCTGGGACAGGAGAGGTGTCAGCTTTTGGGTATCTGGTAAGGTGAATCAGGCACAGGATAGCAGTGATGCGTGAACAAGGTATTTAATAAAACAAAGCACCGGTATACAACAAAATACGAGAGGTGCGTAAAAATACCGGTCACACAAAATTACACGAGTGTACAAATCACACAAACATGGGGGAAACAGAGGGTTAAATACATGCACATGAAATTGGGGAATAGAAACCAGGTGTGAAGAAAACAAGGACAAAACAAATGGAAAATGAAAAGTGGATCGGCGATGGCTAGAAGACCGGTGACGTCGACTGCCGAACGCCACCCGAACAAGGAGAGGGACCGACTTCGGCGGAAGTTGTGACAAGAGGGGGAGCCTGGGACAGGAAAGGGAGAGCCTGAAACAGGAGAGGGGGAGCCTGGGACAGGAGAAGGGGTACCGACGGTTGACAATTCACAGTGACAGTGATTAAGGGGCATCTGAGGACACTGGGTGAGGAACTTTAGATTGGAACATATTAGTTAACTGCAAGACGGACTAGGAAGCCTGTCGACCCATTAGAGAGAGAGAGAGAGAAATAGAGAGAGAGAGATTTGGAGAGAGCAAGGAATCCAACTGTGACATTAACCATGCAAGATACCAACAGCCCTTTAAATACTAGGCATTCAAAATATAGACAGATTTTCTCTCAAAATATGGACAGATTTTCTCTCAAAATATAGACAGATTTTCTCTCAATCTCCCATTCCGTTGTGAATCCCAGTGTTACCTAAACAGAACACTGCATCATTACTTCATACAGATTTATACTCCAAACAGCATCCCTTCCATGACACCACCCCCGTCTTTTCCACTAAACCTCTAAATCCTTCAAAAAAAACAAAGCTCTTAGCAGCACACACCTTACCCGAGCCTGTCTCAAACATCACATTCCTGGAGTGAATCTCAGCTTTGCACCTGCCACAAGACACCCTCATTTTATGGTAGAGTCTCCATCCAAACTTTAAAGCAATGTGGTCTTTAAGGATGTGTAAAATATTCATGGACTGGTCTATTGCATATTTCACGTGGGTCGTGGTGGTAAAGTAGGACACCCCTACAGCGAGAGTGGGGATAGGGACGTGGTGTCTCTCTCTCTGCCCATCCATGCCCACTTCATCAGCTTCATGCAAGGGGGTGACAGAGGTAATAGGTACATGCTAGAGGTGACAACACAGGGCACTTACGGAGATCGAACACTACTTTGACACTCTCTCACATGTCAGAGCTTCCCAGAGCAGGTGGTACATGGTGAGATGAATGCGGGGCCGGGACTCACACAACCCCGTAATCAGGAAGTAACTTGCAGGACAGTTTTAGGGTCTACAATTGACTTGTGCTCTCCTGAGTGCATACTAAATGCACAACAGCTTGACAATGACATTGTGACATATATAATATGCAACAACTTTTATTTCAACAGTTGGATGTATTTTATTCCTCAGATCTATGACAATGCACCTGGCTGAGTCTGAAGGCAGTGTTGTCTCTAAATGCTTTATGAGTCATAAGAAAAAGGTGGATCTCACACCTACCACCCGTGACCCCCCCCACCACCTAGTAGAAAACAGAGAGGCTGATGGGAATTGATTGAGCGTAAACAGAGAGGGCTCTGAGGAGGACTGTTGTGACAGGGACCAGGCACTCTTGGCTCCAGTTGCTATAGATACTGTTCATGTACAACCCGTGTGTTCACAGTGTCCAAAACTAATCTGTTCAACCTGCATAGACGTTTGAGTGTCATTGTTTTTTCAAAATGGTAGTGGAGGGAAGATGCTGGACAGTTCCTAGTTTGATTGATACGGTATAAAAGTGCTTGATTAATATTATTGTCTAGTGGCTCACATCAACACCATTCTCCCAGAAACCCTAGACCCACTCCAATTTGCATACCGCCCCAACAGATCCACAGATGATGCAATCTCTACTGCACTCAACACTGCCCTTTCGCACGTGGACAAAAGGAACACCTACATGAGAATGCTATTCATTGACTACAGCTCAGAGTTCAAAACCAAAATGTCCTCAATGCTCATCACTAAGCTAAGGACTCTGGGACTAAACACCTCCCTCTGCAACTGGATCCTGGACTTCCTGACGGGCCACCTCCAGGTGGTAAAGGTAGGTAACAACACATCCGCCATGCTGATCCTCAACACAGTGGCACCTCAGGTGTGCGTGCTCAGTCCCCTCCTGTACTCCCTGTTCACTCATGACTGCACGGCCAGGCACGACTCCAACACCATCATCAAGTTTGCCGATGACACAACAGCGGTAGGCCTGATCACCAATGACGAGACAGCCTATAGGGAGGAGGTCAGAGACCTGGCCGTGTGGTGAAAGGACAACAACCTCTCCCTCAACGTGATCAAGACAAAGGAGATGATTGTGGACTACAGGTTAAAGAGGACCAAGCATGCACCATTCTCATTGACAGGGCTGTAGCGGAGCAGGTTGAGAGCTTCAAGTTCCTTCGTGTTTACATCACCAACAAACTATCATGGTCCAAACACACTAAGACAGTCATGAAGAGGGCACGACAAAGCCTATTCCCCCTCAGGAGAGTGAAAAGATTTGGCATGGGTCCTCAGATCCTCAAAAGGTTCTACAGCTGCACCATCGAGAGCATCCTGACTGGTTGCATCACTGCCTGGTATGGCATCTTCTCAGCTTCCGACCGCAAGGCACTACAGAGGGTAGTGCGAACGGCTCAGTACATCACTGGGGCCAAGCTTCCTGCCATCCAGGTCCTCTATACCAGGCGATGTCAGAGGAAGCCCCTAAATACTGTCAAAGACTCCAGCCACCCTAGTCATAGACTGTTCTCTCTGCTACTGCATGGCAAGTGGTACCGGAGCACCAAGTCTAGGTCGAAAAGGCATCTTAACAGCTTCTACCCCCAAGCCATAAGACTCCTGAACAGCTAATCAAAGGGCTACCCAGACCACTCTTTTACGCTGCTGCTACTCTCTGTTTATTATCTATGCATAGTCACTTTAACTCTACCTACATGTACATATTACCTCACTTACCTCGACTAACCGATGCCCCGCATATTGACTCTGTACCATTATTCCCTGTATATAGCCTCGCTACTGTTATTTTACTGCTGCTGTTGAATTATTTGTAACTTTTATTTTCAATGTTTTATTTTCAATTTTTTACTTAACTTCTTAAAGCATTGTTGGTTAAGGGCTCGTAAGTAAGCATTTCACTGTAAAGTCTACACCTGTTGTATTCAGCGCATGTGACAAATACAATTTGATTTGATTTGATTTAGTGGTCAAACTAAGCTCCTCTACGGTTTACAAACAGCGCTAATTCATGCCACAACACTGTCATCAAGATGAAATATCATCACATATGAAAACTTTTTAATTGCTAAAGCTTATTTCCAAACCCTAAAATCCAATCTATTTAACCAGGAGGTCTCAAATAGAGAAAGTTTAGCAGTCAAACATGAAGCTGTAGCAGCACTTAAATCACCTCAAATCCCTATTAAACATCCAACATTGACACAAAGAAATTAGACAGGCCTACAGTGGATCCCTGGTCATCAAAAGGAAGGAAAGGTAGGCCTTAAAACCTTGACAGGCCTGAGAGAAGATATTTCCGTCTTTTACCTCTTCATGGATTTTCTGCCTGTGTTTGTTTCCCCCATGGTGGGCGGAGGACGGAAGGAAGGGGCGAGGGAAGCGGACTCTGACAGGCAGGCAATTACAGTATTTAATATCACTTGGCAGATGAGTGGAGTCATTGTTTGAGTTTGAGCACGTTAAATCCCAGGGAGGATAAACTACGACAGGGTGTCTATATCCCAGCCATATATTGTTTGACTTGGGGGAACAGAGCAATCGTCCTATGATGGATAAGGACATTGTTTTCTTTACCACCTCGATATCTTCCTTCCTGCTCGTTTGACGAACCATTGGCCCTATTGTAGCTTGTTATTTCCATTTGTCACAAGACCTGACTGGTATCATATTCAGTAAAATACAAATACATCAGTCTTTAACGGCAGGTTGATTGCAGTGTAGTTTCAGTCTGTTCGTTGTGGTTAAATTCCATTACTAGCCATCCACTAGTTTAGTAACAGAACAGTCAGATATGGTTTATATTAGAATATATGCAGATGTTTATGCAACTCTTAAACAGTTGTAACAACAGTATCATTTTGATAGATCCTCACACCACAAGGCAGATATCCCCAAGAAAAAAGACATTCCCAACTCAAATGGCATTTTAATGTTTGCAATGTAATTAGGTTAAACTCTGTCTGAATGTACTGTTTTGCCTTAAGGTGGATAGTTAATGTGTACAGAATCACAGAGCTTCCAATCTAATCTGGAGCAGGGAGATTTGCATAATGTTCCCTTTATGAATATGTATATTAATGAAGAGGGGAGGGCTGGATAGGAAAGAGAGGGAAGACAGGGAAGAGAGGCAAGTGAATTAGCATGCTTTTAACTGTAACCCCCCACCACCCTCGCTCGCACCCCTGCCCCGTATCCCACCACCCTCCCCGACACCCCACCCTGGCCTATTCTGAGCTCCTCTCTTCTAGGGCAGCAATGGAGTAATGCATTCAAATATAGGCTAGACGCTCATTAGGCTCTGAGGCCAAGGGGAAGTTGACAGGCTTAATAATTGAATTCTAAATGGTTATAATTCTGAGCAATTTTACTTCATTTGTTCCAAAAAAGTGAAGAAAAATCTAATTGTAGAAGCGTTAAGAATGGAGTCATTCATTTCCTGAGCTGTTAAATGTCTCCGTTTTATATCATTGTTTTGACTCTGTGCGACGGTTGTTAGAACAGAAATAAAATGTAAAAGATCTCAACACAGCAAGGGGGTGATACACACACACACACAAACTTGTACAGCTAACCTTGTAAGGACACACAATTTAACCACATTCAAAATCCTATTTTCCCTAACCCCTAACCCTTAACCTAACCCTAACCCTAACCCTAACCTTAACCCAAAAAGCTAAGTATAGTTAAACACGTCCACACACACGCACACACACACACACACACACACACACACACACACACACACACACACACACACACACACACACACACACACACACACATTAGAATAAATAAGAATATGTTTCTGAAAACGCTACCATGTTTCTAGACGCTACCATGATGGATAATCCTGAATGAATTGTGAGTAATGAGAAAGATATAGACATGCTAACATCTCACCATTACAATAACAGATGGGCATGACATTTGTGCGTCTGTAACTTCTCACTAATCATTATCTACGATTCATTCAGGATTATCCACAATGGTAGCATCCACATTAATGAAGATCTGTTGAGAAACATTTTCTATTGTTATTTACAATAAAAGTGACTTCAAAATGACAAACCGCAAATGCATCCAAGACATGTAGACATGTAGTCATTGTGTGCTTTGAATATGGGAACAAATACTTAACTTTGTACTACTTGAATACACATTAGTGAATTTGTCCCTCTTACTTTTGGTCCCTTAGAATGGGGGACAATGTCCACAAAGTGCTGTAATTTCTGAACAGTTCACCCAATATGGATGAAAATATCCTGAAATGAAAGCTGACTGTCTGCACTTTAACCTCATAGTCAGTTTATCATTTCAAATTCAAAGTGCTGGAGTAAAGAGCCAAAACAACTGAACATGTGTCACTGTCCCAATGCTTTTGGAGCTCACTGTAGGTCTGGATTGAAATCGTTGCATGGCATGAAAGACGGTGGTACGCTCATGGGGATGGCAATCATACATCTTCCACCTGTATTTTAATTGTGTATTGTATTTTACAGTATTGTATTGTAGTGGTCCTGTACGTGCCTCAGTTCATAAGGGCACTAGCAACATCAGAGGTGTGAGTTCGATTCCACATCAGAGGTGTGAGTTCGAGGCGTGAGTTCGATAAAACTGTGAAGTAAAATCCTAATAGTCAACTTCATAGTAATACATTATATTATGTGTCATAGTTGTGTTTCTACTTTACAGACATACATTTTCATTATGTCGTTTTCTAAATCTGTAGTCGACAAACCGATTTACATGTAAAATCTAAAGGTTTACCAAACATTTAGGTGATCAATTAAGATTAGTCGGATTAAGTAACAGTAAAATGTATTTTAACAAAGATAAGTGAATCATATCAAAAGTAATATGAGCATTGCATTGTAAAAGGCAATTACTTTATATCAACATGCATCCCGGAGTCGCCTCTTCGCTGTTGACATTGGGACTAGTGTTTTGCAGGTACTATTTACAGTTTTTCTCAGTCGCTTTGGTGCATTTCTCACATCACTATTTACATTTGCACAACAGTTAATGCAGTTCTCAAAACAATTAGTACAAACTGCAAAACCTAGTTGATAACCTGCAAAAGCGTGTCACTTGCTCAAAATGGATAGCTCATTCCTCAAAAGCAAGTATTCATGTCAATGAAAGTGTCAGTGTCATCAAGATGAAAAGTCCTGCCACCATTGTTTATGAACAAGATAGTCAAATGGCTCTGTCATGTTTTCATTATGACAGTTTACTCTGTAAATGTTTTCCAATGCAAAAAAGTCAGATCTTGGTGACACTACCTGAAAATGCTCAAGACAGCACTATATACTATTTGCACAGCCATTTGAAAAATACAGTAAAGTTACACAGTACTGTATTTAGTGAGGTAACTGAGTACAAGACACTGAATATGTATGTTTCACATTTTAACTGCACATGCTCTTTGCAATTCTAATTTGTTCACAGCATTGTGCAATAGAAAAAATACACCCTTATTTACAACAAACATAAACTCCCTTTGGGTAGAGCTGTGCACAACTGTAAACAATATTGCAGTACATATTGGAACTGAACATACAACATACATAGTACTGTAATCATTCATGCACATCCAGACGTTCCTCTCTGTCTGGCCACATAATTTCATCTACATCACAGCGAATATCATCTCTTGCAATGCAGCGAGGAAGGTATCTCCTCGAGTGGCGAATCCACCCTCTGCAGGACTCTGCTGTGATGTCATCACATGCTGCATCCATGGCCGCTAGCAGGGCCATTTGGGTATGTGGATGCCGGTCATATACCTTCCACCTCCAGGAAGAGAAAAACTCCTCTATTGGATTTAGGAATGGTGAGTAGGAGGAGATATTCCACCAGCATCCTATCATGTGCTGCAAACCACTGTCTGACGACATCTGAGTGGTGAAAATGCACATTATCCAAAACAACAACATGCTTGCTCAGATGGTCTCCAGTTAGACCCCTCTCATTCTCAGGGATTATGTCCCTGTAAAGAGTGTCTAAAAAAGTCAGCAGATGTTGTGTGTTGTATGGACCAAGACGGGGGATATGGGTGAGGACGCCATTTTCTGAGATGGCTGCACACATAGTAATATTCCCTCGTTGGCCTGGGACATCAATGGTTGCTCTCTGTCCAATGCGATTCCTTCCACGTCTTCTACCTTTTGCCAGATTGAAACCCGCCTCATCAAGGTATATGAATGTGTGTAGCGGTTCCCTGGCCTCCAGCTCCAGTACATGCTTTACTACAGAAGAGGGAGTGAGAAAAACTATAACAACTTTTCCTGTGTAACATAATGCATTTTGGACAACATATTGTACAGTATGCACTGTGAATACACACACACAGAACTGTCATGTAAGTGTAGTGCATGACACTACACAAAGTAAACAGTTTACAGCACTGAACATTAGAATATGCATAGAACACATACATGTTTTACCTGTACATACTGGTGACGGATCTCCTTCACTCTGTCGCTGTTCCGTTCAAATGGCACATTGTACAATTGTTTCATGCGCATTTCATTCCTCCTGAGCACTCTGTCAATTGTAGCGACTGAAACAGATTCAATATTCCCAAAGATGTTGTCATCCTCTATAACAGCACTTTGTATCTCTCTCAACCTTATGGCATTGTTTGCAATCACCATTGCACAAATGGCTTCCTCTTGTTGCGGAGTAAAAGGGGCCCTCTTCCACCTCTGCAAGGTTGTCTTGCAATCCTGTGTGGTGCAGAGTAAAATTACAGTAAATATGGCAAATCTTTACTGTAACACTACTGTACACTACAATACACTAAATGTGTGATGCAGTAAAGCTGTACGTCTAAATGTAAAATGTACAGTGACAAGTTATTGTCCCACTGCAAGCTTCATGTATGACACAATGACAGTAGCGCGGTGCAGATTGTTTAGTGCTGAATTACTGTCCATTTATACACACCTGTTCTCCCGACTAAATGTTTGAATAATTGAATTTACAGTGGTTCTCCCAACATTTGGCTGCACCCTTTGACCAGCCTCAGCCATTGTGAGGCCGTGATTGACAACATGATCCACAATTGTAGCCCTGATTTCATCAGGGATCCGCCTATGTACTTGGCCTCTTCTTCCTCTTCCCCTGTTTTGTCCCCTTCCCCTTCCTCCCCGCACCCTCACCCCTCTTCCACGAGGCTGACCTTCCATTTCTGTGTCACAGTATTGTAGAAATGGTACACACTATGTCCTGCTTGGTTTATATATGCTTGTAAAGTGGGGGTTTATGGGATTCAGCTCTGACAGTGATTGTAGAAAAGTGGCTTATCATTGGTTTCAACTAATGCTTCACACACCCCTTCTCATCAGTGAAAGTTGAGATTCACCTGAGAGAAATTGTTCAATTTAGGAGACATTTTCATGAAAAACATTATTTAAAAAAAATGTGTAAAATTTGCTTGACAGATTTTGACAACTAGTTCAACATTTTTGTATGTAATGACTCAAGCAATGAAAAGAGGACTATTAGTTTTATATGGAATGACTATTCAGCATTCACAAGTATAGTTAATTTTGACTGACATGACATAAGCAAATTATAATGTTATAAAACAGCAGAGAGTTGTATGAAAGCAATTGATGCATGTCCAAAAGCATTTGCAATTTGTTGGAAGGAATGAGAACCTGCTACTATGATGTGCACAAATGACTAAATGTTGTGGAGGTTGAACTAACTGTTGTGCAAATGTAAATAGTGATGTGAGAAATGCACCAAAGTGACTGAGAAAAACTGTAATGAAGCTGCCAGTTGAGGACTTGTGAGGCGTCTGTTTCTCAAACTACACACTCTAATGTACTTGTCCTCTTGCTTAGTTGTGCACCGGGGCCTCCCACTCCTCTTTATATTCTGGTTAGAGCCAGTTTGCGCTGTTCTGTGAAGGGAGTAGTACACAGCGTTGTACGAGATCTTCAGTTTCGTGGCAATTTCTCGAATGGAATAGCCTTCATTTCTCAGAACAAGAATAGGTTGACGTGTTTCAGAAGAAAGTCTTTGTTTCTGGCCATTTTGAGCCTGTAATCGAACCCACAAATGCTGATGCTCCAGATTCTCAACTAGTCTAAAGAAGGCCAGTTTTATTGCTTCTTTAATCAGAACAACAGTTTTCAGCTGTGCTAACATAATTGCAAAAGGGTTTTCTAATGATCAATCGGATTATCTAACACAACGTGCCACTGGAACACAGAAGTGATGGTTGCTGGTAATGGGCCTCTGTACACCTATGTAGATATTCCATAAAAAAATCTGCCGTTTCCAGCTACAATAGTCATTTAGTCTACACTGTATTTCTGATCAATTTGATATTATTTTAATAGACAAAAAAAGCTTGGAAATGTCTAAGTGACCCCAAACTTTTCTCCAGATGAAACACTGATTAAGTTTGGTGAAAAAGTGACTGCATGACTTTGTGTGTTGTACTTAGTCAATTGAAAATGTGCTGAGCATTTTGAAACAACTGCCTTTTTGATGATCTGTTTAGAGTTTTGTACTAAGAGTTCTGAAAACGTACCTCAAACTTGTGAAAATTGCATCAAAGTTTTAAAACAACTGTATGCACGCTGGCACTGCTTACACCAACCCACACACATAGCCCTTTAACATCTGTTTTTTAACCATGCACACAAAGGTGTTTGTGATCAACATGCAGTTTGCTCTCTCTCCTGCTGTTTAACCTGATATAGAGTCTATACACACATTTCCAACGTACCCAGTGTGTCTATCCAGACAGCCTGTTTTTCCTATACAATTTGGTGAGACTGTTTTCCTCCCAGCTCCTTCAAACATGCTTATAATTACGTGTGGGTGTCCGGGAGCTGCTGATTGTTTTTACCATTGATCTAAGAAAAACAGGTGGCTTTGTGAGTCAGTGTGTGTGCGTGTGTGTGTGTGTGCATTTGCGTGCAGAACAGCATTAGATGATTAATGAGAACAAAGCCGCAAGGAAGACACTTATAGACAATGTCTCTCTCTCTCACTCTCCCTTTCTCTCCATCACTCTGTGATTGTATTGACCTGGAGCTTTAAATAAACTTGTTTCTAATTGATGGCTAATTGTTTTCTAATTGACAAAAAGCCCGATTCTGAGAAATAAAGAGACAGTAAAAAATGTACTGTAATGGACTGAATCCGCATACAAATGTAAAGCAGCCATGTAAATATTACATTCATACAAATGATACAAGCATCTCAAAACCACATCACTTTTCTCCCCAGTATGAAAAATTAGATGTGGATATTGGCTCTGTCTGTCCTATAACAAACAGGTGGGTAGATAGAGAGTCTGACAGCCTGATGGTTGACCAGTGGGTACAGTCCAGACCTCTAGTAGACAGCGCCAGCCTGCCAACTCCAACACCAGGCCTGATGCCCAGCAGCACCGTTCTCTCCCAGGTCTCCTCTACAGCCAACAGGTGGCTCCACACCTGGACGGCCAGCCGGCCAATTGACCAAATACCCACAATGTAGCTCAAACTAGGCCGGACAGGCCGAGTGTCTGACCAAATACACCACCCAGAGGCAGCCCAAACAGTCTGGACAGCCTCTCTCGGCCCCTCGCTTCCCACAGACCCCTCTGACGTAGGACATTAGCCAACCCCTGGAGAGGAAAGGTAGGTAAGAGAAGAGGTTAAGTGAATTAAGGAAGAGGAGAGAAAATAAGAGGATAAGTGAACAGAACCCAGAAGTGCTTTGGGCAAAGAGTGAAACGTTTTTGTCTGTTTAGCCAGACCTTCATGTCCATGCTGCAGTATCCTGGCCTGAGGCAGTGTCTGGTCACCCAGCTCCCAACACGTCTCCTACCCTCTAGCTCTGCAAAGCTGCTCTGGGCGTCGGTTCTCCCCAGGCACCCCCAAGCCTCCCTTAGCGGTCATCTGTGCCATGGCTAACCCCTGGCTCTCCCCTGCCCTTCCATTACTCTCCACAGTCTGTCACATGCCATGGGACTCCAACTGGGCAATGCGGCTGGCCCCAGGGGCAACTGGTTGAGCCAAGATGGCCGACTCTCAGAAGACAATATTTATCAGAGCCAAAATGGACACATTCCTGGCTCTGACTGGGTGGTCATTTAGATCTCTGGGACAGTGACCAGAGGAAATTAATGCTCAAATTAAAACGCAGACACTCACTTCCCCTCCTCTCTCTTTTATTGGATTCATGAAAAGGTCAACTGTTGAATCTGTGTATGGAGGGAAAATGTGAAACCAGGCTGTATGAGTGTCAGCCCGTCTGTCCCATGTCCTTTTCCAATTAACTGCCAGAGAACAGTTGAATTTTGAACAAAGCCTAGGAACATTTACCTAAATTCAGAAACATTATCATAATCTATGTCCTATAATTCTTCCCCACCGCCCGTGTCACGCAATTATACCCAGATCTTCTTGATGACGTTGCCCCAATGATGGGTAGAAGACTTGAATAGAGTGTGAGTCTCTGTCATAATTGTTTGGGATTAGAAATGCATTGAGTCTGAAATGAGGCGTTGGCAGGGTGATTCATTTCAATCTGGAATTACATTCAGAGTCTTATCTACTGCGATGATGTCTCTCTGTGCCCCGTCCATCAGACCGGGAGAAGAAAGGAATCCAGGTGACTGGGTAATGACGGCGAAGGCCTCAGCCTCATCTGACAAAGGAGGCAGGAGACAGGAGAGACTCACCTGTGGAAATACATAATAATCAAGGTCCCCAAGAGCAACTGACGGTGTGGAAGAAATTTTGTTTACAACGGAGGAAGGAAAAAGTCTCGGATTAGAATAATTAAGAAGTTAAGCAGACGTTATTTTTTTATCCATAAGCCCCTGCTCCGTCTCAACGTCTAATAAATCTGACTCCAAAGGACAAACTGAACAGATAATAACAATTGTAATAAACTTGCTTATTTCAGTCTGTCTCTCAGTCGGTGTCTGGGTGCTGAATCTGTTGGCTGTATTGTTTGGGAAGCCTCTTAATGGGGGTAATAAACATTAAACAGTGAGTGGGGTTTTCCAGGCGTCAGCACAGCTTACAGGTGAGCTACAGTCCAGTACTTCTGGCTCAGGGACAGAGAGAGGAAGCAAACAGAGTGAGGGAGTAGACAGAGAGAGGAAGCAAACAGAGTGAGGGAGTAGACAGAGAGAGGGAACAGACAGAGGTCTGGAGGGCAGTGGGCTTAAATGTACAGTACACTGTCTCTGTCAGGATGGTATAGCTATTGAGCTCATTTCTGGAGGGGGAAATAATATTTTAGATGTCACCATCAGTTTATTTTCATTCATTTTGGAGTAGGATGTTCTTTCAAAAAGTCACCAGAACCGACCTTCTCTGGAGGCTAGTGATGGCTATTTAAGAGTCTGATAGAAGCTGTTTTTCAGTCTCTCGGTCCCAGCTTTGATACAGCCCGACAGGATGCTTTCAATGGTGCATCTGTAAAAGTTTGGGGGGTCTTAGAGGCCAAGCCTTCTTCACCACACTGTCTGTGTAGGTGGACCATTTCAGATTGTCAGTGATGTGTACGCTGAGGAACTTTAAGCTTTTCACCTTCCCCATTTCTGGGGCGTGCTCGCTCTGCTGTCTCCTGAAGTCCACAATCAGCTCCTTCGTTTTTCTGACCTTGAGGGAGAGGTTATTTTCCTGGCCCACTGTGCTAAGCCCCTCACCTCCTCCTTGTTGGCTGTATCATTGTTGTTGGTAATCAGGCTTACTACTGTTGTGTTGTCTGTAAAATTGATGATTGAGTTGGAGGCGTGCGTGGCCACACAGTCATGGGTGAACAGGGAGTACAGCAGGGGGCTGAGCACGCACCCTTGTGGGGCCCCTATGTTGATGATCAGCGTAATGGTGTCACGCCCTGGCCATAGAGAGCCCTCCAGGTTTCTCTATGGTGTGTTGGGTCAGGGCGTGACTAGGGTTATCTAGGGAACTCTATGTTGTTTTTTGAGTTGGTTCCCAATTAGAGGCAGCTGGTTGTCGTTGCCTCTAATTGGGAATCCTATTTAAGTTGGTTCCCTTCCCCACCTGCGGTGTGGGTTATTGAATGAATGTTAGTACTGAATGTTTGACTGTTTGTTTTATGTTTCTACACACAGTTAGCACCGATCGTTGTTGTTTCTTTTGTTCATTGTATATTTATATCTTTCACTTCGTCTTCTATTAAACATGTGGAACTACACCCACGCTGAACTTTGGTCCGCTCATTCCGACGATCGTAACAAATGGAGATGTTGTTTCCTACCTTCACCACCTAGGGTGCGTTCCGTCAGGAAGTCCAGGACCCAATTGCACAGGGCGGGGTTCAGACTCAGGGCCCCGAGCTGAACGATGAGCTTGGAGGGTACTATGGTGTTGAATGCTGAGCTGTAGTAAATGAACAGCATTCTTACCATCTTTGTTCAGATGGGATAGGGCAGTGTGGAGTGCTATGGCGATTGCATCGTCTGTGGATCTTTTGGGGCGGTATACAAATTGAAGTGGGTCTAGGGTGTCAGGTATGGTGGAGGTGATATGATCCTTAACAGCCCATAAAGACATGTCTTACAGACAACTTGGGGGATCAACATTGTTTCTGTGTTGCCTGTTGGTTTCCAAAGGACCAAAGTGGAACACAGCTGATCTTCTTTGGGGTTGGCTTTTATTAAGTATGTTTAATGCAATTTAATGAATAATGGGAAAAGTGGGAAAGGGGGGTCTCACAATATATGTTTCCATGTTGGCGTGGCTTAGCCTCATCCATGTGGTCTGAGTAAATCTAGACTATAGACTGTACTATAACAAGCAGATCTGTGAAACAGGGACTAACATTCCATGTACAGTGAAGAGAAGAAGGACCTGATGGGTTAGAGAAGAGAAGAAGAACCTGGTGGGTTAGAGAAGAGAAGAAGATCCTGATGGGTTAGAGAAGAGAAGAAGAGCCTGGTGGGTTAGAGAAGAGAGGAAGATCCTGATGGGTTAGAGAAGAGAAGAAGAGCCTGGTGGGTTAGAGAAGAGAGGAAGATCCTGATGGGTTAGAGAAGAGAAGAAGAGCCTGGTGGGTTAGAGAAGAGAAGAAGAGCCTGGTGGGTTAGAGAAGAGAGAAAGATCCTGATGGGTTAGAGAAGAGAAGAAGATCCTGATGGGTTAGAGAAGAGAAGAAGAGCCTGGTGGGTTAGAGAAGAGAAGAAGAGCCTGGTGGGTTAGAGAAGAGAAGAAGATCCTGATGGGTTAGAGAAGAGAAGAAGAGCCTGGTGGGTTAGAGAAGAGAAGAAGAGCCTGGTGGGTTAGAGAAGAGAAGAAGAGCCTGGTGGGTTAGAGAAGAAGAACCTGGTGGGTTAGAGAAGAGAAGAAGAGCCTGGTGAATTAGAGAAGAGAAGAAGAGCCTGGTGGGTTAGAGAAGAGAAAAAGAGCCTGGTGGGCTAGAGAAGAGAAAAAGAGCCTGGTGGGCTAGAGAAGAGAAGGGCCTGATGGGTTAAAGAAGGGAAGAAGAGCCTGGTGGGTTAGAGAAGAGAAGAAGAGCCTGGTGGGTTAGAGAAGAGAAGAGAGGAAAACAGAGAGAACCCAGAGTGTGAAGCGTTCCAGTTAATGCGGTCAGATGTTTTCAGCCTTAAAAAAACATGAACGTTTCTGTAATCATCTCTGTTTATTAATAGCTGCCTAAAGGTACCCATCATGATCATGCTCCCACCCTGCTGCTAGAGCATAGAACTACCACAGCCTCTTTCTCCCTCTACTCTACCCCCATGACAACATCCCTGGGGTAACCAAACACAAATACACACTGATATAATTGAATTGAACACGCACAATTCGCTCATCTCTAGCACAGTACATCATTGTGAAATTGATGTAAATATCCAAACAAGAAAATGTAAAGTGTGTAAATTCTTGAGGGGAAGAATTGAACAGAATGTAGGTCAAATAACAGATTTGCGTTAATCCTTTTCCGTATGGTGCCACGATTTTCGGGGTGCAGAAATTCACTTAAAATAGCGAAGGGTAATTGTGTGTGGAGTTAGATTGCGTCGACTGGAAATTGAAAGCATGCAGCATAAAGTCCAAATAAATCATAAAGGTGAAAAAGGAGGGAACATTCTTCCTCTGGTGGAGGCTCAACCCATCCATCAATATGATACACATTTACTTTCCACCTAAATGTACCCAGCGGAGTGATGAATGTGTTTAAGCATGCACACAGTCAAGCACAGGCACACACAGAAAACCAGGCCAGTACACGTTTGCTTCTCAGACCAGGGTTCAAGTAGTATTTGCTTTCTTTGAAATACTTTCATTGAGCCAGGCTGGAGTCCCAGATGGGGGGATGTTTGCACTTCATCTCATTGGTTCCATTGAGCCACACAAGCTCAATCAAACTCAACAAAATTATTTGAAAGAAAACAAATACTTTTTGGGCCCATGTCTGCTGCCCATGGAATTACCACCCTCAATATGCGTATGTGTCTACTGTGCATGATGAAAGCTGCAGTGAGTTGATGGTAATGATGCTAATGGCAGTGAAAACAGCGATGTGAAGTAGAACTATGGCTCCTACTAAATAAATGCTCCTATTCTGCAGAGATAACATGGAGGACACTGTCTTAGCAGTCCAACACTTTTCCCAGGCTCCAGAGGGAAAAAGACAGCAGACTGACTAACACGCACACATGCACACACGCACACACGCACACACGCACATGTGCGCGTGTGTGTGTGTGACCTGCCCTTGGCAATGTTGTGAGGCTGATAATGTTGATAGCCATAGATCGATAAGGTATTGGTGGAGAGGGAACCAACTTTATCTGCAAGCAAAACCCTACTAATAATTAACAACTGCTTCTGAGAACCCTGTTATGGTCCATGGTGTACCCACGTCTATCAAATCGTATGGACAGCCGTAGGACAAACACTACACAGATTGTAGTGGGAAAAATTGTCAAAGACTCCAGCCACCCCTAGTCATGGACTGTTCTCTCTGCTACCGCACGGAAAGCAGTACCGGAGCGACAAGTCTAGGTCCAAGAGGCCTCTAAACAGCTTCTACCCCCCACCTCCCCCTCTTTACACCACTGCTACTCTCTAATATCATCTATGCGTAGTCACTTTAATAACTCTACCTACATGCACATATTACCTCAACTACCCGGTGCCCCCGCACATTGACTCTGCATCGGTGCCCCCTTGTATATAGTCTCGCCATTGTTATTTTACAGCTGCTCTTTAATTACTTGATACCTTTATCTCTTATTCTTATCCGTATTTTTGTTGAAACTGCATTGTTGGTTAGGGGCTCGTAAGTAAGCATTTCACTGTAAGGTCTACACCTGTTGTATTCGGCGCAAGTGACTAATACAATTCGATTTGATGTGATTTGATTTGAGATTCATGCAACAAATGCTGATTAATTTATTCATGAGAATATCCCCCAAAAGGTTACTTAAGCAATAAGGCACGGGGAGGGGGTGTGGTATATGGCCAATATACCACGGCTAAGGGCTGTTCTTATGCACGACGCAACGCTGGATGCAGCCCTTAGCCGTGGTATATTGGCCATATACCACAAACCCCCGAGGTGCCTTGCTGCTATTATAAACTGTCAGCTGTCAGACATTCAGCATTCAGGGCTCGAACCACCCAGTTTATACTACTATTTAAACCATTGAATAGTCTTTTTCCTTTGACTTTGAACCACTGACATTGAGTACATAACTTGAAGAATAAGTTCCTCTTGGTCTATTTTAGAGCCCTTGGAGATACAGTATGAAGAGAACAGTCACTTCAGAGATATGAGGTCATCACTCATAGTAGAACACAATATGACATAAACAAACCAACCATGAAGACATTTAGACCATAAAATGAGTACTGTCGCATACTACCCTGGTCTTTCAGTCTATCTATCAATCAATCAGATGTATTTCTAAAGCCCTTTTTACATCAGTAGATGTCACAAAGTGCTCACACCTTGCTCTCCCCTACCCCCTCTTATCTCTCTCTCTCCTTCTCCACCCTTCTATTGCTCCCACTTCCCCTCTCCCTCTCCCTCTGCCCCCACATCTCTCTCTCTCTCTCACTCTCAATTCAATTTCAATTTCAATTCAATTCAATTTGTTTTATTGGCATAAGAAACATATGTTTACATTGCCAAAGCAAGTGAAATAGACAATAAACACAAGTGTAATACACAATACAAAAGGTACAGTAAACTTTACATTCACAAAAGTTCCTAAAGAATAAAGACATTTCAAGTGTCATACTAAGTCTATATACAGTGTTGTAATTATGTTTTTTGTAAATTATGGGGCTCTGTGGGGTCTGTTTGTGTTTGTGAACAGAGCCCCAGGACCAGCTTGCTTAGGGGACTCTTCTCCAGGTTCATCTCTCTGTAGGTGATGGCTTTGTTATGGAAGGTTTGGGAATCACTTCATTTTAGGTGGTTGTAGAATTTAACGTCTCTTTTGTGGATTTTGATAATTAGCAGGTATCGGCCTAATTCTACTCTGCATGCATTATTTGGTGTTTTACATACACAGAGGATATGTTTGCAGAATTCTGCATGCAGAGTCTCAATTTGGTGTTTGTCCCATTTTGTGAGTCATTGGTTGGTGAGCGGACCCCAGACCTCACAAGGGCACTGGGTTTTATGACTGATTCAAGTATTTTTAACCAGATCCTAAATGGTATGTCAAAAATGTATGTTCCTTTTGATGGCATAGAAGGCCCTTCTTGCCTTGCCTCTCAGATCGTTCACAGCTTTGTGGAAGTTACCTTTGGCGCTGATGTTTAGGCCGAGTTATGTATCGTTTTTTGTGTGCTCTAGGGCAACGGTGTCTAGATGGAATTTGTATTTGTGGTCCTGGCAACTGGACCTTTTTTGGAACACCATTATTTTTGTCCCTCCCTCCCTCCTTCCCTCCTTCCCTCCTTCCCTATACTGTTTCTAGTGAGGAGCAGTGATACTGTAAGTGGCAGGAGTGTTAGCAGTGCAGAGAGAGAGAGAGAGAGAGAGAGAGAGAGAGAGAGAGAGAGAGAGAGAGAGAGAGAGAGAGACAGACAGACAGACAGACAGTGAGAAAGGGGAAGAGAGAGAGAGAGGGCAGGAGGGAGGGTGGAGTAGAGGGGGGGAAGGAGGCACTTCAAAGCCCGCCTTCGGCAGCTCAGATCTGGGAAGCGTTTGGCTAGGGCCATGCTGGAGCCCAGGGAAAATATCAAAGCCTAATAAAAATCACACTTTCAAAGGAGCCTCTGAAATCATATACACCACACAACCATGGCAGGACAGATGCCTTCCACATCAACAGAGAGAGTATACAGAAGGCAGGGACAAGTGAGAGAGTGAGAAAGAGAGGGAGAGAAAGCAGGGAGGGAAGGAGGGAGGATGGTTGAATGAGAAGTGGTGAAAAAGAAAGAGAGGGATGAGGAGAGAAAGAGAGGGATAAATGGGTCTGATAATTGAAGGGACAGAGAGAATGAGAGTTTTGTTACATATACACAACACACACACACACACACACACAGACACTGGGCAGGCAGACGAGAGGTCTTAGTTAATTGCTGGACTCCATGTGTGCAGTTGGCAGGCTCTTTGAGTGTCATCGGGACCGAGGCCAGATCTGGTGAAATTAATACAGGTCTCATTGTTTGATCTCTTTGTGATCCAAGACTAATTCCCCTGTCTTCCTCCCGAAGCCAAACGCACTCTGCAGAAATCTGTCACAGATCTCTGTGGCAAAATGAATAAACAGCAGGTGTCGAGCACAGCAAGAAACATAGTAAAACTCAATCAGTGGAGAGAGAGGGTGAGAGAGAGAGAGGGTGAGAGAGAGAGAGGGTGAGGGTGAGAGAGAGAGGGAGGGAGGGTGAGAGAGAGGGAGGGTGAGAGAGAGAAAGAGAGAGGGTGGGATGGTGAGAGAGCGGGAGGGTGAGAGAGAGAGATAGGGAGGGTGAGAGATAGGGAGGGTGAGAGAGAGCGAGGGAGGGAGAGTGAGAGAGATAGAGAGAAAACGAGGGAGCATGAGAGAGAGAGAGAGAGAGAGAGAGAGAGAGAGAGAGAGAGAGAGAGAGAGAGAGAGAGAGGGAGAGCAAGAGAGAGTAGGGGTTGACATCACAGTCAGAACAGACTCATGCAGGCTTATCCTTTTCATTGCACATTTTCCAATTACCCCCACAGCTAACCACAATGAATATATCAAAACAAATAAATATATCAAACCAACCTCATTCTGCCACCGTTAGCCACAGGTATGGGAACCCTTACTGGGAACAGACAACACACATCTATTGTACAACTCTGTCAGCTCTGTCAAAGCTCTCTAGCTCCACACTGACTTAGCCATGAGGCTCAACAAGCTGAAACCATCCTCATCCACCCAATCCCAACACCAAATCCCCCATCTTATTCCCCCACGTTCCCCAAACACTGTCCTGGGCCCGTTACTCCCCTAAGCATGCAGAAATCCAGACTTTGCAGACCTCTGTGTTGTCTCTCTCGACTAGTGCTGAGCTGGAGGGCTGGCTCCCAGCAGGAGAATCAGGAGGGGAATATGTTGTTCTGCCCTGTGTCATATAAAAAACTTCACAGTGTGAAATAGCTCATAATCTAGGATTATGATTGACTGAGCTTTTTCCCTCTCATAACACATGCCGTAAATATCCACACAGCATGAACATGATCACAGGTCAATAGGTGTCATTAGCATGTTGCTGTTCAAACTATGAATATATGTCAGCATATTCTTTGGTACTAGTCCTAACATGCAATTTACAGTGGGGCAAAAAAGTATTTAGTCAGCCACCAATTGTGCAAGTTCTCTCACTTAAAAAGATGAGAGAGGCCTGTAATTTTCATCATAGGTACACTTCAACTATGACAGACAAAATTAAGAAAAAAAATCCAGAAAATCACATTGTAGGATTTTTAATGAATTTATTTGCAAATTATGGTGGAAAATAAGTATTTGGTCACATACAAACAAGCAAGATTTCTGGCTCTCACAGACCTGTAACTTCTTCTTTAAGAGGCTCCTCTGTCCTCCACTCGTTACCTGTATTAATGGCACCTGTTTGAACTTGTTATCAGTATAAAAGACACCTGTCCACAACCTCAAACAGTCACACTCCAAACTCCACTATGGCCAAGACCAAAGAGCTGTCAAAGGACACCAGAAACAAAATTGTAGACCTGCACTAGGTTGGGAAGACGGAATCTGCAATAGGTAAGCAGCTTGGTTTGAAGAAATCAACTGTGGGAACAATTATTAGGAAATGGAAGACATACAAGACCACTGATAATCTTCCTCGATCTGGGTCTCCACGCAAGATCTCACCCCGTGGGGTCAAAATGATCACAAGAACGGTGAGCAAAAATCCCAGAACCACACGGGGACCTAGTGAATGACCTGCAGAGAGCTGGGACCAAAGTAACAAAGCCTACCATCAGTAACACACTCGCCGCCAGGGACTCAAATCCTGCAGTGCCAGACGTGTCCCCCTGCTTAAGCCAGTACATGTTCAGGCCCGTCTGATGTTTGCTAGAGAGCATTTGGATGATCCAGATGAGGATTGGGAGAATGTCATATGGTCAGATGAAACCAAAATATAACTTTTGGTAAAAACTCAACTCGTCGTGTTTGGAGGACAAAGAATGCTGAGTTGCATCCAAAGAACACCATACCTACTGTGAAGCATGGGGGTGGAAACATCATGCTTTGGGGCTGTTTTTCTGCAAAGGGACCAGGACTGACTGATCCGTGTAAAGGAAAGAATGAATGGGGCCATGTATCGTGAGATTTTGAGTGAAAACCTCCTTCCATCAGCAAGGGCATTGAAGATGAAACGTGGCTGGGTCTTTCAGCATGACAATGATCCCAAACACACCGCCCGGGCAACAAAGGAGTGGCTTCGTAAGAAGCATTTCAAGGTCCTGGAGTGGCCTACCCAGTCTCCAGATCTCAACCCCATAGAAAATCTTTGGAGGGAGTTGAAAGTCCGTGTTGCCCAGCGACAGCCCCAAAACATCACTGCTCTAGAGGAGATCTGCATGGAGGAATGGGCCAAAATACCAGCAACAGTGTGTGAAAACCTTGTGAAGACTTACAGAAAACGTTTGACCTCTGTCATTGCCAACAAAGGGTATATAACAAAGTATTGAGATAAACTTTTGTTATTGACCAAATACTTATTTTCCACCATAATTTGCAAATAAATTCATTAAAAATCCTACAATGTGATTTTCTGGAATTTTTTTCCTCATTTTGTCTGTCATAGTTGAAGTGTACCTATGATGAAAATTACAGGCCTCTCTCATCTTTTTAAGTGAGAGAACTTGCACAATTGGTGGCTGACTAAAAACTTTTTTGCACCACTGTATGTCAGAGCAATGTACAATATTTGTCCACTGGAATAACCCAGCAGAATTGAAGCAGAAGCGTGAGCAATTTAGCAGTGAGAATTCTCAAGCTGTGAGGAAGAAGATGTGCGGGAGGAGGAAGGAGGAGGGAGGAAGAAGGAGGGAGGGAGGGAGGGAGGAGTAAAACAGGAGGGATGAGGAGGGAGAAGGAGGGAGAAGGAGGGAGGTGGAGGATGGAGGAGGTGGGAGGTGTAGGGAGGAGGAGTGAGGGAGGAGTAGGGAGAACATGGGAGGAGGAGGGAAGAGGCCCTCAGTTGAGCTTCATTGAGACAGAGACCAGGGTAGGTCTAAAGCCTAAAGCCTTGAGACATGATCCTATAGGCCTCAGCAGGTCCTGTCTCATAAACTAAGAAGAGAAACTAACATATCAGTTATCATGACAAGACATCCTCTGGCCATGAGTCAGAGTAGTCAGGTCGTAGAAGTTATCAGCAACTATATCAGTCAAACTGTTTTCCCTGTTCAACGAGCAGTGAGCCTCCGCACACTGCAGCCCAAAAGCAATGAAAACCAACCTGAAGTCACATTCATTTTTCACCTGTAGTCTAGATTCTCTATAGGCGTTCTCTCCCTCTTTCCACTGTGATTTGTTATGATATATTTAACATGCATGTAACCTCTGTTTGCTGGCACTCATGTATATAATCATATTCGGGGAAGAAAAGCGTCTTGTCTAGAATGCGTGAAAAGTGAATCACAGTTTTGAGCGTTGACGTCTGTGTTCTGTGCAGCGTGTTTAAATGTATTGCCGCCACTTGGCTTTTTTTGCTTGATTCATCTATAAACTTCCTCTGAGTCAGCCTCTTAACAGATAACTGTGTGTGTGTGTGTGTGTGTGTGTGTGTGTGTGTGTGTGTGTGTGTGTGTGTGTGTGTGTGTGTGTGTGTGTGTGTGTGTGTGTGTGTGTGTGTGTGTGTGTGTAGACAGTGCTTGGCAGAGCGTACCGATGCTCATAACGCATTTATGATAAAGCAACAAGCAGCTAGAACACAGCAGATGGCAGACAGGGCTAAACGAAGCTGTTTCTGTTCAACTTGAGTGTGTCTGTATTAACATGGTCACGTATTTATTTTAAAGTATTTCACGGACACACATATGTTCACAGACAGCGAGAGTATGACTTTAATGGCTTATTAGTGCATGTATGTGTGCCTGTGTGTATCCAACTGTGCTTAATGGCTGTGTTTGACTGACTCCTCCGATTGCTTCCCTGCGTTTGAAGCCCTTCATAAACTTTCCTTCCCTCCCTCCCTCCCTCCTCTCCCTCACTGACACAACAAGCCTGTAAACCTTTCTCCTCCACTCCACTCCCTCTCCGTCTCCCCCACCCCCCACCCCTCTGACAGCTCAGAATGGGACTTTAAACCTTCCTTCCTTCTCTCATCCTCCTCCTCCTCTCTCTCTCCCCTTGTTTCCCAGAACAGAAATGCCTGTGTCACCCCAGGCACCGTGCTAGTGTCACTTCATCCTTTCACGGCTGCCATGTTCATCTCTACATATCTCACCTCAGTGAAGAATAAGAACACTAGGTTAGCTCAGCCTGTTTGTCTGGCCGTTTATACCACCGTGCCTCGCAGCGTTTTTTTGCCTGCCTTGCTCAATGATTATTCCCACTGTGAACAGATATGGCCGGAGGGAGGTGGTGGTCGGTGATGACGCTGTTGTGAATAAGCTGTTGCAGTGTGTGTGTGTGTGTGTGTGTGCGTGTGTGTGTGATGGGCACAATTTAAAAAATCTTACATATCTACAGTTCTATAAAATATATATTTTTTTTTCCTCTTCTTATTCCTGTTGGCGAGCTGTAAATGATTGTGTTATAAAAGCGAAGAAGGAACCGTTGCCATACCAGAAACACAAAGCATTATCCATTGGTCATGTGAAGTCAAAGTCAAACACACGTAAATGAATATGCAAACTGACAGAATACTAACATGGCATCCTACTGTGACTCCCAACTTATCAATTTGTTTCCATACAGCTCAAGTTGAGTTGAGTTATTGTACAACACAATCGAGGTCAATATCACACACACACATTCACACTCTCTCTCTCTCATACCTTTTCTATCTATACGTTACTGTCTCATAAAATGATGTACATATCTAGACAAGCGTAATCTTACAGTAGTCAACAACATGATCCACAGGAGATTGTTTTGATATAATTGTCCCATCGGACCGACAGGACAGACAGGGCAGACAGGGCAGACAGGGAAGACAGGGCAGACAGGGAAGACAGGGCAGACAGGGCAGACAGAACAGACAGGGCAGACAGGGAAGACAGGGCAGACAGGACAGACAGGGCAGACAGGTCAGACAGGGCAGACAGGGAAGACAGGGCAGACAGGACAGACAGGGCAGACAGGGAGGACAGGACAGACAGGGAAGACAGGGCAGACAGGGCAGACAGGACATACAGGACAGACAGGGAAGACAGGACAGACAGGGAAGACAGGGCAGACAGGGAAGACAGGGAAGACAGGGCAGACAGGACAGACAGGGCAGACAGGGAAGACAGGGCAGACAGGACAGACAGGGCAGACAGGGAGGACAGGACAGACAGGGAAGACAGGGCAGACAGGGCAGACAGGGAGGACAGGACAGACAGGGAAGACAGGGCAGACAGGGCAGACAGGACAGACAGGACAGACAGGGAAGACAGGACAGACAGGGAAGACAGGGCAGACAGAGCAGACAGGGAAGACAGGGCAGACAGGACAGACAGGGCAGACAGGGAAGACAGGACAGACAGGGCAGACAGGACAGACAGGGCAGACAGGACAGACAGGGCAGACAGGGAAGACAGGGCAGCCCTGGTCCTGTAGCTCGTTGGTCTAAAGTGGGATATGACAAGGTGCTGATATGTAGAAGAGTGCATTCTAACTCACACATCATCGATTTACAGGGCTCTATCCCGTCAACCGTCATCTGAGAGGAAATCAATGGGGCATTAAGTGGTGCCGTTACTCGTTATGTTTTTCTATCTCTCTGTATTGACTTAAGCTTTCATCTAAGGATACCTAATCCCTCCATCTCCCTCCTCTGAGGCTCAGTGTGGTGTTCTCTCTTCTCCACTGACATTTTCTTCATCTCACATGGTTTAGGCCAGCAGAGGCAGAGCAAACACTGACTGAGGAGCACTGGGCATCACACACACACACACACACACACACACACACACACACACACACACACACACACACACACACACACACACACACACACACACACACACACACACACACACACACACACACACAGAGAGAGAGAAATGACAGTTAGAAGGGTATTAGAGTCAGTGATGAGGAATGTCCTTCAGGATCATCACCTCAGAGAGAGGCTGTTTCCCCAGAGTGGCAGAGAGACCAACACGCTGATTACCTTATTGTCCAGCAAACAGGCCCTCTCTCGCCCCGCCACTCAGTGAATTACAATGTTGAAACATAGAGAGAGAGAGAGAGAGAGAGAGAGAGAGAGAGAGAGAGAGAGAGAGAGAGAGAGAGAGAGAACAACTGGGGGTTTTAAAAAAAACTAAAAAGCAGATTGTTTAATCTGCTGTAGTCCTTTCACTTCTTATTAGCCAAGCGTGAGAAACACTTTCAAAGCTATTCTGTTTGTGCTTTTCCCCCTCAGCTCTTTCGGGATGTGTTAGATTCATGGTAAAGCAAGTCTAGCAATTTTTCTCTAATTCCAGAGAGTAAACATCAGATTGTTTTGGTAGCAGCTTAGAGGGAGATGGAGAAGAATTGGCTTTTGAGGAAGCGTTATCCCCGGAGTCTCCTCTCTCTGAAAATTGCGTCTACATCGTGAAGCAAGGTTTGGCCTAACACACGCAGACATAGAAAGGATTATTACATACCACACCCATTACCCAAAACATCTTTGTACTACTATGATGTAACATTGTCTGTCAGATAATTAGCGCATTCATTAAGCAAATACTCCTGGAACAGTCTCTGTTTTGTGTTCTTGGGTCTATGAACCTCTCTCTCGCTCTCTCTCGCTCTCTCTCGCTCAGAAGTTATCTCTCAATGTGTGTCTGTAGGTTTGGGCCACTTGTGCTCCTTTATAGGGTCAATACATATCAGACATACTCTTTTCATTTTGAAGGTTCAGAAAAAGGAGATTATATTCCACATCAAGACGAGTAAACTCTGACCGTCAAAAAACTGGTTTGTGTTTATGTTGAACAAAAATATCAACTCAACATGCAACATTTTCAAAGATTTTACTGAGTTACAGTTTATATGAGGAAATCAGTCAACTGAAATAAATTCATTAGGCCCAAATCTATGGATTTCACATGACTGTGAATACAAATCTACATCTGTTGGTCACAGATACCTTAAAAAAATGGGCCTCACAATGGGCCTCAGGAACTCGTCACGGTATTTATGTGCATTCAAATTGCCATGGATAAAATGCAATTGTGTTTGTTGTCCGTAGTTTATGCCTGCCTATACCATAACCCCACCGTCACCATGGGGCACTCTGTTCACAACGTTGACATCAGCAAACCACTCGCCCACAGGACGCCATACACGTGGTCTGCAGTTGTGAGGCCGGTTGGACGTACTGCCAAATTCTCAAAAATTATGTTTGAGGTGGCTTATGTTAGAGACATTTGCATACAATTCCTGCAGTCAGCATGCCAATTGCACACACCCTCAAAACTTGCGACATCTGTGTTATTGTGTTGTGTGACAAAACTGCACATTTAAGAATGGCCTTTCATTGTCCCCCGAACAAGGTGCACCTGTGTACTGATCAAGATGTTTAATCAGCTTCTTGATATGCCAAACCTGTCAGGTGGATGGATTAGCTTGGCAAAGGAGAAATGCTCACTAACAGGGATGCACAACATTTTTGAGAAATAGGTTTTTGTGCGTATGGAACCTTTCTGTGATCTTTCATTTCAGCTCATGAAACATGGGGCCAACACTTTACATGTTGCGTTCATATTTTTGTTCAGTGTAGTTTCTAAATAAAATGTAGGTTTTTCTCTCAATTATTGAAATACAATACTGAGAAGCCCAGGATTATGAATCAATTAATGTAAATGGAGAGGTGCGTTGAATGTGCAAAGTATTGAATGACTCTTATTGTAAAAATGTGTTTGCCATGTACTGCAAGTGCTATGAGTACTATGAGTACTTTCCCTTCCTCTCCGTTCTGAAAAGCTGTAGCCAAGTCCAAGGCCGGACTGAGAAATGAACAATGAGAGAGTTTGGTCTTAATAACAGTCTTGACCATGAGTTTGGTCTCTCAGGAGAGAACGCTCACTTCCACGGTGTTGTGTGTGTGTGTGTGTGTGTGTGTGTGTGTGTTTGGTTTTACTATCCTTGTGGGCACAAGGATAGTAAAACACGTACATTCGGAGAAGTGGGGAAATGTTACCAGACCCACAAAGAAACATGCTATTTTAGGCTTAGGAGTTAGGTTTAGGGTTTAATTTAGGGTTAAGGTTAGGGTTAAGCTAAGCTGAAATATGAAATTGTTTTAAGATGGTCATACTATGGATCATTTAGCTATTTTATTGGGAATTTTAAGACCCCAAAATCGAGGAGATATAAAAAAAAACTCATTAAATATATATATATATATATATATATATATATATATATATAAATATATATACACACACAGTTGAAGTCAGAGGTTTACCTACACTTAGGTTGGAGTCATTAAAACTTGTTTTTTTCAACCACTCCACAAATTTCTTGTTAACAAACTATAGTTTTGGCAAGTCGGTTAGGACATCTACTTTGTGCATGACACAAGTAATTTTTCCAACAATTGTTTACAGACAGATTATTTCACTTATCATTCACCGTATCACAATTCCAGTGGGCCAGAAGTCTTTAAAAACCTTGGAAAATTCCAGAAAATTATGTCATGGCTTTAGAAGCTTCTGATAGGCTAGTTGACATCATTTGAGTCAATTGGAGGTGTACCTGTGGATGAATTTCAAGGCCTACCTTCAAACTCAGTGCCTCTTTGCTTGACATCATGGGAAAATCAAAAGAAATCAGCCAAGACCTTAGAAAATAAATTGTAGACATCCACAAGTATAGTTCATCCTTGGGAGCACTTTCCAAACGTCTGAAGGTACCACGTTCATCTGTACAAACAGTAGTACGCAAGTATAAACACCATGGGACCACGCAGCCGTCATACCGCTCAGGAAAGAGACGCGTTCTGTCTCCTAGAGATGAACGTATTTTGGTGCGAAAAGTGCAAATGGATCCCAGAACAACAGCAAAGGACCTTGTGAAGATGCTGGAGGAAACAGGTACAAAAGTATCTATATCTACAGTAAAACGAGTCCTATATCGATATAACCTGAAAGGCCGCTCAGCAAGGAAGAAGCTACTGCTCTAAAACCACCATAAAAAAGCCAGACTGCAACACCGCTTTTCAGGATGTCTCATGTTCTGACAAACACTGCTCTAGCTCTGCCACCTTTTACCGCAGAACCGGAAGTGTGACACTGGCGGATACAGTAGATTGAGACGCCTTCAATGCAACAAAAAAAACATATCTCTAGCTTAAACTTTTTTATGGTGCGTCAATCGACTCTAGGGGGTTAAAACTCAACTCCGCTTCGATGTAAGAGAACGAAGTTGAGTGTTCCTCAGTTAATTAAGGGTTATGGAAAATAGGATATTGAGTGGGAATCAATTGTTTGGTCCCCACAAGGATAGTAAAACAAACGTGTGTGTGTGTCTGTGTGTATTCAGTGTGCATAGTCTGTGTCCATGTGTGTGTCTGTCGTCCATGAGTGGGTATGTGGTTGTGTGCGTGCATAGGTGTGTGTGTGTGTGTGTGTGTGTGTGTGTGTGTGTGTGTGTGTGTGTGTGTGTGTGTGTGTGTGTGTGTGTGTGTGTGTGTGTGTGTGTGTGGGGGGGTGTAATGAGAAAGTTGTGGGGTGTAACGAGAGTGATTGAGAGTGTGAGTGAGGTTGCTCTGAAGAGGACACTCAAGTGCATATACAGTGTGTTCTGAGGTTACGGTCGTGTATTGTGGTATGATTGAGCCTTTAAGATGACTCACTGTGAGTTTATTAAAACGTTGTTCTTTTCATCTTCGTCTAGATCTGTTTAACTCGGCCTCAGACACTCTTCACATCTGTGTGTTTGTGTGTCACGTACATGTAAGGTTCTGCGTTTATTTTCTTAGTCAGCCTTGTGTTCTGTTTCTTTTTGTTCTTGAACGTAGCCCTGTCTTTCATTTTTGTTCATTGGTTTCACTTGTGTTAGTTACTCACCTGGTCTCAGCAGCTCCTTATTTAGTTCAGTTCATTCTGTTTGTGCCTTTGTGAGGTATTGTTCATTTTGACTCTACTAAGCCTTTTCCTAGCTCGTTTGTGAGAACCAGTTATAGCCTTCAGTCCTAGTTTTGATTCACCTGCCTGTTTGCCTACCTGTGTATGACCATTGCCTGCCTGTGACCACGATTCCTGCCTTCTGCGAAGGTGAAATTAACACCAGCTGCGCCCTGTGCGTGAATCTACACCTTTTTCTCCCTGAGTATTAATTACAGTAAATTATCAATCCATACTTTCCAGAGCTTTGCAATCTACTCTGATGGCTAACATCATGGTGACAGACATAAGTTACACGCATGCACACATACACACAGTACACACACACTGACACGGTTTGGACATAAGGAATAACCTGGATGCTGCCTGCTTGCATCCAGCTAGACTGGTCACTCCTTCCTCCCACCGACACAAAGACAGAGAAGGATCAGAGTGTGCGATTGTGATTGTTGTTGTTGTTGTTGACCTGTCTTAATTCTGCCTGTGTGGCGAAGGAGTCCGTGGAGAGTGGAGGGAAGTGATGATGCACAGGGTTTGTAATGCTGACAAAGCTGTAGTAATCATTTCCTGGCTGATTATTTTTAAAATCTCCTGTTGATTCTCCACGGTGCGAGGAGGAGGCATGAGGTGCGGATCTAGACGTTCATCGGCCAGGGCCAAGAGGGTTCTCATCTAATTGAGATCATTTTTATTTAACTCCAGTCTCTGTTAGTAATGGGATAAAAACAAGGTCAATAGTCCTGCTCTGCAGGGAACCCTCCAGTACGTTGTTATTACTTAGTCAATTATTTTGCTTTTTTTTGTGTAGTTGTAGAGGGTTGACGATGATGATGTTAAATATTGATTGTGTTTGCAATATGTGGGTCCTCATCATTTAACCTCTCTAGCTCGTTTCTGATACCAGGTTTCAGTGCCAAAGTCCCACACAGGTCAGAGTCGAACGGTTTCTCCATACATGGAATAAGGACTTTATAGGAGAATAGAGCTCTTCTGAAGCAAAAGTCCTATTATCCATTTGGTGCTATGGAACAATTGAGAGAGTGGTGGAAATTGAAGTGGAAGCAAGGACTGGTCACTATCGGTGAAATCCCACACTTACACATTATTCAACCCATTTGTTATATATCTTTCCCTGGCACTCTGCAAATGAAAGTATTAGCCCTAAATTACTTTTCTGAAGTGAGGCCACCCATGGGTATAGTAGCCCATGCTTGGTACAATTATGGCTCATTTGCATTTTCCAATTACACTTAAAAGGTACTGTACTTAACCTAATAGTCCACGCGTGTTGAGCAGAATCCACCTCGATTACACGCAGGGCCCTTTTCCTCATCCGTAACCCTCTTAGCACCGGAGCGCAGGCTACTATTGAATTAATCACCAGCGCTGGGAGTGGGAGATCAACCAAAAACCCTGCTGAACTCCACTCAAACACACACAATCTCCACTTGTTCGCACAGAAACTCTCCAACAAAGTAATTGGCTGTAAAACAGATTTGTTCCAATGCAATTATACAGTGGAAGTGTAATGTATTGAGCTGGGTATAGGTGAGCTGGACTAGACATCCACAAAAAGGGGTATATCAAATACAGTCTAAAGTGCCTAGGCCCAGTGGTCTATAAGCTATCCTGCTGTCAAAATCCCTCAACCCTCACCCAAAAAAGAATACATATGGTATGTTTTAGAAAGGTACTAAATATTTAAACCTCAAGTTACAAACATATTTTACATACAGTGCCTTTGGAAAGTATTCAGACCCCTTGACTTTTTCCACATTTTGTTACGTTACAGCCTTATTCTAAAATTGATTAGGTGTTATTGAAAAGTACAATCTTAGGCGAGTACATGGGGAGCTACATCTCTTTAGGTGATCTCCCTATCTGGTGAAAAATCACAGATACAGGTTCCCCTCCAGCCTCTGGTGGTATGGACAACTTGTTACCATGTCTCCAGAGAAACCTAGACTCAAATAACCTTAATAGTGCCAACAGGGGCCGATTTTTAAACTGTTTTTTAACCTTCTAAAAATGTTTGGACTTTGTCAATCAACTACTTACTGACAAAAAAAAACACAATTTACCATGATTTCTATGTTAATATGGAGAAATGAGAAATAATCTCTCTTTTGTATACTAGTGGTATGCAACTAAAATATGAACTCAATAGTAGTGCTTAGCGATTAGTGGTTTTTAAGGTCGTGTTGGTTTCGGTTTGATTAACAAAAAAAATTATCAAGGTTTTGGATTTCGGTTTTGATCATTTTTTAAACATTAGATGCATTATGAAATAATGAAAAAAAATGATTTTGGCTTTTTTTAATGTTATATATATATTTTTTTTACCCTTTATATCCCCAATTTCGTAGTATACAATTGATAGTTACAGTCTTGTCCCATCGCTGCAACTCCCGTACGGACTCGGGAGAGGAGAAGGTCGAGCGCCGTGCATACTCCAAAACACAAGCCGAGCCGCACTGCTTCCTGAGACAGTGCCCGCTTAACTTGGAAGGCAGCCACACCAATGTGTCGGAGGAAACACCGTACAACTGGCAAACTGCGCCGGCCCGCCACAGGACTTGCTAGAGCGCGATTGGACAAGGACATCCCTGCCGGCCAAACTCTCCCCTAACCCGGATGACACTGGGCCAATTGTGCGTCAGGATCTCTAGTGGCACAGCTAGCACTGCGATGCAGTGCTTTGGGCCACGGCACCACTCGGGAGGCGATTAGACCATTTTAATGGAAATTCCAAAGCCATAAATAATGAACATTCAATTGCCAAAACATTGAAAATATTCTATTGTCTCTGTCAGGTTCACATAGATAAATAGGAAATTATTAATTAAGTTTTGTATATCACTCAGTTTTATTCAATGACTTTAAAATGTTTAACTCCTTAAAGTCATCATCTCATCTCTGCTCAGGCATTAGCCGTCAGCCAGCCAGACCATGTAATGTTATCTGCTCGCCATACTGTACTGTCTTTAGTCATCCTATTTAGCTAGCCTGCCTAAGTATGCTGCAGAGCTCTGACAATCATTTTACTAGTTTTTAGATACTTTCACAAACTGTCTCTATCCCTCTCTTTCGTTGTTGTGTTGTGGATATTCCTCTCTCATACGCTGGCGTATGCGGTCTGTGTGTATCTAATTAATGTAGTAGGCGTAAAAGTGTATCCATCTATGTCCAAGCTGGAAAAGAACAGGCGCAATGGATTATGGTCATTGCAGTTAATTACCATGTTTGTGCACTGAACTAAGTTGAATATTTGCTTAATGAAAACTACAACTCCCTTCAGCCCAGGGTCCCATACAGTTCTTGACTTAATTTATCTTGTGAATGATTTGAAATCTCTCTAGAGAAACGACACGTTGGGCTCACACAAAAAAAATAATTGAATTCAAGTAATTGAACCAACGTCGGTCAATTAGTTATTTGATAACCGAAACCTCCCCCCAAATTTTGGTTAATCACTCAGCTGTACTCAATAGTAAACGTTGTGAGAAAAGCATCAAGTTTGGCACAGAGGTAGATGTATGTATCCTAAAAAATATATAAACAGCAAAAAAAGAAACATCCCTTTTTCAGGACCCTGTCTTTCAAAGATCATTCGGAAAAATCAAAATAACTTCACAGATCTTCATTGTAAAGGGTTTAAACACTGTTTCCCATGCTTGTTCAATGAACCATAAACAGTTAATGAACATGCACCTGTGGAACGGTCATTAAGACACTAACAGCTTACAGACTGTAAGCAATTAAGATCACAGTTATGAAAACTTAGGACACTAAAGAGGCTTTTCTATTGACTCTGACACCAAAAGAAAGATGCCCAGGGTCCCTGCTCATCTGCGTGAACGTGCCTTAGGCATGCTGCAAGGAGGCATGAGGACTGCAGATGTGGCCAGGGCAATAAATTGCAAAGTCCGCACTGTGAGAGGCCTAAGACAGTGCTACAGGGAGACTGGATGGACAGCTGACTGTCCTCGCAGTGGCAGACCACGTGTAACAACACCTGCACAGGATCGGTACATCCGAACATCACACCTGCGGAACAGGTACAGGATGGCAACAACAACTGCCCGAGTTACACCGGGAATGCACAATCCCTCCATCAGTGCTCAGACTGTCCGCAATAGGCTGTTAGAGGCTGGACTGAGGGCTCACCAGACATCACCGGCAACAACGCCGCCTATGGGCACAAACCCACAGTCGCTGGACTGGCAAAAAGTGCTCTTCACTGACGAGTCGCGGTTTTGTCTCAGCAGGGGTGATGGTCGGATTTGCATTTATCGTCGAAGGAATGAGCGTTACACCGAGGCCTGTACTCTGGAGCGGGATCGATTTGGAGGTGGAGGGTCTGTCATGGTCTGGGGCGGTGTGTCACAGCATCATCGGACTGAGCTTGTTGTCATTGCAGGCAATCTCAACGTTGTGCGTTACAGGGAAGACATCCTCCTCCTTCATGTGGTACCCTTCCTGCAGGCTCATCCTGACATTACCCTCCAGAATTACAATACCACCAGCCATACTGCTCATTCTGTGCGTTATTTCCTGCAAGACAGGAATGTCAGTGTCCTGCCAGCGAAGAGCCCGGATCTCAATCCCTAGGCTAGGGCCTTCCCCCCAGAAATGTCCGGGAACTTGCAGGTGCCTTGGTGGAAGAGTGGGGTAACATCTCACAGCAAGAACTGGCCAATCAGTCCATGAGGAGGAGATGCACTGCAGTTCTTAATGCAGCTGGTGGCCACACCAGATACGGACTGTTACTTTTGACCTCCCCCCCTTTGTTCAGGGACACATTATTACATTTTTGTTAGTCACATGTCTGTGGAACTTGTTCAGTTTATGTCTCAGTTGTTGAATCTTGTTATGTTCATACAAATATTTACACACGTTAAGTTTGCTGAAAATAAACAGTTGACAGTGAGAGGACGTTTCTTTTTTTGCTAAGTTTAGATATGGAACCACCCGAGATTTAGCCCATGGGTCGGCGTGCCAGTCACTATAACAAAAAAATTGAAATAGATATGTAGATCTTTCAGATACATTTGGAACTGAGTTGATAGCCCATAGCATTCCAAAGTTAGAGCTAAAAATCTGATGGCACCGGTGGGCTTTCGCCATATTAGTGGCCATTTTAGGTCGTACCAGCATGCCAGATTAGATCAATTGCCAATTTCTCTGCCTCTGAGTATCACAGAAACACAACACTTTGAATGAATAACAGAGAAAATGTTCATAACAAGTAGCTATGGATTAAACTTATCAAAATGTTGGTTAAAAACATGAAAACAAAAACATACATTTTAAAACATCAAATTAGACTATAAATGCATGAACATTGTTAAATACACAGAGTGTACAAAACATTAGGAACACTGCTCTTTTCATGACATGGACTGACCACGTGAATCCAGGTAAAAGCTATGATCCCTTATTGGTGAAATCCACCTCAAGCAGTGTAGAAACAGGGGAGGAGTCAGGGGCAAAAGAATATTCAAACCTTCAGACAATTGAGACATGATTTGTGTATGTTTGACATTCAGAGGATGAATGGGCAAGACAAAATATTTAAGTGCCTTTGAACAGGGTATGGTTTTAGATGCCAGGCACACCGGTTTGAGTGGGTCAAGAACTGCAACACTGCTGGGTTTTTCACGCTCAACAGTTTCCCGTGTGTATCAAGAATGGTCCACCACCCAAAGGACATCCAGCCAACTAGACACAACTGTGGGAAAGATTGTCAACATGGACCAGCATTGACACATTGTAGAGTCCATGCCCCGGCGAATTTAGGCTGTTCTGAGGGCAAAATGGGTGCAACTCAATATAATGTTTTGGACACTCAGTGTATATGCTTATTTTGGGGGTTATTTAAACCATGTACTTGTGTTACAAAAGGTTAAAAAAATGAAAAGGGTTACTTTGTAATCATTACCAATATGTGGTAAAAAATTACGCCTGTTGGCGCTTTTAATTAAGCTGCAAATATTTTGGCGTTTATATGGTTAAAGGTCCTATTTATCAAATTACCGTAGGCGGAATTAGGTGTTTTGGTTTGTGGTCAAAATTACCACAAAGGACTTGAATTTTGTAAAAGTCGATATTGATACAGAAACACAAAACAATCATTTACTTTTGTTCAGAATGACCCCATTCAGTAGCTTGAGTGTTGAGATAAGGTCCATAAGATTTCCATTGCTTTGATGTGATTTATCTCCGTGTCAACACATGACATTGTTACTAAGCGATCTCCTGAGTTCTTTATACCTTACATTTATTCAATATGACTTACATTATGTGAATCTTTCAGTGAATGTGTTCAACATGCGTTTTGACATGCAATGGGGAGTGTACTCACGCTAGCAGGGGGGACATTACCAGATTCCAGACGCTCTTTTTGTAGTTCTTTTCTTGTTTTATATCCCTTTTCTGTTGTAATGTTTCATTTATTCCCCACTTCATACAGCATCTGTGAAGAAGATGGCCTCTTTTACTGAACCCTTTTCTCTGTGTCCCCAGTCAATTTGGTTCATTATGTCTGTCCCACTTCTCCATGGGCACGTGCATACGCACACACACACAAAATATGGTGATCATCTTTTTCTTCAAAGTAGAGAGTCAGGGAGACGTGATATGGAAATGATAGAGGTATGAATGATTCATGATACAACCCCGAAACCATGGTGTGTGTGTGGGTGTGTGTGCCCACGCACATCTGTAGGTGTTGATATTAACCATGATTGGTAAAACCCACTTTAAAACCCATTTAAAGTCAAAGTAATGGCTTAAAATATGTTTGTTGATTTAATTTTGCCTTTTGGCGCAGAAACGGATCAATCAAATCTAAAAATGGATATTTCCCATTTTTTAGCTTAATTAAAAACACGAATGTCACCACTCTCGCAAAGTTCACACTCCGAGTCGAACATATTGAAATGAATTGTTCATCAACGCAAGCCACCAAGAAAAACACCAAACAAGTAATTGCAGAGCAGTTTGGAATCAATTTAGACATTGACAGTAGGAGTGACTACATAAGCTTCCAAAATGTACAGAACCAGGTCAATAGTCAATGGATCAGGCACTAAGTAATGTAGCTGGACCTAGTTAATTAGACCAGCCATATGTTGTGTTCTGCAGAGCACAGTATTGTTATGGCCACAGATCAGACGTGGTTCTGTGTTCCAGGTTCCAGAAGTGGCAGAGCCACGGTTCCTCACAGCTTGTTGTTGGAGAGCGCTGAGAGAGAACGAGACGAATCTACACAAACCTGTTTTTTTTTTTTTTTATTCTGACGTGTTTTCACTCAGAGAGACAGAAGTGACTTTCAGCTGTGGGTAATGAGACTGATGCAGCGGGTTAGAAATGTAACATGTTCTCCTTTTCTACAGCACAGCAGAGGGAAACAGGTTCAAAGGGTTGGTGGTGGAATACCTCGAATGATTTACAAGATCACAAAGCAACGCACCTGATATCTGTAGAACTAACACAGTTCTACCTCTGGGGGAGATGAAATAAAACAGTTTACCTGTAGACAACCCAGTATCATATCACACCATCTGTAGATCACCAGCTACATCCCACCACAGAAGAATACATTAGCATAACACACAGTTGTTCAGTTCTTGATTGATCTGAAGTGTTGTGTACACGTACAGGCAACGTTGAGGGCTTACTCTGCACTCTGAAAACAAACAGGTTCAGGTGAACAGTAAGAAAACAAACATGTTGAGTAAAAAAGTTCAAGTGAAAGATTTTGTATCGGTAAGGTGACCGGGGGCCTACGGGAGGACAGGGTGGAGGAGGTTACAGAATACAGCTGTTGAAGGCCTAGAAGGATACAAAATATTCATGTTATGTGTAATATTATTCTGGATCATTATGGACTACTACATGTGAACCACACAGTGCAGATGGGTGGATGTGGGAATATATGGGTAGACTGAGTTTCCAAAGCCAGTGGAGAGGAATGAACAGCCTGTTATATGTTATATAAAATGAAACATTTTTGAAGAAGGCTAAGAACAATATAATTGTTTGCGTGATTCTGAATAATATTAAGTTGTTAAATAAAACTTCCAAGGACAGCATGTTGATAATCTGTGGATATAAATCTCCAACGATTCAATGGGTTGAACAAGCTGTCATTTAAAGTTGAGGCCTATTGATGGATAACTTGAATGACGTCCTACCCCTATCAGCCATTCTATGGGGGACTCGTCTGACATTTAGGCATCTTCTCCGCTGCCTGTGGCGTTTGGTTAATGCTAATTTGCCAATGGCGATCTCTCTGATTGGGCCATTACTTGCTCTTTGACATCCTGTCAAAGGTTCTATTTCCTGTGCCCTCGGAGGGTTAATGAGGTGTGGGAGAAACATTTCATTCCGCCAGCGTTTGCTTCTGCCTGGCCTCATTTACATCGCAGGAGGGAGGCATGAGCAAACGCTCCTAAACAGCAGGGGTGTTCTTTGTAGGAGCAATGGGAATTATGATTTGAGCCAATTACGACGTCCAAAAGGCCATGAGACGGGGATGAATGGGATGGGAGTCGTTATGGGAGGCAGAGCGTTGCGGTGAAGTTGTACAGGGGGAAATGGGAGGAGTGCACGGATGATCATCAGGAGTTGTCATGAGAAAGACAACTTTTTCCTGGTGATGTGAAACAATCAGCAGTGAGGGAAATGGAGGCATGAATAGCTTGTGATCATATCTTATTACACTATTGCTGGGGAGTTCTTCCTCTAATGGAAATGTTGCGCTGTTATATGTATGAGCCAGGCTTTGTATTCATTTATACATGAAAATGGGGTGATTTTCAGGCGGCTGGTAAACATCCAACATTTTCTGAGGAAGATATTGTAAAATATCCCACACAGATCCATTCCAACCAGGACGAAACAAATAGGAAAAACACCTTTTCCTACAGATTACTCTCCTTTTCAGTATTTTGCTCCTCTGCGCCCTGCCTGCCTGTCTGCCTGTGCTGCTCTCTGATCGTAATAGTCTCTAATTATATGTGATTATGCGTAAATCTCTCTGGATAAAAGGACCAAAGGAATAACATCATTACACTAAACCATGTCATTTAGACTTCTGTTTGCTATGCATATCAGGGGGTCTGCTAAAAATACTGCAGGCCCTCTCCCTGTGTTACTCTAGCTCAGTGCTGCCTGCATCCAACACACAGATTGTCACACCAACCCACAACCCAGTATATGATTCCCATCCTCCGATATTATGTTCATATCTATAATAGAATTTGAACATAAGCAGCGATGTGACACACGTACACTGCTCCTCTCTTTGGATAATTGCCATCACTTAAATATTAATGCATTTCGCTTGTCTACAAGTTAGTGGGCCGCACTGGTGCGTTTGCGTGCAGATGGCGGGTGTCTGAAAATAAAGATCAAAGACAGGAGAAATCCCATTTGTTCCACTCCCGACGTAATGCCTCGGCTTTAACATAATCTGCCTGTTTGATTTCTGGGCACAGTAAGAAAAGCTGAATTTGAGATTTGCCTGGCCCAGATGGTGGAAACTGATATCCCGGCCAGTTAAGATTGGGAACAGCAAACCAGATCACAGCAAAGCAGTAGCACACTTCTTTTTGCTTTGCTGATGGTTGGTTTAGTTCAGTCTCATCTGGGTTGCAATGTTGTTTTTTAGAGTCTCTGTGGTTCCATTGTCCAGGAGGAGGGAGTGATATGTTGTGCTACCTATACATGTTGTGTTTCTGTTTTATAAGTTGTGTTTAGAGGTGAGATGAGACGGTTACCACAGTTACCATAATCTGAGATACATACAGTATCTGTGTAGAATGAGAATGATAGAGACATTCCTTCCTCTACATCACAATCGACTGCTATTGGACAGAGAGGACCATCCTCCTCAGTGAAATGTCAAATAAAAATAAAATAGTGAAACACTAAAAAAGTGTTCCTTTTTAGGTAAAACTATACTAAATATATTCATATGTCACCAAATAATTGATTAAAACACACTATTTTGTAATGAAGGTCTATATTAACTTCAACAGCAGTCTCTGGGGTAGCACCATGGTGTAGCCGGAGGACAGCTCGATTCTGTCCTCTTCTGGGTACATTGACTTCAATACGAAACCTAGGAGGCTTGTAGGCCTCCCCCTTCCATAGACCTACATGATTATTATGACCACTTCCAGAGGATGTCCTCCAACCAATCAAAGCTTTTTCAGTATGAACTGACATGTTGTCCATTCAATCATACTGATTAGGATCAGAGAAAGAACCTAGTGCGTTGTATTGGGGTTGTGCCACGGAGCATTATGGGGGGGTTCTATGTGTTGAGAAGCTTGGTGAGTTGGTGACATTATTGGATAGAGATTGAAAAGTGATAGTTGAGCATTTTTAGACAATTATTATTCAATTCAAATTAGTTTATTCAAATTACAGGAGACGGAAGATTATACATTGTTTTCTTGGTTTTATAACTTTATTTTTGTGTCCAGTTGGTGCAATTTATTTCAATTTGCCCTGCTAACTTCAGTAGCAAGTACTGTTAGCAATAGCTAACTAGCTAGCTACCAGCTCGAGTGTGCACCTTTCGCCGCCAATGCTACCGTAAATGTTGTTTACTTTTTGTTGAACCCCTTTCATTCTCTGGGGTACACGGAAAAGGTGCGAATTAAAAGCGAGGGTCGACCTCTGCCTGAGATCAGTTTCGTGAAGAAAGATGAAAAGGTGAGGGCGTTCAATACCAATTGGTATCAAACGTATAGCTGGTTAGCCTTTCATCAAGCCGCCTGTATTGCTGGCCTTGGCTGCTTTTTGGAAAGTCTGAGTCTTTGGCGAAAGAGGGGTACAGTGACCTAAAGAACATCGATCTTTCAGCTAAACGCCAAAACAAAAGCAGGGAGCATATACGATTCAAGCTTCTGGGAAAAAGCCGCATCGTTGATGACGAAGGTCTGCGTATTCAAAACGTGCAACACAACGAGAAAGAAGAAACAGACGTTCACAAGCCGCGTATCAACCCCACTGCGTTTTGGGGCATTCAATAATTAGCTTTTAGAGGACACAACGAGAGGGAATGTTCCGCTAACTAACAAGTGCGACCACAAGGAGCTTGCAGCGGTAATTGCACGTTACAATGTTTTACTTGCTGAACATATGGAACTTTCTACTGTCTTTTCTGGGATCATTCAGAATGAGTTAATAGCTTCCATCGCATCATCCATTAAAAGTTAGATTAAAGACAGAGGTTGACGCAGCACATTTTCTTCGCGCGCTCACGTAGGCTTTCCACTTTCCTCCGGTATTTATTTAGCAAAGATGACACAAGATAACACATAATCACTCCAGACAGACAAAAGCAAAAAACACATTTAATAAATGTTGAAGCAGCCGAGGCTACACCTAAACATTTGAGATTTAACTTGCTGTATGGGATGAAAACGAGACAATTTTTCAGTCTGATCAACTGTAGGCTACTAATAAGAACAGATGCATACAGCCTATGTGTGCTGTGCAGGGTAACTACTTGGTAACGTTATGTATTTAAAGTCCATTGGCGTGTCAGGAGAAAATGTGAATGTGATCAAATTTGGTTTATATTCAAAATTGGGCTGGTTTGGCTGCCTATACGTTTTCAATCCAAAATGATTAACTGGAATTAATCAATCAACATAATAGTGATGACAGATGTGCATTTTTATAAGGCCTACAGTTGCATAGACCTGCACGATGCAAACATGCATAAAGCAAGCTCAGCCCTGTTAGTTCTATTGTCTATCAGCTGTTGTCCCTGTGTCTGGGTAGAGGAAATCCCCCCCCGATCTAGTCTAATTATAATTCATAAGTACAAGGTTGCTGCAGTTTGACAGGGTTTTCACCCCCTCCCCAGGGCAACAAGTTTTTTTCTCCAGTTTTTTAAAACCATGTGACCTTATAAGGTCCAGAGTTTTCCTAATTAAGTTAACAGATAAGGAAAAACTCAGGGTCCCAGGGGGTAAAAATTGCCCCCCTGGTTGCCACCAGTCTGCTTGCCGTTGTCAGTTATCGTCAGGTATGTGGATGATCAGGGCTTTATTCAGGAACGTTTCTTGGGCTACTTTGATGTGTCAAGTGGGCGAGATGCTCAGTCTTTGTTTAACTTCATGGACAAACTTGTTGTTCAAACCTACGATGGCACAGCTATAATGGAATGTATCTGCTATTTGTATTGCCAGCTAAGTCCCCTCCTGTTCCCTGATTTAAGAAGTGATGACCACTCCATTCCACTACCATTGTCAACTCTCCTGACATGAACTGAAGCCACGTCTCTTGTGCCCGCTCATCCACTGTTACATTTCATGTTTCCTCTCCAAGCACTGTGAGTACCCCTATCCATTTTATCTCATTACTGTATGGAGTCAATCACACAAACACAATCACAATATTACACATCAATGACTTTACTCCTTGCTTGGACTAACTCATTCTTAGGTCTTTTATCTAGCTGTGTAGTGTTTTGTGCTATTGTTTTTTGTCTTCCCAGTCAAATCCTGTCCTGCACGGAAGTCAAGCCTCTGAACACCTCAACTCATGCCTCATGCCCTCATTCAATCACTGCTGTGATCCCGTCCCAAAATTGTGTAAGTAGCCCTCTCATTCCCATTCCCCATAATATTGTACGATCAACGTCTTTATTAAATGCGTTTGGGTAAAATAATTACTATTTGACGATTTTTGAAACACACTGACGTCTCTGTGCGTTCCGCGCCTATACCGTGGGTTTCCCATCCTCCTCAGTTTTAAGTCACCAGCCTCCACTGTTAGAGACCCATCTCTCTGACTTGGGATAGAGGCTTCTGGGGGATATACTTAGAAGTAAACAAAGGGAAATAAGAGAACATTTGCTGCCCATAATTGGCATTTGTGTTTTGCACATTAATAAAAAAGCCACGGAAATTAATGTTATTCATTATTTCCTTTTTGAGCTGCCGACGTATCGAAGGAGGAAATTGGAAGGCTAAAGTGTGAAATGAAGAGATGCGGGTTGTCTTGCAGGATGCAAATGAAATGTCAACACGCAGCTAAGGTAGTTAATGAGATTTCGCCCCTTTCTAATTTCCACATTGTTGGAGGAAAGTCTGAAAAACACCAACAAACGAAATCATTCAAATTAAATATGTTTCAGATACTGTTGTATTATTTGTCTTTCTCCTTTCACTGTTCCCTGACTAAGAGAAGTTAATGTAGGCTACTGTCATCCATTCATGTGTACAGTGTCTTCAGACAGTATTCACACCCCTTGACTTTTTCCACATTTTGTTGTGTTTAAGCCTGAATTTAAAATGGATTAAATTGCGATTTTTGTGTCACTGGCCTACACACAATACCCCATAATGTCAATGTCGAATTATGTTTTTAGAAATGTTTACAAATTAATTCTAAATGAAAAGCTGAAATGTCTTGAGTCAATATGTATTCAACCCCTTTGTTATGGCAAGCCTAAATATGTTCATGAGTAAAAATGTGCTTAACAAGTCACTTAAGTTGCAGGGACTCACTCTGTGGGCAATAAATGTTTAACATGATTTTTGAATGACTACCTCATCTCTGTACCCCACACATACAATTATCTGTAAGGTCCCTCAGTCGAGCAAGACATTTAAAACACAGATTCAACCCCAAAGTCCAGGGAGGTTTTCCAGTCCCTTGTAAAGAAGGGCACCTAATGGTGTGTATGTATGTGTATATATATATTTTTTAAAGCAGATTCTGAATATCCCTTTGAGCATGGTGAAGTTATTAATTACACTTTGGATGGTGTATCAATACACCCACTCACTACAAACATACAGGTGTCCTTCCTAACTCAGTTGCCGGAGGGGAAGGAAACCTCTCAGGGATGTCACCATGAGGCCAATGGTGACTTTAAAACAGTTACAGAGTTGAATGGCTATGATAGGGGAAAACCTGAGGATGGATCAACAGCATAGTAGTTACTCCACAATACTAAATAAATGACATGGGTTCAGCTTGTCCGAAACACCCTAACACAGGCGGGAGGCATAAAATGAACAGACCAGAGGCAGTGGTCGTGATTCCTTTTCTTGTGATTGTTAACTAAATGGGTCTTCTTTCGCCTGACAAAATAACTCCAGGACAGGGTAACGCTGAAACACCTGCGTAACAAAACAAATAAACATAAACTAAGCCGTTGACCAAAAGGCCGTGACCAAAAAGGGAAAGCAAAACAACAAACGGCTTCTCCTGTCTTTAGACTATCGTCTCCACATAATAGTTCCAGGAGGAACGCTTCTCTCTACCTATAGCCTGCCTTGGTTAACAGAGAGCCAAGGTGCTCCAGTAAAATAAGCTTTCTCTGAGGTAGGAAAATCTGACATCCTCACAGGTCCCCATCTCTACTCCCAATTCTCCCCCAGCTCCTCTCCTGGCACACCTGCATATAGGAAGAAGAAGACAGCAATTAGTGGGGCCAGGTGTGTACTAATTGGCTTTACACTGAGTACCTATCCCCCTGAGGAGGGTGATGTTGTGTCGTCTTACTCTGGCTGGTCATTGAACTCTCACAAAACATATCCAAAAGAGTAAAAATGCAAAAAATATGGCAATGATTTTTTTTTTGTTATGAACACAAAGTGTAATGTTTGGGGCAAATCCAACACAACACATCACTGCGTACCCCTCTTCATATTTTCGAGCATGGTGGTGGCTGCATCATGTTATGGATATGCTTGTCATTGGTAAGGACTAGGGAGTTTTTTTTAGGATAAAAATAAACTGAATAGAGCCAAGCACAGGCAAACCTGCTTCAGTCTGCTTTCCAACAGACACAGTGAGACAAAATCACCTTTCAGCAGGACAATAACCTAAAACACAAGGCCAAATATACACGAGTGGCCTAACCAAGACGACATTGAATGTTCCTCAGTGGTCTAGTTACAGTTTCAATTTTAATTTGACTGGAAAGTATATGGCAAGAATTGAAAATGGCTGTCTGGCAATTATCAACAACCAACTTGACAGATCTTGAATAATCTTTAAAATAATGTGCAAATATCGTACAATCCAGGTGTGCAAAGCTCCTGAAGATTTACCCAGAAAGACTCACAGCTGTAATCGCTGCTATAGGTGATTCTAACTTGTATTAACTCAGGCCTGTGAATACTTATGTAAATGTGATATTTTGCAAACATTTAAAATATGTTTTCACTTTGTCATCATTTGGTATTGTGTGTAGATGGGTGAAATGAAAATCTATTTAATCCATTTTGAATTCAGACTGGAATAAGTGAAGGGTTAGGAATACTTTCTGAAGGCACTGTAAATCACTGGTTGAGAAAAGTCATGAATTTGCATGAGGGATAAATCTACGTCCTGTTTTGAAGAGGTTTTATTGGCAGCTTGCATTCAAGTGGTGGTAAAAATGCACCTGTGACCCATGACAAGTAGAAGTGTTACGTTCATGAAATTACCCATAAGGCATTAACATATGGAAAATAGAATATAAAATGTCACATCCATTTGAGTCAGGAGCCCTTACCCTGATAATAGACACGTCTAAAAGTCACAGACCGTTGAGAGAGGCACTGTTCTGAAGGTATCGTCAGTCCTTACTCACACAGTCCTGAAGTGGTGTCCTATACCAACCTGGTCACAGAGCATTTTGTATTATTCTGTAAGTAAATCAGAGACAATCCATTTAGTATGGTATGTTACATTTCATGTGGTATGTATTCATTTGTGGATGTCCAAGAGCCATTTTGTATGATACAGTATGTTACGAATTACAATAAGTATTCTACGTTACGAATTTGCAAAACATACAATGTTATGAATTTGCAAAACATATTATATGCTACGAATTCTAGCTAGGTGGCTAGGTGGCTAACATTAGCTTGCTGGCTGATGTTAGCTAGGCTAGGGGTTAGGGTTAGAGTTAAGGGAAGGGTTAGCTAAAAGGGTTTAAGGTTAGGTTTAGGGGAAGGGTTGGCTAACATGCTAAGTAGTTGCAAAGTAGCTAAAAGTCGTAGAAAAGTTGCTAATTAACTAAAATACTAAAGTTGCCCGTGATGATATTCGAACTCTCAACCTTTGGGTTGCTAGACGTTGACGTAACAGTGAGGGGGGGGGAAATATTTGATCCCCTGCTGATTTTGTACGTTTGCCCACTGACAAAGAAATGATCAGTCTATAATTTTAATGGTAGGTTTATTTGAACAGTGAAAGACAGAATAACAACAAAAAAAATCAGAAAAATGCATGTGAAAAATGTTATAAATGGATTTGCATTTTAATGAGGGAAATAAGTATTTGACCCCTCTGCAAAACATGACTTAGTACTTGTGGCAAAACCCTTGTTGGCAATCACAGAGGTCAGACGTTTCTTGTAGTTAGCCACCAGGTTTGCACACATCTCAGGAGGGATTTTGTCCCACTCCTCTTTGCAGATCTTCTCCAAGTCATTAAGGTTTCGAGGCTGACGTTTGGCAACTCGAACCTTCAGCTCCCTCCACAGATTTTCTATGGGATTAAGGTCTGGAGACTGGCTAGGCCACTCCAGGACCTTAATGTGCTTCTTCTTGAGCCACTCCTTTGTTGCCTTGGCCGTGTGTTTTGGGTCATTGTCATGCTGGAATACCCATCCACGACCCATTTTCAATGCCCTGGCTGAGGGAAGGAGGTTCTCACCCAAGATCTGACGGTACATGGCCCCGTCCATCGTCCCTTTGATGCAGTGAAGTTGTCCTGTCCCCTTAGCAGAAAAACACCCCCAAAGCATAATGTTTCCACCTCCATGTTTGACGGTGGGGATGGTGTTCTTGGGGTCATAGGCAGCATTCCTCCTCCTCCAAACACGGCGAGTTGAGTTGATGCCAAAGAGCTCCATTTTGGTCTCATCTGACCACAACACTTTCACCCAGTTGTCCTCTGCCAATGAACATCTGAATGATTCAATCTTCAGACGGGCATGTATATGTGCTTTCTTGAGCAGGGGGACCTTGCGGGCGCTGCAGGATTTCAGTCCTTCACGGCGTAGTGTGTTACCAATTGTTTTCTAGATGACTATGGTCCCAGCTGCCTTGAGATCATTGACAAGATCCTCCTTTGTAGTTCTGGGATGATTCCTCACCGTTCTCATGGTCATTGCAACTCCACGAGGTGAGATCTTGCATGGAGCCCCAGGCCGAGGGAGATTGACAGTTCTTTTGTGTTTCTTCCATTTGCGAATAATCGCACCAATTGTTGTCACCTTCTCACCAAGCTGTTTGGCGATGGTCTTGTAGCCCATTCCAGCCTTATGTAGGTCTACAATCTTGTCGCTGACATCCTTGGAGAGCTCTTTGGTCTTGGCCATGGTGGAGAGTTTGGAATCTGATTGATTGATTGATTGATTGCTTCTGTGGACAGGTGTCTTTTATACAGGTAACACGCTGAGATTAGGAGCACTCCCTTTAAGAGTGTGGTCCTAATCTCAGCTCGTTATCTGTATAAAAGACACCTGGGAGCCATAAATCTTTCTGATTTTGAGATGGGGTCAAATACTTATTTCCCTCATTAAAATGCAAATCAATGTATAACATTTTTCACATGTGTTTTTCTGGATTTTTTTGTTGTTATTCTGTCTCTCACGGTTCAAATAAACCTACCATTAACATTATAGACTGATCATTTCTTTGTCAGTGGGCAAACGTACAAAATCTTCAGGGGATCAAATACCTTTTTCCCTCACTGTATATGCCTACCCATCCACCTTGACCAACCACCCTACTTTAATTTTTACCTTAAAAAACTTCTTAGGGAGCGGCAGCAGTGGTGGGAGTTTGAGAGTCTGTCGTGCCCAAAGTAAAATGCCTGGCACTCAGGCCCAGAGACTAGGATATGCACATAATTATTACTATTGGATAGAAAACAGTTTCTAAAACTGTTAATCTGTTAAAATAATGTCTGCGAGTTTAACAGAACTGATATGGCAGGCGAAAACCCGAGGAATTTCTGTCTGGAAAAATGTTTTTTTTGTGACATGCCTTTTCCAATGGTTTTCTATGAGATCTGCTGTAATCCAGGACCCAGGTTGCAGTACCTATGGCTTCCACTAGATGTCAACAATCTTTAGATAAGGTTTGACGAGTTTACCTTGAAAAACAACAGTATAGAAGAAGATTATGTAAGTGGATTGAGGAAGTGCCTTTTGTGTTTTGTGTGGGAGACCGTGAGTGCGTGCCTCGGGATTTGAATTTTCTATCGCTCAGGATATTATCTGTGTGAAATATAGTTATAGTTAATATACATAAAAGTGTACCTAAGGATACATTATAAACGATGTTTGATTTGTTTGGACAAAGTTGATAGGTATATTTTGAACGCTTTCTCTTCCCTGTACAATGGGCGAGTAGACGGCGATTTTCTGAACAGAACGCGCCAACCAAACTGAGATTTATGGATATAAACAAGGACTTTTTCTAACAAAAGGAACATTTGATGTCTTGCTTGGACACTTCGGATTGCCCTCAGCAGAAGATCATCAAAGGTAAGCGATTTATTTTAGCTCTTTTTATGCGTTTTGTGACACCAGTGCTGGTTATGAAATTATGCTAATGCAGAAAATATGCGGGGCGCTGTCCTCAGACAATAAAATGTTCTGCTTTCGCCGTAAAGCCTTTTTGAAGTCTGACAACGCTGTGAGATTGCCAAGAGTCTAAGCTTTTGAACAGTGTGCAACACTTGTATTTTGATTAATGTTTTATAATTCTACTTTTGGATTTTGAATTTGGTGCCTTACATTACAACCATACCAAACGTAACATATCATATTAATTTGAGTGTCCTGGATTTACATTTACTATTTTACGCCTAGGCTTTGTGATCAGGCTGCATATACAGTCCTATACAGTGGTGTCCTATAGAGCTCCACAGCAAGGCTAACCCATGAGCCAGGTGTTCACCATACAGGCAAGCTTAATGATGTGAGCATTGATTTGTCCCTTATTATTAATGAATAAAATTGAAAGCGCCATAGCCGTGCCATATATCATTCACACAGAGGGGAAGCTCCCAGAAGCGGTCGAGAAACAAATGGATAGAACCAAACACACACACACACACACACAAACAGGTGCACACTTCTTCCAACATACACACAGACACCTACATACACACCATATTTTAATTATCCTTATTGATTGGCTGGTGTTTACACTCTTGTTCATTCCAACGCGACAAAGTATTTATGTCTCTCTAAAATAGATTAATTAATTCAGCCTTTTATCTCGTGGGCTGCGAGTGGGCTCGTAGTGATGTCATGCAAAGCTTGCATAAATCATTTTAATTAGCCCCTGCCAAACGACAAGCGATTCGCTCTGCAGCCATTAGGCTATGGACGTACCAACACACCCTTCAGATCTCTCACGTTTCACCAAGTACAAAACTTCAAACTCTCATTTGAGTCAGAGGATCAGATTTTCAAAATGTACACATTTTCTGAACTATGTAAAAGGCATTGTCATGAGAGGTTTATTGCAGGTGAATTCCAACGTAGGTTTCACATGGCCGGCTGTCTAGCCGTAGTGTCTGTCTGACATTCCTCATCTATTACACTATACTGGTTTGGCTTCCCTAAATCAGTACAAAACCCTTTCTTTCGAGGAACAGTTGACTATTTTTCTTGAGCTAAAGTAGACAAAGTAATAAAAGTCGATGCCTACGGAAAAGTTGTAGAGCGGATAGGATGAGTGGAAAGAGATAGAGGAGAGAGTTTTTCTCAGGTTGACCCTCGGGACTGTTTTGCGCACCTGTTTTGGTTGTGCAATCTGTTTGTCTGTTTAATGTACAGATGTAGGATCTTAATTTGAGACAGTTTGCAACAGCAGGAATATAATCCTGCAGAAACAGGAATGTGGATTTTTTTGTGAATTATATTTAAGGGACATTTTTGTAGGGGTTAATACATTTTTCGTTAAGGGATGGATCAACATTTATAGAATGGTTACCTAGAGGAAAATGGGGGAGGGTCATGCTTTTAAAATTTCAGTCAAGAGGATGGTTTAGTATTTTTGAAATCTAGTCAAGGAGAGGGTCATGCAATTTGTAATTGATGAAATGTCAATATTTCTCAGTGTTTTAGAATTAGTTGCTTATTAGGCTATATATCGATGTGTGCCCGATGCTGCCCCTCATCTCTGATTCTTCGCTGAACGTGCAATATCAAGTGTGCCTGTAAGCTATTTTGTGTGGTCTCAATCAAATGATTCATAGCCTCTGAGAAACACAAAGCAATGTCTGTGCTGTGTAGGCCTACGGTGGCAGTTCAGGAGGAGAGTCAAAGGTTTCTTCCATTTTTGTGAAAATTCACAATCTTGTGCGTGGACTAGCTTATAGCTTATATTCTGTTCAGTTTAAGAAGGAGAGCGCGAAGATGAGAAGGAGGACCGGATGTCAACTTTGATAGTTTGCTACTACTCTAATAGATTTTATTAAAATGAATATGTTTCTTGACCATTATGTATGTATCAGAGTTATTGACCTCACAATAAGCCAGGTTTGAGTAATTTACGTTATGGTGCTGAAACTTGAAGCAGCAGACGAGGCACAATCAATCAGAAATGGACAGCTCATTGTGCTGAAAGCAGTCAAATTTGAGACGGCATAATTCATTTGAACTGTCTTCATTTTAATTGTAATTATGGCTTTGTGGTTCAGCTTATTTCTTCCTATTTAAGAAATAAGAGGTAAGCATACCTGTTTGACAGACTAAATTAGGCTATAGTGCTATATCCATAGATTTGTCAGTCAATTCCTCCACCCACCATGAACTCTTTCAATAGCCTACCTCCGTGTCAGTCAAGGACTGTTAAGTTAAAACCAAAACTCAAATTGAGGGGGTATGCCATAGGCATACCTTTTTATTTTTTTAAATTGCAAAAAGCATAGGCCTACCCTTTGTTAGCTTAAGATTTTGAAGAAAATAAAACAAATTTGATTATATAAAGTGATCTATAACAGCGCTTTGATCCTCGATGCTCTATGCTAGAAACGGGAAAGACGTGACTCCGATGCATATTTCTTTGACATTCAGAGACTGACTGCTTGGGAAGTAATCTAGTTCTGTCATTATCAATTGATCAAGCTATTTACTTTTTGTACAATAGAGGTTTAAACCCAGACAGCTTTTAGGGAAACACTTATGACCTTCTCTCGTTGGGTAAGCCACGGAAGAAGAGTAGCCAGCTGTTAAAGATGACATTTTTCTGCGATGGTGGGCCTATTCAGCCTGGGGTTGAAAGGTAGGCCTAACTTTTAAAAGTACCATGCAGCGATTCCTAATGTGGTCTCCGATTTAAATTATTTGCGAACAGGGACAGTTTTGTTATGAACAAGACAAAGTGATTTGGCATTGGAAAAATATGAATTAGATGTACAGTTGAAGTTGGAGGTTTACATACACTTAGGTTGGAGTCATTACAACTCGTTTTTCAACCACTCCACAAATTTCTTGTTAACAAACTATAGTTTTGGCAACTCGGTTAGGACATCTACTTTGTGCATGACACAAGTAATTTTTCCAACAATTGTTTACAGACAGATTATTTCACTTATAATTCACTGTATCACGATTCCAGTGGGTCAGAAGTTTACATACACTAAGTTGACTGTGCCTTTAAACAGCTTGGAAAATTCCAGAAAATGATGTCATGGCTATAGAAGCTTCTGATAGGCCAATTGTCGTCATTTGAGTCAATTGGAGGTGTACCTGTGGATGTATTTCAAGGCCTACCTTCAAACTCAGTGGCTCTTTGCTTGACATAATGGGAATATCAAAAGAAATCAGCCAACACCTCAGAAAAAAATTGTAGACCTCCACAAGTCTGGTTCATCCTTGCGAGCATTTTCCAAACGCCTGAAGGTACCACGTTCATCTCTTCATCTGACCTATGACAGGGAATTTTTACTAGGAATAAATGTCAGGAATTGTGAAAAACTGATTTTAAATGTATTTGTCTAAGGCGTATGTAAACTTCCGACTTCAACTGTACATCTAATTTATTTATTGTCCAATCATGGGGAACTACATTTTAAGAATAAATTATACATCTTATTTATTTATGGTCCTATATTGATGGAACGGTCCACAACCCTAAACCCTAGACATCCACCTGAACAACCCAGATACTAAGGAGAAGTCCCTATCTGTTTTATGGGCCTGCTGTAAGCAGTCTGTATGAATCCAAAATGCTGTCAGAGACCTTCTAGAGCAGCACGGCCCCCTCAAGATTCTGAGCCTGCCTGGCAGGGCTGGTCCTGCAAAGCCAAACCCCCCTGATGGGAGAGCATAATATACAAGGAAATCCTCAAAGCTGCTAATGAGAACCTTGACGACCTTGTACCTAGCCGGTGGGGATTCCGGTGGGGTGCCCCCACCCAGGCAGTGGCAGTGCTGGCAACACTAGCTGCAGCAACCCATGGGGAGGGGGGTCACACTCGGACATTCAGAGAGGGGGCATATTATTGTGGCCATGGTGGCACAAAATCAAAGGTCTGACTGCACGGAGATACTTGGGAATATGGTCACAACGGGGGACCGTGTGTGGGTGTTTCAGGGGAAGGGGTATATCTGACCTCCATCACCTAGGATGTGACAATGGTTAATCAAATCACCCCATTTCTGCCCATTTTTTGCTCAGTTTTACAGGCCTTCTCATACAGCTGCAACTGTATATGCATTCGTAAATCAAGACCTTTCTTGAGTTGGGCTCTGGGATGGTGCAACTGTTGAGACTATGGTTGTTGTGGGGGAAAGGGGCTGAGTGTGTTGTGAGGGAGTAAAAGATGTTAGAGACAATATAAACTCAGCAAAAACTCGGGCAGTTGTTGTTGCCATCCTGTACCTGTTCCGCAGGTGTGATGTTCGGATGTACCGATCCTGTGCAGGTGTTGTTACACGTGGTCTGCCACTACGAGGACGATCAGCTGTCCATCCAGTCTCCCTGTAGCTCTGTCTTAGGCCTCTCACAGTGCGGACTTTGCAATTTATTGCCCTGGCCACATCTGCAGTCCTCATGCCTCCTTGCAGCATGCCTAAGGCACGTTCACGTAGATGAGCAGGGACCCTGGGCATCTTTTCTTTTGGTGTTTTTCAGAGTCGGTAGAAAGGCCTCTTTAGTGTCCTAAATTTTCATAACTGTGATCTTAATTGCCTACAGTCTGTAAGCTGTTAGTGTCTTAACGACCGTTCCACAGGTGCATGTTCATTAATTGTTTATGGTTCAGTGAACAAGGATAGGTAACAGTATTTTAAACCCTTTACAATGAAGATCTGTGAAGTTATTTTGATTTTTACGAATTATCTTTGAAAGACAGGGTCCTGAAAAAGGGAGTTTAGGATAAATCACAATAATTGTTTGCTAAAATAATAGTAGTTGCTTGCCATAATGTAATTTTGGTAATGACGAGACTGGTGAGAGGTAAAAATCCTTTGCATAAACTGCCTACATTACTACAAATATTAATGACTAATTACAAATAATACCACAAATATTGTGGTTAAACTCAAATATACTAATTGATAAAAAAAAAAAAAACATTTTTCGATAAAATGTTTAGAAAAGGTATAATCATTGTAAATTATATCATAAATAGGATTGGTGTATTTTTTTTATTTAAACTTTATTTAACCAGGAAAAACCCATTGAGACCCAGAGTTTCTTTTTCAAGGGAGACCTGGCCAAGAAGGCAGCAACAATCAATATATTACATAATATAAAATAAACAGGATTTTTTAAATATATATATTTTTTAATGGCTATATATAATACAAATCAAGGTGGGGGCGATGGAAATGCGTTTGGAGGTTGATCTGCTTCTGTTCTGTTGGTGGCACTGTGTGCTCTTTTCAAATCAAATCAAATTTTATTTGTCACATACACATGGTTAGCAGATGTTAATGCGAGTGTAGCGAAATGCTTGTGCTTCTAGTTCCGACCATGCAGTAGTATCTAACAAGTGTAAGAAGTAATACATAAAAAAACAAAATACTGCATGGTTTCCTGAGAACGTGAAGCGAGGCTGCCATCTCTGTCGGCGCCGGAAGTAAAAGGATGGGTCCCGGTCTCTCCGGGGCCATGGCATCCGGGTGGTCGGGGGTGGACTGCCGGGCATTGGGATGACAACCCAACTCAGGATGAGGAGTGGTTTTAGTGGGTGGAATAGTTGGGACCAGTTGGAGGTTTACTTAGTAGCAATGCAAATATCATGGTACAGCTATATATTCACTCAGTCATCATGTTACTTTTTAATGGTACGTTTACAAACATATATTATGATAAATAGAATTGAAACTTCAGTCTTATTATGGTAGTTGGTTAAATAAGTACAGCCAGTTATAATTGGAATGGCTTAGCAGATAATAAGAAAAGACGATCAGTATTTACCTGGCTAAAAGAGTTATATAAGTTATTTTGGTTACAGGAAGCTCATTTAACAATTTTTGATTACGTTTTGTGGAAAAAGGACTGGGGGGGGCGGATATATTTCACCCATGGGCAAAGAAATTCAAAAGGGGGTGATGATATTTTTATCCAAATGTGCAAATTGTCCAAACAGATTCTCAAAGTAGATGGATGATTTGAAATATGTTATTGAAACATAAATAGATATAGCTTATTAACCTATATGGTTCAAATAATGATGATCCAAGCTTCTTTGAAAATATGTATGAGAATTTATCAACTCTACAAGCAACATTAGACTCTATTATTATGGTGGGAGATTTTAATACGGTTTTAAATACCTCTATGGACCGTAAAGGAAATAACACTACAAACTATCACCCTCAGGTACTTAAGGAAATCATGAATGTCATGGATATATTGGAATTAGTGGATATATGGAGGCTTAAATACCCTGACTTAGTGAGATATACATGGCAGAGGCTTTAATCAAGCTAGTCGTCTTGATTACTTTATTATGTCATTCTCTCTGGCACCAAAAGTTTAAAAAGTGTTTATATGGGACAGAATGCGGTTGGACCATCACATAATTGGCATATATCTTACTCTTACAGAATTTCCACAAGGGGCGAGGATATTGGAAATTTAATCAAAGCCTATTGGATGATAACTTGTTTTTAACTAGAACAGAAGAATTTATAACTGACTTTTTCCGACGTAACATATGTACAGCAGATCCCCTTATTGAGGCCATGTAATTCAGTACTCATCTATAAAACAAAAGCAATTTAGGTCAAAAGAGTCCATATTAACAAAGGAAATTGAAGGACTAACAGTACAGATACTAGATAGCAATAAAAGCTGTATCATAGAGACGGATAATAAGTTAGAGGAAAAACAAAAATAATTGGAGCAACTTATTCAAGAAACATTCTGTGTAATATATTATAAAAATAAAGCGAACTGAATGGAATATGGGGAAAAATGCACCAAATAATTTTTCAATTTTCAACATAGAAATGCTACCAAGAAAAATGTATTGAAACGGTTTACAAAGTCGCTCATGATTCACCCAAAAAATTTGGAAAGAGGAAGTAAAGTTCTTTAAGAATATGTTTTCGTTTCAGTCTCCTCCATCTCCAGTAACCGAAGCTAATTGTATGGATTTAATTTCCTATTTCCTAATGTAAAATTAACATCTGTACAGAAAGACTCATTTAAAGGCCAAATTACAGAGGAGGAACATCTTGATGCAATTTAAGCCTTTAAGTCCGGGAAAACTCCAGGGCTGGATCGCATACCAGTGGAAGTAAACATTTCTTTTTTATAAACTCAGAGGACGATTATTAGCACGTTTTAACCACTCGTATATAAACGGTAGATTATCGGACACACAACAAAAAGGTCTGATTTCATTATTACTGAAACAGGATCCAAGTGGTGTATATATAAAGATCCAGTCTGTAAAAAAAATTGTAGGCCTCTTACACATCAGTGTTGTGATGACGTCTTTCAGTCACCCATGTGGGTATAACCAATGAGAAGATGGCACAAGGGTACCTGCTTCTATAAACCAATGAGGAGATGGGAGAGGCAGGACTTGCAGTGCGATCTGCGTCAGAAATAGACCTGACTTCTATTTTAGCCCTTGGCAACGCAGACACTCGTTGGCGTGCCTGAGCAGTGTGGATGCAATAATTGAATAGCATAGATTTCTAAATGTATTTTGTAATGCTCGCGCACGCTAGTGGTGTAGTCAGGGTATTAGTCAAATCACAGTTCACCTATTTGCTTATGGTTTTGCCTATACCTAGTGAGCTGCTTTTTAAATTATATGAACAAAAAATATAACATTTTATTTGGAATGGCAAAGCAGACAATATTAAATGTCATATTTATATAACAAATATGATTTTCGGATGGCAGAAATGATTAAATGTTAAAGCATTAGACCTCTCACTAAAGGCATCAGTCATACAAAAGTTATACTTAAATCCAAACTGGTTCTCTAGTGAATTAGTAAGAATGTCTCACCCCATGTTCAATAATGGCCTTTTTCCCTTTATTCAGATTACAACTGCTCACTTTTGGTTATTTTAAAACGAAATAATCTCCAAAATATCGTCATTTTTTAACAAGCCTTAGAAAGTTGGTGGTAATTTCAGTTTAATCCACCTGAAAAGAAAATAACAAATAATACCACAAATATTGTGGTTAAACTCAAATATACTAATTGATTAAAAAAAAAAACATATTTTTCGATAAAATGTTTAGAAAAGGTATAATCATTGTAAATTATATCATAAATAGGATTGGTGTATTTTTTTATTTAAACTTTATTTAACCAGGAAAAACCCATTGAGACCCAGAGTTTCTTTTTCAAGGGAGACCTGGCCAAGAAGGCAGCAACAATCAATATATTACATAATTAAAAAATACAACAATATAATACAACATGATCCAGCCTAAAGAAAAGTACTCCAGAGTAACAGAGTCTTCCATCAATATTTTTAATACATTCAGTACATTCAGTGACATATCTAGATGAAGCATGGATTGTAGGCTATTCCATGCCTCTGGTGCACAAGAAGAGAAGGCAGTCTTGCCTAATAAATCAAATCAGATCAAATCAAATTTTATTTGTCACATACACATGGTTAGCAGATGTTAATGCGAGTGTAGCGAAAAGCTTGTGCTTCTAGTTCCGACCATGCAGTAGTATCTAACAAGTAATCTAACAAATTCACAACAACTACCTTATACACACAAGAGTAAAGGAATGAATACGAGTATGTACATATAAATATATGGATGAGCGATGGCTGACCGGCATAGGCAAGATGCAGTAGATGGTATGGAGTACAGTATATACACATATATATACAGTGGGGAAAAAAAGTATTTAGTCAGCCACCAATTGTGCAAGTTCTCTCACTTAAAAAGATGAGAGAGGCCTGTAATTTTCACCATAGGTACACTTCAACTATGACAGACAAAATGAGGAAAAAAAATCCAGAAAATCACATTGTAGGATTTTTTATGAATTTATTTGCAAATTATGGCTGGAAAATAAGTATTTGGTCACATACAAACAAGCAAGATTTCTGGCTCTCACAGACCTGTAACTTCTTCTTTAAGAGGCTCCTCTGTCCTCCACTCATTACCTGTATTAATGGCACCTGTTTGAACTTGTTATCAGTATAAAAGACACCTGTCCACAACCTCAAACAGTCACACTCCAAACTCCACTATGGCCAAGACCAAAGAGCTGTCAAAGGACACCAGAAACAAAATTGTAGACCTGCACCAGGTTGGGAAGACTGAATCTGCAATAGGTAAGCAGCTTGGTTTGAAGAAATCAACTGTGGGAGCAATTATTAGGAAATGGAAGACATACAAGACCACTGATAATCTTCCTCGATCTGGGGCTCCACGCAAGATCTCACCCGTGGGGTCAAAATGATCACAAGAACGGTGAGCAAAAATCCCAGAACCACACGGGGACCTAGTGAATGACCTGCAGAAAGCTGGGACCAAAGTAACAAAGCCTACCATCAGTAACACACTACGCCGCCAGGGACTCAAATCCTGCAGTGCCAGACGTGTCCCCCTGCTTAAGCCAGTACATGTTCAGGCCCGTCTAAAGTTTGCTAGAGAGCATTTGGATGATCCAGATGAGGATTGGGAGAATGTCAGATGAAACCAAAATATAACTTTTTGGTAAAAACTCAACTCGTCGTGTTTGGAGGACAAAGAATGCTGAGTTGCATCCAAAGAACACCATACCTACTGTGAAGCATGGGGGTGGAAACATCATGCTTTGGGGCTGTTTTTCTGCAAAGGGACCAGGACGACTGATCCGTGTAAAGGAAAGAATGAATGGGGCCATGTATCGTGAGATTTTGAGTGAAAACCTCCTTCCATCAGCAAGGGCATTGAAGATGAAACGTGGCTGGGTCTTTCAGCATGACAATGATCCCAAACACACCGCCCGGCAACGAAAGAGTGGCTTCAGAAGAAGCATTTCAAGGTCCTGGAGTGGCCTAGCCAGTCTCCAGATCTCAACCCCATAGAAAATCTTTGAAAGTCCGTGTTGCCCAGCGACAGCCCCAAAACATCACTGCTCTAGAGGAGATCTGCATGGAGGAATGGGCCAAAATACCAGCAACAGTGTGTGAAAACCTTGTGAAGACTTACAGAAAACGTTTGACCTCTGTCATTGCCAACAAAGGGTATATAACAAAGTATTGAGATAAACTTTTGTTATTGACCAAATACTTATTTTCCACCATAATTTGCAAATAAATTCATTAAAAATCCTACAATGTGATTTTCTGGATTTTTTTTCCTCATTTTGTCTGTCATAGTTGAAGTGTACCTATGATGAAAATTACAGGCCTCTCTCATCTTTTTAAGTGAGAGAACTTGCACAATTGGTGGCTGACTAAATACTTTTTTTCCCCACTGTATATATGAGATGAGTAATGTAGGATATGTAAACATTATATAAATGGCATTGTTTAAAGTGGCTAGTGATACATTATTTCATCCAGTTATAATTATTAAAGTGGCTTGAGATTTGGGTCGATGGCCGAACGGCATAGGCAAGATACAGTAGATGGTTTAGAGTACAGTGTATACATTTGATATGAGTATGTCGGATACGTAAACATTATATACAAAATTGTTTAAAGTGGCTAGTGATACATTTGTTACATCCAATTCCTATGTTTAAAGTTTAATACTGTGAATGTCCTGGGGACTTTAAGTAGCAACCACCTAGCAGACCGGATATGGTAACTGCTGGTGGTGAAGGAGACCAGATTACGGAGGTAAAGAGAGAGTTTACCCAAAAGGGCTTTGTAGATGAGCACATACAAATGTATATTTTTGTGCATATAAAGTGAGGTCCAACCTACCATTTGTTACAAGGTGCAATGGGTGGGTCAGTGACTTGGCATTTGTAATAAAGTGCAAGGATGCATGACAAACAGAATCCAGTCTCTGTAAGATGGAGGAGGTCACATGCATATACAACAAGTTACCATAATCAATTACAGAGAGAAAAGTGGTCTGAACAAGCTTCTTTCTAGCCATAAGCGTGGAAGCAAGCCTTATTACGAAAATAAAAACCCAATTTCAATTTAAGCTTTGTCACAAGATTATCACATGAACTTTGAAGGACAACTTGTCATCCAACCATATACCTTGGTATTTGTAGGATGACACTTTTTCAATGGATACGCCACCAGATGTGTCAATGATAACCTTCTCTGGCAGAGTTCTAGCTCTGGTAAAGGTCATGAATATAGTTTTTTAGTTATGTCACACATGCAGCTAACACAGACATATGGAAATGTCTGCTCTTCCCAAAATTACAACCAACTAATTGCAGCATTACCACAAAAATGGAAGAGGCAAGTGGAAGGGGGAAAAAGTAAGGAACTTGTCTGTCGGCCCTGCATTAAAGACCAAAATTGGTTAAAGAATATTGTGATAAATAAAAATATATACCAGCTTCATTTAATGACCGAATAATTGACAGCTGTGCCATATAAATTGCTAAATAGTTGGGAAGATACTTTCGATGTACTGATTCCATGATTTACGATGCCGGATTCAAAACCGGATTCAAATTTTTCTATTTAAATTAAATTATTATACAAAATTCTAGCAACCAGTAGAATGTTATATATATATATATATATATTGGGGATACAATCTTCCCAGCTCTGCAGATTTTGCTGCGAGGAGGCAGAGTCATTAGATCATTTATTTTGGTACTGTCCATATGTAGCTCGTTTTTGGTTACAGGTCCAGGAATGGCTGAAGAATTGCAACATTTACCTAGAACTAGCGCTGTAGATAGAAATACTCGGTGATTTGAAAAGTCATAGTCAATCGAACAATAATATAGTAATTATTTTAGCAAAAATGTATATTTTTTATTTACAATCTGTAGAAGCTATGAGAATAGAAAGGTTCAGTACTTTTATGAAGCATCACAGCACAGTTGAAAAATATATGGCAAATAGAAATCTAAAATGGATGGTTTCAAGAGATAGATTGGAGGGGTTGAATGGAGCTGAAGGGTGGGACTAATAACAACAAGATAACAAATGTAAAACATACAGTGCCTCGCAAAAGTATTCATCCCCCTTGGCGTTTTTCCTATTTTGTTGCATTACAACCTCTAATTTAAATAGATTTTTTGTTGGATTTCATGTAATGGACATGCACAAAATAGTCAAATAGTCCAAATTGGTTAATTATCACACTGACATTTTCACACTGACACACACAACACACACACCTGTGTTCCCTGGTCCGTACAGTAGAGGGGGTGGCTGGCTGTTGAACTTTACTGAGCACATCTCTTTCTCTCTCACACACACACACACACACACACACACACACACACACACACACACACACACACAGTGGTGATGTAATTTGTTGCAACAGATGCCAAACAAGCAGGTAGGTGTGTTGTGTGTTCTGATCTGTGTGAGTCAGCAGCACGTGGTTTAAAACAATATCCCCTTCCTTTCCCTGTGTTTACAGTGCCTTGCAAAAGTATTCATCCCCCTTGGCGATTTTCCTATTTTGGTGCATTACAACCTGTAATTTAAATTGATTTTTATTTGGATTTCATGTAATGGACATGCACAAAATAGTCAAAATGGGTGAAGTGAAATGAAAAAAATTACTTGTTTCAAAAAAATACAAAACGGAAAAGTTGTGCGTGCTTTGCTATGAAGCCCCTAAATAAGATCTGGTGCAACCAATTACCTTCAGGAGTCACATAATAAGTTAAATAAAGTCCACCTGTGTGCAATCTAAGGGTCAAATGATCTGTCACATGATCTCAGTATATATACACCTGTTCTGAAAGGCCCCAGAGTCTGCAACACCACTAAGCAAGGGGCACCACCAAGCAAGCGGCACCATGAAGACCAAGGATCTCTCCAAACAGGTCAGGGACAAGGTTGTTGAGAAGTATAGATCAGGGTTGGGTTATAAAAAAATATCAGAAACTTTGAACATCCCATGGAGCACCATTAAATCCATTATAAAAAAAATAGAAAGAAAATTGCACCAAAACAAACCTGCCAAGAGAAGGCCGCCCACCAAAACTCACGGACCAGACAAGGAGGGCATTAATCAGAGAGGCAAATGACCAATGATAACCCTGAAGGAGCTGCAATGCTCCACAGCGGAGATTGGAGTATCTGTCCATAGGACCACTTTAAGCCATACACTCCACAGAGATGGGCTTTATGGAAGAGTGGCCAGAAAAAAGCCATTGGTTAAACATTTGGTGTTTGCCAAAAAGCATGTGGGAGACTCCCCAAACATATGGAAAAGGGTACTCTGGTCAGATGAGACTAAAATGTAGCTTTTTGCCCATCAAGAAAAATGCTATGTCTGGCACAAACCCAACACTTCTCATCACCCCGAGAACACCATCCCCACAGTGAAGCATGGTGGTGGCAGCATGCTGTTGGGATTAATTTAATCGGCTGGGACTGGGAAACTGGTCAGAATTTAAGGAATGATGGATGGCGCTATATACAGGGAAATTCTTGAGGGCAACCTGTTTCAGTCTTCCAGAGATTTGAGACTGGGATGAAGGTTCACCTTCCAGCAGGACAATGACCCTAAGCATACTGCTAAAGCAACACTCGAGTGGTTTAAGGGGAAACATTTTAAATGTCTTGGAATGGCCTAGTCAAAGCCCAGACCTCAGTCCAATTGAGATTCTGTGGTATGACTTAAAGATTGCTGTACACCAGCAGAACCCATCCAACTTGAAGGAGCTGGAGCAGTTTTGCCTTGAAGAATGGGCAAAAATACCAGTGGCTAGATGTGCCAAGTTTATAGAGACATATCCCAAGAGACTTGCAGCTGTAATTGCTGCAAAAGATGGCTCTACAAGGTATTGACTTTGGGGGGGGGTGAATAGTTGCAAGAAATAAATGCTGAAATAAATAATTCTCTCTACTATTATTCTGAAATGTCACATTCTTAAAATAAAGTGGTGATCCTAACTGACCTAAGACAGGGATTTTTACTAAGATTAAATGTCAGGAATTGTGAAAAACTGAGTTTAAATGTATTTGGCTAAGGTGTATGTAAACTTACGACTTCAACTGTATGTATGGATATATATATATTTACCCCCAAAAATGTGGGATTGGAAATGATGCAGACAATACATTGATGGAAGCAACAATCTATCCACAATATTAAAGCTGATCCACCCCCTAAAAATTGTAATAAAGGGGGGCGCTGTTGGAAGCCAAGGATGTAGAACGCGTTTCCCTATCGCTCCTGAGTTAGTGACCAAATGTATATATTTAACCCTGCCAAATTGTATATATTTCTGTTTGGCCAGGCGTCTGAAGAGACCCCTAAACAATTCCGATCAAGTTTGAGAAATGTACGTTTGTAATGTCGTTTGTAAGAGTCTCTATTTGCGGATTACACCACGGCTGTGGCTAAGAAGCAGGCTAGCTTTGGAGCTGTGAAGCACCAGCTGCCCGGGCGTGAAGTTCGGTCTCATCTGCCCTGCGGATCTGAGACTGACTTTACCGGACGGCTCCACGCACAGATTCGAGGACCCGGCTTTAGCGGCTGATTTCATCAACAAGACCGTGAAAGTGGCTGTTGTACCGCATGGTGTGGAACAAATGGTTGGTTAGCTGGACTTCTTAGCAGGCTAGGTAGCAGGCCGTCTGGCAGACTGGTTGGCTAGCGAAGCCGACTTTGCTGGGTTCATCGACATTTGAACGTTATTCTCTTTTTTTTTTCAATCCAGGTTGCCTCCTCTAATGCCAATATCTGGCTGTTTTCATGGTTCAGTCGTAGTTTTACCATCTTCCGTAGACTCTGCTGGGGACCAATCTATGTATGTTTGGTTTACTCTGGTTAACTTCTTAGGGATCGGTGGCGTCCCACCTACGACAGCTAGCGTCCCACCTACGAAAACATCCGGTGAAATGTAGAGCACCAAATTCAAATGACAAAAATAATATTAAACATTCATGAAAATACAAGTGTTGTACACCATTCAAAATCTTAGAATCTTGGTAATCGAACCGCTTTGTCGGATTTTCAATGGGCTTTACGACGAAAGCAGAACATTCGATTGTCTGAGGACAGCGCCCCACTCACCCATTCACATGCGCAAAACAGTAGTGTCCGTTTCATGAGCCACACGTCTGTTGCCATTTAGTGGAAGCCATAGGAACTGCAATCTGGGAGCCCTCTGTAGTCAATAGCAAGTCAATGGAAAGACAGTGACATCAAAAACACATTTTCCGGATGGATTTTCCTCTGGTTTTCGCCTGCCATATCAGTTCTGTTATACTCACAGACATTATGTTAACAGTTTTAGAAACTTCTGAGTGTTTTCTATCCAATACTACCAATTATATGCATATCCTATGCATATATCCTTTACTTTGGGCATGTCAGACTCTCCGTACTTCTTAACACTGCCCCCTAGCCCGTAGAGGTTAAACGGTCACAAATCTCAGGTAGCACAGAGTAAGAGATCTCATGCTTTGCTCTCAACTTTTTTTGTATTTAGGGTATTGCTTGCATCTCAGTTGGGGAGATGCTTTGGCAAGGGAGGTTGTGAGGGAAGGGGTTTTTCCCTCTTTATTTGTATATATTTTTTGTGCTTCGTCGCTTGTCTTTGTTTTTAAAATTTTTGCTTTTATGTTCAACTAAGATATTTAGTTTACATTGTCCTTTACACGTCCTCTCTCTCTTAATACATGCCTCAGCCTAGTGTAGCCCATCCTGCTGGAGGGAATGCCTTTAAGTTTCTTACTTGGACCTGCAGGGGCATAAATAACCCAGTTAAACGTAGTTCGGTGCTACACCACCTTCATCAATTGAAATCTCACATCATCTTTCTCCAAGAAACTCATCTGAAGGTATCACTCAAGTCTTAGGTGCAGATGGGTGGGTCAGGTGTTCCATTCCTCATTTCAGAGTAAGGCAAGAGGGGTGGCTATTTTACTTCACAGATCGGTACCTTTTACATGTTCTAATGTGATCGCAGATCCCCATGGTAGATACATAATTGTCAGTGGTAGGCTGCTCAATACGAATGCATCTTGTTAATATTTATGCTCCTAATTTGGACAATGGTGATTATTTTTTTTCAAATCGGTTTTCTCTACACTCCCAGATATGTCTTCCCATATGTTGATCTTAGGTGGTGACTTTAACTGTTGGTTAGACCCACATTTGGATCGATCCTCTACTAAACCTACCACCTTATCAACCTCAGCTAGAGTTATCCGAACCTTTGTCTGAATTTGCAGTCTCAGATACTTGGAGAATGTTTAATCCATCTGGAAAAGCATACCATTTTTTTCTCATCGATTCACCACACTTTTATGCGCATAGAATACTTCCTTGTAGATGACAGACTTCTCCATTCCATATCTTCACGTTCATATAATCCAATTGTTGTATCTGACCACGCCCCTGTTACTATGGAAGTAGTCTTTCAAAACTGTTGACAATCTGCGACCGCCTTGGCGGCTAAATACTCAACTGCTCAGTAATGAACACTTTGTCAATTTTGTTTTGGGTCAAATCGACTTTTTCATGATCACAAATAGAACCCCAAACATCTCTGCGTCTACTCTCTGGGAAACTTTGAAAGCTTATATCAGAGGTGAAATTATTTCCTACACCTCACATGAGAACAAACTGAAAAGGGATAGGCTATCTATGTTAAACGCTGTATTTCCCAATTAGGTGACATTTATGCCGTTTCACCATCTCCGGATATTTATGAGGAACGTTTAACTTTGTAAGCAGAATTTGACACATTATTAACAGACCAGGTTACTGAACTGCTTGTCAAGTCTAGGAGCACTTACTGTGAATAAGAAGATAAAGCCAGTAAATTACAAGTTACGTCAACTGTCATCATCATTCCAGATTCCTAAAATTCGTACATCGTCTGGGATATCATTAGACCCTAGGGGGATCAATGATGAGTTCAAGAGATTTTACCAGTCTTTATATACTTCTGAAAGTAAAGTGGATACATTGGAATTGGATGATTTCTTCCACTCACTTGCTGTGCCTTCTGGCAGCCGGGATTTGGTAAAAAAATTAGAGCAGCCGATCAATGTTGAAGAATTGTCTAATGCTGTCAAATCCCTTCAATCTGGGAGAAGCTCAGGGCCTGACGGCTACTCGGCAGAGTTTTATAAAAAGTTTCTCTACAAAATAGTCCCTATTCTAATTGAAATGTACAATGAAGCATTTCTAAATGGTGCTCTCCCACAGACTCACTCAGGCAACCATGCCTTATTCTTAACTTAACTGTGCATCACACCGTCCAATTAGCCTGCTAAATGTTGACTATAAAATTCTAGCTGAACTTCTGGCAACGCCTCTGGAAACAGTCCTCCCATCAATTATCTCTCCGGATCAAACAGGATTTATTAAAAATAGACACTCATTCTTCAATCTTCGACGATTATTTAATATTATATATATTCCTTCTGTCGCCAATGCCTCTGAAGCCATTTTATCCCTGGATGCGGAGAAAGCGTTTGACCGGGTGGAATGGAAATACCTTTTTTACACTCTAAATAAATTCGGCTTTGGCTCCAAATTCATGACTTGGATAAGACTTCTGTACTCATCCCCTCAATCCTCTATCAGGACTAATAACACTCAATCAGATTGCTTCCCTTTGCAACGATGGACACGCCAGGGTTGCCCTTTAAGTCCCTTACTGTTTGCCCTCGCCATTGAACCACTTGCAATAGCACTTTGCTCCAACCCCCTCATCAAAGGTATAGTCAGATATGGACACGAACACAAACTGTTATTATACACATCCAACCTTTCTATCTCTGTTCCTGCTGTCCTTGCCAAAAGCGAATTGATGCTGCTTAATATGGCCACAAAAAAATTACATAACTTGCCATTTAAAATTGCTCACAGTAGTTTTATTTATCTCGGGGTACATGTCACAATCAGATTTGAAAACCTTTTTCAAGCCAACTTTGCTCCTCTTTTAACCTGTACTAAGTACGATTTGGAACGCTGGTCTTTGTTACAGCTCTCCTTAGTCGCAAGAATTCATTCTATTAAAATGAATACTCTCCCTAAATTCATATCTCTATCAGTGCCTTCCAATTTTTCTTCCCAATACATTTTTCAAAAAGATTGACGGCCTAATACTACCCTTTATATGGGACAAAAACCCCCCAGGATACGAACACAGCTTTTGCAGAGGCCCAAACCAGACGGCGGTCTAGCTCTACCGGATTTCAGATTCTATTATTGGGCCGTTAACCTTAGGATCATTCAGTACTGGTTGCAGAACAGAGAGATATTTCCACCCCCAACTTGGCTAGAGATGGAGGCCGCCTCATCTAAACTGGCATCATTGTCTTCCCTCGCTCACTCTTCCGTTACAGGCCCTTACTCCTCCTTCACCAAAAATATATGTGTCAAAACAACATTGAAGATCTGGAATCAATTTAGGCGCCACTTTGGGTTTCAGACAACGTCTTCTTTGGCATCTGTAGCCTCAAACCCAGCTTTCCCCCCATTTATGGTTGATGGTGCTTTCTCGACATGGTCTAGTCTCGGTATTAAAAGATTCAGAGATCTGTATTATATCAGTACGTTTGAACAATTATCAGCTAAATTTGGTCTCCCCAGACATCATTTCTTTAGGTTCTTACAAGTCCGGAGTTACGTCCGCAGCATAGATCACCGATTCCCCACCCTTCCTGGTGAAACACAGTTTGACACATTTCTTATCCCCCTTCCTACTCTGACAGTCAATAGTCAATAATCTATAGCCAAATTTACCCACTACAAACCATCTCATTAAACAATATTAAATCCTCATGGGAGGAGGAACTGGGTGAGGAAATATCTGATGAACTGGGTGCTCGACACGGTCTCATTCAATGCAAACTCATTCATAGGGCCCACTGGACCAAAGCAAGATTATCCAAAATTTACAAGGTTGTGAACCCTAATTGTGTACGATGTAACCAGTCTCCTGCTAATCATGTACACATGTTTTATCTTGTTGGTTTCTGGAAGGACATCTTTAACACAGTCTCAGATGAAGCGGCACACAGATCGAACCAGACCCTTTTATTGCACTATTTGTGGTTTCCTTACCCACAATACAATTGACCAAAATTAATAAGGATGTAATTGCCTTTGTCACTTTGTTAGCGAGACGATTCATTTGACTTAGATGGAAATCCTCTGCACCCCCTTGTCATGCTCTTTTGGATTAAATCTCTTTCGAATTGCATAAAGTTAGTATAAAATTAAACACACTCAATGGGTCTGTAGACAAATTCTATGCAATGTGGGCTCCCTTCTTTTCTTATGTTAAACGACTACATTTCCCTGCCGTTCCAGAGTGATGTACACTGCTCAAAAAAATAAAGGGAACACTAAAATAACACATCATAGATCTGAATGAATGAAATAATCTTATTAAATACTTTTTTCTTTACAAAGTTGAATGTGCTGACAACAAAATTACACAAAAATTATCAATGGAAATCAAATTTATCAACCCATGGAGGTCTGGATTTGGAGTCACACTCAAAATTAAAGTGGAAAACCACACTACAGGCTGATCCAACTTTGATGTAATGTCCTTAAAACAAGTCAAAATGAGGCTCAGTAGTGTGTGTGTGGCCTCCACGTGCCTGTATGACCTCCCTACAACGCCTGGGCATGCTCCTGATGAGGTGGCAGATGGTCTCCTGAGGGATCTCCTCCCAGACCTGGACTAAAGCATCCGCCAACTCCTGGACAGTCTGTGGTGCAACGTGGCGTTGGTGGATGGAGCGAGACATGATGTCCCAGATGTGCTCAATTGGATTCAGGTCTGGGGAATGGGCGGGCCAGTCCTTAGCATCAATGCCTTCCTCTTGCAGGAACTGCTGACACACTCCAGCCACATGAGGTCTAGCATTGTCTTGCATTAGGAGGAACCCAGGGCCAACCGCACCAGCATATGGTCTCACAAGGGGTCTGAGGATCTCATCTCTGTACCTAATGGCAGTCAGGCTACCTCTGGCGAGCACATGGAGGGCTGTGCGGCCCCCCAAAGAAATGCCACCCCACACCATGACTGACCCACCGCCAAACCGGTCATGCTGGAGGATGTTGCAGGCAGCAGAACGTTCTCCACGGCGTCTCCAGACTCTGTCACGTCTGTCACGTGCTCAGTGTGAACCTGCTTTCATCTGTGAAGAGCACAGGGCGCCAGTGGCGAATTTGCCAATATTGGTGTTCTCTGGCAAATGCCAAACGTCCTGCACGGTGTTGGGCTGTAAGCACAACCCCCACCTGTGGACGTTGGGCCCTCATACCACCCTCATGGAGTCTGTTTCTGACCGTTTGAGCAGACACATGCACATTTGTGGCCTGCTGGAGGTAATTTTGCAGGGCTCTGGCAGTGCTCCTCCTTGCACAAAGGCGGAGGTAGTGGTCCTGCTGCTGGGTTGTTGCCCTCCCACGGCCTCCTCCACGTCTCCTGATGTACTGGCCTGTCTCCTGGTAGCGCCTCCATGCTCTGGACACTACGCTGACAGACACAGCAAACCTTCTTGCCACAGCTCGCATTGATGTGCCATCCTGGATGAGCTGCACTACCTGAGCCACTTGTGTGGGTTGTAGACTCCGTCTCATGCTACCACTAGAGTGAAAGCACCGCCAGCATTCAAAAGTGACCAAAACATCAGCCAGGAAGCATAGGAACTGAGAAGTGGTCTGTGGTCACCATCTTCAGAACCACTCCTTTATTGGGGGGTGTCTTGCTAATTGCCTATAATTTCCACCTGTTGTCTATTCCATTTGCACAACAGCATGTGAAATTTATTGTCAATCAGTGTTGCTTCCTAAGTGGACAGTTTGATTTCACAGAAGTGTGATTGACTTGGAGTTACATTGTGTTGTTTAAGTGTTCCCTTTATTTTTTTTGAGCAGTGTATATTTATATATTGGTGATGTAGGAGGCCTGGTATGTGTATACATGACATCTCGGATGTTAAGGACTGTATTATCTGTGCTAGTTGACATGTTGCAACTGTATCAAAATATATATTATTTATTGTCTTTTTTTTTTGTCTCTGTTTTGCTTTATTGTTGTCTTTGATGTGTTGTTTTATATTAATACCAAATAACTTACAATTGCAATCATTTTGTAAATGCTGGTGTTGAAAATTCAATAAACAAAGTAAAAAATGAATTTACCCCCCCAATAAAATAATAAAATAAAAAAAAAGATATGTGGGTTTTGGCACCTGCAGCACTATGCAGTCTTGGATGCCTAATGCCCCCCGATGACCCGGCGATGCAAACAAAAACACATGTACCCAAACCTCTCTAACCACCAGTCTCTCCTCTTGCCCGCTCATAAATTATTTAGCCACTGGACGTGAACGAAATGAGGGGCCGTAAACTCCTGGACTAGCAGCCGTTGAACTCATGGTCTAGTCTCACGGTTTTGTCAATATTAGAAGAGAGAGAGAGGTAGCGGGCCTGTTAATGACTGGGCGAGCAGCCCGGCTGCTCTGGCTTCTCTTGGTGTCTGAGCTCTAATCGCTGGCACTACCTCAGAGTCACAATCTAACACACAGCAGCAGAGAGCAGCAGCACTGTAGCAGTGTCCATGTTGGCCAGAACACTGCAGCATGGCAGGCTCCAGAACACCATGGCATAGTCTCCATGCACACTGATCTAAAGGGCACATTCTGGGGAAGGGATTGGCAGGGAGTTGGCTGGAGCAACAATGAGCCCTGCGTGATAATCCCCTCCCACACCACCCACACCCAGACCCCTCCGTCCAGTGGGGCTGTGTACGAGCCTGCCTGCCTGCCAACAATCCCCATCTACTGCACTGCCAGGGGATACACTCCAAACTGTGGTAAGGTCGAGTGACCGGCAGTTGCTCTGCCCCAAGGCTCTGCTTCAGAAGGTCAGAGAGGGGAGGAGAGGGGGAGCAAAAAAAAGTTGCGGACTGATAGAGAGGGGAAAGGAGATAGAGGGAGAGAAGGATAGAGTGGGAGCGAGAGAGACTAAAGTTATGAAGTAATAAATCGCCCCACTCACACCCATCTATAAACCCCTCCACACACCCATCTATAAACCCCTCCACTCACACACATCTATAAACCCCTCCACTCACACCCATCTATAAACCCCTCCACTCACACCCATCTATAAACCCCTCCACACACCCATCTATAAACCCCTCCACTCACACCCATATATAAACCCCTCCACTCACACACATCTATAAACCCCTCCACTCACACCCATATATAAACCCCTCCACTCACACCCATCTATAAACCCCTCCACTCACACCCATCTATGAACCCCTCCACTCACACCCATCTATAAACCCCTCCACTCACACACATATAAACCCCTCCACTCACACCCATATATAAACCCCCTCCACACACACATCTATAAACCCCTCCACTCACACACCACTATAAACCCCTCCACTCACACCTATCTATACACCCTCCACTCACACACACATCTATAAACCCTCCACTCACACCCATCTATAAACCCCTCCACTCACACCCATCTATAAACCCTCCACACACACACATCTATAAACCCCTCCACTCACACCCATCTATAAACCCTCCACTCACACCCATCTATAAACCCCTCCACACACACACACATCTATAAACCCCTCCACTCACACACATCTACACACATCTATTAACCCCTCCACTCACACCCATCTATAAACCCCTCCACTCACACCCATCTATAAACCCCTCCACTCACACCCATCTATAAACCCCTCCACTCACACCCATCTATAAACCCCTCCACACACCCATCTATAAACCCCTCCACTCACACACATCTATAAACCCCTCCACTCACACCCATATATAAACCCCTCCACTGCAACACATCTATAAACCCTCCACTCACACACATCTATAAACCCCTCCACACACCCATCTATAAACCCCTCCACTCACACCCATATATAAACCCTCCACTCACACACATCTATAAACCCTCCACTCACACCCATATATAAACCCTTCCACTCACACACATCTATAAACCCCTCCACTCACACCCATCTATGAACCCCTCCACTCACACCCATCTATAAACCCCTTCACTCACACACATCTATAAACCCCTCCACTCACACACATCTATAAACCCCTCCACTCACACCCATATATAAACCCCTCCACTCGCACACATCTATAAACCCCTCCACTCACACACATCTATAAACCCCTCCACACACCCATCTATAAACCCCTCCACTCACACCCATATATAAACCCCTCCACTCACACACATCTATAAACCCCTCCACTCACACCCATATATAAACCCTTCCACTCACACACATCTATAAACCCCTCCACTCACACCCATCTATGAACCCCTCCACTCACACCCATCTATGAACCCCTCCACTCACACCCATCTATAAACCCCTTCACTCACACACATCTATAAACCCCTCCACTCACACACATATATAAACCCCTCCACTCACACCCATATATAAACCCCTCCACACACACATCTATAAACCCCTCCACTCACACACCACTATAAACCCCTCCACTCACACCCATCTATACACCCCTCCACTCACACCCATCTATAAACCCCTCCACTCACACCCATCTATAAACCCCTCCACTCACACCCATCTATAAACCCCTCCACACACACACATCTATAAACCCCTCCACTCACACCCATCAATAAACCCCTCCACACACACACATCTAGAAACCCCTCCACTCACACACATCTACACACATCTATTAACCCCTCCATTCACACCCATCTATAAACCCCTCCACTCACACCCATCTATAAACCCCTCCACTCACACCCATCTATAAACCCCTCCACTCACACCCATCTATAAACCCCTCCACTCACACCCATATATAAACTCCTCCACTCACACACATCTATAAACCCCTCCACACACCCATCTATAAACCCCTCCACTCACACCCATCTATATACCCCTCCACTCACACACATCTATAAACCCCTCCACTCACACACATCTATAAACCCCTCCACTCACACCCATCTATAAACCCCTCCACTCACACATCTATAAACCCCTCTACTCACACCCATATATAAACCCCTCCACTCACACACATCTATAAACCCCTCCACACACACACATCTATTAACCCCTCCACACACACATCTCTCTTGTGTATAACACCAAGCCACCAAGATTATGAATGTGTTTCTCTGTGGAAGGTCAACATGCTAAATAATTAGCTGTCACCCACAGAGTCAGTAGAGAATATCTAATTGTGATACTAACACACAGATCTATTTTAGCAGCTTGTGAACTGACACCTGTCTTCCTGATATGAAAATGTTGTTTTAGCACGGTTGGGTAGGTCAATTTCTAAATGTAATCCGTTTCCTATCCAAAATTGTCTTCAATAATGCAACTTCAGGATTACCCAAACTCAGTAACGTAATCTGATTACTTTCAGTTACTTTTGGATTACTTTCCCCTTAAGATGCATTAGAAGAAGGCAAAAAAGTTCCAACAAACCCATTTGGTGTGTCATCATAGTGGTCTCTGACAGGTGGTCGTCACATTGTGTGTCATTATAGTGGTCTCTGACATCATAGTAGTCTCTGACATCATAGTGGTCTCAGACTGGTGGTCATCATAGTGGTCTCTGACATCATAGTGGTCTCAGACTGGTAGTCATCATTTGGTGTGTCATCATAGTGGTCTCTGGCATCATAGTGGTCTCTGACATCATAGTGGTCTCAGATTGGTGATCATCATTTGGTGAGTCATTATAGTGGTCTCTGACATCCTAGTGGTCTCAGACTGGTGGTCATCATTTGGTGTGTCATCATAGTGGTCTCAGACTGGTGGTCATCATTTGGTGTGTCATCATAGTGGTCTCTGACATCATAGTGGTCTCAGACTGGTGGTCATCATTTGGTGTGTCATCATAGTGGTCTCTGGCATCATAGTGGTCTCTGACATCCTAGTGGTCTCAGACTGGTGGTCATCATTTGGTGTGTCGTCATAGTGGTCTCTGACATCGTAGTGGTCTCAGACTGGTGGTCATCATTTGGTGTGTCATTATAGTGGTCTCTGACATAGTGGACATCAGGTGGAACAAACTTAAACTAGCACTTTTATGTAATTGAGAAAACATAAAGGTGTCATAATTTTCGCAAACATCCTTTCTGAATTGAAAAGTAATGCAATAAGTAATCATCTAGTTTTCAAAAGTATCTGTAATCTGATTACAATATTTTAGCTGGTAACGCAACTGATTACAGTTAGTTGTTTATAGTCCGATTACATGTAATCAGTTACTCCCCAACACTACCTTTCCAGGTGGGAGATTATGTTTTTCATCTCCATAATCTTTGGCAGCAGAGTCACTGGGGAGAATGGCTTCCCCTGTAGAGGGAGGGATGGAGCGAGAGAGGGAGAGGAAGAAAGAGACAAAGAGAGAGATTTCAGTCCCTGCTGACACTCAAAGACAACTCTCTGGAGAAAGGGAACACAAATGCAGGCACGCACGCACACACACACCTTCATAAAACACAATGTTATAAAACTTCATGAACCATTCTTTTCATTGAGTGAGTTGAACAACAACAGTGACAGCTTGTTTCCTATCTCACTTGGACAAAGACAGGAAAACACACGTGATGTACTGGATCCGGAATAGACACTCAAAAATAAAAAGCCACCTGAGTGTTGTGTGAAGAGGTCGCTTGAGGCTATAGAGGCAACCAGCAGGCAATCGCCCTCCTTCCTCTTCCTTCCTTACACCTTTATAATCATATTAATTGAAACCTCCGACACTTTACAGTACAATAATTACTGTCATAATAATTGTAACATTGCAACATGTAGTTTTCCTTCTACGGTATTGGGGGCAGAACGTTCTCAGTGACACTTTTATCTAAGATTAGATTGAATGGATAGTTATTTGTTGTTTGAGATTGTACAACGAATAGTGGGACTGCTAGCGCAAGGAATTGTGATAGAAGCATTTCACACACAGCTAGAACATGTTCGAGAATAGTTTTTGCATTTCTCCCCTGGCAACAATGGCCACCAACCAGCTCCATGGGACCAAATTGGACAGGTTTCACTTAGCAAAATATGGCATGATGCAGAAAATAACATGTCTCATTAATTAAACGTACAGTTATATAACAGATGTTTTGATACCGGCCAAATACGATATTCCACAAGATACACTATCCTCTTTCATGACGCAAGTAATGTCTAACCCTTCCACGCATTCTCCGTTTCCTCAGTGGAGAGTCAGTGTTTCAAAGCAGATCTTCTGAAGTGGTGCTCTCTTTGAGGAGGCAGCGTATGTTACAGTACAAAATAAATGCCATAGACACACTAGATACTGTGGTAAAAACAGACAGAGGGGAGATGACTCATCCACAGGGAAACACTGCAAGACACAGGAGGCACACGTGTGCTAAACTGCAAAGAGAGTGAGAGAACGAGTGTGCTCAGGTGTCTGTGTGCTTCTGTCCTATAGTACGGTAGGAAAACCACGACTCTAGCGAAACACACACACATGCACACACACAGAGATCTCTATACAAACATTGGTATCAGGATAAAGTGAATGTGAAGGGACATGAAAATCCACACTGTTAAAATAAAGTGTTTTGTAACACTAAAACTAGTGGCATCTTAGCTGCCACCAACATTAAGGGGAGGACAACGTTGCTGGAGTTTTGAAACACATGGGTGTAAGGGGTTCAGAGACAGAGTTTAGGTGTTTTGAAACACGACATGGTGTGTTGTAACACCACAGAGCCAAGAGTTGTGCAACACCTTGCCAAGGGGACTGAGAGCACTAACCAGGAAAAGGTTTAAAACACCATTATGGTGTTTCGAGTCCTGTTTCATGCAGAATTAGATCCTTTCTCTTTTGGTGCCGTTTCCTCTCTCTAAAGCTCCTAAACACTATGATGGCGTTTCGATTCTGTTCTAATTAGAGCCCTTCTGGAGGTTCCAAATTCTGTAAATGGGAGTCCCTCCTCTTGTTGTGTATTCCCTGCTCTTATACGGTGTACTGATAAACCGCTCATAGGTAATTCCAAAAGGTCCCTCATAGGTAATTCCAAAAGGTCAAATGTACTGTATTATGCTCATACAAAGGATACGAGAAAATATAGTTTTATGAAAATACGAATTAGTAAGTTAGTCCAGGATAATAATTAATGAGAACAAAATTAATATTTCAAGACATGATTCTGAAGCTTCAAATGCTATGTATTTTCTTAGCAAATTATTAAATGACAACAAAATATTAACAGGCCAAAATGTTTATATTGATAAAGTAAGACTGTTCGAAGATCTGTAAGTTATTTATCAAATTCATATTCTTCAAAATCAAGGGAAATATGGCCTTATATTTCAAATTAATAGAAAAAAATACAGCCAATGACTGCTAATGTTAGCATTAGCACTCATACAAGCCAAATAGTTCAATCTAGGTTTCATCAAACAAGAGAATCTTGTTTCTCATGGTCTGAGAGTCTTGAGGTGCTTTTTTGCTAACTCACTGTGTTCTAGGGGACCTTCAATGCTGCAGAAATGTTTTGGTACCCTTTCCCAGATCAGTGCCTCGACACAATCCTGTCTCTGAGCTTTACGGACAATTCCTTCAACCTCATGGCTTGGTTTTTGTTCTGACATGCACTGTCAACTGTGGAACCGCATATAGACAGGTGTATGCCTTTCCAAATCATGTCCAGTCAATTGAATTTACCACAGGTGGACTCCACTCAAGTTGTAGAAACATCTCAAGGATGTTCAATGGAAACAGGATGCACCTGAGCTCAATTTCGAGTCTCACAGCAAAGGGTTTGAATAATTAAGTAAATAAAGTATTTCTGTTTTTATTTGTACATTTATTTGTACATTTGCAAACATTTCTAAAAAAGTTTTATTTGTCATTATGGGGTATTGTGTGTATATTGCTGAGGAATTTTTTTTCTTCATCCATTTTAGAACAAGGCTGTAACGTGACAAAATGTGGAAAAAGTCAAGGGGTCTGAATACTTTCTGGAGGCACTGTCTATCCCGAGTGGCGCAGTGGTCTAAGGCACTGCATCTCAGTGCAAGAGGCGACACTACAGTCCCTGGTTTGAATCACATCTGGCTGTGATTGGGAGTCCCATAGTGTCACGCTCTGATCTGTTTCACCTGTCCTTGTGATTGTCTCCAACCCCTCCAGGTGTCACTTATTTTCCTCATTGTATTTATCCCTGTGTTTCCTGTCTCTCTGTGCCAGTTCGTCTTGTCTGTTTCAAATCAACCAGCGTGTTTTCCAGTGCCCCTGTTTTTGCTATTCTCTCTTTTGCTAGTCCTCACGGTTTTGACCCTTGCCTGTTTTCTGGACTTCGTACCCGCCTGCCTGACCAGTCTGCCTGCCCTGACCTCGAGTCTGACTGACACTCTGTTCCTCCTGGACTCTTATCTGGTTTTGACCCTTTGCCTGTCTTCGACCATTCTTGCCTACCCTTTTGGAACTAATAAATATCAAATACTCTAACCATCTGCCTCCCGTGTCTGCATCTGTGTCCGGCCCTGAGCCCTTATACATAGGGCGGCGCACAATTGGCCCAGCCAGGTTTGGCTGGGGTAGGCCGCCATTGTAAATAAGAATCTGTTCTTAAAAAAAACCCTAACATAATTTGTCAGGCAAAGACTCAACATCAAAACTCAAAAGAACAGACAACAACTCTTCTATTTCACCACTCACACCACCCTGTCTGTGTCGCACCAAACAACGAGCATCATAAACCCACAGTGGAGGTGCCCGCAAACTTGCCTGTATTATACTTGACCATGGAGTTTGCTTTGAGGGCACACCTGACACGAATGGCTTCTCTGCACCTCCATGCCCCAGACTGGGGGAATTCTGAACAGTACGGCAGCACAAAGTTTGACGTTCACATTTAGCATTTAATCTAAAAATGTGTCTTTTGATATGGGGCTAAAGTTCCTCACATGGTATGTGGTTGAGTGGGTAAATTCCAAATTAATTTGCCATTTTAAGGCCCCAAATATCTGGAGTTCAATTCCAGATTCTGTCTTCTCCAGTTTCTAATCAGTCCAAACAAACCACTGGGGAAAAAGGTGGAATGTTGATTTAATATGGACATACATTTGTTTTGATTTAAGTATTGTTAAGTCTACTTAGCTCGGACCCCATGTGCTGAATATAACAAGGGTGGCTCAGCCCAGCCTTTTAGTCCTGAAGAATTTTGACAAGCAGGAGACCCGGGTTGACATCCACCTTCTCACGCGAAGACCAGTTATGAAGGCCCACTTTATGCGTTACCTCATGTTACCCCTGCAATAACTGACATAGCCCTAAACATTTTAATTGTAACATAACTTATATGTAGAATATCACAATGGGCCTAGTAACTGCAGCCTATAATTACTGCTGCTGTATACCCTAGTACAAATATAAAATTCCCAGTTTGTTCTTTAAAATGTTAATTAAAATATTGTCTGAAAATCATCATCAATCAATATTTACGCTATAAACCATTGTCATTTCAAAACTGTTTGGTTGTATGAGAGACACAGTCTGGCAAAATATGCTTTTTGTGTTTTTATGCAGCCTTTTACATGCACTGAAACACCAACAGTGGTTTTCAAAAGGCTCTCTTAAAGAAACACCAACAATGGTTTTCACAAGGCTCTCGTAAAGAAACACCAACAGTGGTTTTCACAAGGCTCTCTTAAAGAAACACCAACAGTGGTTTTCAAAAGGCTCTCTTAAAGAAACACCAACAATGGTTTTCACAAGGCTCTCTTAAAGAAACACCAACAGTGGTTTTCAAAAGGCTCTCTTAAAGAAACACCAACAGTGGTTTTCAAAAGGCTCTCTTAAAGAAACACCAACAATGGTTTTCACAAGGCTCTCTTAAAGAAACACCAGCAGTGGTTTTCGTCAAGGCTCTCTTAAAGAAACACCAACAATGGTTTTCACAAGGCTCTCTTAACTTGTTAGGGAGTGGCAGCTGAGGGGTTGGTTTTGGAGAGCCTGGCGTGCCCAAAGTAAAATGCCTCCCATTCAGGCCCAGAAAATAGGATATGCACATATTTGGTACCATTGGATAGGAAACACTCTGAATTTTCCAAAACTGTTAACCATTTGTCTGTGAGTAAAACAGAACACATATAGCAGGCGAAACCCCGAGGAATTTCTGTCCTGGAAAAAGTGATTTTGACACATTGCTCATTTGGGAACCCCTCCCTCATGAAAATTACCATATAAGGGCATATGAATGCAGTACCCATCGCTTCCTTTAGATGTCAACAGTCTCGAGACAGTGTAAAATTTCATTTTGGATGAATTAGACCAGAGAATAAGAGCAAACCAGGAAGTGTCTCTTTTATGTCAACAGTACCCAGTGCGCGTTCCCGAGAAGGAGTGTCTTTTTTACCATCTTTATCGATCAGATTATATTCCGGTTGATTTATAATAGTAAATATACGTAAAAGTGTTCCTAAGGATACATTTAAAACTATGTTTGATTGTTCTTGGAGTTTATAGGTATAAGATGAACGAGTTTGCGTCACGTTTCAATGGAGTAGTGGAGGCTGTCGTTTCTGATTATAACGCGCGAACCAAATGGAGGATTTATGGATAAAATACATTACTTTTTCTAACAAAAGAACCATGGATTGTCTTCGTTGGACACTTAGGATGACCTCAGCAGAAGTTCTTCAACAGGTAATTGATTTGTTTTCGCTGTGAAATGTGTTATGTGTGTGCCATGATGGCTAATCGATACATGGCTATGGGAAAAATATGTGAGGTGCTACCCTCAAACAATCAAATGTGCTGCTTTCGCCGTAAAGCCTTTTTGAAATCTGACAACGCTGTGATATTGCCAAGAAACAGAGCTTTTGATGAGTATGGAACACTTGTATATTGGTGGATGTTTAATAATTCAACTTTGGGATTTTGAATTTGGCGCTTTACATTTCACCTGGTAGTGTCGGGAGCAGCCCGCTAGCGCCCCAGCAATCCCTGAGAGGTTAAAGAAACACCAACAGTGGTTTTCACAAGGCTCTCTTAAAGAAACACCAACAATGGTTTTCACAAGGCTCTCTTAAAGAAACACCAACAGTGGTTTTCACAAGGCTCTCTTAACCTCTTAGCGCGCCGATCCCTTTAGCGGGATCGTTTTCAGAGCAAACATAACGCGCCAAATTCAAAATACATATTCGTAATACATATTCGTAATATTTAACTTCGATATACAAGTGTTGCATAGTGTTGCATAGCCATCAAAAGCTCTGCTTCTTGGCAATATCACTGCGTTGTCAGATTTTAAAAGGCTTTACGGCGAAAGCACTACATTTGATTGTTTGAGGCTAGTACCTCACATATTTTCCACATTAGCATAAATTCATATCCAGCTCGGTTCTCAAAATATCCATATCACAGCTAATATAAATCGCTTACCTTTCAAATAACTTCTTCTGAGGTCTTCCCAAGTGTCCAAACAAGATAATCCATGGTTCTTTTGTTAGAAAAAGTAAATAATTATATCCATAAATATCCGTTGTTTTTGGCACGCTACGCTCAGCTACTCCACCAAGCATTGTCAGTCTACTCACCGCTTTACAGTGAAGGGATCGCGTTCAAATTATACCTCTCATCTTTTCACAAACAAATCAAATATCATTAATAATGCATCCTTATGTATTCTTTTATGAATAATAGCGATCATATTTTACAAGAACGGTAAGTGAAACGTTAAAAGACTAAAAGAAAGTTGGTCGCGCTGGGCTGCCCACGCTCTCGTGAACGTGCACGCCTGTTTACCTTTTTCCCTACCCGTAGTAATTCTCTCTCTCTAAGGATCTGGTCAGAGCTTTTTCCTCCATACCCTTTCCAGAGACTGTTGACATCTAGTGGAAGCCATAAGTACTGCAACCTCGGTCCTATTCCCCATAGAAAAATATTACATGGGCTTCAAAATGAGAGGAGAGCAACAGAAAAATAAATTCCGGACAGAAATCTCTCTGGTTTTTGCCTGCTAAATCTGTTCTGGAATAGCCACAGACTATATCTTAATGGTTTTATAAACTTCAGAGTGTTTCCTATCCAATAGTACTAAATATGTAAATATCCTAGTTTCTGGCCATGAGTGGTAGGCATTTAACTTTGGGCACGTCAGACAGGCGAAAATTTGGAAAATGGGACCCTAGCTGGAAGAGGTTAAAGAAACACCAACAGTGGTTTTCAAAAGGCTCTCTTAAAGAAACACCAACAATGGTTTTCACAAGGCTCTCTTAAAGAAACACCAACAATGGTTTTCACAAGGCTCTCTTAAAGAAACACCAACAATGGTTTTCACAAGGCTCTCTTAAAGAAACACCAACAGTGGTTTTCACAAGGCTCTCTTAAAGAAACACCAACAGTGGTTTTCAAAAGGCTCTCTTAAAGAAACACCAACAATGGTTTTCACAAGGCTCTCTTAAAGAAACACCAACAATGGTTTTCACAAGGCTCTCTTAAAGAAACACCAACAATGGTTTTCACAAGGCTCTCTTAAAGAAACACCAACAGTGGTTTTCACAAGGCTCTCTTAAAGAAACACCAACAGTGGTTTTCAAAAGGCTCTCTTAAAGAAACACCAACAATGGTTTTCACAAGGCTCTCTTAAAGAAACACCAACAATGGTTTTCACAAGGCTCTCTTAAAGAAACACCAACAATGGTTTTCACAAGGCTCTCTTAAAGAAACACCAACAATGGTTTTCACAAGGCTCTCTTAAAAAACACCAATATTCAGCTTGAAGCACCACGTTTGATGTTTCAGAATACTTTTGAAATACATTCAGTGTATTATATCACTTCCATTGGGTTTACATCCAAACACTCTCCAAACACCCAATCTCCGTTTAGGAGCACTACTTTTCGTGGTTTTACTACACCATGATGGTATTTTGAGTCTTTCCATTTTAACAGTGCAGAAATAAAATAACAAATCTTCTGACTTTTTGGACAGAAGTGAAACTCATAAACAGGTGTTTGCTTATCCCTGTGCTTTCTATTTTTAAGCAATCATAAAGATTTAAACTCAATCTTTCATTTTTAATCTAGGTCCGGATGGTCGGAAGAGATGGCCATCTGGCTGTGGCGAAGTGTTCCTCCCGTTTGGGACGCTCTAAGGAGCAGATCCACCCGACTTCAGAATGCAGTACAGGAAGATGAGAACAAAGATTGGAATACCAGTCCTGACTGAGGTAGCACACAACATGGCACAGTTAGGATTTAATATTTAATTCCAACCTAAATTAGAACAACTTGAATGTTTGTGGTTTGTGTCTTTGTTCTTTTTAATCCAGGTTAGCTTCTTATTAACACGCAAACACAATAGTAACCTTACAATAAAACATTTAATAATCAAGATTGAGCCCTGACCTGTCAATCAACCAGTAAGCCACTCTCACCTCCAATTATATCTTACTTCCTAATTCTTTCCTATGTTCTCCAATCAGTAACCAATTTTGTTTTATGTGGGTTTATCAGTGTTATGCAACTTATTATCAAGACTGTCATGTTTTTTACAGAACAGAAAGGTGTGACACCTCTGTAACCTACTCAGGCCACTTGTGCTACGTGGCTATGCTTTGTCGTCACCATACAGTATGAAGAAAATATACAAATATGAAAGTAAGCTGTTTCAAACTGGTTCCTTCCCTCTGTCTATTTATAATTAACGTCTCTCCCAGGACCCTCACACTGCCCTGCCCTATTTCCATACACAAAAAAATGAACTCTTTATTTTTTGTTCTGTCTGGAGAAATCAGAATATTTCCCCTTAAAATGCTGTCTGTGGTCCCTATGGTGAGTGTGCACCTCTTTCAAGTGGTGGATCATGGGATCTGACTTGCTGTCCTCCATGTACGGCCCTGTCTGAGTCTGAAGAAGCCATCTGCTGCTGGCTCTATCAGTCACACACACACACACACACACACAAATATCAAATTGTATTGGTCACATACTGTACACATGGTTAACAGATGTTATTGCGATTGTGTAGCGAAATGCTTGTGCTTCTAGTTCCGACAGTGCAGCAATATCTAACAAGTAATCTAACAATTCCCAAACAACGACCTAATACACACAAAAAAACTAAAGGGATGGAATAAGAATATATAAATATAAATAAATGTATGAGCAATGACAGAGCGGCATAGGCAGGATGCAACAGACGGTATAAAATACAGTATATACATATGAGATGAGTAATGCAAGATATGTAAACATTATTAAAGTAACTAGTGATCCGTTTTTTAAAGTGGGCACATGGATACACACCAACATGGAAGCATAGATGAACATACATACACACACACAATCTTTCTTTCTTCATGTTGCAAACACATGAAAAGTATCATTTCCCAAAAGACTCACAATGGTTTGCATTATTGAACATGTACACAGTATGGAACTGATAGCATTTGACAAGCAAACATCAAAGTGGATTTAGATTCAAATGTGTATGCCGTTAAGCCACTAATTTATACTGAAAAAATGAGATTGGGTATTGTTTTTTTTATCTAACTAATATTCATTACCAAGCAATCAAATATCAGTTGATAGTAAGAAACAGGGGGACGCAAAGGCTGATTCTTTTCTAGTTCACCAGAGATGCACAACTAGGTCTGCAAAAGAGAATAACAGATCAAGGTTATGTGATCCATGTACAAGTAATTACTTTGAAGGTTCTCGTACTGACATGAGTTCGTGAATTATTAGTTAGCGTTCTACTTTATGCATTTACACTACCTTTACTACTGTCTGCAAAACAATATTAGTAACGTGTTCCAAATGTTTGGTGAACTTAGTGTATATTAGACACAGAGAGAGAGAGAGAGAGAGAGAGAGAGAAGTGGTGGGGTTAGGGTTGGAGGGTAACACGTAAGTAAGGAGTGGAGGGTATAATTTTGCTCTGTTTTTCATTATTCATTTCTGTGTGCAGAATCTAATTCTGGTTCTCAGGATTTAAGAAGGCAATAAATGCCTGAATGCTATCGTCAGACAACACACACACACACACACACACACACACACACACACACACACACACACACACACACACACACACACACACACACACACACACACACACACACACACACACACACACACACACTCACAATAGAACCATTTCCCAGACTTAACAGAGAACGTCGGGTGCAAAATAATACTAAACAGTACGTTGTCTGTCCCAGGTGTGATCAGGCAGGCAGGCTTATATCCACGATGTGATTAAAATTAGATTGAAAGAAAATACGGCTTTTCATAAACAGAGACTCGGGCTAAAATGAATGAGATTATTTCTCTCTAACATGAGCCATGTTACTGTCTGTCTGTGGCTAAGCTCAGACGCTCCTATTCATAACACTGTAGGGAGATCACCTCCACCAATTTGGACGAAATGAGAGAAGAGACCAGCTCATTTGGCTTTGACTAATGCTCTCATACAGCTCTCTTACAGTTTTTCTCAATTGCTAAGACACAATTCCTGGAAAAACTCAAAATTTTCTCAAATCTTCACACACATTTTTAAAAACTCACACCCAACGGTACAAACATCTAACTACTGGGTCCCAATTCAAACTTTGCCCTCAGACAACACGCACAGCTGTAAAAAACACAGACTACATGACTGTTTGTTACACACTGGAGGGATTAATTCAAAAACACTGCTACCAAAATGTTTAGAATAGGTTTTCAGAGAAATCATTTGGAACTTTGTAGAATCACAGCACTGACTATCCACATAACCCTTTCAGGAACACCCTGGCGAGAGAAATTCAAAACAGTACTGTAATAAATACCTCTTACATTAGTGGATAAGGGAATACTACTGTATATGCTGTTTTAGTCAAAAACCTTTGACATGTCACACTGACAAAACATGTAAGGAAGAGGACATGCACATTCAAATACCCAATTTCCAAAAGCTTTATTTCCAAATACAGCAAATGTACAGGTTACTCATCATCTCGTCTCAGGTCTGGGTCAGGCCATAATATCTCATCAACGTCACACATTATGTTTCCTCTTGCCAGGCAGCGTGGGAAAAATGCCCTTGTGTGCCTTAGAAAACCCTGGATAGACTCCACAGAGACATCACCTCAGGCGTTCCACCATTGCCTCCAGGAGGTTTTGCTGTGCGTAGGGGTTGCGGTCATACACTCTCCACCGCCATGCTGAGAAAAATGGGGTGGTCATTGAACCAGGCGCGAACCAGAGCAGCCCAATGGAAACTCACGTTATCCCAAATGACAACATATTGGGCTTGCTCTGGTTGCCCTGGCTCCCCTTCCTGTTGAATAATGTTATTGTGCAGCTGATATAGAACTTGAAAAAGTTGTGCCGTATTGTATGGACCCACTTTGACATGGCGGCGGAGGACACCATGATTGCTGATGGCTGCACATAGGTTGACGTTGCCTCCCCTCTGGCCAGGAGCTTGTATGATGGCACGGTGACCAATGATGTTGCACCTTTTTGTTAGGTTGAACCCTGCCTCGTCGATGAAGATGTACTCCTGTGGGTCAGCCATGGCATCAAGCTCAAAGATTCTCCACAGAAGTAAAAAAACACACATTTCTGTACTATAAATATAATACTGTAAAGTACTACTGTACTACAAATACAGTACTGTAGTGTACTACTGTACTGGAATTAAAGATTGTGTACTGCAGTTACTGTAACACTACTATTCAGTACTGTATTGATATGCTGGCGAGATGGGCCATACTCTACATATTGTAAATATTATGTACAGTACAGCAATTACCTGCACATATTGGAATCTATGCTCCTTAACTCTGTTTGAATTCCAGAATACAGATGCTTTGTCCTTATGGGGTTCTTCTGAACGATCCGGTCAATTGTGGAAATGCTGATGCTGTCAATTCCTTCGAAGACTACCTGGTCTTCAACTATTTGGGTTTGAATTTCCTCAAATGGAGGGAATTATTGGCAATCACCATATTCACCAGGGCAGTCTCCTGCTCAACTGTGAGAAGTCTCCGCCTACCTCCAATAGATGGGCGCCTCCCAGGTCTGCAAAAATAAAATTTGACCATTACTGACCTATGGTCATCCATTACTGTGGTAAAAACTACACTGAGAACAAAGTGGAGATTCAGTCTATATGCACTACATCATTACATGTATCACAGTAACAACAAAACAAATGACCTGTTTTACCTTCTGAAAGTACGGACAATGGATGCAACCGTGTAATGGCTTAGGTTGGGTTGCACTAGCTGTCCAGCTTCTCTCATAGTCCTCCCATGTATGAGCACATGATGAACTAGGGTGGCACGGATTTCATCTGAGATTACTTGTCTTTGTTGTTGTTGTCGTCCTTGTCCTCGTCCTCTTCCTCTCTTTTGTCTTGCAACTTCAGAATTGTTAGGATCCATTGTTCCAAAGCACATGGACATGCCTCTACGCCCTATTTATTGATCCTGCAATTCTGATTGGTGTGTTAACAATTTTGAGGCTCAGTGTTTGCACTTGGAGAAAGGTGTGCTCTTTGAGTTTAGGTTGTGATGACTTGAGTTAATTATATTGAGAGCATGTGTTTGCTGAATGAATATACAGCGCAATGAATGATTTATTTCGCCACTTTTGTGTAAGGTTTTGCAGAAAGAGTTTTGAATATTGAAACGTGGAAACAGGTGAATAGTGTTTACAGTTATGGGAAATGTGCGTGTGATTTTTAGAATGGATTTTTGTGCTACAGGAACCCGTTTTTGTGTTTAAGCAATCGAGAAAAACTGTAATGCACAGATCACAATGGAAATATAATTACCCCCTAGACCACAACCCCCTATCATCTAAAGAAGGTCCTCTCTCTCTCTCTCTCTCTCTCTCTCTCTCTCTCTCTCTCTCTCTCTCTCTCTCTCTCTCTCTCTCTCTCTCTCTCCCTCTCTCTCCCTCTCTCCCTCCCTCCCTCCCTCCCTCCCTCCCTCTCTCTCTCTCTCTCTCTCTCTCTCTCTCTCTCTCTCTCTCTCTCTCTCTCTCTCTCTCTCTCTCTCTCTCTCTCTCTCTCCCTCCCCCTCTCCCTCTGTGACCACTGTAGAGGCTGTACATTAAACATACATATTCTCTCATATGGCATGTGTAATGCTTTATTAACACCCAAGGTACCTTACAGGCATCAATCCAATGCCTGGTGCATTTTCTACTCAATTAAACTCCAAACAGGTATGGTGGATTTAACTTGACGCAACAGTTGTATGAAAACCGCCCGTTGAGGGCACAAATGAATAATGCATCTGCCTCGCAGAACTCAAGTCTCAGAAGAGCAGCTGAAGAGGAGAAGGGAAGAGAAAATAATAGAAAAACAATAATAATTCATAGTGGTAGAACAGAAAGGTCCCTCCTGTTCTCAATTAGACATCCAAACAGACACAGAGCTGTCATGTGTGATTGGCCACGAGGCACACTAGCGAGATACCACTCTTCTCTCTCTTTCTCCAATACATTTGTTTACATTCGTCCCCCTCTCTCTCCCTCTGCTTCTCCTCTCTATCGCTCTCTTTTCTCTCACTCTCTCGCCAACTAAAATTACACCCCCCGAGAGAGAGGGGAGAGGAAAACGAGGACTCAGGCAGACTCAGGCAACACCTGTCCGAATCTCTCTGTCCGCCCATCCAAACTTCAGTTCCACAGGGGGCAGAGAGAGACAGATGGGTGTAGTTAGAAACATTTCAAATTAAGAAGCATGGGGGATGCAATAACCAATCCTATTTAAATAGTGTCCAAATCGTTAAGCACCATATCCTCCCTCAAATACACAGGTATGGAGCATGTTACTCTTCCAAGGAGAGGAAGTAACAACGAGACCCTACTACTACTACATAGGGAGGCCTAATGAATCCCTATCTAAAAACACTGACCCCTAGTGGTCTGAATATTGACTTTGGCCTTACATGCTGACCACAGCGCCCGCAGTTCGTGCGAGCGTTGCAAAATAAATGTACACATACATGTTATTCAATAATATCATCAAAACTGCTCGCATGCGTCAACGATCGCCTGCATAGCCAGGCGCTAAAATAGAACTTGGTTCTATTTTTTACACTTGACACAATGCAAGTCTCGCTTTTCCAATTGGTTTTAGGAGCATATACCCACATGGGTGATTGAAAGCTATACTGAGGTTCACACTCCAGTGCAGTTGGAGGTGGTAATGTACCTTAAAGATGGTTGCCAACCGCCATAGAAAGTCCACAGAAGAAGAAGAAGAAGAAGAAGAAGAAGAAGAAGAAGAAGAAGAAGAAGAAGAAGAGGAAGGTGGAGGTGGAGGAGGAGGAGGAGGAAAGATTACTAGAAACTAACTAGGTTTCCCCTTTCATCTGTAGATGAATTGTTGATGTAGAGACAAAAATGGATCCAAATTCTACACAGATCCAGGAAAAAAGGAAATGTGCATTTCAGGTAAAATAACAACCCAATGGTTCTATCCCAGGACAAGCTCTTCACGGAAGAGTTTTAAAGTCTGCCACACCCTCTTTTGAATCAGCTTTTGCTTTGTCGGAGGAGAAAAGCATGCACACGTTTCAAAACGATACGCTACTTATCTTTTTATCTATAAAATGTCTTGCACAACTCATTTCATTTTGTTTTTATGACTTTACACATTTATTATGGGATCCACCCCTGTAAATTTGCCTGAGTGGAGGAGAGTCTCTTTTCCAACAAGCGCATTTTCGTCCACACTACCTCTCCTCGCTGCCTCTCCTCGATTACCTTTCACCTTTTTCAAAAGGTGACGAGAAAGGAGTTGAGCTAATCCAATTGAGTAAAGGCCCATGCAAAATAACCTATTCTTTCCACAGCTTATCAGCTTGCACTTATGCTGTTCCCTTTGTTGATGTGCTTATTATGCATTACGTTTGAACGGAAAGATGACATGTAAGAAAATGCTGGCTGTACAATTTTGCCAAAATTACATTGCCAACCACATTTTACTAAGCTAGCTAGCTAACCAAGCTAGCGACAAGCTAAGCTTGATAGATAGCTAGTGCAGTTCATAATGGAAAATTACAGTTGAAGCTGGACAGAGAATGGTCTGGGTTCACTTTTAACATTACGTTTATTGACTGCCCGACCATATACATAAACAATGACTAGCCATGATTTCTAGAATTCTGTCTACATTTCCCATTTGACATGTCTTTTCTGTCATGGTTTGCAACAGCACTGATATCTGTGTTCACGTGACACTTTCCAAATGTTTTGTTGCACTTTGTAGAGTTGGGGTACGGACTCTACAAGTTGTCGAAAGCATTCCACAGGGTGCTGGCCCATGTTGATTCCAATTTTCACACAGTTGTGTCAAGTTGGCTGGATGTCCTTTGGGTGGTGGACCATTCTTGATACACACGGGAAACAGTGTTGCAGTTCTTGACCCACTCAAACTGGTGTCTAAAACCTTACCCTGTTCAAAGGCACTTCAATATTTTGTCTTGCCCATTCACCATCTGGATGGCACACATACTGTACACAATCCATGTCTCAATTGTCTCAAGGCTTAAAAATCCTTCTTTAACCTGTCTCCTCCCCTTCATTTACACTGATTGGAGTGGATTTAACAAGTGGCATCAATAAGGGATCAAAGCTTTCACCTGGATTCACCTGGTCAGTCTATGTCATGGAAAGATGTTTTGTACACTCAGTGTAAATCACATGCTGAGACATGGTTGAGCGTATTTTGGGTCGGTCTCCACAGAGAGACACATGAGAATCTGCCTGCCACCCGCTTGTAACTCAACGTGACACACGTGCCAACCAACCAGCGTCATAACCCTGTCTGCACGGCGACAGAGAGCAGTGGGTGTCACATCCACAGTAAAGGGCTGACATGGGTCAAGGGTGGCTTTCCTCCTCCTCTCGCTCTCTTTATCTCGTTTAGTCTCTCTTGCTCCCCTTCATCTCTCTCTCTAGCTCCCCCCCCACCTCTCTCTTTCTTTCAGTCTTCCTCGTTATCTAATGCACTGTACTGTATATATTATTCTCTTTCTCAGACTATGCACGCCATTATTTCTATTCATCCCTCTTTCTACCTCCTCCTGTCTATCTCATGTACATATGATTTTGGTCTCTCTCTCCCCTTCTCTCTCCCTCCTTCTCTCTCACTCCTCCAACCGGTCTGTTGTGTTTGATTAGCTGGGCTCAGATCCTCCCTCTCTCATTCCTCCTGTCTTTTGTACTGGGAGATCAGACAGAGGAGGGAGGAGAGGAGCGAGGGAGGAAGGAGCGGAGAGAGGGATGCTGTCACCCAAGCTACTAGCTGGTTGACAGGATGAAATTGGTGGTGGGCTGAAGCCTTAAGACGTGATCAATCCATGTCGAGGGAGGAGCAGATTTTTTGTATATGACAGTAAAACATTCTTATGAGGACTATAACATTTGTTGTCACATTCATTTCTCATACAAGTTATATTTCAACACTGCTCAGGCAAATTTGCCGAACTGCTAAACTTGGAACCAATCAGAACTCCCGTACATATTACCCCTCGTGATGAAGGCAGCCAATGGACTGCTTCTATCTGAAATTAAATCAAATCAAATTGTATCGGTCACATACACGTGTTTAGCAGATGTTATTGCAGGTGTAGCGAAATGCTTGTGCTACTAGATCCGACAGTGCAGCAATATCTAACAATTTCACAACATAGACCCAATACACACAGATCTAAGTGAAGGAATGGAATTAAGAATATATTACTATTTGGATGAGCAATGTCAGAGCGGCATAGACTAAGATACAATAGAATAGAATACAGTATATACATTTGAGATGCAAGATGTGCAAACATTATTAAAGTGACATTATTAAAGTGCCTAGTGTTCCATTTATTAAACTGGCCAATGATTTCAAGTCTGTGTATATAGGCAGCAGCCTCTCTGTGCTGGTGATGGCTATTTAACAGTCTGATGGCTTTGAGATAGAAGCTGTTTTTCAGTCTCTCGGTCCCAGCTTGGATGCACCTGTACTGACCTCGCCTTCTGGATGATAGCGGGGTGAACAGGCAGTGGCTCGGGTGGTTGTTGTCCCTTATAATCTTTTTGGCCTTCCTGTGACATCGGGTGCTGTAGGTGTCCTGGAGGGCAGGTAGTTTGCCCCCGGTGATGCGTAGTGCAGACCTCACCAACCTCTGGAGAGGCCTGCGGTTGTGGGCAGTGCAGTTGCAGTACCAGGCGGTGATACAGCCCGACAGGATGCTCTCAATTGTGCATCTGTAAGTTTGTGAGGGTTTTAGGTGACAAGCCAAATTTCTTCAACCCCCTGAGGTTGAAGAGGCGCTGTTGCGCCTTCTTCACGACACTGTCTGTGGGGTTGGACCGGCTCAGTTTGTCAGTGATGTGTACGTCGAGGAACTTAACTTTCCACCTTCTCCGCTGCTGTCCCGTCGATGTGGATAGGAGGGTGCTCCCTCTGCTGTTTCCTGAAGTCCACGATCATCTCCTTTGTTTTGTTGACATTGAGTGTGAGGTTATTTTTCTGGCACCACACTCCCATTTTTCTGGCACCACACTTCAGCATGTCTCGTTGTTGTTGGTAATCAAGCCTACTACTGTTGTGTCGTCTGCAAACTTGATGATTGAGTTGGAGGCATGCTTGGCCACGCAGTCATGGGTGAACAGGGAGTACAGGAGGGGGCTGAGCACGCACCCTTGTGGGGCTCCAGTGTTGAGTATCAGCAAAGTGGAGGTGTTATTTCCTAACTTCACCACATGGGGCGGCCCGTCAGGAAGTCCAGGACCCAATTTCACAGGGCGGGGTTCAGACCCTGTGCCTCTAGCTTAATGATGAGCTTGGAGGGTACTATGGTGTTGAATGCTGAGCTGTAGTCAATGAACAGCATTCTTACATAGGTATTTCTCTTGTCCAGATGGGATAGGGCAGTGTGTAGTGTAATGGCGATTGCATCGTCTGTGGACCTATTGGAGCGGTAAGCAAATTGAAGTGGGTCTAGGGTGACAGGCAAGGTGGAGGTGATAATATCCTTGACTAGTCTCTCAAAGCACTTCATGATGACAAAAGTGAGTGCTACGGGCGATAGTCATTTAGTTCAGTTACCTTTGCATTCTTGGGTACAGTAACAATGCTGGCCATCTTGAAGCATGTGTGGACAGTAGACTGGTATATGGAGAGAGAGTGTCTACAATGTAAACACAGCCTAGGTCCCAAGAAACAAAGAGATCTGCTGTTTTACCTGACAATACATTTTGATGGTTGTACAGTCATTTTAAATGAAACTGTGAAGGACCTCTGGACCCTGATCTTTCTTTTGACGAACGTATCAAGAATATTTCAAGGGTAGCTTTTTTCCGTCTTCGTAACATTACAAAAATCAGAAACCTTTTGTCAAAAGATTATGCAGAAAAGCTAATCCATGCTTTTCTAGATTAGAATACTACAATGCTCTACTTCTCTTCCTACCCGGATAAAGCACTAAATAAACTGTAATGCGTGCGTACTGGCGGATGAGAAGTCAGGCGCAGGAGAGCAAAACTGTGTTACGCAATGGTGCGGTTTATTAATGAAAACCCACTGGACACAGAACAACCAATCAATTTGCACTAGCATTTACAAATAACAATTCCGGACAAGGACATTGGGGAAACAGAGGGTTAAATACACAACATGTAATGATGGAATTGAAACCAGGTGTGTGGGAAGACAAGACAAAACGAAAAATAGATTGATGATGGCTAGAAGACCGACGACGCTGAGCGCCGAGCGCCGCCCGAACAAGGAGAGGAACCAACTTCGGCGGAAGTCGTGACATAAACATCCTGTGGTGCTAAATACGGCTGTTAGAATCTTGACTAGAACCAAAAAATGCAATCTTATTACTCCGGTGCTAGCCTCTCTGGCTTCCTGTTAAGACTAGGGCTGATTTCAAGGTTTTACTGTTAACCTACAAAATATTACATGGACTTGCTCCTACCTATCTCTCCGATTTGGTCCTTCCGTACGTACCTACACATAAGCTACTGTCACAAGATTGTCCCTAGAATTTCTAAGCAAACAGCTGGAGGCAGGGCTTTCTCCTATAGAGCTAAATTTTGATGGAATGGTTTGCCTATCCATGTGATAGACGCAGACTCGTTCTCGAACTTTACGTTTTTACTGAAGACTCATCTCTTCAGTAGGTCCTATGATTGAGTGTAGTCTTTCCCAGGGGTGCGAAGGAGAATGGAAAGTTACTGGATGAACCTCCCTTGCTGTCTGACGGGCTGGCTCCCATCTCTCCACTGGGATTCACTAGGAGTCACTGGCTTACTAGTGCTCCTCCATGCAGTTCCTAGGAGGGATGTGTCACGTCGTGCCAAGCTTTTTTCGCTATACTCGACTTGAGTGGGTTGAGTCACTGACGTGATCTTCCTGTCCGGATTTGCGCCCCCCCTCGGGCTTGTGCGGCAGAGGAGATCTTTGTTGGCTATACTCAGCCTACGTTGGTGGTCTGTTGATATCCCTCTAGTAGTGTGGGGGATGAGATTATGGGGTTATATCGCCAACCTGGTTGTGTTGCTGATCCAGTTGCCACTGGAACCCTGACCTGTTCACCAGACATGTTACCTTGTCATGCTGCTGCTCCAGACTAATGAATTGACAAAATTGGTGTTACTGTGTGAATTAAATTGTCGTGTTTGCCTTGTTTCAAGAGCTAACAAAGAGCTGCACAACATTGTATGTTCTCTGGTTTATGTATTTTTTAAGTGACTGGATTGAAATTGTATGTTGGGTTGACTGGTCATCAAGCAGATCCCTGTTGGCTGGTCAGAACATTCAAATTGAGTTGATTAAATTAGAATATGGGTGTGTTGTTTCTGCTTTTTCTTTTTTACTAGCAAAGTGCTAAGAAATGTTAATTCAGGTTGGGGGTGAGTTTCTGCTTGAATTTGGTTAAAAGGGGAACTTTACTTTGAGAACTTGCTACCAAGCTCCTGTGTGTATAAGCCACACAGTTTTTTCTCTTAGAGAGTATTCTAAACTGAAGACATCATTTTATTTTGTAATAAAATCATGTATTTCATGTAAACTCTAAATGTTTGAGTGTCAATTATTTGGTGACTAATAAATTCTATGAGTTGAATTGAGTAAATGTATTTCTCGTTTTACAGAGTAATTATTTGATTGACTATATGCCTAAATTTAGTAGGTCTATTGACAGTTACACTGTACACATAGCACATGCTTGGGTACCAACTTGACATCACTGAGCTGCTTACCTCAAAAAATTAATGCTAGAACATTGGTCTCCAGGATTAGCTATTTGTATCTAGCCTCTTAATAATAATTGCATAAGGGTGCAATGTAGGGGAACTATGGACTTGGGCCCAGCCCGTGACGCACACAATTGACCAGTCACAATCAAAGCAGGGCCCCCCCAGTTACCCACGTGTGCCCCCTACCTCCTCTCCTCGCCCCATCTGATGATTCGCAGAGCAGCAGCAAGAAGCAGCAGGCTGTCTACACTCATTGAGAGCGGGCTCCTGAATCCTCCTGTGGTTGGAGGTTGCTGTAAAAATGTAAATACAGTGCCAGTCAAAAGTTTGGACACACCTACTCATTCCAAGGTTTTTCTTTATTTGGACTATTTTCTACATTGTAGAATAATCTGTCCCTCCAGGATTTTGCAATTTTTTGGGGTGATTTTTGCTGCCAAAAATGCTGGATTTTGCGGCAGCTTTTCTGAAATCCGGCGATACAGTTTGCAATGTTTTTTTTCACGTTATTTTCATATAAAGCAATAAAAAGTAGCCACCCTTTTCTTTGATAACAGCTTTTTACACTCTTGGAATTCTCTCAACCAGCATCATGAGGTAGTCACCTGGAATGCATTTCAATTACAATGCCTTGTTTAAAGTTAATTTGTGCAAAGTCTTTCCTTAATGCGTTTGAGCCAATCAGTTGTGTTGTGACAAGGTAGGGTTGGTTTACAGAAGATGGCCCTATTTGGTAAAATACCAAGCCCATATTAAGGCAAGAACAGCTCAAATAAGCAAACAGAAACAACAGTCCATCAATACATTAGGACATGAATGTCAGTCAATCCGGAAAATGTCAAGAACTTTCAAAGTTTCTTAAAATGCAGTCGCAAAAATCATTAAGCGCTATGATGAAACTGGCTTTCATGAGGACTGCCACAGGAAAGGAAGACCCAGAGTTACCTCTGCTGCAGAGGATAAGTTCATTGGAGTTAACTGCACCTCAGATTTCAGCCCAAATAAATGCTTCACGGAGTTCAAGTAACAGACACATCTCAACATCAACTGTTCAGAGGAGACTACGTGAATCAGGCCTTCATGGTCGAATTGCTGCAAAGAAACCACTACTAAAGGACACAAATAATAAGAAGAGACTTGCTTGGGACAAAAACCACCAGCAATGGATGTTAGACCGGTGGATATCAGTCCTTTGGTCTTGATTCCAAATTTGAGATTTTTGGTTCCAACCGCTGTCTCTTTGTGAGACGCAGAGTAGGTGAACTGATGATCTCCGAATGTGTGGTTCCCATCGTGAAGCATGGAGGAGGAGGTGTGATGGTATGGAGGTGCTTTGCTGGTGACGCTGTCCGTGATTTATTTAGAATTCAAGACGCACTTAATTAACCAGCATGGATACCATAGCATTCTGCAGCGATACGCCATCCAATCTGGTTTGCCCTTAGTGGTACTATCATTTGTTTTTCAACAATGACCCAACACACCTCCAGGCTGTGTAAGGGCTATTTGACCAAGAAGGAGAGTGATGGAGTCCTGCATCAGATGACCTGGCCTCCACAATCACCCAACCTCAACCAAATTGAGATGGTTTGGGATGAGTCGGATCGCACAATGAAGGAAAAGCAGCCTACAAGTGTTCAGCATATGTGGGAACTACTTCAAGACTGTTGGAAAAGCATTCCAGGTGAAGCTGGTTGAGAGAATGCCAGGAGTGTGAAAAGCTGTCATCAAGGCAAAGGGTGGCTACTTTAACGAATCTCAAATATAAAATAGACTTTGATTTGTTTAACACTTTTTTGGTTACTACATGATTCTATATATGCTATTTCATAGTTTTGATGTCTTTACTATTAATTCTACAATGTAGAAAAACCCTTGAATGAGTAGGTGTTCTAAAATGTTTGACCCGTAGTGTATACAGTTGAAGTCGGAAGTTTACATACACTTAGGTTGGAGTCATTAAATCTCGTTTTTCAACCATTCCACAAATTTCTTGTTAACTTCTTAGGGAGCGGCTGCATAGGTGACGGTTTTGGAGAGTCTGGCGTGCACAAAGTAAAATGCATGCCACTCAGGCCCAGAAAATAGGATATGCACATAATTAGGACTATTGGATAGGAAACACTCTGAAGTTTTTAAGAGTGTTAAAATAATGTATGTGAGTATAACAGAACTGATATAGCACGCGAAAACCAGAGGAAAATCCATCCGGATGTGCAGTTTTTTTTGTAAATGAGCATCTTCTCCATTGTGCCTATTGCATACAACTTTATGTAGGACTGAGACTGCAGTACCTATGGCTTCCACTAGATGTCAACAGTCTATATACAAAGTCTGGGAATTCTCGGAGTGACCAGAACAGATAGGAACAGGAAATTGTCCGGCGACCACTTTTGTAAACAAGGTTTGACGCGTGCGAGATTGTGAACGCGCACCACTTTATTTTTCTTTCCTATCATTCACGTTATCGTCCGATTGAAATATTACAGCAAATATACCAAAAAGGATACCTAAGGATACATTAATAATGATGTTTGATTTGTTTGTAGAAAGTGTATAGGTATAATTTGAACGTGTTCTCTTCACGGTTCAATGGGCGACTCAACGGTAGATTTTATGATCATAACGCGCCAACCAAAGCGCCCCACCACTCCGTAAGTAGTTAACAAACAACATTTTCCCAAGTCAGTTAGAACATGTACTTTGTGCATGACACAAGTAATTTTTCCAACAATTGTTTACAGACAGATTATTTCACTTATAATTCACTGTATCACAATGCCAGTGGGTCAGAAGTTTACATACACTAAGTTGACTGTGCCTTTAAACAGCTTGGAAAATTCCTGACAATTATGTATTGGATTTCGAAGCTTCTGATAGGCTAATTGACATCATTTGAGTCAACTGGAGGTGTACCTGTGAATGTATTTCAAGGCCTACCTTCAAACTCAGTGCCTCTTTGCTTGACATCATGGGAAAAATCTAAAGAAATCAGCCAAGACGTCATACAAAAATTGTAGACCTCCACAAGTCTGGTTCATACTTAGGAGCAATTTCCAAATGATTGAAGGTACCACGTTAATCTGTACAAACAATAGTACGCAAGTATAAACAAAATGGGACCACGCAGCCGTCATACCGCTCAGGAAGGAGATGCGTTCTGTCTCTTAGAGGTGAATGTACTTTGGTGCGAAAAGTTCAAATCAATCCAAGAACAACGGCATAGGACCTTGTGAAGATGCTGGAGGAAACAGGTACAAAGTATCTATATCCACAGTAAAACGAGTCCTATATCGACATAACCTGAAAGGCCACTCAGCAAGGAAGAAGCCACTGCCCCAAAACCGCTAGCAAAAAAACAGACTACGGTTTGCAACTGCACATGGGGACAAAGATCATCGTTTTTGGAGTATGGTGCTCAGGTCTGATGAAACTAAAATAAAGCTGTTTGGCCATAATGACCATCGTTATGTTTAGAGGAAAAAATGCGAAGGCTTGCAAGCCGAAGAACACCATCCCAACCGTGAAGCACGGGGGTGGCAGCATCATGTTGTGGGGGTGCTTTGCTGCAGGAGGGACTGGTGCACTTCACAAAATAGATGGCATCATGAGGGAGGAAAATTATGTGGATATATTGAAGCAACATCTCAAGACATCAGTCAGGTAGTTAAAGCTTGGTCGCAAATGGGTCTTCCAAATAAACATTGACCCTAAGCATACTTCCAAAGTTGTGGAAAAATGGCTTAAGGACAACAAAGTCAAGGTATTGGAGTGGCCATCACAAAGCCCAGACCTCAATTCCATAGAAAATTTGTGGGCAGAACTGGAAAAGCATGTGCGAGCAAGGAGGCCTTACAATCCTGACTCAGTTACACCAGCTCTGTCAGGAGGAATGGGCCAAAATTCACCCAACTTAATGTGGGAAGCTTGTGGAAGGCTACCCGCAACGTTTGACCCAAGTTAAACCATTTTAAAGGCAATGCTACCAAATACTAATTGAGTGTATTTAAACTTCTGACCCACTGGGAATGTGATGAAAAGCTGAAATAAATCATTCTCTCTTCTATTATTCTGACATTTCACATTCTTAAAATAAAGTGGTGATCCTGACTGACTTAAGACAGGGATTTTTTTACTACGATTAAATGTCAGGAATTGTGAAAACTGAGTTTAAATGTATTTGGCGTATGTAAACTTCAGACTTCAACTCTACATATATACACACATACAGTAATTTCGGAATGTATTCACATCCCTTGACTTTTTCCACATTTTGTTACATTACAGCCTTATTCTAAAATGGATAAAATAAAACATTTTCATCATCAATCTACACACAGTATCCCATAACAACGAAGCGAAAACAGGTTCATTTCTGCAAATGTATTCAAAATCAAAAACAGAAATACCTTATTTAAAAACAGTACCAGTCAAAAGTCATCCCACTAAGCACAAACCAGATGGGATGGTGTGCCGCTGCAGAATGCTGTGGTAGCCATTATGGTTAAGTATGGCTTGAATTCTAAATAAATCACTGAGAGTGTCACCAGCAAAGCACCCCACACCATCACGCCCCCCTGCTCCATGCTTCATGGTTGGAACCACACATGCGGAGATAATCCGTTCACATATTCTGCGTCTCACAAAGACACGGCGGTTGGAACCAAAAATCTCACATTTGGACTCAGACCAAAGGACAGATTTCCATCGTTCTATTGTCCATTGCTCGTGTTTCTTGGCCCAAGCAAGTCTCTAGTTCCTAATGGTGTCCTTTAGTAGTGTCTTTTTTTTGCAGAAAATCGACCATGAAGTCTTGATTCACACAGTCTCCTCTGAACAGTTGATGTTGAGATATGTCTGTTACTTGAAGCATTTATTTGGGTTCTAATCTGAGGTACAGTTAACTCTAAACGAACTTATCCTCTACAGCAGATGTAACTCTGGGTCTTCCTTTCCTGTGGAGAACCTAATTAGAGCCAGATTCATCATAGCGCTTGATGGTTATTGCGAGTACACTTGAAGAAACGTTCAAAGTTCTTGACATGTTCCATATTGACTGACCTTCATGTCTTAAAGTAATGATGGACTGTCGTTTCTCTTTGCTTATTTGAGCTGTTCTTGCTGTAATATGGGCTTGGTCTTGTGTATACCAACCCTACCTTGTCACAACACAGCTGATTGGCTCAAATGCATTAAGAAGGAAAGAAATTCCACAATTTCTTTTTAACAAGGCACACCTGGTATTTGAAATGGATTCCAGGTGACTACCTCATGAAGCTGGTTGAGAGAATACCAAAAGTGTGTAAAGGTGTCATCAAGGCAAAGGGTGACTACTTTGAAGAATCTCAAATATAAAATATTTGTTCAACACTTTTTTGGTTACTACATGATTCCATATGTGCTATTTCATAGTTTTGATGTCTTCACTATTATTTTACAATGTAGAAAATAATACAAATAAAGAAAAACCCTAGAATAGGTAGGTGTGTCCAAATGTTTGATTGGTACTGTAAGTATTTAGACCCTTTGCTATGAGACTAAAATTGAGCTCAGGTGCATCCTGTTTCCATTGATTGTCCTTGAGATGTTTCTACAACTTGATTAGAGTCCTTCTGTGGTAAATTCAATTAATCAGACATGAGTTGGAAAGGCAGACACCTGTCTATATAAGGTCCCACAGTTGACAGTGCATGTCAGAGCAAAAACCAAGCAATGAGGTCGAAGGACTTTTCCGTAGAGCTCCCAGACAGAATTGTGTCGAGGCACAGATATGGGGAAGGGTACCAAAAAAATGTGTGCAGCATTGAAGGTCGCCAAGAACACGGTGGCCTCTATCATTCTTAAATGGAAGAAGTTTGGAACCATCAAGTCTCTTCCTTGAGTTGGCCGACCAAGAACCCGATGGACACTCAGACAGAGTTCCTCTGTGGAGATGGAAGAACCTTCCAGAAGGACAACCATCTCTGCCGCCTCACCAGTTAGGACTTTATGATATGAAGTACTTAAGTAAGAATAATTTAAAGTCCTACTTAAGTAGTTTTTTGGGGTATCTGTACTTTACTTTACTATTTATCTTTTGAACAACTTTTACTTTAACTTCACTACATTCCTAAAGAAAATAATGTACTTTTTACTCCATACGTTTTCCCAGACACCCAAAAGTATTCATTACATTTAATGCTTAAAAGGACATGAACATGGTCAAATTCTCGCACTTATCAAGAGAACATCCCTACTGCCTCTGATCTTGTGGACTCACTAAACACAGATGCTTCATTTGTTAATTATGTCTGAGTGTTGGAGTGTACCCCCTGGCTATCCATAAATAAATAAATAAATAACAAATTGTGCCGTCTGGTTTGCTTAATATAAGTAATTGTAACCCCTGCCACACTCATAGACCAGACACAAAAATGTGATTGCTTGAAACTGTGGCAGTGTTGTAGGCTGGGGCCATGGCCCATCTCTTGTTGTGATGCTGTGATGGGGGAGTTTTGGCTCCTACATGTGTTTACTGTGAGCTCAGCAAAAGAGGGGTCGTTAGGGCCTCATCACTTCATCAGGCCAAAGCAAAGAGCTGGCTGTGTAAAGGATGTTGGACTACTAATGCCTACCTGCTGCCCTGAGGGACTGAGACGAGGCACGTGTATACACACACACACACACACTATCAGTACAACCGTCTCTATTTATAAACGGCCATTACATCGCTGGTGCCCGGACACCAAAACATTTGGCCCACTGATTCTGCATCCTCCTCCTTCACTTCACTTCTCCCCCTCCTCACTCCTCCTCTTTCCTCTATCCCTCCCTCCCTCGCTCCCATACTGTTTCATTATTCCACAGCTTGTTTTAGTTGGTCCCAAATTAATGCTGTGCTGTCAAAGCCCTCATCGGCCATGCAGCAACACACTGGGCCTGCCCTCCTCTTTGAGAGCTCAAATTACTGATGCCTGATACTGTAGCTCTCTATTCCTATGATTCTCCACCTCTCTTTCTCTCTTTCTACATTATCTCTCTCTCTCTCTGTCTCTCTCTCTACTTCCCTCTTTCTCTCCTCTCTATCTTTCTTCACAAGTGAGTCTCATTCTCTCATTCTCCCCTTTTCTGCCTCCCTCTTTCTGTGTGAGCCTCCCAATATTTCCCTATCCTTCTCAATCACTCTCCGTCACATGCCAGGGGCGGACTGGGACCAGAAATTGGCCTTGACATTTTGAAAACACCAGCCCATTTTCTTCCTTGAGGCTCCGTTATTAGCCAGATAATTATCAGTTTGAGAAAAAAACAGAAGTTAGACATGCCCACTAGGCTAATATGGACCAGCCAGTCTGCCCCCGACACATACACACTCCCTCTCAGTTATGTCTCTCTCACTCATTATTAATGTATCATCCTTATTGCCTAGCTTCTGTTTTTATTTATATATTTCCTGTATCTCTCCCTCACCGTCCCAACCTGTGTCTGTTTGATTTCTTTATTTTTCAATATGGCTTAGCCTCTAAGAACACCAAACAGTATCCCCCTCTTTCTGCTAAGGATGTCCAACAACTGCTGTACCGTACTGTATGTTGGTCTGGTCTCTGTAGTGCAGGATGTGGGCGTTCTCTCTGCCAATCCCTCATTACCATCTCCTGCGGCCATCTTTACTCCTGGCACCCGCCCCAAACCCATCTCCATCCATCATGGGGCTTTTGTGCCATCACAGGGTAATCACTTTAACCCCAACACCCCCAGACAGTCTTTACCAGGGTTGGGGTTAATTCCAACTTAATTAGAAATTCCAATTAAATTATTGAATTCACTAATGAAGTGGAGATTTACATTGACTTCATTTCGAATTTCAACAAGTTATGGAATTGGAAATTAGTTGGAATTGGACTGTATATTTGTACATATCCCAGTTAATGGAATTCATTTCCATAGTATCAGAAGTGGACTGCAGGGATTGTTTTAAATAATTTCAACATGTATTTCTGTATTTCCATTATAGCTAGGCTGTCTGGACAGTGACATGATCAGCCTTAAAGCCTGAGGGAATTGCATTCTGATTTTAATTTGTGGAATTGTTGGGGATAATATTTAATTGAATTGAATTCTTGGAATCGAGAGGAATTTAATTATTTCTGAATTCAAAGACTGACCAGGGATTTTAATTTAATTAATTGGAATTTACAGGGAGAGGAATTGAACTAGAATTTAATTTGTGGAATTTACCCCCAACCCTGGTCATCACCCTCTGTTACAGTGAACAGAGGAAAAATACACAAAATATTTCACCGAGGTACCAGATGTCATTGGTTTGCTGGCCTCTGTAGCTGCTCTCTACTCGTCCTGTCCAATGGCACACAGGTGGTTTTGAGGGCAGCCAATCGTTTCACCCATGAGCAAGCAGCATTTGCATGAGGTCACCGGCTGGTGTTAGCCGCCACAGGCTGTGAGCATGGGTTTAGCCAGAGGCGGCAGGCAGTTTACAGAAATATACAATTTACTAAACTCATCTGGCTTTCAATGAATAGGGTTGGAAACATGGGAAGGACTAAATAAGCCAATATATTGCTTCCTATTATGAATAGCAATGTGAGCCAAAAGTGTGTGCTCACGGCCACAACCTTGGAGTCACTGACTTTCACAGTCTGAAAACAGTCTGAAAACCAAAAGGTGAAACAGTGGAGCTGGTTGCCACAGGTGCGTTTGTTATATACTGAACTAAAATATAAATGCAAACATGGAACAATTTCAACGAATTTACTGAGTTACAGTTCACATAAGGAAATCAGTCAATTTAAAGACATTTATTAGGCCCTAATCTATGGATTTCACATGACTGTGCAGGAACTCAGCCATTGGTGGGCCTGGGAGGGCATAGGCCCACCCACTTGTAACCCACTGCGGTTTTCCTGACAAAAGGGCTTTATTACAGACAGAAATACTCCTCAGGTTCATCAGCTGTCCGGGTGGCTGCTCTCAGACGATCCTGCAGGTGAAGAAGCCGGACATGGAAGTCCTGGGCTGGTGTGGTTACATGTGGTCTATGGTTGTGAGGCCGGTTGGACATATTGCCAAATTCTCTAAAACGATGTTGGAGGCAGCTTCTGGTAAAGCAATTAACATAAGGTTTTCTGGCAACAGCTCTAGGGGACATTCCTGCAGTCAGAATGCAAATTGCACGCTCCCTCAACTTGAGACACCTGTGGCATTATGTTGTGTGACAAAACTGCACCTTTAAAGTTGCTTTTTATTATCCCCAGCACAAGGTGCACTTGTGTAATGATCATGCTGTTTAATCAGCTTCTTGATATGCCACACCTGTTAAGTTGATTGATTATCTTGGCAAAGAAAACATTTTCACTGACAGGGATGTAAACAAATTTGTGCACAGAATTTGAGAGAAATAAGCTTTATGTGCGTCTGGAAATATTCTTGAATCTTTTATTTCAGTTCATGAAACATGGAACCCAAACTTTACATGCGTTTATATTTTTGTTCAGTATAGTTTTTGTTTTTGAAACGGGACAGAGGAGCATCCAGCGTTGTGGTAAACATAATGTGCAATGATGCCCTAGGGGGAAAAACGGTGCTCGTTGTTTGAAGTAACGTCTTTGTTGTCATAGTATTGCAAACGGATGTGGCCGTTTCACTGCTACGGATTCCAGCTATACACAGACAGAGAGAGTGGCAGAGACTAACACTAACACCAACTAAAAGGAATTTCAGCCACAGTAGACAACATTGCCAAATTCCATCACAGTGTCTTTCATTTTTAACAGAGTGAGGAATTTTTACCCAGAGCTGCTGGGGATGACGATAAGGCCTTTCAAAATGGCCACCTCTGGCACTGGCACCGTAAAGCAACAGATTATCTGTCCACAGGTCACCTTCATCAGAAAATGGGAACAAAACAAACACAAATATCATCTGAGGCATGCCCCTGGGCGGCGGAGGCAATTTCAGCGAGACAGAGAGGGAGAGGGGAAAGCTGAAATGACCCTCTGCTTTTCTCTCTGTCTCTCTGTGTGCCTCCGGGAACTCCCAGCCAATCCATACATAAATTGATCCCATTCCTCCCTCACAAAATGGGTAAAATATATCAAATGAATCATAAATAAATTGAATGAATCGGACGGTTTCTGGAACCCTTTGTGTTGGTTATTTGGTCTGTGAAATCAAGATAAGAAACCCATCAGGCCCTTTCTATCCTCTGTGCCTCTCAGTTTGTTGGGACTAAAAAGAGGGAAATAGAGACATTGTGGTTATTTCCTGCAGGTTAACGTTTTTCCTCATGAATCTTGCCCTGGAGGCAGCTCTGCAGAATTGTCATTAACTGGCACAGCCACAAAGTCATAAAATCTGATCTTAAACCTAACCCTAATCTTAACTCTGACATTAACCACACTGCTAACCGTATGCCTAACCCTAACCTTAAATTAAGATCAAAAAAACAGATTTTTGTTTTCCTGAATTTTTACAATATAGTCAATTTTGTCTTTGCAGCTGGCCTATCTAAGGGGAAATAGCTCAGCTCTGCCTCCAGGATAAGACTCATTATGATAAACGTCAACCTGCTTATTGATTCATTTTCGGGGGTGGAAGTCTTTGATAAATACTCAGGGCTTTAAAGCACACGCTTACTCTCCTCTCTCCTTTGTTTGTGTGCTCACTCTGTCAAACACAGAACAGTCACGTCGATATTCCCCCACGCGGGCACACCTAGAGGAAGAAACACTGAATGGTCGACTCAATTTGTGTGTTTATGTAAGTGTGTCTGTTGTGTGTGTGTATTTGTTAGAAAAAGAGAGAGAGAGTTGAGAGTTCAGCAGGTGAAGGCTCAATTATCTTCTATTATCTGGCACAGGGGAGAGTGTCACGACATACTCCATAATTATAAAGAGCCACCATCAGGCGGCCTTCCCATAACTCTGTCATAACCAGTCAAAACGAGTTGTAACTGGATCAAACAGTCCCACTGCTCCACTCAGGACCAAAGGTAAATGGAGCGACTGAAAGTAAACAGCCATTATTGCACACAAGGGGGTCAAATAACAGGATGTGAAGACACATTTGAGACAGAACAGAAACCAGCTATCCTCATCAAGGTGTTTGTTGACAGACTGAGCAGAAATAGGTATTTTCTACAGCAATACTGTAGAATTGGACTGTAATGAAACCTCCTATCTGTCCAGTTGTAAGTCTGTAAAACTTCTATCTGTCCAGTTGTAAGTCTGTATAACTTCTATCTGTCCAGTTGTACGACTGCATAACTCTTATCTGTCCAGTTGTACGACAGCATAACTCCTATCTGTCCAGTTGTACGACTGCATAACTCCTATCTGTCCAGTTGTACGACTGCATAACTCCTATCTGTCCAGTTGTACGACTGCATTACTTCTATCTGTCCAGTTGTACGACTGTATAACTTCTATCTGTCCAGTTGTAAGTCTGTATAACTTCTATCTGTCCAGTTGTAAGGCTGCATAACTCCTATCTGTCCAGTTGTATGACTGCATTACTCCTATCTGTCCAGTTGTAAGTCTGTATAACTTCTATCTGTCCAGTTGTAAGTCTGTATAACTTCTATCTGTCCAGTTGTAAGGCTGCATAACTCCTATCTGTCCAGTTGTATGACTGCATTACTCCTATCTGTCCAGTTGTAAGTCTGTATAACTTCTATCTGTCCAGTTGTAAGTCTGTATAACTTTTATCTGTCCAGTTGTAAGTCTGTATAACTTCTATCTGTCCAGTTGTAAGGCTGCATAACTCCTATCTGTCCAGTTGTACGACTGCATTACTCCTATCTGTCCAGTTGTACGACTGCATAACTCCTATCTGTCCAGTTGTAAGTCTGTATAACTCCTATCTGTCCAGTTGTAAGTCTGTATAACTTCTATCTGTCCAGTTGTCAGTCTGTATAACTTTTATCTGTCCAGTTGTAAGTCTGTATAACTTTTATCTGTCCAGTTGTAAGTCTGTATAACTCCTATCTGTCCAGTTGTACGACTGCATAACTCCTATCTGTCCAGTTGTACGACTGCATAACTCCTATCTGTCCAGTTGTACGACAGCATAACTCCTGTCTGTCCAGTTGTACGACTGTATAACTCCTGTCTGCCCAGTTGTATGACTGCATAACACCTATCTGTCCAGTTGTACGACTGCATTACTTCTATCTGTCCAGTTGTACGACTGTATAACTCCTGTCTGCCCAGTTGTAAGGCTGCATAACTCCTATCTGTCCAGTTGTACGACTGCATAACTCCTATCTGTCCAGTTGTACGACTGCATTACTTCTATCTGTCCAGTTGTACGACTGTATAACTCCTGTCTGCCCAGTTGTACGACTGCATAACTCCTATCTGTCCAGTTGTACGACAGCATAACTCCTATCTGTCCAGTTGTACGACAGCATAACTCCTATCTGTCCAGTTGTACGACTGCATAACTTCTATCTGTCCAGTTGTACGACTGCATAACTTCTATCTGTCCAGTTGTACGACTCTATAACTCCTGTCTGCCCAGTTGTATGACTGCATAACTCCTATCTGTCCAGTTGCACGACTGCATTACTCCTATCTGCCCAGTTGTATGACTGCATTACTCCTATCTGTCCAGTTGTACGACTGCATTACTCCTATCTGTGCAGTTGTCCGACTGCATAACTTCTATATGTCCAGTTGTACGACTCTATAACTCCTGTCTGCCCAGTTGTACGACAGCATTACTCCTATCTGTCCAGTTGTACGACTGTATAACTCCTGTCTGCCCAGTTGTATGACTGCATAACTCCTATCTGTCCAGTTGCACGACTGCATTACTCCTATCTGTCCAGTTGTACGACTGCATTACTCCTATCTGTCCAGTTGTACAACAGCATAACTCCTATCTGTCCAGTTGTACGATAGCATAACTCCTATCTGTCCAGTTGTACAACTGCATAACTCCTGTCTGCCCAGTTGTACGACTGCATAACTCCTATCTGTCCAGTTGTACAACTTCATTACTCCTATCTGTCCAGTTGTACTTGAGCCTGGAGATATACCGCGGACATTAGGACCAGTGTTAGTGGTGGCTCACAGCCCACTCACGCAGCCTGTAATGGATGTCCTATTAGTTTGTCTAGAAGATCAACCCCCTCCTATCCTCCACACGCACGCACGCGCGCGCGCACACACACACACACACACAATCTATTTACGCAAAGCATTGTTCGGAGATATTTAGCATCAGTTTTCCCATCCCAGATCTCAGAACTGTTTTGTAGTGAATTCTTCTTTCATAACCCATTAAGGTCATCACCTTAAAGGTGCCTAACGTGCAGAGGATCAAAAGAGACATTTGTAAGTCTGTTTTTTTAAGGGGGTGCAATGACAGACATAACCTCATGGCTCTGACATGTCAATCTGGTTTCAGCCATAAGGTTCTATCGGACACTTCTGAAATATCGTTTATCAAGAAAAGAATACGTAAATAATAGAATAACACCACTTTACCAAAACAGAGTCATAACACATCATAAAATCCGTTAGGAAATGTATTCTGATCATCAGATGAACTGCTGTCAACACTGAGCATTGATGTGACAACATCATTTACTTTAAGATTTCTGAAAGTGTTTTTTGGGCTTGCGTGCCATTATTGCTGGCTACACTAGCCTAGACCATACTTAGAGGGAGATGGCAAAGACGTGTTCTGATTGGTCTGTTTGTATTTCTTAAGGCTTGTGATTGGATAGCAGAACCGTATAGGGCCAAGTTCAAATGGGTTTACGAAGACAGAACTTTCTAGTTTTAAATTTTTTTAACTTAAAATGTACTCTTTCAAAAATGTAACTTCACAGACATATGAAGAGCCTTCTATAGATCAATTACGTGTGACTAACACATTTCTGACAAAAATGCCAGAATCGTATAGTTCCAAAGTCTCAAATTCTATCAGAGCTGATCAAATGAAGGGCTCCTTTGGAAATGTCAGCATTTAAACACATTGCTGTTTTTAAGACACACACACAAATGCACACGCACGCATGAGCCGGTGTGAAATGGCTAGCTAGTTAGCGGTGGGCGCTAGTAGCGTTTCAATCAGTGACGTCACTCGCTCTGAGACCTTGAAGTAGTTGTTTCCTTTGCTCTGCAAGTTACGCTGGTTTTTTTGGGAACGATAGGTAACAATGCTTTGTGGGTGTCAGTTGTTGATGTGTTCAGAAATGTCCCTGGTTCGAGCCCAGGTTGGAGCAAGGAGGGAGACTGAAGCAATACTGTTACCCACAGGGTACTTGCCATATTGCGTTGATATGCATTACCTTTCTGCCACACTCACTCAGTGGCCACAGCACAACACACAATCTAGAGCATCAAAGAAACATTTATTTTATTTTATTTAAACCTTTGAAATCTCTCTCACCCTCCCCCCGCCCCCTTTATCTGCACTGCCTCCTTTCCCTTCTCTCCCCCTCCCTCTCTCCCTCTCTCCCTATCGTTCTTTTTTTCTCTAAACAGAGAAAAGGCAGGTGGCCTCAGCTTAATGCACAGATCACAATGGAAAGATAATTACTCCCTAGACCACAACCTCCTATCATCTAAAGATCCTCTCTCTCTCTCTCTCTCTCTCTCTCTCTCTCTCTCTCTCTCTCTCTCTCTCTCTAGTTATTGCTCTCGTTCTCTCGCTATTGTTCTTGCTCTCTCTCTTTCTCCCTCTCTCTCTCTCTCTCTCTCTCCCTCCATCTCTCTCTCTCTCTCTCTAACTGGTCTGTACATGGTTTTTGGTTGGAGACTCTTGGGGAGAGAGTAGAGGATGGTTGTTATCCCTAAGGGCCAATATGCTTTGTAGCAATACTCAAAATCGTTTAGACGTAAATAGAAATGGTCCTACAGAGAATGTGGGGGAGGGACATTTACTTATGCTTCAGATAAACAATAAGTACTACAATCTTGTCTTGACATATACAGTGAGGGAAAAATCCCCTTTTGATTTTGTACGTTTGCTTACTGACTAAGAAATGATCAGTCTATAATTTTAGTGGTAGGTTTATTTGAACAGTGAGAGACAGAATAACAACAAAAACATCCAGAAAAACACGTGAAATGTTATAAATGGAATTGTATTTTAATGAGGGAAATAAGTATTTGACCCCTCTGCAAAACATGACTTAGTACTTGTGGCAAAACCCTTGTTGGCAATCACAGAGGTCAGACGTTTCTTGTAGTTGGCCACCAGGTTAGCACACATCTCAGGAGGGATTTTGTCCCACTCCTCTTTGCAGATCTTCTCCAAGTCATTAAGATTTCGAGGCTGACGTTTGGCAACTCGAACCTTCAGCTCCCTCCACAGATTTTCTATGGGATTAAGGTCTGGAGACTGGCTAGGCCACTCCAGGACCTTAATGTGCTTCTTCTTGAGCCACTCCTTTGTTGCCTTGACCGTGTGTTTTGGGTCATTGTCATGCTGGAATACCCATCCACGACCCATTTCAATGCCCTGGCTGAGGGAAGAAGGTTCTCACCCAAGATTTGATGGTACATGGCCCCGTCCGTTGTCCCTTTGATGCGGGTGAAGTTGTCCTGTCCCCTTAGCAGAAAAACACCCCCAAAGCATAATGTTTCCACCTCCATGTTTGACGGTGGGGATGGTGTTATTGGTGTCATAGGCAGCATTCCTCCTCCTTCAAACACGGCGAGTTGAGTTGATGCCAAAGAGCTCCATTTTGGTCTCATCTGACCACAACACTTTCACCCAGTGGTCCTCTGAATCATTCAGATGTTCATTGGCAAACTTCAACGGGCATGTATATGTGCTTTCTTGAGCAGGGGGACCTTGCGGGTGCTGCAGGATTTCAGTCCTTGACGGCGTAGTGTGTTACCAATTGTTTTCTTGGTGACTATGGTCCCAGCTGCCTTGAGATCATTGACAAGATCCTCCTGTGTAGTTCTGGGCTGATTTCACTCCATTCTCATTCTCATGATCATTGTAACTCCACGAGGTGAGATCTTGCATGGAGCCCCAGGCCGAGGGAGATTGACAGTTCTTTTGTGTTTCTTCCATTTGCGAATAATCGCACCAACTGTTGTCACCTTCTCACCAAGCTGCTTGGCGATGGTCTTGTAGCCCATTCCAGCCTTGTGTAGGTCTACAATCTTGTCCCTGACATCCTTGGAGAGGTCTTTGGTCTTGGCCATGGTGGAGAGTTTGAAATCTGATTGATTGATTGCTTCTGTGGACAGGTGTCTTTTATACAGGTAACAAACATATTAGGAGCACTCCCTTTAAGAAATACTTATTTCCCTCATTAAAATGCAATTCCATTTATTACATTTTTCACATGCGATTTTCTAGATTTTTTTGTTGGTATTCTGTCTCTCACTGTTCAAATAAACCTACCATTAAAATTATAGACTGATAATTTCTTTGTCAGTGGGCAAACGTACAAAATCAGCAGGGGATCAAATACTTTTTCCCCTAACTGTAAAAAGGAACCAACCTGGCTTGAATATTGTAGGGTCTGAATATTGTGTGACTAATCACATGTCATTTATGTCAGGACTGGGTGAGTGAGAAATGCTACTGTGCCCCCGTCTTAGAGTGCTCTTTCTCGCCTGCCACACCGGTCAGGAGTGCAGAACAGCAGACACCAGGATTCTGGCCAAGGTTTCATATTCCACGCACATATTCCACTAACTTTTTGAAGCAGGAAATTATATTTCGCACCAGCGGATTGATTTAAGTGGGGTTGATTCTATGCATGTCCTTCAAGGTTTAAGCTAAGTATGGAGCTTTTTCTTTTCTCTCTCTCTCTCACGCGCTTTCTCTCGCTCTCTCCTTCTTTTCCGCCAGATGGAAAGTGATGGATTTAGAAAGCACGGGCCCTCTTTATTGGAATCTAAAAGCAGAGAGAGAGAGAGAGAGAGAGAGATAAGTATTCCGCCGTCACAGGGGAAATGTACACTTCTGCCTGACTCCTGAATCCCCATGGTCAGATTGTAGAGTTCACAGACCCCCTTCCCTGAACACACACACGCAACACGTGCACACACGCAAACACATCTGAAATACTTTATTTGGATCCACAAATCAAATGTACATTTCAAGAAGGATCCAAACATCTCAAAGGTCCCTGTATGAATGGACACTCAACGATAAAGAAAGCACCTTCTCCAAGCAGCCAGGGTGCACACTGCAGCTGAAACAGAGCAGTACCAAGTCAACTGCTTCGCTTTGGCAGGCCCGCAATCTGGAGGCCAGTACTTCCTATGAACTGAAGTACTGCAAGCCTAAGAATATGCAGTAAGTGCAACCAGCTTGCACCTATATCCGAGGCTGCCCAAGCGTGCTACGAGGGGCCGGTATTTTAGAAGCTTACGGCTCCATGCCGCAGTCAAATGAGCAGCCTACTTCCAGAATCGCGCCTCAATCGGGCCTTCCCCACATCAACAATGTCTGGCGTATTCAGGATACAAGAAAACATATCATCAACATCAAACCAGGCTCCTCTGACAAGAGAATGTTTGTGTATGTGTGCTGTTGGTGAGACCACCTTTCTCCCCTCAGTAGCTACCAGGTCGACAAGGCGGTCATGTCTATCAATGTACAAGTCTTTCTATGAACGGCAACCATACACAACATGTGCAACAGACTCCATTACATTTAACTCAGGGTGTAAAATACTGAACGGATCATGGTTTGCAGGGTTTCACAGTGCCAGGATATACACTGCTCAAAAAAATAAAGGGAACACTAAAATAACACATCATAGATCTGAATGAATGAAATAATCTTATTAAATACTTTTTTTCTTTACATAGTTGAATGTGCTGACAACAAAATCACACAAAAATGATCAATGGAAATCAAATTTATCAACCCATGGAGGTCTGGATTTGGAGTCACACTCAAAATTAAAGTGGAAAACCACACTACAGGCTGATCCAACTTTGATGTAATGTCCTTAAAACAAGTCAAAATGAGGCTCAGTAGTGTGTGTGGCCTCCACGTGCCTGAATGACCTCCCTACAACGCCTGGGCATGCTCCTGATGAGGTGGCGGATGGTCTCCTGAGGGATCTCCTCCCAGACCTGGACTAAAGAATCCGCCAACTCCTGGACAGTCTGTGGTGCAACGTGACGTTGGTGGATGGAGCGAGACATGATGTCCCAGATGTGCTCAATTGGATTCAGGTCTGGGGAACGGGCGGGCCAGTCCTTAGCATCAATGCCTTCCTCTTGCAGGAACTGCTGACACACTCCAGCCACATGAGGTCTAGCATTGTCTTGCATTAGGAGGAACCCAGGGCCAACCGCACCAGCATATGGTCTCACAAGGGGTCTGAGGATCTCATCTCGGTACCTAATGGCAGTCAGGCTACCTCTGGTGAGCACATGGAGGGCTGTGCGGCCCCCCAAAGAAATGCCACCCCACACCATGACTGACCCACCGCCAAACCGGTCATGCAGGCAGGCAGTTCTGCAGGCAGTTCTCCACGGCATCTCCAGACTCTGTCACGTCTGTCACGTGCTCAGTGTGAACCTGCTTTCATCTGTGAAGAGCACAGGGCGCCAGTGGCGAATTTGCCAATCTTGGTGTTTTCTGGCAAATGCCAAACGTCCTGCACGGTGTTGGGCTGTAAGCACAACCCCCACCTGTGGACGTTGGGCCCTCATACCACCCTCATGGAGTCTGTTTCTGACCGTTTGAGCAGACACATGCACATTTGTGGCCTGCTGGAGGTAATTTTGCAGGGCTCTGGCAGTGCTCCTCCTTGCACAAAGGCGGAGGTAGTGGTCCTGCTGCTGGGTTGTTGCCCTCCTACGGCCTCCTCCACGTCTCCTGATGTACTGGCCTGTCTCCTGGTAGCGCCTCCATGCTCTGGACACTACGCTGACAGACACAGCAAACCTTCTTGCCACAGCTCACATTGATGTGCCATCCTGGATGACCTGCACTACCTGAGCCACTTGTGTGGGTTGTAGACTCCGTCTCATGCTACCACTAGAGTGAAAGCACCGCCAGCATTCAAAAGTGACCAAAACATCAGCCAGGAAGCATAGGAACTGAGAAGTGGTCTGTGGTCACCACCTTCAGAACCACTCCTTTATTGGGGGTGTCTTGCTAATTGCCTATAATTTCCACCTGTTGTCTATTTCATTTGCACAACAGCATGTGAAATGTATTGTCAATCAGTGTTGCTTCCTAAGTGGACAGTTTGATTTCACAGAAGTGTGATTGACTTGGAGTTACATTGTGTTGTTTAAGTGTTCCCTTTATTTTTTTGAGCAGTGTATTTTGTGGGTAGAACATTCCACCTCGCCGTACAGCAGCATTCTGTTACATGTAGTGGGGACAAAGTGGATACACAGACACAAACATACCCACACAAAGAGACACAGACACACACACACACATCATCCTCCCAATTAGCATATAAAATTGACCTTGATTAAACATACACTACCATAAACTGCCATTCAAAAGTTTGGGGTCACTTAGAAATGCCCTTGTTTTTGAAAGAGAAGCAAATTTGTTTGTCCATTAAAATAACATCAAATTAAATTTCCTGCTAGGAATAGTTTCCTGCTCCTCGCATGGAATAGCCTTTATTTCTCAGAACAAGAATAGACTGACGAGTTTCAGAAGAAAGTTATTTTCTTTCTAGCCATTTTGAGCCTGTACTCGAACCCACGAATGCTGATGCTCCAGATACTCACCTAGTCTAAAGAAGGCCAGTTTTATTGCTTCGTTAATCAGGACAACAGTTTTCAGCTGTGGTAACATAATTGCAAAAGTGTTTTCTATTGATCAATTAGCCTTTTGAAATCAACTTGGATTAGCTAACACAAAGTGCGATTGGAACACAGGAGTGATGGTTGTTGATAATGGGCCTCTGTACACCTATGTAGATATTCCATAAAACAATCTGCCGTTTCTAGCTACAATAGTCATTTACAACATGAACAATGTCTGCACTGTATTTCTGATCAATTTGATGTTATTTTAATTGTCACGCTGGTATGAAGAGTTTTGGGAGACAGACACAGGAATGCGTAATATGGGTTTTTATTTCACCCAAATTACAGCGTGCTGTGTAAGGGCACGAAGACCAAACAAACACGTAACAAAAACACAGGGTTGAAACCCAAAACAAAAGAGCGAGGAGTACCTCGAATAAATACACACACGCACGCACAATGATTAACACACGGGACGAGAGAGCCGTAATCATCTGCGCAATCCACAAGGGCACAAAAGCCCAAAACACACAGCACAGGTACTCACACGCACCAACAGACATTGTAACAATAACCAAGGCAACAGAAGCCACATATATAACATGCTAATCAGGGGAAATGGGAACCAGGTGTGTGTAATCAGACAAGACAGTCCGGGGTTGATGATAATCAATCCTGTTCAGTGAAGCCTAGAAGGCCGGTGACATAGACCTCCGGAACTGGTGAACAGAATGAGCATCAGTACCGGGTGGATCCGTTACATTAATGGACAGAATATGTGTTTTTCTTTCAAAAACACAGACATTTCCAAGTGACCCCAAACCTTTGAACGGTAGTGTATATCAATGCATTATTTTCTTCTCTGTGAAGGATAATAATAATATAATAATAATAATATCTATTGTTCCTCATCTGTATCTGAGACAACCAATTATTTTCAACTTGACGCTAAGTGCTACAGATGTAGGATCTTAATTTGATCACTCTTTAGTTGCTACACAGCAGGAAATGCTAACTTGTATTATATCTGATGTTTAAAAAGGCTTCTAAAGTTTGTTATTTCCACTTTAAAAGGTCAGACTTGATTTGCCCTAATGAAAAATGTATCAACGCTTACAAAACAGTTTAATTAAATATAATCCACATAATAATTCACATTTCCTGTTTCTGCAGGATTATTTTCCTGCTTAGGCTAACTGCCTCAAATTAAGGTCCCACAGCTGTTGTGAACAGACTGCTCTAGTGTGTGTGTGTGCGCGTGTGTGTGTGTGAGCAGCATGTCAATGCAGTGTGAGTAGATAACAGTGTATGAGCTGAGCCAGCCTTGTCTGTGTGTGTGTGTGTGTGTGTGTGTGTGTGTGTGTGTGTTATTGCTCGTCTAGGAGGGCTGTGTCCATAGAGATCAACCAGCACTACTGACGCTCAGGCTACTGCCAGTCAATGGTTGTCCTGTTGATTGGCAGGCAGCTAGACCTGAGAGGTAGGCCACACACACACACACACACACACACACACACACACACACACACACACACACACACACACACACACACACACACACACACACACACACACACACACACACACACACACCCACACACACACCATACAAGGAGAGCCCTTCCTTCAATTCAGAGGCTAATTTCAATGTTTCTCCTTATGCTGATTGATACAGTTCCTTCTAGCTTTTGCTACTAGATTGTGGTTCTCCCTATCGGCCATGGGCACTCAAGTCCATGCCCCAAGGTCTGCACAGCAGTACTGTTGGTTTTATTTTCTCCATAGTGGTTCATTAATTCATTAATATCACTGATTGGCCAACGATTACATTTACCTACGATTCAATTAATTGAAGTCTGAATCTGTCTCTAATTAGAAGGCAAGACCTCAAGGTCCAGGGGATTTTAGTAAGGTGCCCCTGACTGAGTATGACTGTCCCAACCCCCAGAATATGACCCTGTCCCTGATAAACCAAACCACAGAGCAGGCCTCGCCCCCGTAGCTTGGTGTTGCTACAGAGTAAACAGAGAGAGTGTTGAAGAGCAGGGCCAAGGTCGCACGTCCCCCTTAATACACGTCCAACTAAGAACCAATTCACAACCAATCATTGGGATGGAGAGTGGCTGGGGGGAGGGACTGGGGGACCGGGAGACAAGGGGAGGGGGTTGGTAAGAACAGGCTAAACTCTTACAAGTCTTGTCAGTTGGGTAATGGGAATAGTGACAGGATTTCTTCTCCAACCAAGCTACTATGGGGAGAAAAAAAGGTAAACGCTTCCTAAACACAAGCACACCTATCATCACCGCCCTTGAAGTGCTCAAAATGCTAAGGATCATCTCCAGCTGGACGTTCACTCTGGAAGAGATCACAGAGAGGGTTTCAGAGTGAAATGTAGGGAAATATAAACACTCATGGTTTCTAAGTGTGAGGCTGAGAGAAACGTATGGATAGATACTTTAATCAACGCTAGTTTATACACTGTTAGATGTAATGTGTCATGGAATAGGCAGTACCCAGCTTCTCTGAGCAAAATGTGAAGATTATTATTAGTAGGCTTTGATTGAAGCTCAATGTTCAATTCAAATCTCCCTACCATCACTGGTGTGGCAGGTAGCCTAGTGGTAAGAGCATTGGACTAGTACTTGGAAGGTTGCAAGTTTGAATCCCTGAGCTGACAAGGTAGAAATATGATGTTCTTCCCCTGAACAAGGCAGTTAACCCGCTGTCATTGAAAATAAGAATTTGTTCTTAACTGACTTGCCTAGTTAAAAAAATATAAAAATCACACTAAGCCAGTATGACACCAATGTTGATGAAAATTCACAAATCATCTTGATTGGAAGTACACAATGCACTCCCTGCTGTCCGGCATTTACCGAGAAACAGGGTTTTTAGCATTTTTTTTCTCCCTATCTTAATATCTAGGCTTTCGGACAACAACAAGACTACAGCGTCCATAAAGTGATCATTAGACTGATTAAGTTTGTAAGGGCAACATTTAATGTAAAATGTTTGGCTCTCACGTGCTAATTTCTGTCCTTTAACCCCCTAGAGTCGATGGTCACAACGGTTATGTTACGTAACAAAAGAATCCCCATAAGAATCTGTCAGTTTAACCTAGAGATCTCCGGGTTTTATTGCGTTGGATGCATCTCAATCCACCACATCCGCCAGTGTCGCACGTTTGCATCTGCAGTGAAAGCTGGCAGAGCTAGAGTGATGTTTGTCAGACCATGAGACATACTTCTCACGAAAACATCCGTAGCGTCCTCACGGTTTTAACTACAGTACAAACTATTATGATCACTGCTGTTATCCGTTTTGTGACCCACACAAGTGTCACAGGACTTGTCTGAAGGTAACCGGTACCAGTTTTAACTTCTTTGGGAGTTGCGCACGAGGTGACCGTTTTGGAGAGCAAGTAAAATGTAAAATGAAGTAAAATGCCTCCCATTCAGGCCCAGAAAATAGGATATGCACATATTTAGTACCATTGGATAGGAAACACTCTGAATTTTCTAAAAGTGTTAACATTTTGTCTGTGAGTATAACAGAACGGATATGGCAGGCGAAAACCCAAGGAATTTCTGTCCTGGAAAAAGTGGTTTTGACACATTGCCTCATTTAGAACCCCTCCCTTATGAAAATGCCCATATAAGGGCATATGAATGCAGTACCTATTGCTTCCTCTGGATGTCAACAGTCTCGAGAAAGTGTTCTGATTCTTTTTAGATGCTTTTAGAGCATAGAAGAAAACTAATAAGGAAGTGACCACACAGATAGAAGTAAATGCGCTCTCTTTGGTTTTCTCCTTTCTTATCGCCCAGTTTATATTCCGGTTTAAATATTATACTATTTATACATAAAAGTGTTCCTAAGGATACATTTAAAATAATGTTTGATTGTTCTTGGACAAGTTTATAGGTATAAGTTGAATGAGTTCTCTTCACGTTTCAATGGAGGAGTCGACGCTATATTTTCTCATTATAACGCGCCAACCAAACAGAGATTTATGGATATAATACATTACTTTTTCTAACAAAAGAACCATGGATTGTCTTCGTTGGACACTTGGGAAGCCCTCAGCAGAAGTTCTTCAAAAGGTAATTGATTTGTTTTCGCTGTTGTTTTCTGTGAACCGTGAAGGCTTATGAATTTATGGTAATGGAAAAATATGTGGGGTGCTATCCTCAAACAATCAAATGTGGTGCTTTCGCCATAAAGCCTTTTTGAAATCTGACAATGCTGTATATTGCCAAGAAGCAGAGCTTTTGATGACTATGAAACACTTGTATATTGATGCATGTTTAATAATTCAACTTTTGGATTTTGAATTTGGCGCCTTGCATTTCACCTGGTAGTGTCGGGAGTGGGGCACTAGCGCCCCACCGCTCCCTAAGAAGTTAAGAAACTAATGGAAGTTTTGTTCCTACCCCAAAAAAGGGTATACATATGTGTAGAATTATACATTTATATACACTTCCATTCAAAAGTTTGGGGTCACTTAGAAATGTCCTTGATTTTTAAAGAACATTTTGGTCCATTAAAATAACATCCATTTGATCAGAAATACAGTGTAGACATTGTTGATGTTGTAAATGACTATTGTAGCTGGAAACAGCAGATATTTTATGTAATATCTACATTGGCGTACAGAGACCCATAATCAGCAACCATCACTCCTGTGTTCCAATGGCGCGTTGTGTTAGCTAATCCAAGTTTATCATTTTAAAAGGCTAATTGATCATTAGAAAAACCTTTGCAATTATGTTATCACAGCTGAAAACTGTTGTACTGATTAAAGAAGCAATAAAACTGACCTTCTTTAGACTTGTTGAGTATCTGGAGCCTCAGCATTTGTGGGTTCGATTACAGGCTCAAAATGGCCAGAAACAAAGAACTTTCTTCTGAAACTTGTCAGTCTATTCTTGTTATGAGAAATGAAGGCTATTCCATTCCAGAAATTGCCAAGAAACTGAAGATCTCGTACAACGCTGTGTACTACTCCCTTCACAGAACAACGCAAACTGTCTAACCAGAATAGAAAGAGGAGTGGGAGGCCCCGGTGCACAACTGAGCAAGAGGAAAAGTACATTAGAGTGTCTAGTTTGAGATACAGACTCCTCACAAGTCCTCAACTGGCAGCTTCATTAAATAGTACCCGCAAAACACCAGCCTCAACGTCAACAGTGAAGTGGCGACTCCGGGATGTTGGCCTTCTAGGCAGAGATGCAAAGAATGTCAGACTGGCCAATAGAAAATATTAAGATGGGCAAAAGAACACTGACACTGGACAGAGGAACTCTGATTCAAATTTGACTAAAACCTTCAAATAGGTATGTAATGACATTATATAAACTCTTTATAGTGCTTTATTTACATTTTAGAGGTGATAAATTGGACAGATTGGGTGAAAAAAGCTGTTTCCCCACACGGCATATCTCCCCCTTTCACTATCACGAAGTAGGTTTCCCCACCCACCATTTTTAAGAAGACTGGACAGAGCTCATTGCCTTCTTCAATCACGCAGAGACGGGCAGCATGAAGGTCTCGTCATTGATTTTTCTGGAAAGGGGAGAAATTGTGCTTTACAATGGTATTCATATTACAGTTGACCTGGAAGTATTAAGTTTTTTGGGCACTAAAGTAAGGTAAATTGTACAGAACAGTGCAATGTACAAAAGTTCGTTAGCTACCGTTATTTGGTTATGGAAGGTTTTTACACAAATTGCATCAGCCATTTGCTGGCTAGCTAGGGCCATACAACAACAGCTGACCTCGACAAAGAAGATAGCCTAGCTCACGTCCAAATGCCAGTCCTCCATTTTTCCACAAAAAATTGCTAGCTAGCTACATGAGTTCAAAACCAACAAAAAATGTGGCCAAATTGTCTACTTTACAATGCTTGCAACACTAGCTAGTTAGACATTCCATAGTCCAAGCTACGGTAAGAGCTAGCCACATTTCACTGTCAGACAGGACAAAACTCAAACTCCTGAGAACTATTTGCTAGCTAACGTTACATGTAATCAGCGCCTCTGTTGTCCACTGACTGCAATGTGCAAATGCATGCTTGCTAGCATCAGAAAAACTAGTTTCTCTAACATCCACAATAAATTCCAGCATGCACCTTCTTCTGTCTTGTTGATTTTTTAATCTAAATGTGTGCTGATGAAGAGTGCCAAACTAACAGCCATGTGTTCGATATTTGTCAACAACTCTGAATAATACAGTGCCTTCAGAAAGTATTCACACCCCTTGACTTCGTTCACATTTCATTGTGTTACAGATTTTGTGTCACTGGCCAACACACAAAACCCCATAATATCAAAGTAGAATCATGTTTTTAAAAGTTTTTACAAATTAAAGACAAATTCATAGCTCAAATGTATTTAGTCAATATGTATTCAACCCCTTTGTTATGGCAAGCCTAAATAAGTTCAGGAGTAACAATGTGCTTAATAAGTCACAAAATAAGTTGCATGGACTCACTCTGTGTGCAATAATAGTGTTTAACTTCTCTGCGCACGGATCATCGTTTTCAGAGCAAACATAACGCTGCAAATTCAAAATAAAAATTCTTAATATTTAACATCCTTTGATATACAAGTGTTGCATAGCCATCAAAAGCTCTGCTTCCTGGCAATATCACTGCGTTGTCAGATTTTAAAAAGGCTTTACGGCGAAAGCACCACATTTGATTGTTTGAGGCTAGTACCTCACATATTTTCCTCATTAGCATAAATTCATATCCAGCTCGGTTCTCAAAATGTCCATATCACAGCTAATATAAATCGCTTACCTTTCAAATAACTTCTGCTGATGGCTTCCCAAGTGTCCAAACAAGAGAATCCATGGTTCTTTTGTTAGAAAAAGTAATTCATTATATCCATAAATCTCAGTTTTGTTGGCACGTTATGTTCAGCTACTCCACCAAGCATTGTCAGTCTACTCGCCCGTTTTACAGTGAAGGGATCGCAGAGTTATACCTCTCATCTTTTCACAAACAAATCAAATATCATTAATAATGCATCCTTATGTATTCTTTTATGAATAATAGCTATCATATTTTACACGGATGGTAACTGAAACGTTATAAAAGGAAAAGAAAGCTGGCGCGTTCACGTTCTCGTGAACGTGCACGGTTGTTTACATTTTTCCCTTCCTGTAGTCTTTCTTCTTCTATAAGGATCTGCTCAGGGTTATTTCCTCCAGACACTTTCCAGAGACTGTTGACATCCAGTGGAAGCCATAGGTACTGCAACCTGTGTCCTATTCCCCATTGATTTATATTACCAGGCCTTCAAAGTGAGAGGAGGGCAACAGAAAAAGGAATTCTGGACAGAAATTTCTCTGGTTTTTGTCTGCTATATATGTTCTGGTATACCCACAGACTATATCTTAATGGTTTTAGACACTTCAGAGTGTTTCCTATCCAATAGTACTAATTCTGTGAATATCCTAGTTTCTGGCCCTGAGTGGCGGGCATTTAACTTTGGGCACGTCAGACAGGCGAAAAATTCGGAAATTGGGGACCCTAGCTGTAACAGGTTAACATGATTTTTGAATGACTACCTCATCTCTCTACCCCACACATACAATAATCTGTAAGGTCCCTCAGCCAAGCAAGACATTTAAAACACGGATTCAACAACAAAGACCAGGGAGGTTTTCCAATGCCTCGCAAAGAAGGGCACCTATTGGTAGATGAATAAAAAAAAGCAGACATTGAATATACCGGTGAAGTTATTAATTCCACTTTGGATGGTGCAGCAATATACCCAGTCACTACAAAGATATAGGAGTCCTTCCTAACTCAGTTGCCGGAGAGGAAGAAAACAGCTCAGGGATTTCACCATGAGGCCAATTGTGACTTTAAATGAGGCCAATGGCTGTGATAAGAGAAAACTGAGGATGGTTCAACAACATTGTAGTTACTTCACAACACTTCCCTAAATGACAGAGTGAAAAGAAGGAAGCCTGTACTGTCACACCCTGACCTGTTTCACCTGTCTTTGTCTCCACCCCCCTCCAGGTGTTGCCCATCTTCCCCATCATCCCCAGTGTATTTACATTGTACCTGTGTTCTCGGTTTGTCTGCTGCCAGTTAGTTTTGTTCGTCAAGCCTACCAGCGTTTTTCCCCTTGCTCCTGTCTGTTTCTAGTTCCTGTTTTTTAGTTTTCCCAGTTTTGACCATTCTGCCTGCCTTGACCCTGAGCCTGCCTGCCGTTCTGTACCTTGTCACATCACACTGGAGTATTGACCTCTGTATGACAGACTGCCTGCCATTCTGTACCTTTTGGACTCTGATCTGGATTACCGACCTCTGCCTGCCCTTGACCTGTCATTTTCCCTTCCCCCTGTTCTAGTAATAAACTTTTGTTACTTCGACACTGTCTGCATCTGCGTCTTCCCTAAAACGTGAAATGTACAGAAAACAAATATTCCAAAGCATGCATCCTTAAGTAAAACTGTAAAACTGAACTTTATGTCCTAAATAAAAACTGTTTTGTTTGAGGCAAATCTAACACAACACATCACTGAGTACCACTCTTCATATTTTCAAGCATACTGGTAGCTGCATCATGTTATGGTTATGCTTGTCATCAGCAAGGGCTTGGGAGTTTTTGTTGTTGTTGATAAAATGAAACAAAATAGAGCTAAGCACAATAAATCCTAGAGGAAAACATGGTTCATTCTGCTTTCCAACAGACACTTGGAGACAAATCCACCTTTCTGCAGGACAATAACCTAAAACACAAGGACAAATATACACTGGAGTTGCTTACCAAGACAACATGGAATGTTGCTGAGTGGACTAGTTACAGTTTTGACTTAAATCGGCTTGAAAATCTATGGCAAGACTTTAAAATAGCTATCTAGCAATGATCAACAACTCACTTGACAGAGCCTGGAGTATTTATTTTATAATAATGTGCAAATATTGTACAATCCAGGTGTACAAAGCTCTTAGAGACTTCCCCAGAAAGACTCACAGCTGTAATTGCTGCCATAGGCGATTCCAACAAGTAATGACTCAAGGTTGAATACTTGTCTAATCATATAATTAGAATTATTATTATTAATTTAAGTTTTACATTTTTCATTTTTTTGTATTTTGTGTAGATCGTTGACCACAAAATGACAATTTTTATCCATTTAAATCCCACTTGTGGAAAAAGTAATGGGATGTGAATACTTGAAGGCACAGTGTATCATTAGGCTGTACGTATTTTTCAGATATAGGCCTAGTGTAAATGTGGATTATTGTAGCATAACCATTTTTATTGCAAAAAATAAATACAAATACAAACAGAACTTTAGACTACATATTCATTTGACTGAGGTAATGAACTGCCCATTGATCAGGACAGCAAGTGAAAAAAAAAAACACGTGGTTTTTGAGCTTATGTCAATATTACACAGGTAAGTTAATCGTTACAGACATAAGGAATACACACAGGCTCCATAGGCCTCTATATCTATATGAGTGGCCGTGTCCAACACGCCACCACCTGTTGTTATGTTGGGCACCATACTGACCAAAAACAGTTGTTATGAAATATTTTGCCATGTAGTGCTAAAATAAAGAAGGAAGGAAATACAGACAGGCACCGCATTACTGCAAGACAAAACAGCTCACACATTCAAGCCTGATGGTCGCGTAAGCATAAAATCAAAGCTTGATTTCATATAATAAAAAAACTTGAAAAGGTAGCGGAATGGGATGTCTTAGTGTGGTGTGTGAATAATCTAATACTTTACCTTGTATGTGGTACAAATCCCATTATTGTGGAAGCACCTCCTCTAAGAGTATGAATTAGGCTGTTTGAGAAGGTTTGAATCCTAAGCAACCTGCCTACACATTGTTTGAAGTTACAATAGACCAACATAGCTGCTGGAGTAGGTCCAAGCTGTGTGCTGGAGTAGGCTTTGCGGTGTTCATGCGGAGACAAAAAAAAAAACTTGGTTTCAGACCAATGCCTACTTCTCACTTAAAACGTATTTTTCTTTGTTTTGAATTAATGACGATCTTAGTCAAGTAACATACATATCCCTGGGCCAATCAACCCGTTCTTTAAAGACATTGTTGCTGGTTAAACTTGCTAATAAAAATATAATATACCCACCTTCTAGACCGCCAAAATAAAAAATATATGCATATCCCTGGGCCAATTGACATATCCATAAACCTTGTTTTGATAAAGCGATAACTATCAGAAATGATCTCTACTCTTTAGACGGGATTCTGTGGCTCTGTCTATACTTTGAAGTTGGGCCCTGGTCAGTGTATATTTGATGCAATTAGAGATGTTGATGTTGTAGTGTTGTTTTTTTTCATTTCTTTCACTCTCTGCGCAGCCCGGGGCTCTCTTGGCGAGCCCTACAGTAACGCTAATTGAATATGAAGCCGTAAATTCAGTCTCACATATGCCCAACGCAGACCTGCCAGCCCTCATTACGGTTTTAGTGTGTTTATGTGTGTGTGGTAGAGGAAAGAGATGTCTATGTCGGAGTGTTAGATTGTATATTATGCACGTCTCTGTGCTTAAGTCTGAGGAGAAGGCAGAATAGAAAGTCTAGATAATGAGGCAGAAAGAAAAATGGACTATTTCTACCACCCCCAAAAAGTATGACAGGCTAAGCAATATACCACTGACACAAAAATAAACTCCTGCATACTCTCTCTTTCAGCTTCCCATCTTTTCACCACACTAACATTTGGTTGATACCCTTACGGTAGAAGGCAGCGATGACAGGCCTCTACTGACGTGTTAGCGGCATTATCACCTCCTTAGCCAAATATGTCTTTGCGTTTGTACTCTGCCTCTTTCAGCGCGGTTGGAATGGAGCCGAGCTAAAAGCAAACCCCCTTAAAGACTGTTCCTCCTCTACCTCTCCTCTCTCACTGAAGCATTGAGGTCACTTAGGGGCAAGACAGACTGCCACGTGATCTTGTTATTGCTTTATTTAGTTTTCTCATTCACAGCCCAGCCACCGACCTGCCTGGAGGTCATAGACAAATGGCATTCAAATCTGCTGTGGTTATGAAGGCTCCAGTGGCGGCAGTTGGTTTTTCATTTGGGAGGGAAATCCTGTAGCAAAACAAGACCACATCCCAATAGACAGGAACTGTGGTTGGGATGGTTCGCTTCCCCAACGTTGGCTCTGGAGAAAAGATTATAATGAGGGGGAAATGTAGAAAAAAGAGAGCGTGAGAGAGAGAGAGAGAGAGAGAGAGAGAGAGAGAGAGAGAGAGAGGGCGTGAGAGACAGAGACAGAGACAGAGAGAGAGAGGCTGTCCCCTGCCTTGCCCCTGTGTCAAATCCTTCAGTCAAACCAGCGTTGAACTGCTAATAATTCATGCATGAACGTCATGCATAGAATTCTCCCTGCTCCACTTCAGACATGGAAATGAGTGGTGACCCTCAGAGTGGCAGGGGCTGTCCTCTACCCCACATGCCATCTACATTCACACACAGCTTCTTACCACTCAAGCCTCGCATTGTTCTCCTGCCGTGGAATATAAGACGAGGTCACATCCTGCCAATTCTACGTCTACAGCTGCTCTACTAGTCAAGATTTGACGGTGCGCCTCTAAAAAGCATCTGATTAGGTGATGTTAATTAGCTGGAGGTACTTCAGTATAGTTTGTTTACATTTGTTGGGGATTTACTTGACATTCGTCTCTCGAGGACAGAGTTATGGTACATTTGTCCTGAGCTGTTCTCTCTTTCTCTTTCTAACACATTGAGGGAAACATAGTGTCTCTGATGTCAATAACTAACAGCCTCTAATAATCTCTCTGTCCAGGCCTCTGCCTTTGCCAAGCCTTTTGGATGTGAGCACATTCCAGAATGTCTGTCTGTCTGTGTTCGGAGAGAGAAATCGATTGTCCTCACATTGCATTGATTAAACACTTCCTGTTTGTGATGCGCCGGCCGTAGCCAGAGAAGATTCAGGAAGAACAACACTATCGCCTTTTAATTTAAACATTTGCTCTTCCTTCTGCTCCCTAGCAGGCCCTCTGACAGCGATTTTGTAAGGGTCTCTGTGCATTCCCGTATCAATATTGACATCCTGTAGCGTTTGATATCTGGCCTGCAACATGGAGTGGAATGTTAAGAGGATTACAATAAGAAGTTAGAGGAGGAGGAGGAAGGAGAGATTTAGCTAACACCCATCCCATCCCGTATTACCTGGCTGGGTTTGTACTGTACGCTTGCTTGCCGCACTCTAACTTCCAGGTACGATTAAACATATCGGTGATGTGGTGAATAAAGCATAACAACTTGATCCTACGGTAATCTGGTGAAATGTGAAGGTGAACATTCTAACATGTTTCAGACCTATCGAAACACAGCATTGTACATGATTTTACTTTACATGGAGCATTTTTAAACATGTATTCACATTCAAGAAATTCCAATAATACATTCCCCTTCACGACCCATGTGGTATTTCTGCCAATCACAAGGATGGTATTAAAGTCTACCCTCTATCTAAGTGGTCCCTGCTGACTCCCAGCCTGCATGCGTCACATACCTGGGAGAGAACCAAACAAGCAAGAGGAAAAAAGAAAAACATACAATATTTTATTATAACCTTTTGAATTCATAAAGTCAGGCGCTGTTCCTAAGTAATAACAGGGCTGCTGTGGTGGTGGTAATAACTCCTGACCCTATTAAATTAATTAAGTCACAGCTTATTGTAATGGTGGGATGGAGTGTGGAGTCTGTCGGTGGCCCACCGAGACCCTCCCACTGATGAGGCTGGAGGGCAGAAACACGCAGAACTTATTAAATTTGTGTCTGTCTCCACGGGCCGCACAATAATTGTCACACATGTCATTAAATTCAGCCTGGTTCTCGCTCCGCTTCACGGGCCATCCAGAGCCACTGAGATTTAGCTCTGCAGGCAGGAACCAACCAGCAGCACAGAACTGTGGAGAAGAGGCGGTGTGTGTGTGTGTCTGCCGTATTGTGCCACATATTCACACATTTTAATACAACCATGGCAGTATCCAGGGGCAACACACTCACACACAACCCTCTCTATTTGTTTCTCCCGCTGTACAGTCAGTTCTACCCCTCCAGGAGTCCAGCAACTCACCACTCTCTCACAGACAAGAGACGTGATTAACCAGTCGAGCTGAAGCCTGGGCCTTTATACTAAACAGCTAACAGAGTTCTAATCATAGCACAGGTGGATGTGTCAGACAATCCGACCATTTGCTTCCTAGCCTGGTTATTCCGGTGAGTGTACAGTACAGTACTGAGGCCTTACCCCATGCTACCCCTTGATTCAGAGTACTGCTCACACCGCTCATGTAAAGGCAATGGACCACCATGCGTGCAACACATCAGCTAAATGCTAAGCTACAGCTCCTCTTCTCTCCCTGTTCTACCTCCAGGTGTCTGCTGTGAAGCCCGCTGCATTGTTATTCTCCTCTGATGCGCAGTGGAAAGGTGACACTATTGATCTCTCCTCTTTTTAAACCTCTCATTCGCAGTGTGTCGGGAGACAGCTGGGAAACCATTATTAATATAACTCCATGACTTAATGTCAAGAGAAGAACCATGGAGCGAGAGGAGAGGAGAGGAGAGGAGAGGAGAGAGAGAGAGAGAGAGAGAGAGAGAGAGAGAGAGAGAGAGAGAGAGAGAGAGAGAGATGACTCAGAAGAGTAGAGGACTGGGATGAGTAAAGGCGGGAGGGAGGCAGGAAGTCGGGAGAGCCGTTCACTAACTAAATCAATGTTTTGTTACATCAACCCAGCCTATAAATCATACCAAACTGCAACAAAGAGGGACACATCATGCTGGAGAACAATTGTAACCATAATAGATAGTTAAACAACAACAACGGGCAGATTGGTTGTAAAGTAACTCCTACCGGTTTACAAACAAACACACTAACAGCTGAAAAAGTATCGTGCAGAGTTAGCAAGATGAGCTAATGAGGGTTTTGCGGTAAACAAGAGTTCAAGTGTTCTGTGAAATCTGATCCTGGAACACCAGAGGGATACAGAAACCATCAAGTTAATTAACAATGCTAATTATCACCAATGCAACAATAATTAATTCTAAACTATATTTAAATTAATTATCGATTAAATTAATTAAGTTGGGGGGTAATTAAGATAAATGTTAAATGTGTGGGTAATTAGGTGGGGTAGATGCTCAGGGTTGAGGGCGAGTAGCGGCAGGCGGAGTATGTGAAGTAAACACAGTGTTGTTGTGTTTTGGAGGGAGGCAGAGAGGCTGAGGACCTAGCTGCTGGACAAACAGACCACTGCTCTTTAGTAAGTCTGTTCAATTAGTCTGAGGCTGGCTTCTCAGACAAAGGTTACAGCACTGTAAAACACACAAGACGCAAGCAGGCGGCGCACACACACACATACATGCACACACACATACACACACACACACACACATCCAGTAATCAAAGCTCTGTGGATCTTCCCTCAGCTCAGTTTCTGATGGCTTATACTCCCTTTTTTGTTGAAGCTGGGCTGAAGCTCGTTAGTCCACAGACAGGCTGTGTACTAATGATTACAGGCACAGGAAAATGACACCCATTTGTCCTTTCCTCTATCAGGGATGGGAAGAGAGAGAGACTTTTGACTTTTTGTCTTACTGTAATTAGATCTTTATTCCCCTAAAAGCACCACAGCACCCCACACAGAGACCATCCACCATGGCTGCTCGAGCACCTCACAGGCTCTGGCAGCGCCTCCCCCATGACTCTCTCCAGTAACCTGCTGTCTCAACTCATGGGGGGCTTTACACTGCCCAACCCCCTGCAGCCGTAGGTTAGCTAGCCTCCTGATGCCTGCTGCCATTACACATTCCTGCAGGGTGGCTGAACGAACAGACCTTGGAGGGACCTGTGGGTTGTGGAAAATGGGCACAAGCCGCTGTCCCTTCTCAACAGACCACATGCTGGTTCGCTCCAGCCAACACCAGTGTGTTATGGTAGTCTCTGCCACCCTGCTCTCCAGGTCCACCAGGCCTTGTCCCCCCTCCTGGACAGGCAGGTACAGCACCCCCAACCTCATCCCTGCGGAGGTTCCCTGTCCCCCCATGCCTCACGTAAGAGCCTTACGCTTGCCTCAGTTTTACCTTAGTAAAACTAAGTCCTGCTCATCTCTAACCATCACTGAGACGTCCTCAGCATACGCTGACACTGTTATGCTTGTCCCCAACCCTATGCCTGCCACACACATTTTCTGCAGCCTCCTGCGTAGCAGTTCCAGAAGGGGCTGAATAAGTGATAGCTGCCCAGATAGAGGGCATCCATGGCAAATGTGCCACTCCCTACCCAGACAGGCCTACTGAGTCCCCCGAGAACACACCTGAGAACACACAGGATCACAGAGTTCTGCTGTCTACAAATCCAAGAACTCCACAGCACACTCCGGCATCTCTCCCACAACAGAAGTTACACACCCATCAGACAAATGTAAACAATGCTTTTGCTTGGTTTCTGCACTCTGTTTTTTCAACCCAAAGAAGAAACCTTGAAAATTCAGCTTAACATGGAAAATTGAGCTCTTACAAGTGCTCCTTTTGCCTTCATCTGAAAGAAAGCAACCAGGTCCCTGCTTATAGAGAGAGAGAGAGAGAGAGAGAGAGAGAGAGAGAGAGAGAGAGAGAGAGAGAGAGAGAGAGAGAGAATATGAAATGTAAGACAAGGGGAAAGCGAGATATTGTGTGTCAGTGCTTTGCGTGTGAGCATGCATGTGAGTTTGTGTGCTTGTATTTGTATTGTCCTCAACAATAGATGGACTAGCGTGGGGGCTTCGTGGGGGCTTGACAATTCATCTACGAGTTTGGGTGCTGTTGAGACAAGCATGCAATTTTAGCACATTTTGTATTTCTCTTTGGGCCTGTAGGTCAAGGTTACTCTCTCTCTCTCTCTCTCTCTCTGCCTCTGCCTCTGCCTCTGCCTCTGCCTCTGAATGGAATTTGAAGTCTTTGTGCTGCTGGAGTGGCTCGACGTGAAAATTAGGACATCAAAGGTGACAATGGCATGCAGCTTTTTCCTGAGACTGCGTTGGCAAACCAAATTGCCAAACCCGGTCGAGGTGAAGGAGAAGAGAGAAGGATGGCAAAATGGAGGGAGAGATGGGACACATCTGCAATGTGTGAGGTAACTCAATTAAGGAAAGCAATTTGCACTCTTCCCCTGCCCTTGGCACAGCCACAACACAAGATGCATCAAACGACTGCCTAAAATGACAAATGATGCATGCCTGATAATACATGAAAACAAGAAAGCTTCACAATAAGTACAACGGAAAAGATTCTCTTGTGTATGGAACAGAACAGCCTTATTAAGACCAGTTGAAAAACGTGCTGTAGTGTGATTATCCTATGGAGCAGACCTCAGTATTACAACAGCAGGACATTCCTTCCCCTGTACAGTTCAGTGTAATTGTAAATCATGTAGAAAACAAAATACTCACAACAACATTGTTTGGTTACTAAGCGATCTATTAATTATCATCACTTTTGTGGAGGACATCACTGCACCTTCCTTGTGCATCACTTCACATCAAGACTAGAACCTGGGACCTCTGCCTCGCAAACACATGTGACCACCCTCCTGAAACATTCTCTGCCAGTTGCGCCACCGAAAAGCTTGCTGTTAATTAAGCGACGCAAGTGGGGAGATTTCAGGCTGAGGACTACACTAGTTCTTTCTCTTTTAGCCGGAGTGTGTAAAAGAGTTTAGACACCAGCTTTTGGCTCTCGCTTGTTACCCTATTTGCAGCATCTTAGCTACCAGCCCTGTAGTAGTTTGATGGATACTCTTTCACTTCACTCCTCATCTCCCTCTCTCTCTCTCTCTCACCTCTCTCTCTCTCACCTGTTTCTCTCACCTCTTTCTCTCTCACCTCTCTCTCACCTCTTTCTCTCACTCTCTCTCTCTCTCTCACTCTCTTTCTCTGTTCTCATTTTGTCATCTAATTTATGAGGGCTACAGTCTAAAACCTCATCAAGTGAATGCCACCCTATTCATGATTTACATTCTCTAAATATTCTATTTACCTTTTGATCAGAAATTGAAGTCCAGAGTGACGACTCAGTCAGAATAGTACTTTAATTGAACCTTATTGGAATACATCCACTCAATAAATTCCATTCAATATGGAAAACATAAGTTTAAACATGACGAGAGTTATACATACTAGTCATATGATTAGGTGGTGCTCTGAATAGACACACAAGGACAAACAACAAACAGCAAGGATATGAGATCATCTATAGCACACTAAACATTTGAGTCAGTCACACAGCTACAGTACAGAAGACTATGTATGGAACTCCATTGGCTACAGTTATTCCCTGAGATTCTCTTTTCTTTACATCGGTACTTGACGGCCTCTATAATGGCCTTTATAATGGCTGTCCTCTATAATGGTATCTGTAATGGCTGGCCTCTATAATGGACTCTACAAGGGCTGGCCTTTTATAATGGACTCTATAATGGCTGGCCTCTATAATGTCCTCTATAATGTACTCTATTATCGCTCTATAATGGCTGGCCTCTGTAATGGGCTCTATAAAAGCTGGTCCCTATAATGTCCTCTATAATGGCCTCTATAATGGATGGACTCTATAATGGCCTCTATAATATCCTCTGTATTGTCCTCTACAATGTCTCTAAAATGGCCTCTATAATGTCCTCTGTAATGGCCTCTATAATGGCCTCTATAATGTCCTCTATAATGTACTCTATAATGGCTGGCCTCTATAATAGCCTTGTCAATGGTTGGCCTCTGTAATGGTTGGCCTCTATAATGTACTCTATAATTAATGGACTCTATTTTGTATTTATTAAGGATCTCCTGTGGTCCAGCAAAATTAAGGCAGTTTATACAATTTTTAAAACATTACAATACATTCACAGATTTCACAACACACTGTGTAACCTCAGGGCCCTACTCCACCACTACCCCATATATACAGTACTAAATCCATGTGTCTGTATAGTGCGTATGTTATCGGGTGTGTGTGTATGCATGTGTCTGTGCCAATGTTTGTTTATCTTCACAGTCCCCGCCTCTATAAGGTGTTTTTCTATCTGTTTTTTAAATCAAATGTTACTGCTTGCGTCAGTTACTTGATGTGGAATAGAGTTCCATGTAGTCATGGCTCTATGTAGTACTGTGTGCCTCCCATAGTCTGTTCTGGACTTGGGGACTGTGAAGAGACCTCTTGTGGCATGTCTTGTGGGCTATGCATGGGTGTCCGAGTTGTGTGCCAGTAGTTTAGACAGACATCTTGGTGCATTCAACATGTCAATACCACTCATAAATAAAAGTAGTGATGAAGTCAATCTCTCTTCCACTTTCAGCCAGGAGAGATTGACATGCATATTATTAATATTAGCTCTCTGTGTACATCAAAGGGCCAGCCATGCTGCCTTGTTCTGAGCCAGTTGTAATTATCCTTTTTTGTGGCACCTGACCACACGCCTGAACAATAGTCAAGGTGCAACAAAACTAGGGCCGGTAGGACCTGCCTTGTTGATAGTGTTGTTAATAAGGCAGAACATCGCTTTATTATAGACAGACTTCTCCCTATCTTAGCTACTACTGCATCAATATGTTTTGACCATGACAGTTTACAATCTAGGGTTACTCCAAGCAGTTTAGTCATCTCAACTAGCTCAATTTAGTGAGTGTTTTGTTCCAAATACAATGCTTTTAGTTTTAGAAATATTTAGGGCTAACTTATTCCTTGCCACCCACTCTGAAACTAACTGCAGATCTTTGTTGAGTGTTGCAGTCATTTCAGTCGCTGTAGTAGCTGAAGTGCATAGCGCTGAGTCATCCGCCTCCATAGACACTCTGGCTTTACTCAGTCAGTGGCATGTCATTAGTAAAACATTTAAAAAGCAAGGGGCCTAAACAGTTACCCTGGGGAATTCCTGATTCAACCTGGATTATATTTGAGAGGCTTCCATTAAAGAACACCCTCTGTGTTCTGTTAGACAAGTAACTCTTTATCCACATTAATGTCTTCTATAATGGCTGGGCTCTATAATGACCTCTATAATGTCCTCTATAATGTCTTCTATAATGCCCTCTACAATGTCCTCTATAATGGCCTCTATAATGTCCTCTGTAATGTCTGGTCTCTATAATGTCCTCTATAATGGCCTATATAATGTCCTCTATAATGGATGGACTCTATAATGTCCTCTATGTCTATAATGGCTGGCCTCTATAATGTCCTCTATAATGGCCTCTATAATGGCCTCTATAATGTATGGACTCCATAATGTCCTCTATAATGCCCTCTATAATGTGATCTGTAATGTCCTCTATAATGTCCTCTACAATGGCCTCTATAATGGCTGGCCCCTATAATGGCTGGCCTCTATAATGTCCTCAATAATAACCTCTATATAATCCTATATAATGGATGGACTCTATAATGTCCTCTATGTACTCTATTATGCCCTCTATAATGGCTGGTCTCTATAATGGCTGTGCACTATAATGGCCTGTATAATGGCTGGCCTCTATTATGGCCTCTATAATGTCCTCTATAATGGCCTCTGTAATCTATATTATACAGTGTTTATTTGACCATGTACTCTGCGGGGCTCATTCTGTCTAACATGCAGTTAGTTATGAGATGATGTGTTCTGTTTCTGCATCTGATTGGCCACATGTTCCTGGCTACAAGTTCATCTGTTCTGTTCTCTTCTGTTCTAAGAAAAGCCCATAGATTGAGACTGCCTTCCAAATTGCACCCTATTCCCTATATAGTGCACTATGTAGGGAATAGGGGGTCATTTGAGACACAGATTGAGAGTAGAGGTTGGCCACAGTGTTCCTTAGGTTATTTTTGTCCTCTGTGAGTCTGGTGATTAGCACGAGACCTGAGTGGGGAGAGAATATTGCGTTAACTCTCTTTGAGTCTAATCTTGATGAATAGCAGAGAGAATAGGGACATAAATTACTACTTGACCTACAAGAAGGCTCCTGTCCCTTAGCGGAGCGCTGAGGTTCATTTGAATCTACTCCTTTGATTCCTCTCTTTCCCTTTTGATCATTATACTTAAATAATGACTGGATTCATCTGCTGTTTGTGAGGGACTGAGTGAGTTAGTGTGTGTGTATATGTGTGTGCGTGTGTGCATACATGCGTGCTCGTGTGCGTATAACTGTGTGGATGTGTGTGTGTGTCCACATAAGTGTACAAGCCTGCATTTGTTTGTGCACAATTGGTGTGTTCATGCATGGATGTGAATGAGTGTATTATGTAAGTCAGTCTCTTTTAACGATGTCTTGTCTCCATGTCACACCCCTCTATATCTCACTGTGTGTAGTGGAGCAGTGGAAAAGGCCCTTAATTCCAGCTAGGGTCCCATTTTCCAAATTTTCGACTGTCTGACGTGCCCAAAGTTAAATGCCTACCACTCATGGCCAGAAACTAGGATATTTACATATTTAGTACTATTGGATAGGAAACACTCTGAAGTTTATAAAACCATTAAGATATAGTCTGTGGCTATTCCAGAACAGATTTAGCAGGCAAAAACCAGAGAGATTTCTGTCCGAATTTATTTTCTGTTGCTCTCCTCTCATTTTGAAGCCCATGTAATATTTTTCTATGGGGAATAGGACCGAGGTTGCAGTACTTATGGCTTCCACTAGATGTCAACAGTCTCTGGAAAGGGTATGGAGGAAAAGCTCTGACCAGATCCTTAGAGAGAGAGAATTACTACGGTAGGGAAAAAGGTAAACAGGCGTGCACGTTCACGAACGTGAACGCGCCCAGCGACCAACTTTCTTTTCGATCTTTAACGCGTTTCACTTACCGTTCTTGTAAATATGATCGCTATTATTCATAAAAGAATACATAAGGATGCATTATTAATGATATTTGATTTGTTTGTGAAAAGATGAGAGGTATAATTTGAACGCGATCCCTTCACTGTAAAACGGGCGAGTAGACTGACAATGCTTGGTGGAGTAGCTGAACGTAACGTGCCAAAAACAACGGATATTTATGGATATAATTATTTACTTTTTCTAACAAAAGAACCATGGATTATCTTGTTTGGACACTTGGGAAGACCTCAGAAGAAGTTATTTGAAAGGTAAGCGATTTATATTAGCTGTGATATGGATATTTTGAGAACCGAGCTGGATATGAATTTATGCTAATGTGGAAAATATGTGAGGTACTAGCCTCAAACAATCAAATGTAGTGCTTTCGCCGTAAAGCCTTTTAAAATCTGACAACGCAGTGATATTGCCAAGAAGCAGAGCTTTTGATGGCTATGCAACACTATGCAACACTTGTATATCGAAGTTAAATATTACGAATATGTATTACGAATATGTATTTTGAATTTGGCGCGTTATGTTTGCTCTGAAAACGATCCCGCTAAAGGGATCGGCGCGCTAAGAGGTTAAAGGCCCCGATGCAGACATTTCTATCTCAATATCAAATCATTTCTGGGTAACAATGACACCTTAGCCTACAATGTCCACAGCCCCGTGGAAATTGAATTAACATAATACAGAAAATCCCCATCAAAATCTGTCTGTTTAAGCTAGAGATACACTATATATACAAAGGTATGTCAACACCCCTTCAAATTAGTGGATTTGGCTATTTCAGCCATACCCGTTGCTGACAGGTGTATAAAATTCGAGCACACAGCCATGCAATCTCCAATGACAAACATTGGCAGTGGAATGGCATTACTAAGGAGCTCAGTGACTTTCAACGTGGCACCGTCATAGGATGCCACCTTTCCAACAAGTCAGTTCATCAAATGTATGCCCTGCTAGAGCTGCCCCGGTCAACTGTAAGTGCTGTTATTGTGAAGTGGAAAAGTCTAGGAGTAAAAAAGGCTCCACACCGAAGCAGTCCGACGGACAAACCTTGGTTTGGCGGATGCCAGGAGAACGCTACCTGCCCAAATGCATAGTGCCAACTGTAAAGTTTGATGGAGGAGGAATAATGGCCTGGGGCTGTTTTTCATGGTTCGGGCTAGGCCCCTTAGTTCCAGTGAAGGGAAATATTAACACTATATGTTGGAACATTTCTGTGGGGACTTGCTTCCATTAAGCCACAAGACATGGTAGACGATTCTGTGCTTTCAACTTTGTGACAACAGTTTGGGGAAGGCCCTTTCCTGTTTTCGGCATGACAATGTCCTCGTGCAAAAAGCGAGGTCTGTACCGAAATGGTTTTCGAGATTGGTGTGGAAGAACTTTACTGGCCTGCACAGAGCTCTGACCTCTACCCCATCAAACACTTTTGGGATGAATTGGAATGCCGACTGCGAGCCAGGTCCAATCGCCAAAATCAGTGCCCAACCTCACTAATGCTCTTGTGGCTTAATGGAAGCAATTCCCCGCAGAAATGTTCCAACATTTAGTGGAAAGCCTTCCCAAAAGATTGGAGGCAACAAAGGGGGGACCAACTCCATATTAATGCTCATAATATTGGAATGAGATGTTCGACGAGCAGGTGGTGTCCACATATAGTGTATCTGTTTTTTTTCATGGGCTGTGTCTCAATCCACTGGGGCGCCAGGTAGCCTAGTGGTTAGAGTGTTGTGCCAGTAACTGAAATGTTGGTGGATTGAATCCCCGAGCTGACAAGGTAAAAATCTGTCGTTCTGCCCTTGAACAAGGCAGTACTAGGCTGTCATTGTAAATAAGAATTTGTTCTTAACTGACTTGCCTAGTTAAAAATATATATAAATATGCTGATATCGGTATACCCACTCCAATCTGAGACTCTCACGAACACAATGATGTTCTACGTTTTGTTCTAGGATGCCCACAAGGCTCACAGGACTTGTCTGAAGCTCCCTGGTACCAAGTATATATGGAGATAGATTAGTGCCTAAAATAATGGGATATATACATTCCAAAAGAAATACAAATAGTTTCCTGATCTTTCTTTTATCTCTCAGATGTAGGACAGACACTTCAGAACAAACTTATTTTTGAATTTTGGGGGATTTTCTGTTGTTCCATAGGGCGGCGCAGAATTGGCGGCGCTGACTTCTGGGTTGAGCGAGTGAGTGTTAAGAAGTGCGGTTTGGTGGGTCATGTTTCCGAGGACACATGACTTCACCTTGGCATCTCCCAAGCCCATTGGGGAGTTGCAGTGATGACACAAAATTTGGGAGAAAAAAGGGTCAAAATTACTACTAATAATATATGTACAGTACCAGTCAAAACTTTGTACACACCTACTCATTCAAGGGATTTTCTGAATTTTTTATATTTTCTACATTGTAGAATGCAGAGACCAAAGGACAGACCAAAGGACAGATTTCCATCGGTCTAATGTCCATTGCTCGTGTTTCTTGCCCCAAACATGTCTCTTCTTATTATTGGTGTCCTTTAGTAGTGGTTTCTTTGAAGGAATTCAACCATGAAGGCCTGATTCACGCAGTCTCCTCTGAACAGTTGATGTTGAGATGTGTCTGTTACTTGAACTCCGTAAAGCATTTATTTGGGCTGCAATTTCTGAGGCTGGCAACTCTAATGAATTTATCCTCTGCAGCAGAGGTAACTCTGGGTCTTCCTTTCCTTTGGTGGTCCTCATGAGAGCCAGTTTCATCATAGCGCTTGATGATTTTTGCGACTGCACTTGAAGAAACCAAAAAAAGTTATTGAAATGTTCCGGATTGACTGACCTTCATGTCTTATAGTGAGGATGGACTGTCGTTTCTCTTTGCTTTTTTGAGCTGTTTTTGCCATAATATGGACGTGGTGTTTTACCAAATAGGGCTATCTTCGCAATACCAGCCCTACCTTTTTACAGCACAACTGTTTGGCTCAAACACATTAAGAAGGAAAGAAATTCCACAAATTTACTTTAAACAAGGCACACCTGTTAATTGAAAAGCATTCCAGGTGACTCCCTCATGAAGCTGGATGAGAGATTGCTAAGAGTGTACAAAGCACACTCTTGGCAAAGGGTGGCTACTTTGAAAAATCTCAAATATAAAATATATGTTGATTTGTTTAACACTTTTTTTGGTTACTACATGATTCCATATGTGTTATTTCATAGTTTTGATGTCTTCACTACTGTTTTACAATGTAGAAAATAGTAAAAATAAAGAAAAACCCTTGAATGAGTAGGTGTGTCCAAACTTTTGACTGGTACTGTGTATATATATTATCATTAAGGGGGTCTTAAATTCCAAATCAAATAGCTCAATGGTCCTTGGTATAACCATCTTAAAACAATTCCAGATGTTAACTTAGAACCGGGTTATTTAAGTACCTACTTAGATTTTTTCAATTAAAATGGTAAAAATAAACTAAAATTGCTTCTTAGCAAAGAGACATTTCTCAAGCAAGAATTTTGCTAGGATTGTCTGGGATTGGTCTGAGACTGGTAGGGAAATCTGTAAACAAGCTGTTATTGGCAAACTAATTTACCGCCTGTCGATGTCACCAGGCAGGCCATAACTCCATCCCATCAATACCGGCTGAAATTTTAGGCGGTCTTTTCGAACAGCACTTACACTAAAAGGGCATTATAATCATTTTCACAATTTCATAGTATTATTGCAACCTCATAGTGTGGAAATATATAAAAAAACAGAGAAATCTAGTTTTTGACTGCACTGGTCCTTTAACACTAACATATGAAGTCAGAGGACTCAACCACCCCTTAACACTGTCCTTATGGAGATTAAACTCTGTCACTCCAGTACAGTGAGCACAGTGACCATATAGTGAAGTAGGAACCAACTGCATTGTCTGTGAACTCTAAAAGCCTTTCCTGTGTTTCCTTGGGACGCCTGTCACCTTCGCTCATGCAGCCACGTTCACAATGCCATGACAAGACATTCTGAAGACACGCCGGTTCCAGAAGAGTAATTTACATTTTTAAACAGGGGTCCTTTTACTTTAAAACAAAATTCCTACTGTCATAAAATATCACACTTTTTCTTTATATCACCTCCCCTCTCTCCCCCTATCCCTCCTTCGCTAATAAACACACTCACATTCACACACACAACAGACAGACACATACATATGCAAGTGTCCAGAATGGTGCCTGTCACACACTCAAACACTAGGACGAGCTGACTAAAAGCCTCACTCTCCTCCATCAGACAGACAGACAGTGTGAAACCAATATGGGCCTTGAGCCCCTGGGGGGGAGAGAGAGAGAGAGAGAGAGACCTCAGTCTTAAAATGAGGGGAGCGGGACAGGCAGGCAGTGAGTAAAGCTGACACATGTGGCCATCAAACACTGAAACCAAATGCAGCTCTCCTCCATCCTGGATCTCTGGTCGTACTGCATACCTTGAAGCCTGTAGGGAGTGGTGAATTGTGTTGTATGTTGTAGTCTGTAGGGAGTGGTGGATTGTGTTGTATGTTGTAGTCTGTAGGGAGTGGTGGATTGTGTTGTATGTTGTAGTCTGTAGGGAGTGGTGGATTGTGTTGTATGTTGTTGTCTGTAGGGGGTGGTGGATTGAGCACTGCTCAGCTACTGCACAAACAATGGTTTCGTAGAAACTAGTGCCAGTAAAAAAAGCATTTTTTCTGTATTGTGTCTTACACAGCCAATGAAGAAAGCAAGTCAATGAATATCAGTGGAGTGGATATCAGTTGAGAAAGGTAACAGTCACCTCACTGTCAAGAAGCTATTTCTTCAAAGGTAGAAAGCCACATGCTGTTAAAGTAGTACATCCTCAACATTGAACAGAAGCGGTTGACAACACAGTTGAGGTTATTTTTCGGCCATGAAACACTGTTGAGGAGAGAGGCGTTGCCTTCCATTCCTATGAACAGAGAGAGAGAGGAAGAGATAATCAGATTTATATTCAAATAAGTAAATGTCCTAAAATATTCATAGAGACCCCCCAAACACACACACTTGTAGCACTCGCCCTGGCTAGGAGAGTGTACAGTAAAGCAGTGCGGCAGATAGACTCTCCTGGTTTGATGTGACTTGATTTTAGGATAAAATCTCCTCTTGGATGCAACTGATGTTGACCCTCCTGTGGCATATTATGATTTGCAATTGGCAATTGCCTGATAAAAATGTGTGGTACGTTCCTTTGCTGGAGCCCGTGCAGGACATCTGAAATGTCTCCTTTTTGGATCAACGAGGATTAGAGGAAGAAGTGCAAAAGGGGGAGAAAGGGTGTAGTGGCGTCGTTGCTCACTAGGGGGAGCTCTTGGTCTCTGGCAGCCTGAACAGGGTCCCCTCTTATCACCTGTGTTCATCAGTCCGTGCCCACTGAACACTTGGCCCTGGGTGGAATCAGCCCACAGGCACAGATCTAGGATCAGCTTACCCTGCCACATTCCTAACCTTAAAACATAGGAGGGAGAAATACAAAAATGAGCTCAGATCAGTGTCCAGGGGCAACTTTACCCCACCTCAAACACTGACCAACTCATTAGCTGTTTTCCAGTACAATCCTTAGAAACACAGACCTCTGAGGACCAGGCAAGGAATACTTTTATATTACATATCTATGAGGCCTTTATGTGTGTGTGTGAGAGAGAGAGAGAGAGAGAGAGAGAGAGAGAGAGAGAGAGAGAGAGAGAGAGAGAGAGAGAGAGAGAGAGAGAGAGAGAGAGAGAGACTGCCAGCAATCTACCAATACCTTTCAAATCAGTGATAGCAAATAAAAACACACAGGAAAAGGCTGTTGTGTAAGAGTATTGGGATGAATCCATTTTATTCCATTAGAAGTAAAAGTACATCCAGAATAGTAACCAATGCCTCACGATATGTGATGCGTCATCAGTGTACCACTCACCACAATGGGCACTCTAAAGGTAGATGTCAGACATAGCACTCCATTCAGTTCATCCAGGCCAGTGTACATACTCCACTCTATAGCATTAGCATCTATACAGCCTTGTTCTTTTTTTTTTTGCATTAGATTAGATTTCAATAGAATTCCTACATTGATCATCTAATGATGCAGTACACTTTAGATAAAGCATGTGCATTATTCTAGGTCTGAATCCACTTAAGTTACAATATATTTTTATTGTGTATGAATCGCTTTCTTTGTATGTCTTGCCTGTGAATGTGGTGCTGTCTGACGTCATGGACATCTCCGGTGATGTGGGATCTTTTTCATCCAGTTATATCAGCACAAAAAAGGAAAATAAGATATGTGTAATATGTCATAGTAGGCGAGATTTGAACCGGTGAACTGTATTTGATGTTTCTCTCTTGGCCGCTAGGGGACGCGTAAGGTCTGTTGTTTACACCTTGCGTAGATAGAGGCTCAGAAATATTGCAAACAAGTATCCCTGTTTAGTGTGAGCGCAGTTAAAAGGAGTAGGTGCAGAGGTTGATAGCTGCATGAGGAATACTCACACTGTGGTGCGTACAAGCCTCATCAGAATATACGTGACTGACTCATATCTGGCCTATTCATCTCGCATTTCCATACATTATCCTCAAACAAATAGTCTACAAATCAATCATTGACAATCATCTAATTAATTATTATGTTCTGTTTTCCTAAAAAACAAGAAATGGTGTGTTGGGGTTTTGTTAAAAACAATAAAACTCAAACTTCCTCCCCTCTTTCAAATGTATCTTCCTCGTTAGGTATTCAGCTCGAACCAGCAACTAGGCTAGGAGCGTCACATCACAGAGAGCGCTGTCCAGTGTTAACAGACGTCCCAAACGTCCAATGAGGAGTGAGCTCTGCTGGTGCCCGAAGATCCCGTTGGCTGGTAGAGTAGGTGCGCTGCGGAAAAAGCTAATAGTTGAGTGAAGAGCATTCAGTTGTCGGAGAGGAGACCGCAGCAGTGTGTGCGCTATAGGGAGCAGATATCACGGAGAGAGAGAGTCAGATAACAGTGGCTGTTTGAGAATAGGCATAATTAGAAAAAGCTCATGACAAAATGCATCGATTACGTGCATGGTACGGATTATGATGTTTTAAAATTGATGTATGCATTTAGACCCATCTCCTCATCACTTAAATAGCACTCCGCATCATTGGAATGTGCACTGCTGCCATAAACGGACGCATCTGAAGTAGCCCAGAGCTTGTTGATTTGGCAGTGAAGACAGGGTTTTGGGGGTAATCAGACCTGCATTAACCATCACAAACAAGATGGTCCACGGTTGACGGGACTACTAAAAGACACATTTTTTCTCCCAAAGCCTTATACATTTTGGGGACTTTCCTTGGACTAATGGTAATGGGAATTGACGCGTTAAATAAAAAAGGATAAGATTTTTTCCAAAGTACACTTGTTCTTTGGCGATGATTGTGCTATTCCTTATTCTGTGTATTACGAATGGAGTGGTCTCGCAGATACGCTACTCGGTGCCGGAGGAGGCGGATCACGGCACATTCGTAGGGAATATCGCCGAGGACCTTGGACTGGACATGACCAAAATCGCCTCGCGGCGCTTCCAAGTGGTGCCTAGCTCGCGGACGCCGTACCTGGAAGTGAACATGGAGAACGGGATTCTGTTCGTCAACGAAAGAATTGACCGGGAGCAGATCTGCAAGCAGAGTGCCAGCTGCCTATTACACCTTGAAGTGTTTCTGGAGAACCCACTCGAGCTGTTCCGCGTGGAGATAGAGGTCGTGGATATCAATGACAATCCGCCCAGCTTCCCCGAGACCGACATCACCGTGGAGATTTCAGAGAGCGCTACCCCCGGTACCCGGTTCCCTCTTGAGAGTGCATTCGATCCGGACGTGGGCTCCAACGCGCTGCGCACATACGACATCACCACCAATAACTACTTCTACCTGGATGTGCAGACGCAGACCGACGGGAACAAATTCGCAGAGTTGGTGCTGGAGAAGCCGCTGGACAGGGAGCAGCAGGCGGCCCACAGGTACGTGCTCACTGCGGTGGACGGGGGGCAGCCTCCACGGACAGGCACTGCTCTGCTGGTGGTCAAAGTGCTGGATTCTAACGACAACGTGCCCGTGTTTGACCAACCGGTGTATTCGGTGAGTCTTCAGGAGAACGCACCGGTGGGGACTCTCGTTATCCAACTGAACGCCACCGACTTGGACGAGGGGCAGAACGGGGAGATAGTGTATTCATTCAGCAACCACATATCCAGCCGCGTAAAGGATCTGTTCGCCATAGATGCGCGCACTGGACGAATCGAGGTGTGCGGCGAGGTGGATTTTGAGGAGAGCAGCTTATATCAAATATTCGTTCAGGCGAAAGATCTCGGACCCAATGCCGTGGCCGCACACTGTAAAGTTCTGGTGAAAGTGACAGACGTAAATGATAATGCTCCTGATATCACCTTTAGCACCGTGACCGAGTCGGTGAGCGAGAGAGCAGCCCCAGGTACCGTTATAGCCCTGCTGAGCGTGACCGACAAAGATGCTGAGGAAAATGGAAAGATTCATGTTGAAATCCTTGGTGATGTCCCGTTCAAACTCAAACCCTCCTTTAGGAACTATTTCACCATTGTAACAGACGGACCTCTAAATAGGGAGAATGCTGACTCTTATTCAGTGACTGTAGTTGCCAAGGATACAGGGAACCCTTCCCTCGCAACCAGTAAATCAATCAAAGTGCAAGTGTCGGATGAAAATGACAATGCGCCAACGTTTACGCAGCCCATATATGATGTGTATGTGACTGAAAACAATGTGCCAGGTGCTTATATCCACGCTGTGACAGCTTTGGACCCAGACGTTGGACAGAACGCTCTAATTAGTTACTCCATAACGGATTGTGATATTCAGGGTATGTCTGTGAAAACATATGTGTCAATCAATGAGGAAACGGGCTACCTTTACGCACTCAGATCATTCGATTACGAGCAGCTTAAAGACTTTACTTTCATGGTTCAGGCGAAAGATGCAGGTAGCCCCGAGCTCTCCTCGAACGCCACGGTCAAAGTGATCATCGTGGACCAGAATGACAACCCCCCCTCAGTCATTGCTCCTCTGGGTAAAAATGGCACTGCGAGAGAGCCGCTTCCCCGCTCCGCCGAGCCTGGCTACCTGGTGACCCGTATCGTCGCCATGGACGCAGATGACGGCGAGAACGCACGGCTCTCCTACAGCATCCAGAGGGGGAACGAGAACGGCATGTTCCGTATGGACTGGAGGACAGGAGAGCTGCGCACTGCCCGGCGCGTCTCAACCAAGCGGGACCCGAACCAGATGTATGACCTGTTGATAGAGGTGAGGGACCACGGCCAGCCGCCCCTCTCCTCCACCGCCAGTGTGTTCGTGGTGCTGGTGGACAGCGTGGTGGAGGACCACCGGGAGAGGGGCACCGCCAAGTCCAAGGAGACCACTCTGGACCTCACCCTCATCCTCATCATCGCCCTGGGCTCTGTCTCCTTCATCTTCCTCCTGGCTATGATCGTGCTGGCCGTGCGCTGCCAGAAGGACAAAAAGCTAAATATCTACACGTGCCTCACCAGTGATTGTTGCCTCGGGTGCGCCACATGCTGCAGCAGGCATGCGCGAGCCCGCAAGAAAAAGCTCAGCAAGTCTGATATCATGCTGGTGCAGAGCGCCAACGTCACCGGGGCCGGTACAGCCCAAGTGCCCGTGGAAGAGTCCGGGAGCTTCGGCTCTCACCACCAAAACCAAAACTATTGCTACCAGGTATGTCTGACTCCGGAGTCTGCCAAAACCGACCTCATGTTCCTAAAGCCGTGTAGCCCATCTAGGAGCACAGACACCGAACACAACCCGTGCGGGGCCATAGTGACAGGGTACACTGACCAGCAACCTGACATCATATCAAACGGCAGCATTTTATCAAGCGAGGTAAGAGTCCTCTCATACCTTCGATCCCCAAAAATCCACAGCATGTAATTGCTATCAGTATATTGCATATAGATTGTGATAACCGCAAACATATGCTTGTTTAAAAACATTATCACTGCTGCTATTAGTAAGTAGATTAAATGTCATAAAAAATAAGATGCATTACGCATTGTCAGGGAATTTAATTAATTAAGTATCCCTAACATTGACGATAACTTGCTGTATGTTGCATCACTCCATTGTTTAAACAGAGTCCTCTACAAATATGTTTGTTATTTTCCATAATACATAATCCTGCATATCCTGCCATTAATTTCCGGAACGGCAATTCAACCGAACATGATTGCTAGTTGCTGACATGTTGCGGTTGGCAGTCCTGCGGGAGATAGATTATCATTGCAATGGTAATGATTGCATGTTTATATTCTGCTCAGAAGTGATTTTTAAAGTAGTCTGGATTTGGAATAAGATAAGCATAAATGAGGCTAATATATGGGTGCCTTGAAGGCTGGTGTTGTGTGTGTGTTTCTGTTGTCTGCGCAATGACCATGTCCCCTGTGAGAACACACACATTACGCACACCAGTCACGATCGTGCTGAGTCGCACTAAAACAAAGATCCGTCTATAGTTGCGCCAGCCTGAATAGGTGCACTACTTAATTTTCTCCCTGGCAGTACGTATATCTATCTATGCCCTCCGTTAGGAGGCCTACAACGACACTTCTCAAAATATAGACCTAGTTGAGAACATCACTTCAAATCTAACGTCAGATTTAATTGTTGCTATTTTGTGTTCTCATCCTGTTTTGATGATCAAATACCACCACCCAAACACAGAATGTCCCGCCTATCTCTTTCAGACCAAACATCAGCGAGCCGAACTCAGTTACCTGGTGGACAGACCTCGGCGTGTCAACAGGTAAAGAGCACGCACACCTGGTGCCCTGCGAGTGATGTGATTGAGAGTGTTGTTTAGAGTGGCCATTCAATGCCAGAGGGGAGGGACTCTACAAACCACAAGCATGCCAACAAGACTCAATACCTATGGTTTTCTCTCTGGCGCTGCCCACATGAACACACTCCAAATCACTTATGATGAAAAGTGCAGGATAATGAATGATGATGATGATGACGATTGTGATATTGACATTGCTTCAATTTTTTGCCAACTTTTATTTGTATTATTTTTACATACATTTGAAAATAAATTAGGCCTACCATCTTCAATACACTTCAGTCTTCAATGTTCTTTATTCTTCCCCTATTCTCTGTCCAGTTCGGCTTTCCAAGAAGCGGATCTCGTTAGCTCTAAAGACAGTGGTCACGGTGACAGCGAACAGGGCGACAGTGACCATGACGCCACCAATCGAGGTCACTCTACCGGTAAGTTCATCCACCAGCGTCCCGTTGTTAGTTCTTGGCTGGTTGTGCGGCTTGTTGCTCTCTCGTTATCCAGCTCCCGTGGCTGCTGCTTCTCTGTTATCGCCACTGCTCTCTTCCAATTGTGGTGCTGAAATGTAAGCGACTCACTGTGCGCTGCACTCGGCCGAATATCGGCTTTCAGAGTTCCTGACTAGTGGTGTCATACTCATTCTCACCATCTCAAATATTGAAAATGTGCGTAGGACTTATAAAATATTGCCTATAGTGTTTTTCTAACTCTTCTGGTTTCAGGCAACTATAATAGTGGGCTGTTTTTCGTATATTCTAGTCGTCCTGTGAATGTGAATTCGCTCTCCTGGCTGTAGCTCAATCTCGTTACTGTTTTGAGACAGTGACGCTCTGCTGAACTTAAGCCTGTTGTTAGTAAATATGCAAGGTCGTTAATGAGGGTGGGCCCGCTGCTAGGGACCACATGACGGAAACGTGACGGAATTCATAACGAGGACCCGTTGGCTTGTCATTGGGCGGTGCGGTGTGTTGTGGGAACGGGACCAAATAGGTTGCGGGCGCAGACAAACAAACGATTCATTCATTGACTGCGCTGGGTGCTGCTGCCGGCCCTAGGCCCCTATCACCGGCCTGACCGCATTCCTCCTTGCCCGTCATCTTTTATCTTTTCTACATAAATGATCACATTCCGGGTTTTTACAATTGGGCTTCTTAGCTATGCATTCCGTTATCTCTTCATTAATCAGTTCGATTGCTTTGGTGCAGCCGTGTGTGTGTGCCCATGTTTTTTTGGATAGCATCATGGTCAGCCCAGTGGGTGAACCCGCATCATGCGAAATGAGCCATGTCTAGAAATAATATTTCCACTATTGTAAGCCTGTGGATATACACAGACGTTTTAAAGGAAGCATCCTGTTTTATTTAGCCTATTTTTCTTTTAAAGTTGTATCTGGTTAGCTTGGACTTCTTTATAAAGTCACTTCTCAGATTGAACACCTTTGATGTTCAACCAAAAGGCATTTACTTAGGTAGTTGATATCTACATACGTTTTAGCCATATTAGATGCTACAGGCTAGTATTAGCTTCTTCAATACAGAGACTACAGGAGCTATACTTCCTTATTCATAGAACCCTTCTTTACTTCCTGTAGGGCTTGACCAGACTCCTAATGCTAAGTGTTGACTCCATGGTGTGGTATTGAGTGGACTTGCTGTCTTTGCTTTTGACTTTGAGTACCCTTGTATGGCAATAGGCTACTGTTGCTTTGTTATGGAATTATCGGAGAGCTTAATGGCTTTAAAGAGATTAATTGCTGTGCATTTAGTCTTTGTTTGATTAGGATAATTGATAGCGTGGCTTAGCATCGTCTGCTTGCACAACACTTGGAAATCACTGTGCTATTTGATACGTGATAATTGAGTTTGCTGACATGTCAAAACCTCATGGTTTTTCTGAATTACATATTTAATTTCCCAATGAACATTCCCAAATGTAATGAGGACAGGGTGAACTGTAGGGTAACTATAGCGCTGTGATTGTTATTGAAAATGATGATCATTTAGGTGAATAAAGGTTTGTTGACATTGGATGGACTCAGTGGAGGTACTATTCTGGTATCAGAGATGACATAGCCTATCTTATATAGACTGTTATTATGGATACATTGTCACCATACTGATTTGGAAGTTTGGAATTGGCATTCCTTCCCACCTCACTATCCCCATCTTCATCTTTCCCCCTCCCCATTCCCCCAGTTGCTGTGGCGAATCCCTCCTTAGGCCTGCGGTTCACGTTATCGCTGTGGTAACAGCTCGCTGATCAGTAATTCATTTTCAGACCTCTGCATACCAATTACCAAATGAAGGTTATTATCAAGACTGCTGTTTGCCCTGCTCGAGAGCCATGCAGAATCAGAAGATAGAGACGTACACAATAAAGTAGGGGGTCAGTGCATTTACAGACAGTCTCTCTCCCTTGAACAATCTTAATTTCTCTCTCTCTCTCTCTCTCTCTCTCTCTCTCTCTGAATAAGGGAGAGACGTGTTGACACAGTACTTTCAGTGCATATTAAAGTCAGACTGATGTACTATATAGCCTTGGACTGGTGCTGTAATTCTTCTCATGTTTGATCGGTAAAATCGTTAAAGTACTACGGCCCAGAAATAATGTGGATATTCATTCACATCTTTTAATAAACCTTCAGCTTTATGAGGACAGGTCAATTCGATACACAGTGGTATTTTTCCTTTCGTAGTTTTTTCTTCTGAAGAGACACCTAATGTGCCTCAGGGAACATCTAATTTCCTAAAATGTCAAGAAATATCAAAAAGTCTTGATCTGGCTTTGTAGCGGCGACGTTTCCCTCGGAGTGTGTGTGTGTGTGCTGGTGTGCCTTATCACTTCTCCAGACTCTAAATGCCAGGGCATGGGCCCTATTTAAAATGCAAAAGAGATTCATATTCAAAAGCCTCGTCGTGTGATTGTTGGATATGGAAACATGTTCAGTATCCAGGGTCATAGGTTATTGTCACATTGCTTTGGTGAATATCTAAAGAAGTGCAGGTACCACTTGTTGAAATGAGGGGTAAATGTATGGTAGAAAACACGGCCACACTATTTGGGTAGTCCGGATAGTCCATCTGTAGTCCGGATAGTCCACACACACACAGCAGTCTGAAGCCTAATCAGTCTATATCATAGGATTATCTGAGGATACTGTTGGTGAGCAGTTTTGGTTTTACTCAGACACACACAACAAAGGACTTACAGTATGTTTGACTTAAAAACATAGACTAAGCCATGGACTACGCCACATGGACTGATACAGATTAAGTTAGGAAATACCCTGGTTTTGCTTAAACCCCAAATATTAGTATCTATCTGAATTGAATCATATATTGATTTGATTTGTTATTCATTGGCTCACTTGCACATTCATGAAGAATGGCCTCGGAATGAACTTCCTCTTTGACAGAATGCTTATTGCAATCATTCATTTGATGTAATTGCATGGCCAGTTTGAAAGGATGTGAATAGCCGAGGTAATCCAATCATTTTGAGCCTCTTAATAAACACCTTGGTCACAGGAAGCTCTGAGAGTGTAGTAGTGTGGTGTTAATGGTTATAAACACGTCTCTCACTCAGCGTGACCAGTCAGACCTGCTGAGAGATCACAGAGAGAGAGAGAGACTACCACAGAGGGACATAAAAACGCAAACCACCAGGTCTAACCCTTTACTGACCTCTAAACCATCAACCCCAGCCAATGATTCAATGAATTTAGCCTGTTTCTCTACTTCCAAATGGCAATTGAAACAAATAAAAAACACAACACACAACACACATCGTACATAATACATGAATACGCATGCCTCTTAAAACTTGAAGTAGGGTGTATTGCATGTACAACTTTACTGTATATTTTTTAAGTCTTGGTTGGTTTTCACAAAGGGCTGTTTTTGCTTGAATCTCTCTAGTGTATCGGTAGAAAGACGCGGGTAGAAAGAGGAAGACGGTGACCTTCTGACCTTTCCCTGTGCATGCTGGGCTTCCTAGGGGGTTTTTGCTGTGCAGCGAGGCTGATAGTTTATCTCTCCCCAAGTACACTGCTGTTTCATTAGATGGGGGCTGGCTTTGATCTCGTATGGTGAAAGAGAGAACCATCCGATGAGGAATAAGAGATCTGAGTCTACACGCCGCACGCACACACACACACACAGACACACACACACACAGCAGCTTTCTCCTGCTTCTTTTTTGCCTTGTTTGAACATGAACGGAGTGTGCCCTTTATGGCCACTAACTCTCTCTCCTCTCTCCCTCCTTCCCCCCTCTTCTTCTCTCCTCCCTCATTTCCCAGGCGCTGATCTCTTCTCTAACTGCACAGAGGAGTGCAAGGCCCTGGGCCACTCCGACCGCTGCTGGATGCCCTCCTTCGTGCCCTCCGACGGGCGCCAGGCGGCAGACTACCGCAGCAACCTGCACGTGCCAGGCATGGACTCCGTGCCCGACACTGAGGTATTTGAAAGCCAAGAGCAAATGGGCGATAAGTCATTCTCCACCTTTGGCAAAGAGACGCCCCTCAGCCACCTCTACCAAAACCACCACCAAAACCACCTCCACCACCACCATGCCACCCACGCCAACCAAGCCACGCTAGAGAGGAAAGAGTTTGAGGCGCTTCTGTCTAGCACGCGAGCGCCTTACAAACCTGCCTATTTGAGTGAGTATCCGCTTTGCACGGCAGCTCTGTAGCTAACCCACTACTCTCTCAACCAACCAATCCTGATCTGATGATTGACTTGAACAATACAAAAAAAAATCCAATTACATTTTTCCCCCCATTGGCTCGAAGTGCCATGAAATTCTTTCAAGTCCGCTGACCCATCTAATTCACCCCCATGTCAGACTTGAACTAACTCTCTCTCTTCCTTTCACACATCTTCATTATCACTCTCTTTATCTGTGATGATCTTATCCTCCGTCACAGTCTTCCATATCAATTTGCTCTCTCCTTCCGCGGCCAGCAGCACTCTCTATGTGCCTTTTGAATTAAATGTGCCATGATCAATTAGAGTACAGTTTGGAATCCCTAAGAGAGCTTTGACATCGCTGAGACGTTGACATGATGTATAGCTTGTCTCATTATGGGGAGATGGATGTGTTCATATACAAGCTGCTTCCCTCGCTCAGAAAGGGAATGAAAAAAGGAGTGTTTTTAATCTGTTTAAAAGAATAGAGGCTGTAAGATTACCCTCTCTCTCGTTCGTATTCATCTGATGGTATTACTCTAGCTCCTAGGATTAAAAAAAACGTTTTAGATAATCGAGGAAAGCAGATGGAAGAAGAGGCATATTTCCATAAGGAATTTCTGTTTCTAAACTCCTTTTTGAAAGGGCAGAAAGAGAAGCATACTCATCACTGCAATTTGGTGATAATGCTTAATTATAATTTTGTCAAGCGCTGCCTTGAGTGTTCCCCGTTCTTTCATCTCTCAACACAACACGCTCAAACACTGCTGGAGCCACGCTGTCTCACCTACCACCGCAATACACAGCCGCGGCATGCGGCAAAAGGGAAAACACTTCACAGTCATACCAGCATTTATATTTGTATCAAAGCACTTCCTCTGATGAATACAGATGAGGTAGAGACTCCATAAAGATAAAGATGGCACCTTTCTCTCGGTCTCAGCGACTATATACATGGTTGTAGAGCTAATCACCACAAGACATTCCTTGTTTAGGGGATGTCTGTTAGGGGGTCTGGTAAGGGGATAACATGTGGGAATGGGGGGTATTCTCATGATACTAAGAGGCTGTGTCTTTCCCTAATCTGATAAAGTAATCCGGACACACAGAGCCCCTTGTAGCCAGAGACGGCAGCCCAGGCGGGGGCCTGTGGCGGATACTGGGTCGGTCATTACCCTAATCAAACAGAGATGACATAGAGCTGCTGCTAGCTGGGGGATTGTTGAGCTGTCATGGGGAGGGGGAAAGGGGTGTGGGGGGGAGGGGGAGCTCCATTTGTTTCTATGTCGGCCGTGGCCCATTTGAGTTAAGACTCATTGTTGCTATCCTAAATAAATTGGGCATGCAATATATTCAGAGACGCAGAGCCATATTCCCACGCATTATCCATGAGTGATTTCACAGAGTGGATTGAAGTGATTCTAGAAGAGAACAATTGAAGGGCCTTGTTCCTAACCTTGTTTCCTTGACTGTCTTACAACACTGAGTAAATAAATGAAGGTTCCTGTAGATGCCCTGTCTGTAATTTATTCTCTCTCTCAGACAAACTTGACCCCTAATCAGCATGTGTTCTCTGCTTGCAGCGAGGAAAAGGGTTTGCTAGCTCCTTTCGCGTGGACATACCGGAGACCGCATGACTTTGCACAATCAGTCAAAACGACAAAAACTAAATAGAGCATCAAGTTCCATTTCCTTAGCTGTACCACGTCTGACTGACATTCCTCCTACGGAACACGCAACTCTGTGGACAACATTCCCTCCGGAATTCTATTGGAACACTGCCGGCCTTGGATATTACTATCTATGGGACTCTGGAGGGGTTGGAAGTGGTGGGGACGGACAGAGAGACACGGTTAGGAGACGGACAGGCAGACGGCTCTACACGTGGACCCCACCGCTCTCAGCAGGACTGAGACAGAGTTGAAAACAGAACTAATAGAGGGGGAGGAGAATGAGGGAGGAGGAGGAGAACAAGGGAGGAGGAGAATGAGGGGGGAGAACGAGAACAGAGGAGGACGACGAGGGGAGAGGAGGAAAACGAGGGGAGGAGGAGGACGCAGGAGGACGACGAGGGGGGAAGAGGAGAACGAGGGAGGAGATGGAGGAGGACGAGGATCTCTCCTCTGATCTGTGTGTGCCTGTTTACAGCACTAATGTACATCTTTTAAGAAGAAGAAAAAAAACGGAAAAAAGAACAACAAAAAAAGACAGGAAACGGAACAACGACGTCACTGAGCCCTTTAGATGTTTATACTCACAGCAGAAGCCAGTTGTACAGGAGATCTTTGTGCATTTTAAATGCAATACCACTGTTTTAGACTTGACTGTTTTCTATTCAGTTTGTGTGGTCAGGTGTCTTCTCCTCAGATCTACAGTACTTCAACTTTATAAGGAAAGATTGTGATTTTTATTAAGTTCTGCTTTTGCTTTTTTCACACCATAGTGAGTCTGGACAGTGATGGGCTTCGCCTTTGAATTCTAAGCTGTTCAGTAGTTTATATAATGTGTGAGAAGTGTTAACTGTACTCTTTTAAAAAGCTTCAAAATGAATATAAATCTATATATATAAATCTATCAATATCTACTTTTTCTGAAGGTATGCTATCTATTCGGTGAGTTTCCTATTGTGTGTAGACAGGTCCATACGCTGCTTAAAGTGCTGTAGAAGGCTTGGGAGGATCTTACAGGTTGGCGGCGTTCTTACCATGAAAACAGAATAGCCTTATCTTTCATGTGAAACCAAGTTTTCATCCGGTTTGATTATTTAATTTTTCACCTTTTGGATATTGAAAGTTGAAATTCATGTCTATAAATAAAAAAAAGTGGTAATAATTTAGATTGAATTCCATGGTAATTCTGTGTTATTGTAACCAAAAAAGGGTCAATTAAAAAGAACAAAACAAAAAGTGGCCAAATAATGAAAGGTGTTGTACACATGCAGTGTAAAATCTAATATACACACATACACACAGTCTTACACACAAACACACCATAATGCCAACAATAAACCGAAAAATGAGAAATGTACGGTCTGTCTCATGTGGTTGATTTTCTAGAACTTGCGTATAGTAATACATGTACATCATCCAATCACAGCGAAGGAAATAGATGATATGATAACATCTACAGTAGTCCCGATGTACATTCATTGTATGTCAGTGTCGTTAGATAACTTCAATTCATATTTTACTCTGTAAAGTGTCATCTGTTTTAGAGGATACGTTAAAGTTGTTTTCACATTCTCGGTTTCTCTTGATTTTTACATGCACCCCTCTGGTGATGCGTTCATTCTAGTGACCGATGCACGGTGAGGACATGTTACAATTTTCACAGCGTCTGAATGGAGGAAGGATGCTCAGAAGGAAACTCTGGATGCAGTTCTACTATCCAGAGTACAGGCTGCAGTCCTGGAAAATCACACTTTTCAGTTGGACACACGTTCATTGGCTTTCAGTGGAGTTCAACGCTTTGACAACCACTACAGAGAAATCATAGAAAATATGTGTTTACTATGTTTAGTAGGAGTGGTGAGAAATTCCTATATAGGCAACACAATGACATACACTACATGGCTACAAAAGTATGTGGACACCTGCTCGTCAAACATCTCATTCCAAAATCATGGGCATTAATATGGAGTTGGTCAAACCTTTGCTATAACAGCCTCCACTGTCCTGGAAAGGCATTCCGCTAGATGTTGAAACATTGCTGTGGGGAATTGCTTCCATTCAGCCACAGGAGGATTTGCGAGGTCGGGCACTGATGTTGGGCAATTAGGCCTGGCTCGAAGTCAACGTTCCAATTCATCCCAAAGGTGTTTGATGGGGTTGAGGTCAGGGCTTTGTGCAGGCCAGTCAAGTTCTTCCACACCAATCTCAACAAACCATTTCTGTATGGACCTCGCTTTGTGCATGGGGGCATTGACATGCTGAAACAGGAAAGAGCCTTCCTTAAACTGTTGCCACAAAGTTGGAAGCACGAAGCATCTAGAATGTCATTGTATGCTGTAGCGTTAAGATTTCCCTTCACTGGAACTAAGGGGCCTTTACAGTTAGCACTATTCATTGAAGCAGGTAGCGTTCTCCTGGCATCCGTCAAACCCAGATTCATCTGTCTGACTGCCAGATGGTGAAGCATCATTCATCACTTCAGTGAAAGCGTTTCCACTGCTCCAGAGTCCAATGGCGGCGAGCTTTACACCAAACAAGTTGACACTTGGCGTTGCACATGGTGATCTTAGGCTTGTGTGCGGCTGCTCGGCCATGGAAACCCATTTCATTAAACTCCCGACGAACAGTTATTGTGCTGATATTCCTTCCAGAGGCAGGTTGGAACTGGGTAGTGAGTGTTGCAACCGAGGACAGATGATTTTTACACGCTATGCTCTTCAGCACTTCTTCGGCGGTCCTGTTCTGTGAGCCTGTGTGGCCTACCACTTCACAGCATGCGCAGAGAAGCATGAGATTGAACTTCACTCAACTTTCTAGATTTCCCACCTTTAGTTAATTAACACTATTAACGTTGCCCTTTACTGTGGAATTTTTGATTAGCCCAGTTATAGATAATTTGTTGTCAGCAATGGTGGAGTGATTGCTTCCTACAACAGCACAAAGCATGTACATTTCTAGACATCTTTGAAAAGCAAGTCAGGTAAAGAGCTTTTTTGTCTTCAAGGGACAGTGTTGTATTTTGAGACAGGCTTGAATAAGATAAATAGCCAATAGGCAGAGGGTAGCATAATTTGTCAGATTTTCTGTAAGTATGGGAATAATGATGCATTTTATTTTGTAAAGTGGTTTCTTGCATAAAACAACACAACAACATTTTCAGTCACCTCCTGGTCTGAAGTGGATAAACAGGTTCACGTCAAGCCCTGCATGTTTTGTTTTTTCAAGTCTCATAATGTCGGCCTACATTACATTGAACACCACACATTGGCTGCTACTGTATTTCCATGTTAAAACGTTATGGGATTCATTTTCCTCATTGTTTTTTATGGCAGGCTACTCTGGTAGGCCTACATTATGATCAAATAGCCATAGTAGCCACTGTTAAAACTAACTTAAGTGTTCACAGTAAATGCATGCCGAAAGTTGCACAGAATTTTCACAACATTCAAGTTTGCGCTCAGCAGACCTGAAATTTGCTCAGTGATATTTTTTTTGTTGAGGGAACATTGTTTGCGGCTGAGCCATTGTTGTTCCTAGACGCTTCCACTTCACAATAACAGCAGCTACAGTTGACCGGAGAAGCTCTAGCAGGGCAGAAGTTTGATGAAGTGACTTGTTGGAAAGTGACATTCTATGACGGTGCCACGTTAATAGTCACTGAGCTCTTCAGTACGGGCTATTCTACTGCCAATGTTTGTCTATGGAGATTGCATGGCGGTGTGCTCAATTTTATACACCTGTCAGCAACGGGTGTGGCTGAAATAGCTGAATCCACTCATTTGAAGCGGTGTCCACATACTTTTGTAGTGCATTTTAACTAACAGGCTGTGGCCACGCGCTGCTTTCAGTCATCTGTCGGTCTTTTATGTTTCGTCTTTTAAACCTCATCTCAAAAGTTGACATTCTTTTATAATCTATTCATTTCACACAGGATAAGTACTAAAGAGGGAATGGATGTCTTAAAATCCTATGGTGCGTGTTTAATCTTTCTGAATTGGCAGAAACGGAACATAAACAAGGTGGAAAGGCCCTACAGATGGTGATTAACCAAAAAGCAGTCTAAACGAGAGACATAATTACGTGTAATCCGTTCTAATCTCACATATTTGAATATTCATTGATGTTTTTCACCAGAGATGTGTTCAACCCTGATAAACAAGAGGTATTCAAATGTACATTCATCTTTGGCTCATTCTCTACATCAAAAACACAACATGCACAAAATAGTGAGACAATATTTATTGGATTCATATTTATTTAATTTTTAAGTGACCATTGGAAATCTACGTTTAGAAGAACAAATAGAAATTAAATGAGTTTCAATCAGACTTTTGTCAAGCCTTTATTCCAGTTTAATGAGGGCAGAACCATCTGCTCTGCTCTGTTTAGATTTAGAAGGAAACTTTGAAGAGAACAAATGCCGTATAATCATATCTCCTTTCTTCCTAATTGGAACCCATTATATTTGACCTTGCTCACTCATGTTCATCTCTTTCATATTCCAAAAGTTGTATTATCCACGTGTGGTTATGCACACGAGTTTTCAAATGAGAAAACCATTAGAGTATAATGAAAGATAATTTAAGAACAAAAATAAATTACTTACAATTCCCAAAACAAGACAGAAGACTTAGAAAGGGAAAGAGTGAACGAGAGTGAGAGAGAAACAGAGAGAGAAAAAAGAGAGAGTGCGCAAGAAAGAGATAGCAAGGGAGAGAGGCAGAGCGACAGTGAGAAAGTGGCAGGGAGACAGACAGAGGAGAGAGAGAGGAGCGAGAGAGAGATAAAGAGAGAGAGAAATAGAGAGAGAGAGAGACAAAGAGAGGAGCGAGAGAGAGAGAAATAGAGAGAGAGAGAAATAGAGAGAAATAGAGAGAGAAATAGAGAGAGAGAGAGACTGACATGCTTTTATATTCTCGGGGCATGCCTTATTAACCAATAGTGAGTTTCAAAGTAATTTATTCCAGAAAGTCATAGAGGATTAGAGAGTGTTAACTTTTATGTTGGAGTGCTCCACTTTTCACACACGGACACCAAAGGACTCAACACAAAAGCTAGCTCTCAAACCCCCGTTCATCAATGCTGGAGAAATAAAAGAAATGATGACTGTGAACAGTGTCCTCCATGTTAACTGAAGGTTGAGTAGAGGTATTCGGCATGGTTTAAAGTGTTAATTATTTTGGTCAGAGTTACCACACTTTAGTCTACCAAGAGCAAATACAACTAACTGTTTTTGAATTAGTAGAAATAAAACACTATGGATCAGCCTTTACAAAGATGTAATAATTTGACCTTGTAAGAACTGTTACGCTGATACACGTTTACCTTCAAGGTTTTCTTTCTCTCATCACAAGCTATTGAAGGTAGTAACAGCTTGATCCCAACAGATATCCCCACAGAACAAAACACTGGGTTCTCTGTGTGTGTGTGTGTGTGTGTTGTACGTCTGTTCACAATCTCATTGTGCTCCCCTCCACTGGGAGATGTTTTTGAAGGCCCCGGCTCTTCTGGCGCGACGGCGAGATAGCTCTCTGTCTTCTGTCAGGGGAGAGGGGGTGAGGCAGAGTGTGAAGAGGTGGGGGACATTAGGGACCTGTCGGGTCATGGAGGGACTGATGAGGTGCTGAGACAGGGATAAAAGGAGTAGGATCAGTATGCTGTGGCGTGGAGGAGTTTGGAAGCCATAATTCCCAGGTGTGGTGGGCTTTTTGAAAATCCTGCAGGGAAAAAAAGATTAGATAAACTGTTGAACAGAGAGGCCCAGTGTTGCTGTTGAAATTATTTCACCTTCTACTGTGAACGCTGCACCCTTCATCACATGCTTCTAAAAACAGACATTAATTAGAAAATAAAATGAACCCTATATAGTTTTCCATATATCTCCTGATATATCTACACAGCCTGCTGCTTTCTGCTTTCTCACTCACAACAGATAGCAGGACAATGGAATGCACGCACGCACACACAGCTAGGGGAGACAGCTATCAACATAGGATCTGTCCTGACCACAGAACAGCCTCCAGCTATGTGGATCTACAGACCATTAGCCCCGTCACTGCCCCTCTCCAGGCCTCCACCAGGCCACCCTGACCCCTCTCTGTCTCAGCATGCCCCTACCCTGGCTCCATCAGGGGTACCCTGAGGCCGGGGACAGAGTCCAGGGATAGGGGCTGGTTAATGTCAACCCCACTACTGAAGAGACAAACCAACACAGAAAAATGTTAGACTGTGTGTGTCATCGTCTCACTGTCTCCTACCCCCCCACTTATCCAGACTATATGTCTGTACATTATCATCTAGTCTGAGTCAGTGAGAAAGAGAGAGAGACAGAGAGAGAGAGATAAGTAGGTAGGGAGAGTTAGCGAGAGATGGAGTTAGAGAGTGAGAGACAGAGAGAAAGAAGGAGGAAGGGAGTGGGAGAGAGAAAAAGAGAGAGACCTATGCCCCTTCTGCCCACCCCATGCCCCCCACCTTTGCAGCAAGGTCCTGAACATGACAGCAGGATATATGCCCAGGCCGTGAGCAGAGCAACAGGCCCAACCCCCACTATTAAACCCGCTTAAGCCCCATTCTGTGACCTAAGAGGTATGTATCAGATGCTCAACATGCTCTGGTCCGGGCCTAAACCACACAAAAACAACACTATGCAATATGGAACCCAAAGCTTTTACTATCTCATCCTGGAATGTACACGGTCTGGGGTCATCTGCCTTTGGCCTAAAGAGCAGGAACCCAGACTTCATCAAAGAAATTGGAAATACAGACATTGTCATCCTACAAGAAACATGGTATGAAGGAGACGAACCCACTGGTTGCCCTCTAGGTTACAGGGAGCTGGTAGTCCCATCTACCAAACTACCAGGAGTGAAACAGGGAAGAGACTCAGGGGTATGCTAATTTGGTATAGAGCAGACATAACCCAGTCATGTTCTATTAAATTAGTCAAAATAGGAACATTTAACATCTGGCTAGAAATTAATAAGGAAATTGCCTTAACTTCTTTGGGAGCAGCGCACTAAGTGACCGTTTTGGAGACCCTGGCGTGCCCAAAGTAAAATGCCTCCCATTCAGGCCCAGAAAATAGGATATGCACATATTTAGTACCATTGGATAGGAAACACTCAGAATTTTCAAACTGAGATTTATGGATATAATACATTACTTTTTCTAACAAAAGAACCATGGATTGTCTTCGTTGGACACTTTGGAAGCCCTCAGCAGAAGTTCTTCAAAAGGTAAATGATTTGTTTTCGCTGTGAAATGTGTTTTCTGTGAACCGTGGAGGCTTATGAATTTATGGTAATGGGAAAATATGTTAGGTGCTACCCTCAAACAATCAAATGTGGTGCTTTCGCCATAAAGCCTTTTTTGAAATCTGACAACGCTGTGATATTGCCAAGAAGCAGAGCTTTTGATGACTATGAAACACTTGTATATTGATGCATGTTTAATAATTCAACTTTTGAATTTGGCACCTTGCATTTCACCGGGTAGTGTCAGGAGTGTCGCTAGCGCCCCACCACTCCGTAAGAAGTTAACAAACAAATCCCAACCATTTCGAATCCCACCGTACTTTCTCCGCTATGCAATCTGGTTTCCGAGCGGGTCGTGGGTGCACCTCAGCCACTCTCAAGGTCCTAAACAATATCATATCCGCCATCGATAAAAGACAATACTGTGCAGCCGTCTTCATCGACCTAGCCAAGGCTTTCGACTCTGTCAATCACCGCATTCTTATCGGCAGACTCAACAGCCTTGGTTTCTCAAATGACTGTCTCACCTGGTTCACCAACTACTTCTCAGAGTTCCGTGTGTCAAATCGGAGGGCCTGTTGTCCGGGACCTCTGGCAGTCTCTATGGGTGTGCCACAGGGTTCAATTCTTGGGCCGACTCTTTTCACTGTATCTGATCCACCACTACGCAGACAACACCATTCTTTAAACTTCTGGCCCTTCTTTGGACACTGTTAACTTCTCAGGGATTGCTGGGGCGCTAGCGGGCTGCTCCCGACACTACCAGGTGAAATGTAAGGCGCCAAATTCAAAATCCCAAAGTTGAATTATTAAACATCCACCAATATACAAGTGTTCCATACTCATCAAAAGCTCTGTTTCTTGGCAATATCATGGCGTTGTCAGATTTAAAAAAGGCTTTACGGCGAAAGCAGCACATTTGATTGTTTGAGGGTAGCACCTCACATATTTTTCCCATAGCCATGAATCGATTAGCCATCATGGCACACACATAACACATTTCACAGCGAAAACAAATCAATTACCTGTTGAAGAACTTCTGCTGAGGTCATCCTAAGTGTCCAACGAAGACAATCCATGGTTCTTTTGTTAGAAAAAGTAATGTATTTTATCAATAAATCCTCCATTTGGTTCGCGCGTTATAATCAGAAACGACAGCCTCCACTAGTCCATTGAAACGTGACGCAAACTCGTTCATCTTATACCTATAAACTTGTCCAAGAACAATCAAACATAGTTTTAAATGTATCCTTAGGAACACTTTTACGTATATTTACTATTATAAATCAACCGGAATATAAACTGATCGATAAAGACGGTAAAAAAGACACAGCGTGCCTTCTCGGGAGCGCGCGCTGGGCACTGTTTACATAAATGAGTCACTTCCTGGTTTGCTCTTATTCTCTGGTCTAATTCATCCAAAATGAAATTTTACACTGTCTCGAGACTGTTGACAACTAAAGGAAGCGATGGGTACTGCATTCATATGCCCTTATATGGTCATTTTCATGAGGGAGTGGTTCCCAAATGAGCAATGTGTCAAAATCACTTTTTCCAGGACAGAAATTCCTCGGGGTTTCGCCTGCTATATGCGTTCTGTTTTACTCACAGACAAATGGTTAACAGTTTTGGAGTGTTTCCTATCCAATGGTACCAAATATGTGCATATCCTATTTTCTGGGCCTGAATGGGAGGCATTTTACTTTGGGCACGCCAGGCTCACCAAAACCGACCCCTCAGCTGCCACTCCCTAACAAGTTAACAAACCTTCAGACGAGCTTCAATGCCATACAACACTCCTTCCCTGGCCTCCAACTGCTCTTAAATGCAAGTAAAACTAAATGCATGCTCTTCAACCGATCGCTGCCCGCACCCGCCCGCCCATCAAGCATCACTACTCTGGACAGTTCTGACTTAGAATATGTGGACAACTACAAATACCTAGGTGTCTGGTTAGACTGTAAACTCACCTTCCAGACTCACATCAAGCATCTCCAATCCAAAATTAAATCTAGAATCGGCTTCCTATTTCGTAACAAAGCCTCCCACACTCATGCTGCCAAACATGTCATTTACAAAATAGGTTCCAACACTCTACTCAGCAAATTGGATGTAGTCCATCACAGTGCCATCCGTTTTGTCACCAAAGCCCCATATACTACCCACCTCTGCGACCTGTATGCTCTATTTGGCTGGCCCTCGCTTCATATTTGTCGCCAAACCCACTGGCTCCAGGTCATCTTTGCTAGGTAAAACCCCACCTTATCTCAGCTCACTGGTCACCATAGCAGCACTCGCCCGTAGCACGCGCTCCAGCAGGTATATTTCACTGGTCATCCCCAAAGCCAACTCATACTTTGGTCGCCTTTCCTTCCAGTTCTCTGCTGCCAATGACTGGAAGGAATTGCAAAAAATCACTGAAGCTGGAGACTTATATCTCCCTCACTAACTTTAAGCATCAGCTGTCAGAGCAGCTTACAGATCATTGCACCTGTACACAGCCCATCTGTAAATAGCCCACCCAACTACCTCATCCCCATATTGTTATGTATTTTTTTTGCTCCTTTGCACCCCAGTATCTCTACTTGCACATTCATCTTCTGCACATCTATCACTTCAGTGTTTAATTGCTAAATTGTAATTATTTCGCCACTATGGCCTATTATTGCCTTACCTCCCTAATCTTACAACATGTGCACACACTGTATATAGATTTTTCTATTGTGTTATTGACTGTACGTTTGTTTATCCCATGTAACTCTGTGTTGTTTGTGTCGCACTGCTTTGCTTTATCTTGGCCAGGTCGCAGTTGTAAATGAGAACTTGTTCTCAACTGGCCTACCTGGTTAAATAAAGGTAAAATAAAATAATTAAATGTAGACTAACGTAACTTCAAATCAATGAGCCTCCACACTGTCAGTCAGTGCTGGAATATGATCATTGCACCCAAGATTGAGCTACAACTGGCAAGGCAGTTGGTAGCCTAAATCCTGCCTGATGTTACTGCTGTTCTTAAAACCATTGACATATGTTAGCCTACTGTTACCACACACAGAGTGGGTGTGTGTGTTAAGATTGGGCGATTGTGTACAAGCCTGCAGCGCTAGCAGTGTTTTGTCCACACTCTCCAGCTGGTGGTGGGAGATGGCTTGAAAGAACCAAAATTGATGACTCCTTGTCTTTCAAAGTTATCAAAAATCAGCTCACTGCTGCATACAAGCACAACATTCAAAGAGGTGTTTGAGGCTGAATTTGAGGAAAGATGCATCCCTGCTGCTGTCAACACAAGATGGAACTCAACACTGAGACAAGTGAAGGCAGTTATCCAATGTGACCATCTAAAGCTCAGTCATGTTCTAGAAAAGGCTGGGCACAAGGAGTTGTTGTTCACAGTAAGGGAGTGGAATAAGTTGATGTAGTTGGTGGACATCCTGTAGCCATTTGGAGAAGCAACAGATTTGACACAGGGGTAGAAGGTAGTCACAATCAGTTCTGTTGTTGCCTCTGTCCTGTCCCTGCGTCACCACCTGGCGCAGCGGAAGCCTCAAGTCCATTTCCTTAGCGGCCTGGTCAGAAGTCTCCAGACATCCCTGAACAAAATATTTATTGGAATCTTCATCAATGTGAAAATGGCCAGGACACAAAATGGAATCACTGCCCCCTTTTCAGATCCAGTCTACCTCAAAACATCTAGCTTGGATCCGGCTTTTTCTCAAATGTGGGTGGAGCACCATGTGCTGGTCAAGGAGGAGGTGGCACAAAGTGTGAAAGGTAAATATTATTGAGTTTAATGTAACTTTTTCTCATAATTTAATTCAATTGACTGCAACAATAATACTTTTTTCAGTTTAACCCACTGCATCACCAATACTCTAATACCGGCCTTTTTATTTCTGCTTTTACATGTTTTGCCAGAACTGATTCTGCAAGATGCTGCAGGGACTGAGCAAGCTGTGCCTCTTGTTGATGAGGAAGAGCGAGAGGACCATAGTCTTGGACAAGAAGAAGGGCTGTTTGCAGCATACTGTAAGAGGCAGAAGAAAGCTGTTGGGATCACTCCAGCTAAGTCACTACCTTGACATATGCTAAGGACAGAATGCCCTCTTGTTCTGGGCAATGAACATGAAGACTCTTCCTTCACTGTCCTGAGTGGCCATCAGGGTCTTGGCAGTGCCTGCCTCCAGTGCTCCGGTGGAGCGTGTCTTCAGCCATGGCGGCATCATACTGCGACCTCATTGTACACAAATGACTGACAGACTTTTATCGAATTTGGTCTTTTGCAAATGCAATGCATCATAGGGCCCTGAGATAAGAGAAAAAATGAAACCGTTTATGCATTACACAAACACACACACATAGTCTTCATGTTAAGGTTTTATCTCCCATCTTTGTGATCTGTATTTTTTTCTCAGACATTCAGGCCTACTTGAAGTTCAGTAGCAGGATTGTTTTAGGTGTCTAGAGTATATCTGGAGAGAGAGAGAGGGAGCACTACAATATTTTGTTTTTGTTGTCATATTGATGTGTCCTTCTCATGGCTACCCATGTATTTCCATGGAAATATAACGTTTATTTGGAAAGTAATAAATATATACATTTTTAAAAGCATTCATGATTTGCGTGAAGGTAATATACTAACTATTGCTCTTGTTAAAATATGAAATGAGACTTCCTTGTGACTTGTAAAACAATCACTTGGTCCCACCTCTGGTAGGTACACCTATAGCTCATCTTTTGGCAGTAGTACTGTAGACTACTTTATCACTGACCTCTCTTAGAGCAGGTATTCCCAAACTGGGGTACACGCAATGCCGTCAGGGGTATGCCAAATAATCACATTTAAAACACCCCCTCTTCACATTTTCAAACAGTCCATTTATATTTTCCAACGGGGCTATACATTTGGGTAAGTTTTTTTTCTCGCCTGAGTAGCCTCGTTTCACTGCCAAAAATGAAATTAAACCATGTAGTGTTTAGCGAAAAAACAACACAATGTCATTATACTGGTAGCCTAGTCAAATAATTAACATACAATCACATTAACTTCTTAGGGAGCAGCGCACGAGGTGACCGTTTTGGAGAGCCTGGCGTGCCCAGAGTAAAATGCCTCCCATTCAGGCCCAGAAAATAGGATATGCACATATTTAGTACCATTGGATAGGAAACCATTTTCTAAAAGTGTTAACATTTTGTCTGTGAGTATAACAGAACGGATATAGCAGGTGAAACCCGAGGAATTTCTGTCCTGGAATAAGTGGTTTTGACAGATTGCCTCATTTAGAACCCCTCCCTTATGAAAATGCCCACATAAGGGCATATGAATGCAGTACCTATCGCTTCCTCTGGATGTCAACAGTCTCGAGAAAGTGTTCTGATTCTTTTTAGATGCTTTTAGAGCAGAGAAGAAGACGAATAAGGAAGTGTCCACACAGATGTCAATACAAGTAAATGCGCGCTCCCGGCTGAGACGTTCTTTGGTTTTTTCCTTTCTTATCGCCCAGTTTATATTCCGGTTGAAATATTATACTATTTATACATCAAAGTGTTCCTAAGGATACATTTAAAATTATGTTTGATTGTTCTTGGACAAGTTTATAGGTATAAGTTGAACGAGTTCTCTTCACGTTTCAATGGAGGAGTCGACGCTATATTTTCTCATTATAACGCACCAACCAAACTGAGATTTATGGATATAATACATTACTTTTTCTAACAAAAGAACCATGGATTGTCTTCGTTGGACACTTGGGAAGCCCTCAGCAGAAGTTCTTCAAAAGGTAATTGATTTGTTTTCGCTGTGTAATGTGTTTTCTGTGAACCGTGATGGCTTATGAATTCATGGTAATGGGATAAATGTTAGGTGCTACCCTCAAACAATCAAATGTAGTGCTTTGGCCGTAAAGCCTTTTTGAAATCTGACAATGCTGTGATATTGCCAAGAAGCAGAGCTTTTGATGACTATGAAACACTTGTATATTGATGCATGTTTAATAATTCAACTTTTTGATTTTGAATTTGGCGCCTTGCATTTCACCTGGTAGTGTCGGGAGTGGGGCCCCACCGCTAGCGCCCAACCGCTCCCTAAAAAGTTAATCAGAACCCACTGCCAAATTTCTGGATTGGGCTGAGCTCAGAGTATCCTGCCTTGGCAAATCGCACTGTTAAGACACTGATGCCCTTTGCAACCACGTACCTATGGGAGAGTGGATTCTCGGCCCTCACTAGCATGAAAACGAAATACAGGCACAGACTGTGTGTGGAAAATGATTTAAGACTGAGACTCTCTCCAATACAACGTTGCAGAGTTATGTGCATCCTTTCAAGCACACCCTTCTCATTAACCTGTGGTGAGTTATTCACAATTTTCGATTAACAAATACGGTTTTATATGTAAGATGGTTAAATATATTATTATTATTTGTGCCCTGGTCCTATAAGAGCACTTTATCACTTCCCACGAGCCGGGTTGTGACAAAAACTCACACTCATTCTTATTTTTTAATAAATGTATCGTATAGTGTGTGTGTGGCAGGCTTACAATGATGGCAAAAAACATTTGAGAGTGCGCTGACCCTGGTCCTAGAGGGGGTACGCAGCTGGAGGTTGAATGTTTGAAGGGGTATGGGACTATAAAAGGTTTGGGAACCACTGTCATAGAGCACTCACAGTCAGTCCAGTGACACATCAGATCACAGCAAAATTGCACTACTTGAACAGAGCTATGCTCAATCATGAGGCATCAAAACAAAAGGAACTGAATAATAGTAATACATGCTATAGATTGAAGGAAAGTAGTGTGGAAATCTACAAAATAATCTACCAAATAACAATTAGGCAACAACAAATTCAATCCCTTCTAGACAATTTCCTAGACAAATGGTTTCACTGTATTAGTGAAGGTGTAAATTTGGCAGTAAAAAACCTAAACAGTATATTTGACCTCTCGGCTTCCCTATCAAATCAAAAAAATTCAAGCAGACAACCTAAGAAAATTAACAACAATGACACATGATTTGATGAAGAATGCATAACCTAAGAAGGACATTTAGAAACCTACCAAACCAAAAACAGAGACCCAGAAAACCTGCACGCCTTCACTATCGTGAATCACTAAAACAATACACTACAGAAAAAGAAGGAACAGCACGTCAGAAATCAGCTCAATGTAATTAAAGAATCCATAGAATCGAACCACTTCTTGGAAAATTGGAAAACAAAACAACACAAAGAGTTATCTATGCAAAAGTGAAATGTATAGATAAACCACCAATCCAATCTTTTTGGCAAAAACATAAATGATTAAATACAAATCTTGGAATCAACTCTTAAAAATGACCAGAACCCACTGGATTCTCCAATTACATTGAATGAACTACAGGACAAAATACAAACCCTACAACCCAAATGGTATGCTAAATTAAATTATAAAATATACAGACCACAAATCACAATTGGCTACACTTAAACTCTTTAACATCATCCTCAGCTCTGGCATCTTCCCCAATATTTGGAACCAAGGACTGATCATCTCAATCCACAAAAGTGGAGACAAATTTTACCGGAGTATATGCATCAACAGCAACCTTGGGAAAATCTTCTGCATTATCATTAACAGCAGACTCGTACATTTCCTCAGCGAAAACAATCTACTGAGCAAATGTCAAATTGGCTTTTTAACAAATTACCGTACGACAGAACAAGTATTCACCCTGCAAACCCTAATTGACAAACAAAGAAACCAAAACAAAGTCAAAGTCTTCTCATGCTTTGTTAGTTTCAAAAAAGCCTTTGACTCAATTTGGCATGAGGGTCTGCTACACATATTGATGGAAAGTGGTGATGGGGGGAAAAACATATGACATTACAAAATCCATGTACACAAACAACAAGTGTGCAGTTAAAATTAGCAAAAAACACACATATTTCTTTCCACAGGGCCGGGGGTGAGACAGGGATGCAGCTTAAGCCCCACCCTCTTCAACATATACAGTGAGGGAAAAAAGTATTTGATCCCCTGCTGATTTTGTACGTTTGCCCACTGACAAAGAAATGATCAGTCTATAATTTTAATGGTAGGTTTATTTGAACAGTGAGACAGAATAACAACAATAAAATCCAGAAAAATGCACGTGAAAAATGTTATAAATTGATTTGCATTTTAAATGAGGGAAATAAGTATTTGACCCCCTCTCAATCAGAAAGATTTCTGGCTCCCAGGTGTCTTTTATGCAGGTAATGAGCTGAGATTAGGAGCAGACTCTTAACTTCTTAGGGAGCAGTGAGGCTACCAGGTGAAATGCAAGGCGCCAAATTCAAAATCCAAAAGCTGAATTATTAAACATCCACCAATATACAAGTGTTTCATACTCATCAAAAGCTCTGTTTCTTGGCAATATCACAGCGTTGTCAGATTTCAAAAAGGCTTTACGGCGTAAGCAGCACATTTGATTGTTTGAGGGTAGCACCTCACATATTTTTGCCATTACCATGAATTCATTAACCCCTTAAAGACTTGGAGAAGATCTGCAAAGAGGAGTGGGACAAAATCCCTCCTGAGATGTGTGCAAACCTGGTGGCCAACTACAAGAAATGTCTGACCTCTGTGATTGCCAACAAGGGTTTTGCCACCAAGTACTAAGTCATGTTTTGCAGAGGGGTCAAATACTTATTTCCCTCATTAAAATGCAAATCAGTTTCTAACATTTTTCACATGCGTTTTTCTGGATTTTTTTTTGTTATTCTGTCTCTCACCTTTCAAATAAACCTACCATTAAAATTATAGACTGATCATTTCTTTGTCAGTGGGCAAACGTACAAAATCAGTAGGGGATCAAATACTTTTTTCCCCTCACTGCATATCAACCAATTGGTGAGGGCACTAGAACAGTCAAATGTCTACTGTTTGCCGATGATCTGGTGCCTCTGTCCACAACCAAGGAGGGCCTACAGCAGCACCTAGATCTTCTGCACATATACTGTCAGACCTGGGCCCTGACAGTAAATCTCAGTAAGACAAAAATAATGATATTCAAAAAAAAGGTCCAGGACTATGAATACAAATTCCATCTAGACACCATTGCCCTAGAGCACACAAAAAAACTATACATACCTCGGCCTAAACATCAGCGCAGGTAAATTCTGTGACAGGTAAATTCCACAAAGCTGTGAACGATCTGAGAGACAAGGTAAGTAGGGCCTTCTATTCCATCAAAAGGAACATCAAATTCGACATACCAATTAGGATATAGGCAAAAAATACTTAAATCAGTTATAGAACCCATTGCCCTTTATGGAAGTGAGGTCTGGGGTCCACTCACCAACCAAGAATTCACAAAATGGGACAATCACCAAATTGAGACTCTACATGCAGAATTCTGCAAAAATATCTGTACAATGTAAAACACAAAATAATGCAAGCAGAGCAGAATTAGGCCGAAACCCACTAATTATTAAAATCCAGAAAAGAGACGTTAAATTCTAGTAACCACGTAAAAGGAAGCGATTTCCAAACCTACCATAACAAAGCCATCACCTACAGAGAAATTAACCCGGAGAAGAGAATCCTAAGCAAGTTGGTCCTGGGGATCAAACAAACAGACCACACAGAGCCCCAGGACAGCAACACAATTAGACCCAACCAAATCATGAGAAAACAAAAAGATAATTACTTGACACATTGGAAAGAATTTACAAAAAAACAGAGCAAACTAGAATGCAATTTGGCCCTAAACAGAGAGTACACAGTGGCAGAATACCTGACCACTGTGACTGACCCAAAATGAAGGACATCTTTGACTATGTTTAGTACAGACTCTCCATATTAGAGACATAAATGTCCCTCAGATTACACAGACCCATAAAGAATTCTTATCTCCCATATCTATTGGGTGATACACCACAGTGTGCAATCACAGCAACAAGATGTGTGACCTGTTGCCACAAGAAAATGGCAACTGGTGAAGAACAATCACCACTGTAAATACAAACTATATTTAAGTTTCTTTATTTTCCCTTTTGTACTTTAACTAGTTGCACATCATTACAACACTGTATACATACATAATATGACATTTGAAATGCATTTATTATTTTGGAACTTTTGTGAGTGTAATGTAATTTTTTGTTTTGCATTTATTTCACTTTTGTGTTTTATCTATTTCACTTGCTTTGGCAATTGCAACATATATTTCCCATCCCAATGAAGCCCCTTACATTGAAATGTAAGAAGACTGTGTGGGGACATGGTTCAACAAAATGACAGGGAGAGAGTGGATGAGATGAGGAGAACAAGAAAAGAGGAAGAGAAAACCAACAGTCTGATTCCCTGGTGAAATATTGAGAACTAGCCTGAGGGGAATATGGTTGTTTTGAAAGTCTAATTCTCTGTCTTTAGACTCCTTGTCTTCTCCACTATTACTGCCTTTTTTGTCCTCTGGATAGGTTCAAATGTGAAGTCCAAAATGAAGGAAATGAGTGATAATAAAAGGATGTAAGTTGGAGGATGGTTGAAGTAAGTTAATAAAAGTTTTGGACAGTAGTACTTACTCAACTTACTCAAGTACTTACGGAACAGTTATTTTACCACGATATGGTCTCTCTCTCTCTCTCTCTCTCTCTCTCTCTCTCTCTCTCTCTCTCTCTCTCTCTCTCTCTCTCTCTCTCTCTCTCTCTCTCTCTCTCTCTCTCTCTCTCTCTCTCTCTCTCTCTCTCTCTCTCTCTCTCTCTCTCTCTCTCTCTCTCTCTCTCTCTCTCTCTCTCTCTCTCTCTCTCTCTCTCTCTCTCTCTCTCTCTCTCTCTCTCTCTCTCTCTCTCTCTCTCTCTCTCTCTCGGCGTTTGTTCTTCACTTGGTTGCCCTTTTCTTGTGGTAACAGGTCACAAGGTTTTTCACCCAATTGGTATGGGAGTTTATCAAAATTGGGTTTGTTTTCAAATTCTTTATGGGTCTGTGTAATCTGAGGGAAATACGTATCTCTAATATGGTCATACATTTGGCAGGAGGTTAGGAACTGCAGCTCAGTTTCCACCTCATTCTGTGGGCAGTGTGCACAGAGCCTGTCTTCTCTTGAGAGCCAGGTCTGCCTACGGCGGCCATAGTCAAAGCTTTCCTTAAGTTTGGGTCAGTCGCAGTGGTCAGGTATTCTGCCACTGTGTACTCTGGTTAGGGCCAAATCGCATTCTAGTCTCTCTCTCTCTCTCTCGTTGCAGCAGAGTGTGCTCTTTTCGTCTTGCGCACACACACACACACACACACACACACACAGCCTGTTTTATGAGATATGTAAAACCAGTCCAGTTGTTGATATAGACAAGACAAGACAAGACAAGCCCTTGATCCCCTGCCCAGCCCACTTGGATTTCTTGAAGTAGAGAGACTGTTGGTTTTTATCAAAGGACTGAATGTTAGTTAAAACTTCAAACCAGTCATTTACATACCTTCCTCACCTCTGTGTGTGTGTGTGTGTGTGTATGTGTGTGTGGCCTACGTCTCAGGTCTAGCTGCCTGCCAATCAACAGGACAACCATTGACTGGCACTGGCCTGAGTGTCAGTAGGGCTGGTCGACGTGTGTGCTGTGTTCTCTCACTTCACTCCTCAGGACTGACCACCATATTTTCCAACAGTTGGGAGGGCATCTTGCCAGGAACAGACTTCAATGAGGAAGGAAGGGAACGTCTGAATATCAGAACTCAAATAAACCAGGATGAAAAAATCTACCTTCACCACCAGTGAATGGCGAGGTGATTGAGAGAGAGAGACTAGAATGCTATTTGGCCCTAAACAGAGTGAACAGTGGCAGAATACCTGACTCTACTAACTAAACAGAATATAATGTCTATTCTCAATGTTATGTTTAAAAAAGTAATGTAATCGATTAAATTCATAGTTTACTTACTTCCTTAATCCTCTTTGTCCCCGTTGGGAATTGAGACATACGGCCAAATTCATAATAGCTACCCCATAATAATTTAGGGTGTGAAAATACTACCTCTATTCTTCCCCATGTAACATGATCCATCCCTTTAACACGTGAACACTGAGAGGTGAGAACGAAGAACGCAGAGGTCTAGGGACAACAATTAGCTTGGGTTAGTTCATGCCTGAAAGACAGGGAATCAACACCTAGACAACATATTTACTGTATATAGATGTCTGCAACACACTAGTTTAGAAAAACAACAAATGTATGGTGTCTGGCTGGACAGAAGAAGGCACATATCGGTACAGAAAAATATCAATCAGATCTAACCATCAATCCTTTGTCACATGGCCTAGCTGGTCTTTGACAAGATCTCAATCGTTTAGCAGGAGATTTTATATTCAAATGGACAAAACATGACTCGACTTGAGCTGTAACCCAGGCAGGACTATTTGGAGGGTCGGCCGGCACGCACACACGCACGCACACACGCACACGCACGCACGCTATCAGAGCCATCTGTTCCTAAACAGGATCTAAAGACGGTGCAGCTCAACCAACAACAAACACACCAGGAGGCCTGTTAAGGGGGCTGCGCGGGGGGCATGGATCAGTCAGGGAGGCTGTGGAGGGGGTGGAGAGCAAACCACCATTTGCTGCTAATTGCTCAACAGGCTGCAATCAATATGTACTGGTTGTGTGAAAACACAGAAACGCACGCAAATGATTTTGCTGCAAAACCAATGTTCATTAAGAGATATGAGCCATTTTTGATACTATCGCTGATAGCTATTTAATAGATCTCATATGTTTTTCATTTTTAATTCCTGGATGACAATGAGGTGAGTGAAGGGCCAAAGTCACAAAAACATTCAATATTGATTAAGATAAATCCAATCTACAGATAATCAGTCCATCAACAGCTGTGACCCATAACGTGTGTGTTGTACTATACTGTTCTGGTCGTCTCTGTGGTTCCTTAAGGTCCTCGTGAACGATCAATTTTATCTGCCACCCCGTCGACTGCACCTCGCCATGCGTATCCCGATCATTAGCCCAAGACATTTGTGGAACACGTTCAGAGTTGTTGCTATGAATTCATATCGACATCTTCCTCTGTCCGCCACACGGTGGACTCAATAGATAATGACATTCATCACCAGTCTCCATCCCCTCCCTGTACTGGGTGATATACTGTATGATATATCCTATAATGTTACCATGTTTACTAAACCACAGTCAGGCTTGTCAGCTTCTGAATATTGATGTTAATAGGAGGTCAGTGATGTGAACAAAGTATTTTTCATTTTTCACAACTTTTCAAACATGATCAATTGGTGTGAACAAATCATTTTCCATATACAGTACCTGTTTTATAACAACATCATGTAATATTTACCCAAACTTCAGTCAACTCATATGAACAGAGGCCAACTTGCACTACGGTATAATGCACAAAGTAAACAACAACTGTTGTCAAGCAGCACGGTGGTAAATTCAACCAGAGAGAACCGATCAGGACGGAGCAGGAGAAGCTACTGCTACCAGCAGAGTGGAATCCAGATGAAAATACAGCCGCGATAAAGTGAGATGGGACTGACTCTGGCTTGGCCCATTGGCCCTAGCAGTGGACGCTGAGTGGGCAGACAGGCGTTCTCCTTTATTCAGCCCTTCCAATCAGATACCGGAGACCTATTTAAACTGGCAGCCTTCAGTCACTCAGATTCAGGAGATACAGATTCAGTAGAGGAAACGGATTTTATAGGCTAATCATATTATACACTATATTTCTTCCGAATTTCTTAGGTTTCAAAGGTGCATTTTGGACTGATAACACACAGCTGGAGATGTTTCTAGGCCTATTTGTAAATAGAAAAAAAAAAGAACTAAGACGTTCCAAGCTCAAATCAAACGTTTGATTCCCATAAACACCTGAGAACAACATCTATAGACATTTATAGAGTTATGTGTTTGCTAGGGAAACAGAGAACACACAGGTGGGCCCATACTTGAGCCCAGATGAAGCAGGTTATGGTGAGCGGCAGCCAAACGCCATGACTCAGCAACATGAAAGAACTCGATTTAAACCAAACAAGGCTAAGTCAACGACAGGTATTCTAGCAGCGTCTGAACACAGATGAAATAGAGATGCTGGTTCGGGCGCCCGAGAATAGAGTCCCTCCGAAACAAATTGCTGAAACCTTGATCTTAATTTGGTTGATGGTTACTAACCAACTCCACTTACGCAAATCAAAGCCCTCTTCCATTTTATTTATTCAGATCTCTCCATTGATATTTATCAAAAATATATGGCTGCCATCAGATTCCACTAAAAGATAATCATTTGGCAAAAGAGTTGCTTGTTTATCTTGTTTTCATCAAAACTACTTTTGAATTCACACTAAACTCTAATTATGAGTTTAAATGCAATGAGGATTTCACTTGTATCTAACCGATGTTATATTGAATCCTTTGAACTATATTTTAACAAAACTAACGGAATGGTAAATGTAAGCACTGGCGGTAGGAAATATTTGTGCTATTTTCACAGCCGTTATTATGAGCGCAATAGCTGGCGGTGGCTTGGAAGGGATGGGTTTGGATGAGTAAACAAGTTGTAGGTGTGATGAGGGCTTGGCCACTCACTGGCCAGTCAAGGCGTTGTATGGCTTAATACTGCATGCGTTTGTCTCAAGTTCTGTAGGTTATTGACTGTCTTACTCCAATTTAGCTGCCGGCACGGAACGACCATTGATATGGCGTTATAGGACTGAGCGTTATGTTTGGAGGAGCGCATCTTTGGTAACCGGACAAGAGGCGCTCTTCGGAAATGGGGATGGATACAAGCCGAATGGAGGATATGCTTCAGCTAGGCCTATGTGAATTGTGAATAATGCAAATAAATGTTGGCAAAACTCATGAGTAGACCATTTAGAAGCGTTTTATGGACAGGCTACTTGGCTAATGCATGGACAGGATTAAAAAAAAGACACCACAGGCATTGCTGTTGAACCAGCTTTTGTTATAGTAGGGTAAGGGTCGCTTACCAAGGGCTTGTTTATTAATCAAACTAAGAAAATATTGTTCCAGGAAAATAACTGAAATGTCACCAGATTCTCTCATCTCTTGTTCCATGATGGGCATATAGCCTACACGGAGGGCTTTTTAAACACATCCACAATAATTACAGGGGCTGGCTAAAATAATGTCATAGCCTACATAGATAAAAAAGGGATGTCCGCTTACAGTTTTTCTGCTGCCAAACTCGATCTTTTAATAAAGCTTTGGTGATTAATGTCACGTCCTGGCCATAGATAGCCCTTTTGGCTGCTCATTGGTGTTTTTGGTCAGGACGTGATCAGGGGTGTTTTTGGTTCTATTTCTATGTTGGTTGGTTTGGGTTCCCAATTAGAGGCAGCTGTTAGTCGTTGTCTCTAATTGGGAATCCTATTTAAGTTGGTTCCCTGCCCCACTTGCCTTGTGAGTTATTGTTTGCATTTGTGTGCGCGCGCCACACCTGCGTGACGGTTTGTTCTTTGTTTATTGTTTTTTGCCAGTTTGCACTTTAATTAAAGTATGTATACTGGAAACCTCACTGCGTCTTGGTCTGCTCCATCGGAAAACCGTGACAGAATAACCCACCAGGCAAGTGGGGCAGGGAACCAACTTAAATAGGATTCCCAATTAGAGACAACGACTAACAGCTGCCTCTAATTGGGAACCCAAACCAACCAACATAGAAATATAACCATAGAACCAAAAACACCCCTGATCACGTCCTGACCAAAAACACCAATGAGCAGCCAAAAGGGCTATCTATGGCCAGGACGTGACAATTAAGATGTATTTCAAAGGGGTCTCATGAGCCAAACTCTTTAGCGATTGTCTTGAGTACTTGGCGACTGCATTGGGCATGACAAAAAAAACAGCCTTCATTAAGAGGGGAAGCTGTGCTTGGTTTTAAATTAATTGAAACTAAATGGGAAAAAATACAAACTTTTTCTGCTTCTAAACACAAGGTTTAGATAGGCTGCGCTTCAGTTGTCAAAATCCATGCCATAACCAACGGCATTACAATTAAGACTATCTTTCTGTTGGTCTTATATCCCCAACAGCGCATTCCGAGATTGGCACTTTGGCGCACATATTTAAGGACACACCTCAAACATTGCCACCCCTCCCATCTCAGTGCAAGTGAGCTCATATATGACAGGTAAATTATCAATCCTGGCGCCAAGGTTTTAAAATAGAAGAGTGCCGGCTTTAACTGGTCGAAATTGCTTGCTTTTGAAAATTGTGCTGGAAATAGAGCCCTGAACGTTTTAATACAGTCCTACAACAACACATGCCCTTTAAAGTTGTCCCTATTCCTAATACCAGCACACACACAAACTACTATCCTTGTGTTATCCAAACAATTGATTCCCATTCAAAATCCTATTTTCCCTAACCCTACCCTAACCCCAAACCCCTAACCCTATCCCTAATCCTAACTCTAACCGTAACCCTAATTGCAACCCTAACCCTAAACCTAACCCCTAAGCCTAAAGTAGTAATTTTCCTTGTGGGGACAAGCAAATGTCCCCAATGATAGCAAAAACCAAAACACACACGCACACACACCCTGAAAAACCTCCTCACTCACATACACCCTGAAATAACATTAGATTAATTCACTTGAGAGGAAACCATTATGGTAAGAACAATTGGAGTGTCTATCCCCCTGGAGTACACCATCCGTCACTGTCTTATAGCCTTATTACAACTCAACTATATAGTAGACCCTAATTCCAAACCAGAATAGAAAACAAGTATTACTTCCTTTTTACATTATGCAACACGGACACACACACACACACTCACACAAATGCCATCAGGGAGACAGGTGGACAGGTATGCACATGCACAAACGATCACACACACACACAGGCACCCACTTCACAGCCACAACGATGCTCAACACCTTGTCCAAGTTCTCATTAGTTCCTCATTAGGCCAGGAAGTAAACATAATGCTGAACAGTGAGTTTATAAGCAACACACAGCACTGTGCTGCTCCTGCACTTCAGAGACATTATAATGCTGATGAACCCGCACAGATAGGCAGCCGTTACCGCTTACTTCTCTCGCTAAACAACCTGTTCACAGCGCGTGCCATGCCAAACTGCCAACTGGTACACACACACTTGGCACAGGTAAACAGGCTGCTCTCAAGTAAAAAGAGAAACGCCTTGACTTGGCTGTTCCTGAAGACTGTAGGAGTCGTGGTTAGACATAATGCAGGATTGATGTGTACTGTAAGTTGCTGAAACTGTTGGGATATCGGAGGTTATTCTCTTTTCCAAGAAGCAGAATGCCCAAAGCAGTTAGCAGGAATGTATGATGATCTGTACTCACTTGCAGCCCGTAAGTGCAGTCTGTGAGTGCAGTCTGTGTGCAGTCTGTGGCTTTTCTGGCTGACCCTAACACCCCCCTCCCTCAGACGTGAAGATGTCACATTACCTTGTCTGGTCTACCTTCACAGTATATTTGAAATTTGAATTCACTTCCTCTCAGGTAGTGGACAGGTTCCTTGATATATTGTTGACCTGCTATACTCGCTCTGAAAAACAGAAGACTGAGAGAAATATGATTTTATTAACTGTAACTAATGTAAGGATGAATAGATACCCTACAGTGAATCAACCAACGTATTATGAAGTCCACAACATAATCTGCTAGCGTAGCCATCACCTCAAAACTAAGCTCATAATCTAACGCTTGATTATACCTGTGCATTCATCATTACACCTTTATTAATACAATATCACTTAAACTTGCTACTGTATATGAAGCCATTCCATATCTCTCCTGAATCATATATCCATTAGTCTCTTGGCAATTGCTCGGACTCCGACCCCAAGGCACTACAGAGGGCAGTGCGTACGGCCCAGTACATCCCTGGGGCTAAGCTGCCTGCCATCCAGGACCTCTATACCAGGTAGTGTTAGAGGAAGGCCCATAAAATTGTCAAAGACTCCAGCCACCCTAGTCATAGACTGTTCTCTCTGCTACCGCACGGCAAGCGGTACCGGAGTGCCAAGTCTAGGTCCAAGAGGCTTCTAAACAGCTTCTACCCCCAAGCCATAAGACTACTGAACATCTAATCAAATGGAGAACCAGACTACTTGCATTGCCCCCTCTTTACGCTGCTGCTACTCTCTGTTATTATCTATGCATAAGTCACTTTAATAACTCTACCCACATGTATATATTACCTCAATTACCTCGACTAACCAGTGCCCCCGCACATTGACTCTGTATGTAGCCTCACTATTGTTATTTTACTGCTGCTCTTGAATTATTTGTTACTTTATTTCTTAATTTTTTTAGGAATATTTCTTTAAACTGCATTGATGGTTAAGGGCTTGTAAGTAAGCATTTCACTGTTGTATTCAGTGCATGTGACAAATAACATTTGATTTGAAAAGAGTATTTCACCCTTGAAAAACAATTTTTTTCATACCTTGGGAGTGTTCTGAAGTTGAACGGTGTCCATTTCCCATTGCATTTATTCCATACAGTGGGGCAAAAAAGTATTTAGTCAGCCACCAATTGTGCAAGTTCTCTCACTTAAAAAGATGAGAGAGGCCTGTAATTTTCATCATAGGTACACTTCAACTATGAAAGACAAAATGAGGAAAAAAAATCCAGAAAATCACATTGTAGGATTTTTAATGAATTTATTTGCAAATTATGGTGGAAAATAAGTATTTGGTCACATACAAACAAGCAAGATTTCTGGCTCTCACAGACCTGTAACTTCTTCTTTAAGAGGCTCCTCTGTCCTCCACTCGTTACCTGTATTAATGGCACCTGTTTGAACTTGTTATCAGTATAAAGACACCTGTCCACAACCTCAAACAGTCACACTCCAAACTCCACTATGGCCAAGACCAAAGAGCTGTCAAAGGACACCAGAAACAAAATTGTAGACCTGCACCAGGTTGGGAAGACTGAATCTGCAATAGGTAAGCAGCTTGGTTTGAAGAAATCAACTGTGGGAGCAATTATTAGGAAATGGAAGACATACAAGACCACTGATAATCTTCCTCGATCTGGGTCTCCACGCAAGATCTCACCCCGTGGGGTCAAAATGATCACAAGAACGGTGAGCAAAAATCCCAGAACCACACGGGGACCTAGTGAATGACCTGCAGAGAGCTGGGACCAAAGTAACAAAGCCTACCATCAGTAACACACTACGCCGCCAGGGACTCAAATCCTGCAGTGCCAGACGTGTCCCCCTGCTTAAGCCAGTACATGTTCAGGCCCGTCTGAAGTTTGCTAGAGAGCATTTGGATGATCCAGATGAGGATTGGGAGAATGTCATATGGTCAGATGAAACCAAAATATAACTTTTTGGTATAAACTCAACTCGTCGTGTTTGGAGGACAAAGAATGCTGAGTTGCATCCAAAGAACACCATACCTACTGTGAAGCATGGGGGTGGAAACATCATGCTTTGGGGCTGTTTTATTGCAAAGGGACCAGGACGACTGATCCGTGTAAAGGAAAGAATGAATGGGGCCATGTATCGTGAGATTTTGAGTGAAAACCTCCTTCCATCAGCAAGGGCATTGAAGATGAAACGTGGCTGGGTCTTTCAGCATGACAATGATCCCAAACACACCGCCCGGGCAACGAAGGAGTGGCTTCGTAAGAAGCATTTCAAGGTCCTGGAGTGGCCTAGCCAGTCTCCAGATCTCAACCCCATAGAACATCTTTGAAAGTCCGTGTTGCCCAGCGACAGCCCCAAAACATCACTGCTCTAGAGGAGATCTGCACGGAGGAATGGGCCAAAATACCAGCAACAGTGTGTGAAAACCTTGTGAAGACTTACAGAAAACGTTTGACCTCTGTCATTGCCAACAAAGGGTATATAACAAAGTATTGAGATAAACTTTTGTTATTGACCAAATACTTATTTTCCACCATAATTTGCAAATAAATAAATTAAAAATCCTACAATGTGATTTTCTGGATTTCTTTTTCTCATTTCGTCTGTCATAGTTGAAGTGTATCTATGATGAAAATTACAGGCCTCTCTCATCTTTTTAAGTTGGAGAACTTGCACAATTGGTGGCTGACTAAATACTTTTTTGCCCCACTGTATATTCTTTAAAATCTTGAATCCCAGAAGGAATGTAAAAAGCTACATCTAACACAATTGCTCCAAAATACTACTTCAAAAACAACAACAAAAATCATGCTAAAGACTCAAGAAATGAGGTGATGTTTTTCGTCTGACAGTAACGTTATACAATGCTATTATATTCAGTTGTGTTATGTACAATACTATCATTATGTGATCTTGCTTTGATCTAACTTCATGAAACAAGCACCATTCTCCAGAGTAGCCGGTTCTCTGGGCAGCCAAACGAGTAGAGCAGAGACTGCGTAATGGAGAGAATCCTGCACAAGCACATAAGCTTCTGGTCTTTAGCTATGAGGAAGAGGCTTCCTGAGAATTTGGAAATGCAGCCACTCCCTATTCAAAGTTTGGAAACCTAGCAAATTACCAATGCTAAATAGATTAAATGAAAGAGATAGATGAATTCCAGAATTGAAAGCACGTACAATCCAGCAAGTTTAGGAGTTCACCTTGGAATACATGTAATGAGACATTGGACCCAGCTCGATTTGATAACACTCCTAAGCTGTTGTAAACGATAGGGCCTACTCAAAGTGAGGCCATGAATCTCTGTTTCCTGCTGTGGTAAAAGCACATCATGTTCCAAGATGTTCCAAATATCAACAGTAGCTATTACTCCTTATAAAACATTCATATACTGATCATTAATTCAACCTCGAGGCTAGTGCGTTCCTGTTATGAGAGGCTCTTGAAGTTCTTTTCTCTGGTGGATTTTATGAAATAGACATAGATTGGAGCGAAAAGAGTGTTTGTGTGTGTTGGCAGTACACCACTCTCATCTCTATGACCAGTGGCACATACTAACTGGGGTTCCTACATGCTCTAAGGTACATTTCATTCTCACCACCTCAAGAGATGAATAGTACGTTTACAAAATCACCAAACCACATATGGATTCATTACTCTGCGTTGTAACTTGAGAAAGTAGACGCATACGTCTGAATGCTTGAAAGCCTTTGCTTTCATGCATCGTCCAGCAACACTGCACGGTAGTGCACTTTCTTCACATAATGAAACAGGCAGAGGTACCAAGGGAACAGTCTCATGAACCTCAATAATATCACTAATAAAGGAAGTAGCCTATAGAGCATATACCAGAAGAGAAAAACTCATTTCCATGTCCAAATATTAGACTGTGATAAGCAGGGTTAAAGTGGTCGATGGTGACACAGTTGCACTCAGTGGCAGTGAGATGTGTAGGTATAATGGCACACTGCCAGATAGTTCCATAGTCTGGACAGGGAGAGAAAGGGAGAGCCAAGAAAAACACAAGCGACTCCTTGACAATGCAATCACACACTATATCTTAATGCTTGGCTTTCCACTGAGACCGTTTATAACAAGACACTGCAGGTGAGAGTCAGTGTCAGCCCTCCCCCCTGTGAGAGGAGCCAGCGCCTGGGCTTCTGTGCCTCAGCACCTCCCTGTAAAGAGCATTTCTGGAGCCCTGGAGCCCTGTCTGGGCTGGATGATGAAGTGGCTAGGCAGGAGGTCTGTCAGCTCAGCGGCCCGCATAGAGGCCTCTCTCCTGGGGACAGAAAGGGAGGGCAGGGCTCCCCCGGCTGGAGGTGCAATGACAGACGCTCGTCCGAACCGCAGCGAAGAGGGTCAATCCTTCCTGTACCCCCCATTTGAGACCCTTTCTTTCTCTGTTTACCTCTTTCAGATTTTTCTCTTTCTCACCCCCTTGTCTCTCCCTTTTTCTCTCTCCCACTCCCTCTACCCATTCTCCGTTTCTCTCCCCTCCCACTTTCTCCTCTTTCTCCCTCCTTCCCTCTCTTTCAGCAGTGAAGTGCGGTCCTCTCACAGGAAGAAGAGAGAGAGGGAGAGAGACAGAGAAAAATAGAGTGAAAATAGGAAAAAAACACACATCATTACCCCGCTAAATAACGTGGTCCCCCTGTCCCACCATGGCTGCCTGCCGTTCTGTTCTCTCTGATGAATTAGACTCCCTCTGTCCTTCCTCACCCTGTTCCTCAGCTGCCACAGAGTGTCTCAGGGGTCAGGAATTTGTCGATGAAGCCGCTGATAGCACAGGTTTCTTGTGGTTTGCACCTGCCCCGTGGGCTCAACAGTTATAGATGACTTGGATGAGACCTGGATGTGCTCTGAACTCCAATGAAATAAACACCTGGCCGGAAGAGAAGGATTCCGTAAATCATGCTTAAGGATGAACACACTTGATGAAAAAAGCTGCATCCAGGTTTCATGTAAAAAAAACTGTGGGCCCGGAGATACTGGATCCATCCTCCACTGGCATGATGATACTGTATGTCTGATGTTAGTATTGGACCTGATGGATGTCTCATCCCACGACAGCTGGTTGTTGATAGTCAGAGCACCAATAGCAGATCTTCAAAGAGATTCAAACTGTCCAAAGCACTGACACAGTCCATATATTTCATGGGATCATACCATGTAATGTTCAGGGTCAATGGCTGTGACTGAAAACCCATGAAACAGTACAGTAAGCTCATATAAAAAGGTAATGCTACATTCCCATGGCACATATCACCGACAGAATTCCAGATGATCACTATTTTTCCAAGCAGCGGTGAGTCGTAACAGCAGTCGCCTTCCGCCTAGAACATTCATCACAAACAGCACGTTCCCAACTAAAATGGCAGAAACATCCAGGAAAATACAGAAACACAACCAATTATGTTCTTAGTGTTGCCGAGTAGGTAATTAAAACAGCAGATTCTTTCTGAGCAACAAAAGACACAGTCCACAGCCCACAGCTGCACATTATACACATTACAGAGCCAGGCCCGGAACCTTCTATTATCTCTACTATTGCACTCCAGTGCCATAATGATATTTCTGAACAACACATTTACCATTACTACCCACCCCCCCAATCCAACAGGAAAGTCTATCATTTCCCCCCAATTTGCATTTTTATATTTGGCTGCTGTTCAGACTCATTATTCCATACCTGTGTGAGCATCTGACAAAGCTACAATTAGGACCAGACACTAACACAGATAAGCTATTATTTCCCTGGTGAAGTATCTGATGATATCTATCCGCTATATCAAGAGTCTTACTCGGCTCTGATCTCTGAGAGCCCTAATGACTCAACTGTTTCCCATCAGTGGATAATCACCTGGAAGACACTGAGAGGCACAGGGCTTTAACACAGACCTGCTCTTCATTAACACTATGATGTAAGCCCAGGCAAGGCAGCTAGCTAGCTCCCAGCCCCATGTAGCCAGCCTGAGGTCTGATAACACAAGCTAATCACTCTTCATCCCCCAGGTTCACTCAGTTCACTCTCTCATTTACTCAGTCTTACTCTCCTAATCTCTTACCTTCCATCATTCCCTATGCAGAACCAAAAGGGCACGGAGGGTATTTTAGAGGTCCGAGCATCATCCGTCGCTAACATTTGCAGCGTCTTGCATCAGCGTTAGAGCGGGGGAGCAGGGATCAGCTGGTGAGGGTGTTTTGCGAACAAACAGAGAGTCTCGTGAACCCAGAGGTGGTGCTGCCCGCATCCCAGAGTCCCATGGGGTGTCGTTACCTACCTGTACCCTCCGCCTGCCTCCTACTTGGAACTTACCTGTTGTGGAAAAAACACAGAGGAAACCTCCAAGACATGTCTGCAACCTCCAGGGAACATTACAACATCAAATAGTAAAGTGTGCAATGCTAGGAAACCTCTGGAATAGCTAAAAGTAATAATGACAGCTTGGATACACTCAGAAAGACCCCAGTAACATTTGCAGCCATCAAGTGATTGGCCAAAACAATATTAGGGACCCCGGAATCAGATTACTCTACTCTCTCTGTCTGTGAATTGCCTGGATACAATTCAATCAATTTCCGTAGAGAGCTTTACAATTTTATACAGCTTTCTCTCAAAGCTATTTGTCACTGAACACTTTAAAAAAAGCCCAGACCGGAACTGGCAAAAAGAAGAAGAGGAAGGAGAGGGCGAGAAGAACAAAATGAAAAGAAAAGAGATGGCATTTTAGTGTATTACATTGTTACCCCGGGAAATATTAAGTTTTATTACATACAACCGGGAGGAACTATTGGATATAAGAGCAACGTCAACTTACCAACATTACGACCAGGAATACGACTTTCCCGAAGAGGATTCTCTGTTTGTTAACCCAACTAGGACAATAGACTGGATAGCACCCGGCGACTCAAAACAACGGCGGCGCCGGAGAAGAGGGAAACGCGCCGGTCTTTTGGTCAAGCTACGTCGACGGGCGCATCGTGCACCACTCCCGAGTATTTTAATCGCCAATGTACAGTCTCTTGACAACAAAGTAGACGAAATCCGATCGAGGGTTGCCTTTCAGAGAGACATCCGAGACTGCAACGTTCTTTGCTTCACGGAAACATGGCTCACTCAGGACACGTTATCGGAGTCGGTACAGCCACCTGGTTTCTCCACGCATCGCACTGACAGAAACAAACTTCTATCTGGTAAAAAGAAGGGTGGGGGTGTGTGTCTTATGATTAACGAGACGTGGTGTGATCATAACAACATACAGGAACTCAAGTCCTTTTGTTCACCTGACATAGAATTCCTTACAATCAAATGCCGACCGCATTATCTACCAAGAGAATTCTCCTCGATTATAATCACAGCCGTGTACATCCCCCCCTCAAGCTGACACATCGACGGCACTGAAAGAAATTCATCGGACTCTATGTAAACTGGAAACCACATATCCTGAGGCTGCATTTATTGTGGCTGGGGATTTTAATAAGGCTAATTTAAAAACAAGGCCCCCCAGAAATTTTACCAGCATATCGAATGTGCCACCCGGGCTGGTAAAATCCTGGATCACTTTTATTCCAACTTCCGTGATGCATACAAGGCTATTCTCCGCCCTCCTTTCGGCAAGTCTGACCATGACTCCATTTTGTTGCTCCCAGCCTACAAACAGAAACTAAAACAGGAAACGCCCGTTCTCAGGTCTGTTCAGCGCTGGTCCGACCAATCTGATTCCATGCTGCAAGATTGCTTCGAGCACGTGGACTGGGATATGTTCCGGATAGCATCGGACAACAACATTGATGTATATGCTGATTCGGTGAGCGAGTTTATTAGCAAGTGCATTGGTGATGTTGTACCCATAGCAAATATTAAAACCTTCCCCAACCAGAAACCGTGGATTGATGGCAGCATTCGCGCGCAAAACTGAAAGCACGAACCATTGCTTTTAACCAGGGTAAGGCTACCGGAAACATGACTGAATACAAACAGTGTAGCTATTCCCTCCGCAAGGCAATCAAACAAGCTAAGCGTCAATATAGAGACAAAGTAGAGTCACAATTCAACGGCTCAGACACAAGAGGAATGTGGCAGGGTCTACAGTCAATCACGGACTACAAAAAGAAAACCAGCCCCGTTGCGTACCATGACGTCCTGCTCCCAGACAAACTGAACAACTTCTTTGCTCGCTTTGAGGACAATACAGTGCCGCGACCAAAACCTGCGGGCTCACCTTCACCGCAGCCAATGTGAGAAAAACATTTCAATGTGTTAACCCTCGCAAGGCTGCCGGCCCAGATGGCATCCCTGGCCGTGTCCTCAGAGCATGCACAGACCAGCTGGCTGGTGTGTTTACGGACATATTCAATCAGTCCCTATCCCAGTCTGCTGTTCCCACATGCTTCAAGAGGGCCACCATTGTTCCTGTTCCCAAGAAAGCTAAGGTGACTGAGCTAAATGACTATCGCCCCGTAGCAGTCACTTCCGTCATCATGAAGTGCTTTGAGAGATTAGTCAAGGATCATATCACCTCCATCCTGCCAGACACCCTGGACCCACTCCAATTTGCTTACCGTCCCAATAGGTCCACAGACGACGCAATCGCAATCACACTGCATACTGCCCTAACCCATCTGGACAAGAGGAATACTTATGTAAGAATGCTGTTCATCGACTACAGCTCAGCATTTAACACCATAGTTCCCTCCAAGCTCGTCATTAAGCTCGAGACCCTGGGTCTCGACCCAGCCCTGTGCAACTGGGTCCTGGACTTCCTGACGGGCCGGTCCCAGGTGGTGAGGGTAGGAAACAACATCTCCACCCCGCTGATCCTCAACACTGGGGCCCCACAAGGGTGCGTTCTCAGCCCTCTCCTGTACTCCCTGTTTACCCATGACTGCGCCGCCAAGCACGCATCCAACTCAATCATCAAGTTTGCTGACGACACTACAGTGGTAGGCTTGATTACCAACAACGAAGACGGCCTACAGAGAGGAGGTGAGGGCCCTCGGAGTGTGGTGTCAGGAAAATAACCTCTCACTCAATGTCAGCAAAACAAAGGAGATGATCGTGGACTTCAGGAAACAGGAGAGGGAGCACCCCTATCCACATCGAGGGGACAGTAGTGGAGAAGGTGGAAAGTTTTAAGTTCCTCGGCGTACACATCACGGACAAACTGAATTGGTCCACCCACACAGACAGCATAGTGAAGAAAGCGCAACAGCGCCTCTTCAACCTCAGGAGGCTGAAGAAATTTGGCTTGTCACCAAAAACACTCACAAACTTTTACAGATGCACAATCGAGAGCATCCTGTCGGGCTGTATCACCGCCTGGTACGGCAACTGCTCCGCCCACAACCGTAAGGCTTTCCAGAGGGTAGTGAGGACTGCACAGCGCATCACCGGGGGTAAACTACCTGCTCTTCAGGACACCTACACCACCCGATGTCACAGGAAGGCCAAAAAGATCATCAAGGACAACAACCACCCGAGCCACTGCCTGTTCACCCCGCTATCATCCAGAAGGCGAGGTCAGTACAGGTGCATCAAAGCTGGGACCGAGAGACTGAAAAACAGCTTCTACCTCAAGGCCATCAGACTGTTAAACAGCCACCACTAACATTGAGTGGCTGCTGCCAACATACTGACTTAAATCTCTGGCCACTTTAAACATAGGAATTGGTTGTAACAATGTATCACTAGCCACTTTAAACAATTTTGTATATAATGTTTACATATCCGACATACTCATATCAAATGTATACACTGTACTCTAAACCATCTACTGTATCTTGCCTATGCCGTTCGGCCATCGACCCAAATCTCTAGCCACTTTAATAATTATAATTGGATGAAATAATGTATTACTAGCCACTTTAAACAATGCCATTTATATAATGTTTACATATCCTACATTACTCATCTCATATATATATATATATATATATATATGTGTGTATATACTGTACTCCATACCATCTACTGCATCTTGCCTATGCCGGTCAGCCATCGCTCATCCATATATTTATATGTACATACTCGTATTCATTCCTTTACTCTTGTGTGTATAAGGTAGTTGTTGTGAATTTGTTAGATTACTTGTTAGATACTACTGCATGGTCGGAACTAGAAGCACAAGCATTTCGCTACACTCGCATTAACATCTGCTAACCATGTGTATGTGACAAATAAAATTTGATTTGATTTGAACTAAGCCTAGGGGGGATTAGACTTTTGCAGGGGAGTCTGTGGTCTCATGGGCGACACTGACCTCTACCAATGTACTGTGTATCCAGTCATCATCTGTTACATATAGAGACAGTGCTATGCGTTGCATCTGACCTGATTAAAAAAATTATCTGTCACATATTCTGCATACATTTTGCATGATTACCTTCTGTGATAGTTGTTGAAAGCTGCCTCAAGTCACAACAAATAGCAAAAAGTGGGGAAAAGACAGTAAATGCTCTGAGGGTAAAGTCTCAACAAGATGTTATGGTTTGAAACAGGTCATTTCCATGTAAAAGGAAATGGCACCACAACAAACCCATGAGCACCAACATGAAAAGTTTGTAGGAGCATATCAAATTGGTGTCAAATGAAATCTAAGAGGTTGTATTTGAGAAATTAAGGCATATATGCATTTTTCAACCATTTTCCATCCTACAAATGTGGAACAATCAAAGGCAAACATTGGAAAAGTAACAGAAAACATTTTAAAAGGTATTAGAAATACACCAAAACACAATAATGCGGAAATAAAGACCCCTGCCAACTAATATCAATACTTATATTTAAGTTTTGGAGGAATTGTTGATCTTCTGTACGTTTAAGAAACATTGCAGTAACATACAGTATCTTGAAGATATTTAATAATTTCTCTCCCTCATGAGGAGGGAGGATAATGAAAGTTCACACAAGTAACAAGTAATGGTTGACCTACCAATTAGTGAATAGTGATTTGCTGATATACATTTTGTTTATGAATTATTAAGTGATTAATTCCGTTACCAAATTGGCCTTGATGTGGACCAAATATATACCTGTAATAGACATATGTTTCACAAGTTAGGATAGCACAGTGCAATACAATACCATACAGTGAGTAGAGCACAGTAGATTACAGCCCAGTACCGTACAGTAGTACTGTACAATATGATACAGTAAATAAAAGTAGAGTATAGTACAGTGCAGTAAAGTAGAGCAGAGTACAGTATAATGTCCTCTACTGTACTGAGCTATGCTCTACTGTACTCTATTGAACTTTATTGTACTGCTGTTTGTACTGCACTGCACTCTACTGTGCTCTGTTGAGCTGCACTGTGATGTCTAAAATTGTGAAACATAAAGAGAATGACATTCAAATTCCATAATTATGCATTTCTGTGTAGTACAGATCAGGGACCCATGATGTAATTCTGTTCACCTTCCTCATAACTGTAAAATACATATTTGTATGTTTAGTGTTTGAGAAAATATGCATATTTTCTAAAGGTCTCTCTTGATCAAAATGTCTTCCCTAATGGCTGTGAACGTCTCACAGAACTCTAGCTTGGCTTCTTGAACTCATTAGGATCTAGAATTTTATCGCATATTAATATTGTCAATCTATGCCAAAGACAAAGTGTTTTTTTGTTTAAAATCTATACATTATTTTTGATTAATCTATAAATCGATCTCTGAATGTGCTACAGTGATGACGCTACTTTCTCCTGCTGAACTATGATGTATGGATTGCAGGCATGTGCTTTGTCAGTGGCTGGGAAGTAGGGTTCAGCCAGGAGTTAATGGACAATCGGAAGAGCCAATTAGATGGTAGGAGGGATATTCCAGCTTCAAGTGGTTTCGGATTTCACATCCTATGTCACACAGGCTCAAAAAATATACTACTGTGTCCGTGGGAACCAGGCTTATCACCTCATTTCCATCTATGGTATCCACAGATCGATTTATAAGCAAAAATGTCGGTAGGAACCGGTGCCATAACCACAACGTTCGCCTAAACAGGGGGCTTCACATTTAAAAAGTCTATAAGGAAGTTTTTCTACAAAATGTTTTATGTCAGGGACCAGCAAGCTAGGGTGCTTCCTCCTTTTGGGACTGCTTACATTAAAACTAGCATTTTAAAAGCAAAACTTATCTGTGTCAGTTAGAACAGCAAAATCCCGTTATTGTTGACAAATTTCCCAGGTTCTGTTAGAAATCCTGAAAATTCTTGCTTATTGCTTGATTACAGGAATCTTCCAAACAGGATTTCTGTGAATTTGGGGAATGGATTTCCGGATTTGGGGGAATTTTGCAACCTTAGTGTCTACACCAGGCAGTGTCAGAGGAAGGCCCTAAAAATTGTCAAAGACCCCAGCCACCCCAGTCATAGACTGTTCTCTCTACTACCGCATGGCAAGCGGTACCGGAGTGCCAAGTCTAGGACAAAAAGGCTTCTGAACAGTTTTACCCCCAAGCCATAAGACTCCTGAACAGGTAATCAGGTAATCCCTCTTTTACGCTGCTGATACTCTCTGTTTATCATATTTGCACGGTCACTTTAATTATACATTCATGTACATACTACCTCAATTAGCCCAACCAACCAGTGCCCCCTCACATTGGCTATCCGGGCTATCTGCATTGTGTCCCGCCACTCACCACCCGCCAACCCCTCTTTTACGCTACTGCTACTCTCTGTTTATCATATGTGCAAAGTCACTTTAACCATATCTACATGTACATACTACCTCAATCAGCCCGACTAACCGGTGCCTGTATATAGCCTTGCTACTGTTATTTTTCGCTGTATTTTTACTGTTGTATTTATTTCTTTACTTACCTATTGTTCACCCATTAGCTATTTTTTTTGCAGCTCCTTCAGGGTTATCTTTGGTCTCTTTGTTGCCTCTCTGATTAATGCCCTCCTTGCCTGGTCCGTGAGCCCTCTCTTGGCAGGTTTGTTGTGGTGCCATTTTCTTTCAATTTTTTTATAATGGATTTAATGGTGCTCCGTGGGATGTTCAAAGTTTCTGATATTTTTTTATAACCCAACCCTGATCTGTACTTCTCCACAACTTGGTCCCTGACCTGTTTGGAGAGCTCCTTGGTCTTCATGGTGCCGCTTGCTTGGTGGTGCTGCAGACTCTGGGGCCTTTCAGAACCGGTGTATATATACTGAGATTATGTGACAGATCATGTTACACTTAGATTGCACACAGGTGGACCTTATTTAACTCATTATGTGACTTCTGAAGGTAATTGGTTGGACCAGATATTATTTAGGGGCTTCATAGCAAAGGGGGTAAATACAAATGCACGCACCACTTTTCTGTATGTTTTTCTTTTTTAAATTTTCTGAAACAAGTTATTTTTTTAATTTCACTTCACCAATTTGGACTATTTTGTGTATGTCCATTACATGAAATCCAAATAAAATGATATTAAAATTGCAGGTTGTAATGCACCAAAATAGGAAAAACGCCAAGGGGGATGAATACTTTTGCAAGGCACTGTAAACCCAGGGAAGGAAGGGGACTGTTCTGCTTGTTCTATGAACATTTTAAAATCTTGTCCATGTTCTATTATAATCTGCACCCGGCACAGGCAGAAGAGGACTGGCCACCTCTCACAGCCTGGTTCCTCTTTTAGTTTCTTCCTAGGTTCTGGCCTTTCTAGGGAGTTTTTCCTAACCACCGTGCTTTTACACCTGCATTGCTTGCACTCTGTGACATCAGCTGATATAAGAAGGGCTTTATAAATAAATTTGATATCATTTTAAACCATGTGCTGCTGAATCGCACAGATCAGAACACACAATACACCTACCAGCTTGTTTGGCATCTGTTGCACCAAATTACATCACCACTGTGTGTGAGTGAGTGAGTGAGTGAGTGAGTGAGTGAGTGAGAGAGAGAGAGAGAGAGAGAGAGAGAGAGAGATGTGCTCAGTGAAGTTCAACAGCCAGCCACCCCCTCTGCTGTACGGACCAGGGAACACAGGTGTCTGAATATGAATCTGTATGTTGTGTGTGTCAGTGTGAAAATGTCAGTGTGATAATTAACACACTACGCACAATCTGTGGTGACATCTATGAGCATGTTAACTCTCCTTTAAGTCTGTCATAAACTTACTCATAGGTCTTTCAAAAAGCCTATTTTGGCATCCATTTCAGACATGAGGGAGTTTTATCCTTTACTGATCACAAAACAATTCAGCAAACAGTGTAATGCACTAGCTAATTGCTAAACTGAAAATTATGCTTGTTGCTAAATACCAGCATTACAATATTGCTTACAAATCATTCCAATCTAGCTGACATGTGACTACATTATGATGATGAATCACATTTATGATGTTAAGGGAGAAGGCCTGGTATTAGGCCATAATGAACAGTATCAGTAGCAGCAGTAGCCACCCTGGGTAAAGGCATGGACCAGGGAGCAGAGGAGCACCAGGGCCAGGGACCCGTCCAAGGACCTGAGGCCCAGCCCAAGGTCAGTTTTGTGGGCATGTGGGCTTGAGTGGGACCCCGCGAGGCCCTGTTAGAGCACCCTCTCAGCCTTCAGTCAAGGACGCTGACACCACGGACCCTCTAAGACTGCTTTCATATGCTCCTGAGGGCTACAGAGAGGAAGGAGAGGAAGGAGGGGAGGAAAATACAACACTTAGTCTACTGCACGAGTGCACACCGCACAGCCCTGCCTGGCTACAGTGCAATACACCCCCTGACTTACAGTAAGAGGCAAAGTCGAAGCGGGGGATATGACAGCCAAAGTCACAGCAAAGAGTGTCTTAAAGTCAACTTCTTGGATGGACTAAGAGATGGCTAAAATTAAACCACCAGGCAACCTTCAGTCATGCACAAAGGACATCGTCTTTCTCTACAAGGCCACGGTTATCACAGCAAATCACTTCAAGTCAGAGAGACAGAATATATTAAAAAGGGAAGTTAAATGACTTCTAGTACTTTGTGAGGACACATATAACCTCTAATGGACCACAATACAACAACCATAAACCCATACAATATGTTATTTTGTTGCATGGCTTTAACTTAGAGCAATAAAAGTATACCATGTATCCCAAGCGCTCTAACAAAAAACTAAATGTGTCGTCTCAGTTGACCCTGTTGGCTAAAGGTTGCTGGTGTTTACCGGAAGGCGGCACGGACACTCCATCACTCATTAACCCCTAGGCCCTGCTAACGAGCTCTGGCCCAGACTGGGAATCTCTCCTCATTAAGGGAACACTAACCACTGTGGGAAAGACAGGGCCAGGGAAGCGAATAATACACTCCACCTAACACCAGCCTAACTGTAACGCCCAGTCCCGAGTTTCAGGCTGGAGCGTTTTGGTTTTGTCTTTGTGTAGGGTTTGTTTGTTCTAGGTGTCGTGTTTCTATGTTGGGTAATGGTTCCCAATTAGAGGCAGCTGTGTGTCGTTGTCTCTAATTGGGAACCATATTTAAACTAGTAGGTTTCACTCTGGGTTCGTGGGTTGTGTATGTTCATAGCTGTGTTTGTCTGTTCAGTTATGTTCATCGCTTCGTTCTCCGTGTATTGTTTTTGTTCCGTCGTGGTCCGTGTATAATTAAATATGTATTCTGGCTACATCGCTGCGTCTTGGTCTGTCCGCTCAGAAGATAATCGTGACAGAATAACCCACCAAAGCGAAGACCAAGCAGCGAGAGACCGAGTGCTGGACCAGGAGGACCTCATCGGATCTCGCCTGGCACGGAGGTCCGTAAGGCTGCCCCAAGAAACTTTGGGGGGCACACGAGGAGGTTGGCCGGTTCAGGAGGACTCCTGAGCCAACCCTCGTGCTTTATGGAGAGAGCGTTGGGGAGAGCGTGCCGCAGCGAAGGGAGGCCGTGCTATGCAGTGTTGCGCCGCGGTTTCCCTATAGGATCCAGAGGCCGGTGCGAAGGTGATTCCCGCCTCCACTCATCAGTCGGGCGAAAGAAGGGTTCAGCCAATAAGAGTGGTGCCATCGCTGCGCACTAAGTCCCCGGGTGCGTCTCCTGGGACCCGGATATCCTGCTCCAGTTCCGTGCGGTGTCTCGATGCGTGTCCGCAGCCCAGTGCGAGAGATCCCAGCGCCACTCATTGGTCGGGCCGAGGTCTGTGTGCTACCTGGGAGAGTGGTGCCAGCTCTGCGAGCCAGGCCTCCAGTGCGCCTTTGGGCCCATGTTATCCTGTGGTCTTACGGGCAGAATCTCGATGCGTATCCACAGCCCAGTCCGAGAGATTCCAGCTCCACTCACCCATGAGACCAGGGTTAGTGAGCTAGCTGGAGGTATGGTGTCGGGCTCTCCATATCAGGTCCCGGTCCGGGCGGAGGTTTCTACCGTCCAGTCCCTGTTCCACGCCTCCGAGATCCCTGTTCCACGTTCCAAGATCCCTGTTCCACGTTCCAAGATCCCTGTTCCACGTTCCGAGATCCCTGTTCCACGTTCCAAGATCCCTGTTCCACGTTCCAAGATCCCTGTTCCGCGTTCCAAGATCCCTGTTCCGCGTTCCAAGATCCCTGTTCCGCGTTCCAAGATCCCTGTTCCGTGTTCCAAGATCCCAGTCCGTGTAGTGGTGTCTACGTCCAGTCCCTGTTCCACGCACTCCAGCTCCCCGTGCGCTCCGAGAGTCCAGCACGCCCTGCTCGCCGCTCCGCGCACTGCTCCCGTGCGTTCAGAGGAGTCCAGCACGCCCTGCTCCGGCCCCCGCCGCACCAAGCCCCGTGCGCTCCGAGAGTCCAGCACGTCCTGTTCGACTCCGCGCACCAAGCTCCCGTGCGCTCCGAGAGTCCAGCACGTCCTGTTCGCCCGGCACTCCAGCTCCACGCGGCGCTCCGAGAGTCCAGCACGTCCTGTCCTGCCCGCGCACCAAGCTCCCGCGCGTTCAGAGAGTCCAGCACGTCCTGTCCTCGGCCCTCGCGCACCAAGCTCCCGTGCGTTCAGAGAGTCCAGCACGTCCTGTCCCGGCTCCGCGCGCACCAAGCCCCCGTGCGTTCAGAGAGTCCAGCACGCCCTGTCCCGGCTCCGGCGCACCAAGCTCCCGTGCGTTCAGAGAGTCCAGTACGACCAGTTCCTGCTCCACGCACCAGAGTCCCAGTGAGCATCACGAGTCCAGTACTGCCAGTTCCTGCTCCACGCACCAGCGTCCCCAGTGAGCATCACAAGTCCAGTACGACCAGTTCCTGCTCCACGCACCAGAGTTCCAGTGAGCATCACAAGTCCAGTACTGCCAGTTCCTGCTCCACGCACCAGAGTACCAGTGAGCATCACTAGTCCGGTACTGCCAGTTCCTGCTCCACGCACCAGAGTTCCAGTGAGCATCACAAGTCCAGTACTGCCAGTTCCTGCTCCACGCACCAGAGTTCCAGTGAGCATCACGAGTCCAGTACGACCAGTTCCTGCTCCACGCACCAGAGTCCCAGTGAGCATCACGGTCCAGTGCGACTCAGTTCCTGCTCCACGCACCAGAGTCCCAGTGAGCATCACGAGGTCCAGTACTGCCAGTTCCTGCTCCACGCAGAGTCCCAGTGAGCATCACGAGTCCAGTACTGCCAGTTCCTGCTCACGACCAGCGTTCCAGTGAGCATCACGAGTCCAGTGCGGCCAGTTCCAACTCCACGCACCAGAGTTCCAGGAGAAGGCCCAGGGCCTCGGTTCTGGATGTCAGACCAGCACGGCCAGCACGGGCCTCCACCTGGGACAAAGCGACCCACCAAGACCCCCACAGATTTCTTTCGGCGGCGTCCGGAGTCCGCGCCTTGGGTACTGCTGCCAGTCCCGAGTTTCAGGCTGGGCGCTTTTGGTTTTGTCTTTGTGTAGGGTTTGTTTGTTCTAGGTGTCGTGTTTCTATGTTGGGTAATGGTTCCCAATTAGAGGCAGCTGTGTGTCGTTGTCTCTAATTGGGAACCATATTTAGGCTAGTAGGTTTCACTCTGGGTTCGTGGGTTATTGTATGTTCATAGCTGTGTTTGTCTGTTCAGTTATGTTCATCGTTACGTTCTCCGTGTATTGTTTTTGTTCCGTCGTGGTCCCGTGTATAATTAAATATGTATTCTGGCTACATCGCTGCGTCTTGGTCTGTCCCCTCGGAAGATATTCATGACACTAACACTACCCACTAGCCTCTCTTCATTCAATTAGGAGATGTGCTAAGGTCACAGGCTCTGGGGGTGGAAAAAATAAATAAGGATGTTTTGAATGCTTGGTTCAATACGCCATCAGGGGGATCAGTTTGTGTGTGTGTGTGTTACATTTTGTTCCTACCTGTATTACGAGAGAACACTTTGTACTAGGGTGTAAATGATGCATGAGGGCTCGGGTGAATAGAGGCCCTGAGTTAGTCACCTATTTGTTGTTAATGGTAATGTCTTACTTAGATTCTCCTGCAGTCCCAGCCAAGCTACAAACCAGTCTCTCTTTCTGACACCTTTACTTACTCTGGGCCCTAAGCGTCAAAGAATAACCAACATCAATACAGCCAATCTAGCTGATAAAAGGGTATTGGGGGATAATGCTGAAACACTCTGGGGATAATGCCGAACCATCTGGACATAAAGTAAGCCACATTGACTGAAGTGAAAGTGTCCGCTCACGGAGTGCAGTATGTAAATCCTGGACTTTCTACAGCAGAGATAAACCGAACGGGCTCTGATATGTTAAAAATGAACCCACTCTCCCAAATGGCATATACTTCAGTTCAAAGGTAACGTGTGTGCTAGTTAAGAGATAGTGACTTCTTCCCCTCTTTGATACAGTCAGGCCTGTAGCCGGGGAGGAGTGGTGCAGTAATGGGAGCTGAGAGGGAGGGGGGACTGGGGCGTGCTCTGCAAATGGACCATCTGTTGGCCTGTTATAGCTCTTGAGGAATACGACTGACCATCATTTTTTACCCCAATGCTGTATTTCTATATTGAGACCTTCCATGAAAAAAAGCATTTTGCTCATTACGGCTTTTCAAAGATGAAAAACTACAGTGCTATAAACAGTGTCTTACATATCTAATGGGGGAAATGAGATTAAATGAATGGATATTTATATTAGAACCTGCATGTGATGACATAATCTATTGCTTTGATTTGCAGTTAGAGGGAGGTTTTTGGCTTTGTGAAGAAAGTCAAAAAGAGAATCTGATCATCCCTTCAAAGAAAAAACGAGTTGGACTATAGAAGTTATTTAAAAGTCTGATAAGTAAAGTTTTGAATTATAGCCTGCACAGGTATTTTGGGGTCTGAACATGCTTTTTTCCATCTCTTCTGAAAGGTTTTGGCCATTTGAATAAGGCATTTGGTTTCACTCCGCCTAGCTCCGATTGTGTGCCATCTAATATTAGTATTTGTATTAATTATCTTAAATGAACTGTCACAGCGGTTAATTAGCATTATTAATGTTGTGTGGCAACAGCGCTGAGTGGAATTTGAAAAATGTAATAACACCTCAATAGTAAATTGTCAAAAATACATAATTACCCTAATTAATTAAACGTTGGCAGAGAAACTATCATCTTTATAATAAAGACGGAGGCAAGAAGGCAGAAGGAGAGACTCAGGCCGTCTGAATTAAACACCTTAATATTCAACAATATGCAAATCAACATCTTTCAACAATATTTTGAAGAAGACTTTAAGTGGACCACTTAGTCAAGCTTCAGTCTCGTGAATTTGTCATATCTCTGTTCCAAAATGTCTTTGATAATGACTATATCAGGGCAGTTAGGCCACTAGTGAAGTGTTTGTCTAGAGTAGTGACTTCAGACTCTCTTAGAGCAAATACTGCTCTAGGCGTCTTTCTGGCATCTTTTCAGTTTTGATCTATCTTCAACATGGCAGGGCAATACTGTTAGCCGAGACAGAATCATGGCTGACTTGACTGTGGCTTAACATGTCTGCTGAGGTTCCCTACATTTGTCCTCTGATTCAAAACATCCTGACTCCCCTGCTCTTGCAGAGTCTGTGATTAAATATTAATGTTGTGTTGCATAACAGCCAGATCTTACAGCTGCATAGCGGGGCCATTTATCTGGGCACGCCTGATCAGCCACTGCAAAGACAAGAGCCGGAATGACAGGCTGAGAGTAGGACCCCTCAAGGGAAGTTGAGCTGCATAAGGGCTAAGATGGCTTGATGTGGGAGACAAAATAATAAATGTGATTTGTTCATGAGAATCCAGTGTTGATCAGTATTAATTTTTAATCATGTTGTTGTGCAAAATACTTTGGTGATGTACACAATCCAGAAATAAGACTGTCCGAAATAGTATCTACATATTCTCTACGCTGTTATGCTGTTTGAAAGATCCAATCCTTATATTTAACTATCTTTGTTGCTGACCAGCAAAACATACTGTATGGTGGCCTTATGCGGCCAATTTCTTACCGTTTCCAGTCACTGGTATGGTCTCTTCCTAGCCCGTATGAAATGCCCAGTAGGGTATTTGTGGTCTATGTTCTGTTTTTCTCAATGTGACTGTCAATGGCTGTGCTTCAGTGGCCGAGGAGGTAGCGTTCACTTCCCACTGACTGCGATCTGTGATTTGCATCATTCACAGCAGTTAATTATTTTTCCTTTTATTTCAATTCAGATTTCCTATCACAAAACACCAGCTCAGTGGGAGCCATCATTGTACCACGGGGGGACCCAATCACCTCCTTGCACATAACGCTCTTTCATCTAGCGGCTAAGCTTCTCTCAACCCAGCTCCATATTCTCTCTCTCTCTCTCTCTCTCTCTCTCTCTCTCTCTCTCTCTCTCTCTCTCTCTCTCTCAGTGTATTGTTACCTCCTCATAGTAAATACAGCCACACATTTCAAGTTCATATTCTCACTGATCGGTGTGCTATAGCATATTAAGTGCATGTCAACGTGTGAGTGTGTGCGGTGGTGGGAGTGTTTATTTTTCATTTTTACAGAGAATACAACTAGAATAGAATCAGTTTAACCAATGAAAGAAACAATGTGGTGTTTTTGCGCTTAGCCTCGGCATCAGATGGGAATAATAGGCTTACAAGCACTAAGCCCATGTCCAAATAGATTTAGGTCTGCGCCCCGGGGCATGGGGATCACTTAACAAACCGCTCCCCTCAATCCAGACTACTTAAGCGCTTTATAGCACAAACATTCAAATGAATGCAAAACACATGGCTAACAATGCTGACATTTTGGTGGGTAACCAATAGAAATAATAAGTTGGTCTCCTGTTGGATTTGTCTACTTGGCGGGACTCCTGTTCAGTCACTGTAGGCCTTCCACTGTGGGAAGGGGGAGTTGGTTCAAAGACAGGATTTGGACTCAGTAATTAATACACAGTAACATTTCCAGAACACAATCCAATACCACAGGTTAACCTAGAGCGAGAACTGCACGTTCTTGACGACAGTACACCGGATACAGAGAACTTCTTCAGCTTGTTGTCAGAGATGTGGCTTTCTTGACTACACACAGAGCAATCCATACCCTCGTCAAGTAAGAAACTGGTAACCTTTTGGCACAGCCTGTCCTCTGCAATACTATCAGCGTGTTATGGGTTCCTGTATGACGTTGCAGTCACTAGGGAAACATGCCATACATCACTTTACAGATGACCAACATCTCCCGGCAGACAGACAGTAGGAATAGAGCATGTCCTCGTTCTTCTCTCCTCCCTCTGGCTTTGCTCGGCACTCTATACTTCTGTCAAGTCCCTGCCCGGCGGGGACATTTTCATCAGTCTACTCTCCACCACTGTATGTTTCCCTGTAGATTCCTCATAAAGCCGAGAATAACGTGTTGACAGGATGATCAATAATGTTTGCCATGAGCGAGTCCCTTGTTTCCACACCGGGAATCGCTCTAACTACCAATTTTAATATGTAAACGTCAGCATCGATAGCTTTTTAATACAGAATCACTGGGGCTGCAGATCATCGCTATGGGAACCCAACATCAATCATGTCTGGGTGAGAGCAGGCGTGACAAATAGCTTAAGTCCTAGAATCAGCTTTCTGGGGCAGAATCTCTCTCTCTCTCTCCCACTACAGAATGAGAGAACTCAGTCATTTACTATGACACGGCAAAGGGAGAGCCAGAGTCTAGGCTACACACTGATCACCTTTGGACCTACTGACCTGCTCATATTGAAGTTGTTGAATGCTCTGCGTTGTTGTCATGAGTCACATATAGAACTCTGTGACTGTCTGGCTCGATGGTCAGACAGACAGGTGGACAGATGGAGAGGACAGAGACTATATTAATAATCTTAAAAACGTTTGTCATCTCAAAGTGACCTTTAACCTAACTGGCCTATAATGATTAATGTTCATGAATGGCAGCGACCTGTCTCACTGACACATTAAGCTAAAAGGTTAACTCATCACTGTGATCCTTCAGAGCATCTTCTAAATATAGTTATACACTGAATGTACAGCCTCAAATTCATCAGGGCATGGACTCTACAAGATGTCAAAAGCATTCCTCAGGGATGCTGACCCATGTTGACTCCAATACTTCCACAGTTGTGTCAAGTTGACTGAATGTCCTTTGGGTGGTGGACCATTCTTGATACACATGGGAATCTGTTGAGTGTGAAAAACCCAGCAGTGTTGCAGTTCTTGACACAAACCGGTGCGCCTGGCATCTACAACCATACCCTGTTCAAAGGCACTAACATCTTTTGTCTTGCCCATTTACCCTCTGAATGGCACACATACACATATCTCAATTGTCTCCAGGTTTAAAAATCCTTCTTTAACTTCTTAGGGAGCGGCAGCAGAAGTGACGGTTTTGGAGAGTCTGGCGTGCCACTCAGGCCCAGAAAATAGGATATGCACATAATTAGTACTATTGGATAGGAAACACTCTGAAGTTTCTTAAACCGTTAACCTGTCTCCTCCCCTTCATTTACACTGATTGAAATGAATTTAACAACTGACCTCAATAAGGGATCATAGGGGTGGGGTTGTGTGTCTATTTGTCAATAACAGCTGGTGCGCGATGTCTAATTTTAAAGAAGTCTCGAGGTATTTCTCACATGAGGTAGAGTACCTTATGATAAGCTGTAGACCACACTATCCACCAAGAGAGTTCTCATCTTTATTATTTGTAACCGTCTATTTACCACCACAGAACGAAGCTGGCACTAAAGCTGGAACAAAAACCGCTCTCATCCAACTTTAAGCAAAGAAGAAAATGCTCACCCAGAAGTGGCCCTCTTAGTGGCCGGGGACTTTAATGCAGGCAAACTTAAATCAGCAAAAACTAAAGCAGGAAGTACCAGTGACTCGCACAATACGGAAGTGGTCAGATGACGCGGATGCTACACTACAGGACTGTTTTGCTAGCACAGACTGGAATATGTCCTGGGATTCATCCAATGGCATTGAGGAATACATCACCTCAGTCATCGGCTTCGGAATGACTGTACGTACATATCCCAACCAGAAGCCATGGATTACAGGCAATATCCGCATCAAGCTAAAGGCTAGATCTGTCGCTTTCAAGGAACGGGAGACTAATCCGGACGCTTATAAGAAATCCTGCTATGCCGTCAGATCAAACAAGCAAAGAGGGATTAAGATTGAATCCTACTACACCGGCTCTGACGCTCGTTGGATGTGGCAGGGCTATTACGGATTACAAAGGGAAACCCAGATGCGAGCTGCCCAGTGATGCAAGCCTACCAGATGAGCTAAATTCCTTTTATGCTTGCTTCGAGGCAAGCAACACTGAAGCATGCACAAGAGCACCAGCTGTCCTGGATGACTGTGTGATAATGCTCTCGGTAGCCAATGTGAACAAAACCTTTAAACAGGTCAACATTCACAAAGCCGCTGGGCCAGACGGATTACCAGGACATGTACTCAAAGCATGCACGGACCAACTGTCAAGTGTCTTCACTGACATTTTCAACCTCTCCCTCTCCCGAGTCTGTAATACCTACATGTTTCAAGCAGACCACCATAGTCCCTGTGCCCAAGGAAGCGAAGGTAACCTGCCGAAATGATTACCACCTCGTGGCACTCAAGTCAGTAGCCATGAAGTGCTTTGAAAGGCTGGTCATGGCTCACATCTGTAGACCCACTCAAATTTGCATACCGCCCCAACAGATCCACAGATGACGCAATCTCAATCGCACTCCACACTACCCTTTCTCACCTGGAAAAAGTAACACCTATGTGAGAATGCTGTTCATTGACTACAGGTCAACATTCAACACCACAGTGCCCACAAAGCTCATCACTAAGCTAAGGACTCTGGGACAAAACACCTCCCTCTGCAAGTGGATCCTAGACTTCCTGACAGGCCGCCCCAGGTGACAAGAGTAGGCAACAACACGTCTGCCAAGCTGATCCATAACATTGGGGCCCCTCAGGGGTGTGTAGTTAGTCCCCTCCTGTATTCCCTATTCACCCACGACTGCATGGCCAAACACAACTCCAACATCATCATTAAGTTTGCTGACGACACATCAGTGGTAAGCCCGATCACCGACAACGATGAGACGGCCTATAGGGAGGAGGTCAGAGAACTGGCAGTGTGGTGTCAGGACAACAACCTCTCCCTCAATATGAGCAAGACAAAGGGGCTGATCGTGGACTACGGAAAAAGGCGGGCCAAACAGGCCCCCATTGACATCGACAGGGCTGTAGTGGAGCGGGTCGAGAGTTTAAAGTTCCTTGGTGTCCATATCACCAACAAACTATCATGGTCCAAACATACCAAGACAGTCGTAAAGAGGGTACGACAAAACCTTTTCCACCTCAGGAGACTGAAAAGATTTGGCATGGGTCCTCAGATCCTCAAAAGGTTCTACAGCTGCACCATCGAGAGCATCGTGACCGGTTGCATCACCGCCTGGTATGGCAACTGCTTGGCATCTGACCGTAAGGCGCTACAGAGGGTAATGCGAACGGCCCAGTACATCATTGGGGCCTAGCTTCCTGCCATCCAGGACCTATACTATAGGCGGTGTCAGAGGAAAGCCCATAAAATTTTCAGCGACTCCAGTCACTCAAGTTATAGACTGTTTTCTCTGCTACCGCACGGCAATCGGTACTGGAGCACCAAGTCTAGGACCAAAAGGCTCCTCAACAGCTTCTACCCCTAAGCCATAAGACTGCTGAACAATTAATAAAATCGCCACCGGACAATTTACATTCACCCCTCCCTGCCTTTTTGTACACTGCTGGTTCTCGCTGTTTATTATCTATGCATAGTCACTTCACCCCCACCTACACATACAAATTACTTCAACTTACCTGCACCCCCACACACTGACTCGGTACCGGTGCCCCCTGTACATAGCCTCGTTATTCTTATTGTGTTACTTTTTATTATTACTTTTTATTTTAGTCTACTTGGTAAATATTTTCTTAACTATTCTTAAACTGCACTGTTGGTTAAGGGCTTGTAAGTAAGCATTTCACGGTGTTGTATTTGGCGCATGTGACGATGTTTGATTGATTTGATTTGATAGATTTCACATTGATTAACCTGGTCAGGTGTCCTTGTACACTCAGTGTATATTGTTCTGGGTCAGTTCTCTGGGTCACCCACTAAACAGGGGCAGTCACTCATCGTAGCAACTTTCCTAACCCTATGCGACCAACACACAACTAATTACAGCCAATCCATCCAGGACTAAACAGCCCAGAAGCACAACACGCCCTGAGCCTCTCTGAATATAAAGCAGCCTAAACGCCTCATCTTCCCCCTGTATTCAACAAAGCCTAGAACATCTATCTCCCTGACAACAATTTATGCACCGGTAAGTGTATTTCCGCCCAACACCAGCAAATTGAGTTCTGTGGGTTTAGGCTGGGTCAAGTTATTGTCATTGAAAAGAAAATTCATGCACAAACAACTAGGCAATTACCCATTTTTTCTTCAGTTTTTTTTTCTTCTAAATTTGTCTTCTTCCCTTTGTCGTCTTGAGAAAGACAGCATATGGTGTCTCGCTTTGAGAATGAGGCCAAGTGTTCTGGTAACTAGAAAGAGGTGGTACACACAGATACAGACACATACACACACGCACACGCACACACACACACACACACACACACACACACACACACACACACACACACACACACACACACACACACACACACACACACACACACACACTCACACTCACACTCACACTCTCATAGGCACATACACACACCCCACACACACACACACCTGCTTGGGCGATAGTTGATATATCAGAGCCCTTTTGTAGATGTATCGAAACAGGACTAAATGAGAAGAAAGCGTCTGACCTATTTGCAAGGTAAATGTAGCCTAGTTATAGGAAACCATGAAAACCAGCTCTGCCACCGCCACAGATGAAAGACTCCATTGTTCCTGCTCTAGATGAAGAGACATTTTTTCATTTTTTTCATTGTGAAACCCTTGTTCCATGAGCCTTTTATTTTAACAAAAGACAAACAGTGTCTGATTCTTATTCAGGTCTGTCTCTCACTCTGCGGTGCTGGGTAAAAACCCTGTCACCTGCTGAATATGTGACGGGCTTTGAAGTAATCAGGTAGTAGGATCTTTTTCAATTTGACTTTATTATCCTCCAATGTCATTTGTAAATGTGCTTAAAGAAAATGGGTGCAGGGAGACGGCGGCTGCAGTGGTTTTTATTAGCTCTACTTTATGTTTGGCTTGTAGAGATAATTATCCACATTAGAGGTGTATAGTTCTCTCTCCCAGGGCGTCTTACTATAATGATGGATGATCTCTAAGGATTACAAGCCAAGGTACTACACAAAAATGCATTACCTTGCTTTAAGTATCATCTTGTACAAACAGTCATTTGTTTTCGTTGGATTGTTTGTTTGTGTTCACATACAACAGTCCTTTGTGTGAAAAGATAACAACAGATATTCAAGAGAGATCATTACCAGAAAGCAGAAGGTACTGTCGGAGAAGGAGTTTGATTGACATTTGTCAGACTAAACTCCCATTCAGGCTTGTGCCTTAACTTCCTAGAATACCCACAGTAGTGTGTGTAGATCACATGCTTACTGAAGCCATGTAAGTCAATAGGGCTAACTGGGTAGCTAGCTAACCACAAGGAATTAACAGGTAACGTTAGCCATCTCATGTTAATGTCACCTTGCACTGTGCACATTAAACAATCTGGCTAGCTGCATATAGCTAATTATGAAGTTTTCTTTATGTGTATCCTGTTTCGTCTGTATTGCCATGTTTTGAAACTGTACATATGTACAGTACCAGTCAAAAGTTAGGACACACCTACCTATTCCAGGGATTTTCTTTATTTGCACTATTTTCTACATTGTAGAATAATAGTGAAGACATCAGAACTATGAAATAACATATATGGAATCACGTAGTAACCAGCTTCACCTGGAATGCTTTTCTAAAAGTTTTGAAGGAGTTCCCACATATGCTGAGCACTTGTTGGCTGCTTTTCCTTCACTCTGCGGTCCCAAACCATCTCAAGAAGGTTGGGTGATTGTGGAGGCCAGGTCATCTGATGCAACACTCCATCACTCTCTCCTTTATGGTCAGATATCCTTTACACAGTCTGGATATGTGTTGGGTCATTGTCCTGTTGAAAAACGAATTATAGTTACACTAAGCACAAACCAGATGGGAGGGCATATCGCTGCAGAATTCTGTGGTAGCCATGCTGGTTAAGTGTGCCTTGAGTTCTAAATAAATCACTGACAGTGTCACCAGCAAAGCAACCTTTCGGTTACTAGTCCAACACTCTAACCACTAGGCTACCTGCCGCCCCACTTTAAAGCAATTCAACCATGAAGGCCTGATTCAAGCAGTCTCCTCTGAACAGTTGATGTTGAGATGTGTCTGTTACTTGAACTCTGTGAAGCATGTATTTTGACTGCAATTTCTGAGGCTGGTAACTCTAATGAACTTATCCTCTGCAACAGAGGTAACTCTGGGTCTTCCTTTCCTGTGGCGGTCCTCATGAGAGCCAGTTTCATCATAGCATTTGATGGTTATTGGACTTAACTTGAAGAAAAGTTCAAAGTTTTTAACATTATCAGCATTGACTGACATCTTAAATTAGTCTTATATTAATGTTGGGTTGTCGTTTCTCTTTGCTTATTTGAGCTGTTCTTGCCATACTATGGACTTGGTCTTTTACCAAATAGGGCTATCTTCTGTATGCCACCCCTACATTGTCACAACACAACGGATTGGCTCAAATGCACTAAGAAGGAAAGAAATTCCACAAATTTACTTTTAGCAAGGCACACCTGATAAGTGAAATGCATTCCAGGTGACTACCTCATGAAGCTGGTTGAGGGAATGCCAAGAGTGTGCAAAGCTGTCATCAAGGCAAAGTGTGGCTACTTTGATGAAACTCAAATATAAATATATTTTCATTTATTTAGCACTTTCTATGTTACTACATGATTCCATATGTGTTATTTCATAGTTTTGATGTCTTCACTATTATTCTACAATGTAAAAAATAGTATAAATGCTGGTTGAGAAATTGCCAAGAGTGCGCAAAGCTGTCATCAAGGCAAAGTGAACTTAGACATAATGCGATGGTTCTCTAAAAATAAATCAAATCAAGTGTGAGCTGAGTAATTGTTTTATTATATTTTACCGTTATTTTACAAGGTAAGTTGACTGAGAACATGTTCTCATTTACAGCAACGACCTGGGGAATAGTTACAGGGTAGAGGAGGGGGATGAGTGAGCCAATTGTAAGCTGGGGATGGTTAGGTGACCATGATGGTATGAGGGACAGCTTGGGAATTTAGCCAGGACACCGGGGTTAACACCCCTACTCTTACGATAAGTGCTATGGGATCTTTAATGACCTCAGAGAATCAGGACACCCGTTTAATGTCCTATCCGAAAGACAGCACCCTACACAGGGCAATGTCCCCAATCACTGCCCTGGGGCATTGGGATATTTGTTTTTGACCTGAGGAAGTGTAATAAGGAAGTAGCTAGCTAGTAGTTTTCAATGAGCGATATTCACAGTCTAAATGTAGAGAACGCAATATACAACAACATTTTAATGTGTTGTCAGCTGCTTGTGTCAGCCTGGGAAACGGTAGGATCAAGACAGCCAGTTGACTGACTAGGCTGACAAACTCAAACTTACTGCTGCTGCCTGGCTCAGTGAGCAGAGATGGCAGGTTTGATCATTTTGATAGTAGTAGGGTACTTTAAGATTGTTGAAATTACAAATATATTAAAATGTCCACCCGAAAATTATACAAGTCATATCATGGTCATTTTTTCATATTAAATTCATTAAATGTATAATTTTTTTGACAATGGAAGCACTTCCCACCTTCTTTGTGGTATTACAGTTGAAGTTTACATACACTCCCAGTCATTAAAACTAGTTTTTCAACCACTCCACAAATTTCTTGTTAACAAACTATAGTTCTGGCAAGTCAGTTAGGACATCTACTTTGTGCATGACACAAGTCATTTTTCCAACGATTGTTTACAGACAGATTATTTCACTTATCATTCACTGTATCACAATTGCAGTGGATCAGGAGTTAACATACACTAAGTTAACAGTGCCTTTAAACAGCTTGGAAAATTCCAGAAAATTATGTCATGGGTTTAGAAGCTTCTGATTGACCTAATTTAAGGCAATTGGAGGTGTAGCTGTGGATGTATTTCAAGGCCTACCTTCAAACTCAGTGTCTCTTTGCTTGACATCATGGAAAAATCTAAAGAAATCACTCCACAAGTCTGGTTCATCCTTGGGAGCAATTTCCAAACGCCTGAAGGTACCACATTCTTCTGTACAAACAATAGTACGCAAGTACAAACACCATGGGACCACACATCCATCATACCGCTCATGAAGGAGACACGCTCTGTCTCCTAGAGATGAACGTACTTTGGTGCGAAAAGTGCAAATCAATCCCAGAACAACAGCAAAGGACCTTGTGAAGATGCTGGAGGAAACAGGTACAAAAGTATCTATATCCCACAGTAAAACGAGTCCTATATCGACATAACCTGAAAGGCCGCTCAGCAAGGAAGAAGCCACTGCTCCAAAACCGCCATAAAAAAGCCAGACTATGGTTTGCAACTGCATATGGGGACAAAGATTGTGCTTTTTGGAGAAATATCCACTGACACCTTCTGATGAAACAAAAATAGAACTGTTGGGCCATAATGACCATCGTTATGTTTGGAGGAAAAAGGGGGAGGCTTGCAAGCCGAAGAACACCATCCCAACCGTGAAGCACGGGGGTGGCAGCATCATGTTGTGGGGGTGCATTGCTGCATGAGGGACTGGTGCACTTCACAAAATAGATGGCATCATGAAGGAGGAAGATGATGTGGATTTATTGAAGCAACATCTCAAGACATCAGTCAGGAAGTTAAAGCTTGGTCGCAAATGGATCTTCCAAATGGACAATGACCCCAAGCATACTTCCAAAGTTGTTGCAAAACAGCTTAAGGACAACAAAGTCAAGGTTTTGAAGTGGCCATCACAAAGCCCTGACCTCAATTCTATAGACAATTTGTGGGCAGAACTGAAAAAGCGTGTGCGAGCAAGGAGGCCTACTAACCTGACTCAGTTACACCAGCTCTGTCAGGAGGAATGGGCCAAAATTCACCCAACTTATTGTTGGAAGCTTGTGGAAGGCTACCCGAAACGTTTGACCCAAGTTAAACAATTTAAAGGCAATGCTACCAAATACTAATTGAGTGTGTGTAAACTTCTGACCCAATGGGAATGTGATGAAAGAAATAAAAGCTAAAATAAATAATTCTCTCTACTATTATTCTGACATTTCACATTGTTAAAATAAAGTGGTGATCCTAACTGACCTAAGACAGGACATTTTTCGTAGTAATAAATGTCAGGAATTGTTAAAAAATGAGTTTAAATGTATTTGGTTAAGGTGTATGTAATCTTCAATGTGGAACAAGGAGACTGTGGGAGTGGTCAGCTCTCTGGTGATCTACCCCCTCTGCCTGCCGCTCTTCATTCTCTTTCGGATGAGCCATAGCAAGGTGACTCACACACACCTTCCTAACTCACACACATCTTCATAACCCACACACCTTCATAAATCACACACCTTCATAACTCACACACGCATTAATAACTGACACACACCTTTATAAATCACTGACACCTTCATAACTCACACACACCTTCATAACTCAAACACCATCATAACTCTCACACACATTAATAACTCACACACACCTTTATAACTCACACACACCTTTATAAATCACTGACACCTTCATAACTCACTGACACCTTCACAACTCACACACACCTTCCTAACTCACACACACCTTCATACCTCACTGACAACTTCACAACTCACACACATCTTCATAACTCACACACATCTTCAGCTCTCTGGTGATCTACCCCCCTGCCGATCTTCATTCTCTTTCGGAAGAGCCATAGCAAGTTGACTCACACAGTCCTTCCTAACTCACACAAAGCTTCATAACCCACACACCTTTATAAATCACACACCTTCATAACTCACACACGCATTAATAACTCACACACACCTTTATAACTCACACACACCTTTATAAATCACTGACACCTTCATAACTCACACACACCTTCATAACTCAAACACCATCATAACTCACACACACATTAATAACTCACACACACCTTTATAACTCACACACACCTTTATAAAATACTGACACCTTCATAACTCACTGACACCTTCATAACTCACACACACCTTTATAACTCACACACACCTTTATAACTCACACACACCTTTATAACTCACACACACCTTAACTCACACACACCTTTATAACTTACACACACCTTTATAACTCACATACACCGTTATAACTCAAACACACCTTTATAACTCACACACACCTTTATAACTTACACACACCTTTATAACTCACATACACCGTTATAACTCAAACACACCTTCACAACTCACACACATCTTCATAACTCACACACACCTTCCTAACTCATACACACCTTCATAACTCAAACACAACTTCAGAACTCACACACACCTTTATAACTCACACACACCTTTATAACTCAAACACACCTTTATAACGCACACACACCTTTATAACTCACACACCTTTATAACTCACACACACCTTTATAACTCAAACACACCTTTATAACGCACACACACCTTTATAACTCACACACACTTTCATAACTCACACACCTTCATAACTCACTGACACCTTCATAACTCACACACACCTTCATAACACACACACACCTTCGTAACTCAAACACACCTTTATAACTCACACACACCTTTATAACTCACACACACCTTTATAACTCACACACCTTCATAACTCACTGACACCTTCACAACTCACACACATCTTCACAACTTCAGCGTTGAACAAGGAGACTGTGGGAGTGGTCAGCTCTCTAGTGATCTACCCCCTCTGCCTGCCGATCTTCATTCTCTTTTGGATGAGCCATAGCAAGTTGACTCACACACACCTTCCTAACTCACACACAACTTCATAACCCACACACCTTCATAAATCACACACGTTCATAACTCACACACACATTAATAACTCACACACACCTTTATAACTCACACACACCTTTATAAATCACTGACACCTTCATAACTCACTGACACCTTCACAACTCACACACATCTTCATAACTCACACAGACCTTCATAACTCACACACACCTTCATAACTCACACACACCTTCATAACTCACACACACCTTTATAACTCAAACACACCTTTATAACTCACACACACCTTTATATCTCACACACACCTTTATAACTCACACACCTTTATAACTCAAACACACCTTTAAAACTCACACACACCTTTATAACTCACACACACCTTCAAATCTCACACACACCTTTAAAACTCACACACACCTTCAAATCTCACACACACCTTTATAACTCACACAGACCTTCATAACTCACACACACCTTTATAACTCACACACACCTTCATAACTCACTGACACCTTCATAACTCAAACCCACCTTTACAAATCAAACACACCTTTATAACTCACTGACACCTTCATAACTCACTGACACCTTCACAACTCACGTACACCTTCATAACTCAAACACACCTCCATAACTCACACACCTTCACAACTCACACACATCTTCACAACTCAAACACATCTTCATAACTCACACACATCTTCATAACTCACTGACACCTTCAAATCTCACCCACACCTTCATAACTCACACAGACCTTCATAACTCACACAGACCTTCATAACTCACACACACCTTCATAACTCACACACACCTTCATAACTCACACACACCTTCATAACTCACACACACCTTCATTACTCACACACACCTCCGTAACTCAAACACACCTTTATAACTCACACACACCTTTATAACTCACACACACCTTCATAACTCAAGCACACCTTAATGTCTCAAACACAGCTTCATAACTCACGCACACACCTTCATAACTCACACAGACCTTCATAACTCACACAGACCTTCATAACTCACACACACCTTCATAACTCACACACACCTTCATAACTCACACACACCTTCATTACTCACACACACCTCCGTAACTCAAACACACCTTTATAACTCACACACACCTTTATAACTCACACACACCTTCATAACTCAAGCACACCTTAATGTCTCAAACACAGCTTCATAACTCACACACACACCTTCATAACTCACACACACCTTCATTACTCACACACACCTTCATAACTCACACACACCTTCATAACCTACACACAACTTCATAATTCAAACACACCTTCATAACTCACACACACCTTCCTAACTCACACACACCTTCATAACTCACTGACACCTTCACATCTCACGCACACCTTCATAACTCAAACACACCTTCATAACCTACACACACCTTCATAAATCAAACACACCTTTATAACTCACGCACACCTTCATAACTCACACACACCTTCAAAACTCATACACACCTTCAAAACTCACACACACCTTTATAACGCACACACACCTTTATAACTCACACACACCTTTATAACTCAAACCCACCTTCATAACTCAAACACACCTTCATAACTCAAACACACCTTTATAACTCAAACACACCTTTATAACTCAAACACACCTTTATAACTCACACACAGCTTCATAACTCAAACACACCCACCCTTGCATCCATCTAGACACTCGTCACATCTCCACCAAAATGCACTTGAATCCCAGAACACATCCTAACGAGTGTGTTTGTGTGTGTCGTCCCTGAGTGTGTGCTCATCAGTGTGACAGTAGAGAAGGTGTCCTCCCAGGTGGATCAAGAGTCAGGGGAGATCGATTACTTCCTGGATAACTCCATGGCAGGAAGCTCCTTCCTCATCTACAAAGGGATTCCTGGAGAGGTACGTGATGCACACACACTTTTTCTCTCCCTAATAGTTGGCCTCTGTTTTCTTTTTTCCTCTGTTTCTGGCTGTTCAAAATGCATTTCCAGGTATAAGCAGAGTTTATGCGGATAACTAACGTGCCTCTGCAATCAAATCTCATGGCACAACTGCACCAGTATTCGGATAACCTGATGAAGGCAGTCCGCACCAAAGGAGGAGTAGCAGGAATGAAGATCTGCAACATGGCAGCCACAGCTAAGGTGTGTTCGTTTGGTGTTAAAAATTCTAATTCAAGGTCCTCTTTGCAATCTGAATAGCTATTATAACTTATTCCATTTGTAATTGTATCACCTGTAACTATATACTTGTACATTGTAAAGCAGGACCCAGCAAACAGTTCCATCTGGGCATAGTTTGTCTTATTGCAGAGTAATGACATTAACATCAAGAGAGACTGCATCCTGAAATGCCTGTCTGTCTACCTCAAAGAAGACGAGAAGCTTGTCAAGGAGTACTTGGTTTTTATTGTGGATATGTCAACACCCTTTCTATGCGATCTAATGACAATTATAACAACGCTGAGGTGTCTAAAAAATGCATGTCAAAACCGTGAATTAAACAGAAGGCTTCGATTAATATCTGATCAGTGCTTAATTTGGTGTTTTCTTTGTGTTTGTGTTGCGTGTTCTTCAGAACTGCGACATGGCTGAGGCCGAGAAGGAGATAGCGTAGACTGTCATCGGGGTTTACGTCATCCGAGGAAGAGCCAGAGGACGTCAGAATTGTGATTGAGGGTGTGAGGTTCTCAGCGACCTGGAAGCGTAGCCTTTGGATGTGCCATGTTGTTTGGTTGATCTATGCACTCAACTTGAGCTACCCTCAGCACCTCAAATGCACTTTTGATGTGTTCCAGAAGATTCTGATGAACTTGGAAACAAGCTTTCACCAAACATCCAACCGCTCAAGACCAACTAAAGGAGAATGTGACAGTTTGCATTCAACTGACAGATTTTGCCCTAGTCTATACATTGTTTAAGGCAAATGTCTGAACAGAGATTTATTTATTTAACTCAGCAAGTCACTTAAGAACAAATTCTTATTTCCAATGATGGCCTAGGAACAGTGGGTTAACTGCCTTGTTCAGGGGCAGAACAACAGATTTTTACCTTGTCAGCTCAGGGATTCGATCTAGCAACCTTTCAGTTACTGGCCCAATGCTCTAACCACTAGGCTACCTGCCGCCACTGCCACTGCTATGAAAATGTCACTAACCAGGCTTTTAGAAAGACCTAACTAGTTGTCTCATTGTTTGCATTACTTGACATGCTAGTGCGAGGATGGTTTAAACATCGCACTGTTATGTGCAGTTCTGGAACATGATTTGGAGGTAACTACTATTTCCAATACTCAGCACTTCATTCTCAAACTCTTCTAGCAAATCTTCACTTTGAAGTGAATACTTATCACTGCATTGAGTTAACATTTAGAGTAACACGTAACAAAAGTAACATGTAACAAAAGGACAACAGGATGTGATCGAAGGGAGTAGGGGCTCTCAGCGACCTGGGAAGCGTAGCCATGTTGTTTGGACTCATCTATGCACTCAAGTTGAGCTACCATCAAGACCTTCAATGCAGGTAAAAACAAATCAAATTGTATTTGTCACATGCTTTGTAAACAACAGGTGTAGACTAACAGTGAAATACTTACTTCCCAACAATGCAGAGAGAAAGAAAAAGATCAATTCTATTAAAAAAATTGACAAATAATAACACAAGGAATAAATGCACAATGAATAATGATAACTTGGCTATATACACCGGGTACCAGTCCCAAGTCTATAAGCAGGGGTACAAGGTAATTTAGGTAGAAATGTACGGTTTGAAGTCGGAAGTTTACATACACCTTAGCCAAATACATTTAAAATCCGTTTTTCATATTTCCTGACATTTAATCCTAGTAAAGATTCCCTGTCTTAGGTCAGTTAGGATCACCACTTTATTTTAAGAATGTGAGATGTCAGAATAATAGTAGAGAGAAATATTTATTTCAGCTTTTATTTCTTTCATCACATTCCCAGTGGGTCAGAAGTTTACATACACTCAATTAGTATTTGGTAGCATTGCCTTTAAATTTTTTAACTTGGGTCAAACGTTTCAGGTAGCCTTCCATAAGTTGGGTGAATTTTGGCCCAGTCTTCCTGACAGAGCTGTTGTAACTGAGTCAGGTTAGTAGGCCTTCTTGCTCGCACACACTTTTTCAGTTCTGCCCACACATTTTCTATAGGATTGAGGTCAGGGCTTTGTGATGCCCACTCGAACACCTTGACTTTGTAGTCCTTATGCCGTTTTGCCACATCTTTGGAAGAATGCTTGGGGTCATTGTCCGTTTGGAAGACCCATTTGCGACCAAGCTTTAACTTCCTGACTGATGTCTTGAGATGTTGCTTCAATATATCCACATCATTTTCTTCCCTCATGATGCCATCTATTTTGTGAAGTGCACCAGTCACTCCTGCAGCAAAGCACCCCCACAACATGATGCTGCCACCCCCGTGCTTCACGGTTGGGATGGTATTCTTCGGCTTGCAAGCTTCCCCCTTTTCCCTCCAAACATAACGATGGTCATTATGGCCAAAGAGTTCTATTTTTGTTTCATCAGACCAGAGGACATTTCTCCAAAAAGTACGATCTTTGTCTCCATGTGCACTTGCAAACCGTAGTCTGGCTTTTTTATGGCGGCTTTGGAGCAGTGGCTTCTTCCTTGCTGAGCAGCCTTTCAGGTTATGTTGATAAAGGACTCGTTTTACTGTAGATATAGATACTTTTGTACCTGTTTCCTCAAGAATCTTCACAAGGTCCTTTGCTGTTGTTCTGGGATTGATTTGCACTTTTCGCACCAATGTACGTTCATCTCTAGGAGACAGAATGCGTCTCCTTCCTGAACGGTATGATGGCTGCGTGGTCCCATTGTGTTTATACTTGTGTACTATTGTTTGTACAAATGAACGTGGTACCTTCAGGCATTTGGAAATTTCTGCCAAGGTTGAACCAGACTTGTGGAGTTCTACAATCCTTTTCTGAGGTCTTGGCTGATTTCTTTAGATTTTCCCATGGTGTCAAGCAAAGAGGCACTGAGTTTGAATGTAGGCTTTGAAATACATCCACAGGTACACCTCCAATTGACTTAAATTAGGTCAATTAGCCTATCAGAAGCTTCTAAAGCCATGACATAATTTTCTGGAATTTTCCAAGCTGTTTAAAAGAACAGTCAATTTAGTGTATGTAAACTTCTGACCCACTGGAATTGTGATACAGTGAATTATAAGTGAAATAATATGTCTGTAAACAATTGTTGGAAAATGTACTTGACTTGTGTCATGCACAAAGTAGATGTCCTAACCGACTTGCCAAAACTATAGTTTGTTAACAAGAAATTTGTGGAGTTGTTGAAAAACGAGTTGTAATAACTCCAACCTAAGTTTATGTAAAACTTCCGACTTCAACTGTAAGTGAGGATAAAGTGACTAGACAATGGGATAGATAATAAACAGTAAAGCATCGTACGTTAAGAGTCAAAAGAGAAAAGTACAAAAAGGGTCAATGCAGATATTTCGGGTAGCTATTGGTTATTGGTTGACTATTTAAGTTACTATTTAGCAGTCTTATAGCTTGGTTGTAGAAGCTGTTCAGGGTCCTGTTGATTGCAGACTTGGTGCATCGGTACAGCTAGCCATGCGGTAGCAGAGAGAACAGCCTATGACTTTGGTGGCTGGAGAATTTGACAATTTTTAGGGCCTTCCTCTGACACCGCCTGGTACAGTCCTGGATGGCAGGGAGCTCGGCCATAATTATCTTAAGTTCATCACAGCTCAGTCAGAAGAACCAATTGGTATTCTACTTAGATTGTTGTTTTACAATTGCAGAACATCATTGTGCATTGGCACAGTGCATTCTTCAAGTTTGTTCTTTGGTTTAATTGATATTCTTTCTGTCTTAAAGGTTGGTAATTGAGAAAAAACACTGTCTTTTAACGATTGCACAGCTTTGTTTACTTGTAAAGCATGTGAAAGTATTCACCCCCTTGGCATTTTTCCTATTTTGTTGCCTTACAACCTGGAAAAATAGATTTTTTTGCGGGTTAGTATCATTTGATTTACACAACATGTCTACCACTTTGAAGATTTCAAATATTTGTTATTGTGAAACAAACAAGAAATAAGACAAAGAAACAGAAAACTTGAGCATGCATAGCTATTCACCCCCAAAGTCAAAACTTTGTAGAGCCACATTTTGCAGCAATTACAGCTGCAAGTCTCTTGGGGTTTGTCTCTATAAGCTTGGCACATCTAGCCACTGGGATTTTTGCCCATTATTCAAGGTAAAACTGCTCCAGCTCCTTCAAGTTGGATGGGTTCCCTGTCGATGAAAAACATACCCACAGCATGATGCTGCCACCACCATGCTTCACTGTGGGGAGGCTGTTCTCGGAGTGATGAGAAGTGTTGGGTTTGTGTCAGACAGCATTTTCCTTGATGGCCAAAAAGCTCAATTTTAGTCTCATCTGACCAGAGTACCTTCTTCCATATGTTTGGGGAGTCTCCCACATGCCGTTTGGCAAACACCAAACGTTTGCTTATTTTTTTCTTCAAGCAATGCTTTTTTCAGGACACTCTTCTGTAATGCCCAGCTTTGTGGAGAGTACAGTTTAAAGTGGTCCTATAGACAGATACTCCAATCTCCGCTGTGGAGCTTTGCAGCTCCTTCAGGGTTATCTTTTGTCTCTTTGTTGTCTCTCTGATTAATACCCTCCTTGCCTGGTCTGTGAGTTTTGGTGGGCGGCACTCTCTTGGCAAGTTTGTTTTGGTGCCATATTCTTTCCATTTTTTAATAATGGATTTAATGGTGCTCCGTGGGATGTTTGAAGTTTCGGATATTTTTTTATAACCCAACCCTGATCTGTACTTTTCCACAACTTTGTCCCTGACCTGTTTGGAGAGCTCCTTCGTCTTCATGGTGCCGCTTGCTTGGTGGTGCCCCTTGCTTAGTGGTGTTGCAGACTCTGGGGTCCTATCAGAACAGGTGTATATATACTGAGATCATGTGACAGATCATGTGACACTTAAATTGCACACAAGTAAACTTTATTTAACTAATTATATAACTTCTGAAGATAATTGGTTGCACCAGATCTTATTTAGGGGCTTCATAGCAAAGGGGGTAAATACAAATGCACGAACCACTTTTCTGTTTTTATATAAATAAATAATAATAAACAAGTAATTTTGTTCATTTCACTTCACCAATTTGGCCTATTTTGTGTATGTCCATTACATGAAATCCAAATAAAAATTAATTTAAATTACAGGTTGTAATGCAACAAAATAGGAAATACGCCAAGAGGGATGAATAGTTTTGCAAGGCACTGTAATGATTACCTGGCACTTTTTGTCCTACACAGCAGGATAATTTCCATGTACCATTTCTATCAACAGTTTACATCATCTGCCCAATTTGAAGGAAGCAGTCATTGGAGAGATTCAGTGAACAGAATTGGTGTTGGAAGTTGTTTCAATTGAATCCTCAATGACTACCACTGTTTGTTATGCTATCGTATGTGGGAAGGAACTGCAATAACTGTTTTGTAACTTGAAACAAGCTTTAGTCTGACCATTGTTTGATTCAACCAGTTTGAGAATGATTTACACAATTGAATTGGATGGACATTTTACACAAAATGACAATGAGCACAACTAACAAAGATACAATGTGTTGGTATAACAACAGCTTATTTTGTTTATCCAAATTAATTAAATCAGGTCAATATTAAAGATTTGATTTATGTTGGATTTAGACAGGGCTTAGACTCATGGGTTAAATTGGAATTATTTAAATCATTTAGGTGGAAATTCGACACATATTCAAAATGCGTTCATCTCATGTTTTATGTTTATGAGCGTGTGGGTGCCAAGCAGTGAGATCCAGAGGTCAGGGTCCTAAGCATAGCAGCAGATGGTGGATGGTTTGTGTTTAATTATTCCCGGTCGACAGGCTGAGATGAACTAGGCTTGTAAATGCTGCTATCAATCTAATGTTTGGAGCATTTATAAACGTCCCTATCATCTCCCACATCTTCCTCTAATGCATGCATCCCACAGGGCCATCCTCACTCCTTCTTCACCCCTCTCACACTCCATCCTCCTCACTCTCATAACAATGTACCTATACAGGAGCACATTTATATGCTAATAGACTCGGTAGCACCACTGGTGTGGTGGTGGCCATAGTGTGTGTGTGTGTGTGTGTGTGTGTGTGTGTGAGATGCAGGGCTGCCTCAGTACACGATCGCAACACTGCTATTAGATAGTCTAGCCTGGGGGTTAAGAGAGTTGGGCCAGAAATCGAAAGGTCACTGGTTCGAGTCCCTGAGCCAACTAGGTGAATAATCTGTCAATGTGCCCTTGAGCAAGGCACTTAACCCTTATTACTCTGGATAAGATCGTCTGCTAAATGACAAAAATGTAAAACATTTCATTACAACCAGGGCTGTGTTGAACTCCAGATACATATTTGAACACAATGATGTCCTTTATTTTATTTAAATGTTATTTACCTTTATTTAACTAGGCAAGTCAGTTAAGAACAAATTCTTAGTTTCCGGTCTAGGAACATAATATGGCGTTGAAAGTCAACGCTGGAATATTACAGTGCAATAATATTGCTTGCAGGAAAAAATGCCTAAACAGCAAATCCAAACATTTGTTACACATTCAGACACCCAGTCAAATGACCCTCTTCTAGCCAAGGAGGGTACACTACCTGGGGAGAAAATACGCTCTCAGGCTCGGGTGTATTCTCTGTGTTGCACAGAAGTGTGTGTCTGCGAGTGTGTATGTTGTGGTAGTGTGTATGTGGTGGTGTGTTCCTGTGCTTTGAGTGTATGGCAGACTATGAACTAACTGACTGATCAGCTAGTTGAAACAGACAGATAGACAACCAGACAGGCAAGCAGGCAGACATACAGAGAGGAGGGATAGACAGACCAACTAGCTCTCATAGTCTCGCGTCAGAATTAAACATTCATCCATGTTTCTCAAACGTCAAATTTTGAGGTTGATCCAAATGTCAAATTTTAGGCATAATCCCCCAGATGTTTAAGGTTAAGTTTAGGCATTAACTTCAAATGGTTATGGTAAGGGTTAAGGTTTGGGATAGACTTAAAACAGCAATCTATCTCTGGATTTGAACTTGCAACCTTTTGAATCAGAGGTAGATGCTAACGCAAATCCCCGTCCACAACATCCAAGCAAAACCGGAACATACACTCCCTGTTGCCCCTAGTGGCCGTTTTCCACATCATCTCCCGATGTCCTCAGACATGGATGGACGTTGAATACTGACTTGTATCACGGGTGACCTGGCTGCGACAGACAATATGATAGATAGACAGATAGAGAGGGATGGATGGAGGAATGGAGGGATGGGGGGATAGGGGGAAACAGATGCTGGCTGATCTTTCCCCTCCCTGGGGCGAGGGAGAGATTGGGCTCAATGGACACAGGATTAGTGTAATGTAAGACCATCCTGCCAACTGCTGCTGCTGTGCTCTGTGTGTGTGTGTGTGTGTGTCTGTGTGTGTGTGTGATTTGTGTGCATGTTTGTGTGTGTGTTGTTGTATGTGTGTTTCTGCGTGCATGCCCTCGTGCTTGATTGTGTACATGCGTCTGTGTGTCTGCGCATATGTGTGAGTGTGTCTGTGTACGCTCCCTGTGTATGTGTGATTCCCGTTGACTATCTAATCCGAGTGGCTGCTGGAAGAACAAGCGTGTCTGAGTTCTTGTCACTCCTGATTGGCAAAAGCCGGCAAAACGCCCACAAACTCACCATCACAGTCTTGGCATCACAAGCCAAGGATGCCACGCTGTCACGACCAAAGACTCCCTCCATCTGTCCGCATACTTTCAAAATTTAGTAGCAACTTCGTTCCAATCTCACGTTTCCACTGTAAACAAAGTAATGTCTTCGTTTTTTTTTTTAAAGCCAATTGTTTTTGCAAAAGAGCAGCAGAGGGCATTTGAAGCCATTGGACAAAGTTTCAGTAAAGATGTAGTAATGAATCATGCAGCTCACCAACTACTAGAATCCAACACAGCAAAAACGACCTCTAAACTATTGTTATTTTCCGTCCTCTTGTCTGGTGTGTGTCTAGTGTGTGTGCGTCTAGTGTGTGTGTGTGTGCGCGTGTGTGTGAGAGAGAGAGAGTCTGTGATTGAGTGCAAGTATATTAAAGAGTCACTGCTTCACGCTGTTTTAAAGTCATACACACACACCCCGCCGCACCACTGCAATCCCATAGATCAATAGTGTTTAAGCAGAAAGCTAGGAGCTAGTGGGTGGGGGGTGGGGGCTAGGTGAGGGAAGTGAGAGTGTGCTCTAAATGCCACAGGGCTAATTAAGGATTATTCAGGATGAACTCCTTTTCTTTAAAAGGAACAAAATGGGCCCCGTGAGGGTCTGACACAGAATGGCTCCCCAATGCCTCTGCCATCTGTGATTCAGGGGCAGGCCAGTGAAACTGCATACACACAGGGAACCAAACAAATAAAGAACCTGGTGATGCTGCTACCAGTGCTAACATTCAAAAGCATCTGTCTGGACACTGAATACCATATAAAACTATTTGTATATACCAATTAAACAGCGGGACATTTCCATGTTAAAGGACTCATGAGCACTAACATGGGAAGTTTATAGGAGCATGTCAAATTGGTTTTCAAATGGAAGCTGAGTCTATATATTTTTTTAAATGAAAGCATATCAACATTTTAATAACATTTTCCATCCACAAAAAATTGGAAGAAGCAAAAGCTTTGATTTCTACTCAAACAGATGGGAAAAAAGAGAAGGAACCCGTTCACTGCTCTTAATAGTATCACTGATCTTTAACCCTCCTGTTGTGTTCATTTGATGTTAATTCATTCTGTGTTCACAGCAACTTGTTCTTGTGAACATTACAAGTTTTGAACATCTATTTGCTACTTATGGCCTGTAGGCCTCATTGACCTGAGCTCATACAACATGTTTTTGAGTAAAACAATGTACGGATTATTTTGACTATAACAAATACTCAGATGAAACATATTGTGCTATTTATCACAGACTACTTTGTGTCAAAGTTTAACAAGGACACATTTTTTTTATAGTGGCACAAAATAACATATGTTGTGTTCCCGGTCAAAGCTGACCGGGATGATTTTATTAGAAAAGAAAGAACATAGGCCCAAAACTACACATTAAAACTTGACCATACTACAAAATTAATGTCTGAACACATTAAAGAACAACAGTAACAATAACAGTATTACTAACAATAACAAAAACATTCAAATGTTCACAATCTGTCAATCAATGCTGGTTACATTTTGTGTGTTCTCATGCACATGTTGGACAATACGTGGTGGTTGCTGCATGTGCCTTGCAAATATATGCACTGCGTTTATGGAACGTAATGCTCGTTTTGACAACTCTTGGTGCACACAGATTGCACCTCTTCCCTTTGTCTCCTCTGTCTCTGGCGGCCGTAGATCTAGCTTCTGGCCCTTGTATATCTCTCCCCAATCCAGCAGAGGATGGTGTTCGAATGAGGGGTGCCAGCATGGCTTTCCCCAACTTTTCTAGGTATCGTCTCCTTTTGAAGAATTTCCACTGCTTCCAGCCTGGATTCACCTCCATCCACACCAGAAACACGTTGTAGGCCGACACATCTAGGATGTTGAAGAACACCACCCTGGCCCACGTGCCGTCATCCTCTTACAACAGTATGTGCCAGTAACCTGCAAAAGTGCAACAATCAGTGAATAAAATAATGAGTACATACAAGTGATACTTCATGTCTTGCATAGTAACATGTGAAATATTGCATCAAAGCGTTGTTTTAATTTACCACATCTAAAACATATTTACATATTCAAATGAATAGAATTGACTCCATATTGTTCACAAATTCATTTCACCAAACAAATAGAAATAGAAATAGAAATAAAAAGTACATGAGACTTGAAAGATAAAAATGTACATACCTTATCATGTTTGTCATCTCCTCTTTGTTCCTGTTGTAATCCAGGACAGCGTTGGGCTTCCTGTCCTCCCTGGTACTCACAGCGGCATCCCTGTGCAGAGTTGTCATCAGGAGCACATTCTTCCTTTTTCTTCGGGCAGTAGGACACAAGAGTGTGTGTATCGGTGAAGGCACATTTAGAGGGAAAACGATCCCTGTCCTTGGTAGTGAGTAAGGCAGGAGGCAACTCAGACTTGTTCCTTCTGACCGTCCCCACCATGGTCATTTTCTTTGGAGCAGCTCCTGAAATTGTCACATGTTATGTTGTGCCCCTGGAGACATGCAGTCATTTCCAGGGCCACCTGCTTTCCGTGGTTCCTTTCGGGAACACCGTCAGCAAGTTTCCCAGTGTAAACCAGCATGTTCCAGGCATAACTTGTCCTGGCATCACATGCTGCCCATATCTTTATTCCATATTTAGACGGTTTGCTTGGCATGTACTGTTTGAATGTGCAGCGTCCCCTAAAAGCGACCAGACGCTCATCCACTGTGATGTCTGGAATTGGGTTATAGATGAGTGGCAGGCGCTCCACCCACTTGTGTCAAACCTCTCTGATCGCTGCCAGCTTGTCTTGTTGACAGCGGCCTGGTCTTGTATCACGGTTGTCGAAGCGAATCACCTGTGACAACACTTGAAATGTCTGGAGTGACATAGTGGCACAGAAAATTTCCCGACCAGACTCTGCATCCCATAACCTGGTGGTAGATTTGTTGCTGGATCTGTACACACCAGCCAAAATCAAGAGACCCACGTATGCTTGGACGTCTGTCTGGTCTACCTCCTTCCAGTTGCCTGTGTAAACGCGTCTCCCCTCCAAGTTGGTCATGTTTATCACTGTAGTCTCGATTGACTCTGTCAGGAACAGTTCGAAGCAGGATTTTATGTCATCAACCTGGGATATGGCGTCTTCTCTCGTTGGCCCTGGCGTCATCCTGATAACATTTTCAGCCGACAGCCTCCTCTCATTTGGGGATGAAGACCAGGACAAGTTCCATTCTTTGACCGGAATGTAACAACAACCTCAGGAGGGCCCTCTTCCTCATCACTGGATTGTTCCACAGCGGTTGTCGCTTGGTCTGGATCATATTCTGTGTTGTCTTCAACTTCTGACACTTCCTCCTATAATGAATATTCACTGTCAGTTTCCTTGCCTCTCTCCTCCTCACCAGTGTCATTATCAAAGATATGATCATGAGCCTCACATACAGTATATTGTTTGGTCATTGTGCTGTCACAGAATGAATTGTGAGAGCAAGGCCTCAAAAAAGCTTTATATACCAAAGCTGCGAGAAAAGTTATATATATTATTGAAACAATGTTGCGATTGTTGGTGGGAATGCCAACAGGTGTGGTTCCTGTGGGGGAAAGATTATATTGGGGAAACACACATGCATGTGGGGGTCTGGGAGAGGAAGTGTGTCCATCTGATCAATGGGCATGTGCCTGAACTCAATTGTATACACTAATTGTAGTCTCACCCATTAATTTCTAATGACCGGTCATTTTTGACGGGGAACACCACAGGTGTACAAAAGTTAAATAAAACACCCAAAATGTTATGAAAATCATCAAAATGTATTTTGTGTGTTCAGATGCCCTGTGTGGACAGGGCCTTATGACAATCAGATTAAATGAACTACATTTTTCAGAGAGAAAACATATATTGGTCCAATCCGACCGGGACACAACAGGAGGGTTAATAAGCTTTACGTATCGGCCTCACGGCCTTTGTCAGGACTTTTGTGAGTTTTTTTATTAGCACCCTTATGTAGACCTAGCCCCCCCCCTACGTTCCACACATCAAATGTGGTTGGAGGCGAAGGAAAAACAAATAAGTCCTACCAAATATAACAATATGCATTTCATAAATATTCGAATAAAGTGTGTACATAAAACATATAAATGTATTAAACACGTTTTTAAAACAACAATGAGGTCATCGACCTATCAAGCAAGTTTTCATGAATCATTGTGTACAGCGTGAGAAAAACGTCTGAGTAATCTGAAGAAGGGCATAGTGAAGCAGATGGAAAAGAGGTCTTAGACAACATCTAGAGAGAGTATTTCAAGCTATTATTAAAAAAATCTAAACAAAACTAAAGACCCCTGCCAACTAATATCAACACTTATTTAGTTTTGGATAAATTATTTGCTTTCTGTAAGTTTAAGAAACGATGCCTTGTGCCTTGTAATTCAGTGACCAGAAACAAGACATATATGTTCGAATTTCCTCATGAGAAGGGAGGACAATTAAAGTTCATAGAAACAACAAGTAAAGGTACACCTAACAGTTAGCATTTTAAAGATTCAAAGTTTGTTAATGAATTATTAAGTGATTAAAACTTGTAATTCTGTTACCAAATCGGTAGTCATGAACCACCGTTGGGTCTCTTGCTAATGTCCTCGCTTCCACTGGCATAATGTCTCTCTTTCCAGTTAATGTCACCTCTCCCGGCTCTTACTGACACCTACCACCTACCCTCTTTCCATTTACTGTAACAAGCGTTGTCACCGACTGAGCACAGACCCTCCATGGATGTTGAAAAGTAGTTTGGTAAGTCCGCCCTTGGCGGACCAAAACTGAACCGATCATAGACGTCTACGTTTCACAAGTCTGGATAGTACAGTATAGCACAGAACAGTACATTAAAGTAAAGAAAAGCAGAGTACAGTACAGCATTGTAGCGTACTGTACTGAACACATATCTATTTTACTGTAGTCTACTGTACTCTACTGTGCTGTACTGTACTGAACTGTCTAGACTTGTGAAATGTCTATGATTGGTTCAGATTTGGTCTGATCCGGATCAACCAAATGTGATCTTGTTTGGGGGTGGAGGTCATTCGAATAACATGTATGTAGAATAACACCCACATGTGCAAAATGAAGATATTGCATATTTGTACCTGTACCTATTCAGGATACATCACCATGAAGAGAATTATATTATTATCCATTATTATGTATTTCTGTGTAGTACAGATCAGGGACCAATGGTGTAATTCCGTTACTGTAATTGCGTTACCGGATGTAAATCCATTTATCCTATTGTAGTTCAATAACCAAAATATTTGCTTTCAACTCAAGGGTGGTTTCTCAATATGCATACTACCGTGCTCCCGAGCACACAAATTGGAGTATGAATCAGTCGGAGTCCAAATCAAAGTATGCGAAATGGAGCCTGGAGGGAGCATCTTGGATGCCTACTCCGCTTGTACACATTTCAAAGCATGCATTGATTCAAGCTTCATTGAAAAGTATAGACAGCAATATGACGCAACCACGTAAAAAACTATGCAACATTTCTTGAAATCAATGGTGGACATTATTTGGGCTAAAGCAAGATAAAACAACCCCCAATGTTGTAATTAAATGTTGCCTATTCACATCTCATATGTTGCCTGACTGCAATATTTTATCTTGATACGTTAATAAATACATTCTGTGTTAATTTTGGCATGTTTACCTGCCTACAATACCCACTGTAGTGTGTGTAGATCGCAACACCAACAGTAAATCAATAAGGCTAACTGGCTGGCTAGCCACGAAGAATTGGTAGATTCTCGTGTCCCAACTCCTGCCATCTCACTTCAAAAAATACAATCTGACAGTGAGGATGGTGACCAGTGCTGACTGCGTGATAATATCAGCAAACCACAACTGATCACCTGTAGTCACTGTGAAGTCCCACAAAAAAATACTCTCTCAGTGCTTCCTCTCGCTACCGCCATCTAGCTGCCCTCCTCTGGAAAGATATCCTGCTAGCTGTCGGGTCCATGTATCATCCGGATGTTTATTTGTAGAGTAGGTAGTACCAGGTTACATTGACACTTTTTACCAGGGTTGCTGTGTAGTAGCCCGTATACCCATTGATCATGACAAGTGATAGCTTAACTAGCCAGCTAACTTTAGCAGCTTGCTAAATAACCATGGATGATGACTTGGGATAGCTACTGCACTAGCAGCAAGTTACCTTTTGCTAGTAGACAAGTAGGGTCATTAGCTATCAATGTGAATGTTCTATATCAGCATTACGTTCAAAATGTTGCAAGCTAATGCATATAATACAAACACAAGTAGTGTCTTGCTAAAGGTATTTAGATTAACTAGCTAGCTAACTACTTTCGCTAACCAAATTTCTGTTTAGCAATCGATGATGCATTTTACTCTAAAAGGTCAAAAGTAATGCAGAAGCATATGGGAGTGTAATGTAAAATGGATGCGTTCTCCACACTCTTGTCCTATTAAGAATGTACTCTAGAGAATGCCCTCGAAGAACGCATTCAGAGCATGGGAGTGTGGAGCACGCTAGTATGCATATTGACAAACACTCAAGTGTTCATGTCATAGCTGACACCCCATTCGTTCTGCAAACATCTTTGAATCGTAATTCAAAGTTTTTGGACAATGTTCTGTTACCAAATTTTGCATTCTGCACACTTCTTCCAATAATTGTGTTTTTGTAAAATTTTCTGTAAATTGCTCAAAATAGTCCTTTTGCATAGAGTTGTATGGATTGTTGAACTTGCATGTTTCATACATTTTAAAGTGAACAATCTGAGTCAAAGCGTAATTCCGTTGCCGTTCAATTGCCAAGCTGCATATCAAATGAGTAAATCAAGGGTTTGACAAATGTGGCCTTTTGCTGTTATTGTTTTTCCCAGTATGAACTCTTCCAAAAACATGACCCCCAACACACTCTCCTGGCCATTTGTGACAAACAAGCTCAAGGGCCAAGCACTTTGCCAGATCCTAACTCATTACTACTACAGTGTTTACCCAATGCTTTATCATTAAGATTTACTGCACAACATAGTAGAGCGACAGGTAAATGTAAAGATACGGCTGCTGATGGAAATTTTGGGAGACAGAGAGAGAGAGAGAGAGAGAGAGAGAGAGAGAGAGAGAGAGAAACAAACACCGGATGGCTTGGGCTAGCCCACGCTGTTCCTTGTCATTTTGCCAGCCTGGCTCTCTGATGTGGCTTGGCTTCGGACATTAATCATTGATGACTCTAGAGAGCATGGGTGTGTGTGTGTGTGTGTGTCACTGCCAGCAGTGTTATATACAGTCATGGCTTTTGTGCAGTGGACACTATGGACTACAGAGTCTCAGGGGAAATCTGAGCCCCTCATATCAGCAGTACCCTCCCTCTACCATATTAATCCCACAGAGACACGGATACACACACACACACACACACACACACACACACACACACACACAGGTGGTCCGCAGTGACACTGATAACCATCTGTGAATAAATACATAGGCTCTGGTGTATCTGTCTGTTTATGCGTAAGCATGCTTGTGTGTGTTTGTCCTGCATGCTATTATTATGTGTATATATTTAGGAATTTACCTCATCCTGTGTTTGTGTTTATGTTTGTGTCCACCCATGCACATGTCTGTCTGTGTGTGTGTGTGTGTGTGTGTGTGTGTGTGTGTGTGTGTGCACCCCCATGTCCATGTCTGTCTCTGTGTGTGTGTGTGTGTGTACATTACGTGTCCGTATGTTTCAGAGAAATGTGAGAATCCTTGAGTTGTGGTGCATAGACTTAGTGTCTGACAGCCGGGCCCAAGGGGAAAGCCTTATCCTGACACCTCGGAGACACAGAGGAAAAAGCATAAACACACTTATCCTCTGTGGAGATACACCACTGGCTAAAAATAACCCTGAGGCTCACCACGCATTGTTACTCCTCGCCGCCTACAAGTGAGAAAATATAATCACGCTTACCACTGTCTATTCTCAGACCACATGATTTCAAGAAATCGAGAGCACTAATCACCTCCTTTCTCTCCACTTAAAAAGCATCAATTAGAGTAAAGATTATTAAAGAATGTGTTCTCAAAAGTCAAATATCATATAAACACCCAATTCTGTCACTTCTCCTGAGTTTTCAGTCAACATCTATGCATTTTCTTCTTATCTGCTATACGCTAAATGAAGCTATCAGCTAAAGAAACCACAGTGTTGAAATCCTATTCATGGCCATCTACGTATTCCTCAGAAGATGAACATGACAGGAATAAGTTGTGTTAACAGTATGCTACCTATATAGACCAGTGGCATGTGTTTATAGATGCCAGAGGAAGCCAGGCTGCCCCAAATACTCATTATAATGTTACTTTAATATCAATTTCATCTGAGCGAGAGAAACAGCGCCCTCTAAAGCCCACACAGTCCTGTGGCGTCGTCTGTCATCTGTGGCGTCGTTGGTATCACTATGCTCCGTGCAGCCGAGCAGCCTGGGTAAAAATGACAGATGCATTAAGACGTAATGGGGCGATCAGTAAAACAAACCTTTGCATCAGAGCATTGCTCTGTCTGCCACATCTCCAGCATCATCAGGACGCTGACACTGACAGATCGGCCACTCGTCTTTCAATGACAGCCATTGAGAGAGAGAAAGAAAAAGAGAGAGAGAGGGGGGGTGGGTGGGCAGCAATGTCTCTTAAGCTGTAGACCCCATTACTTTGAAAGTAGAAAACAATGAAATAAAGAATAGAGAGAGAAAGAGAGTTAGATAATGGGCTTGTTTTGAGGTTTCATTTTGAGTCACTCAACTTTTTCTTGCGGAGAGCAGGGGGAACAATGCCGGAGCTCACTCACCGGGACTATCTTGATTGCCACAGTAACAGCTCTTCTGTCCAAGGGCCAATCGGGCGCCTCTTTGTCAATAAAGAAGGCGAGTAGCAGCCTCTCTGGCTGGAGTGACCCGCCAAAATTGCTACTTGACCTGTGTCACATCCCAGACGCGAGAAAATACACACACTGGTAGAGAGAATACTCACTGTCAAGTCAACAGCAAACACCCACCAGACACCATGTATAGGGAATAACACACGGCCTCGTGTCACTTCACTTGGTTAGAGAAACAGAGAACTGCAACAGAAGACGACTCTAGAACAAGGTAATACAGACTACGAATAACTGTCATTTACACATGCTGAGCGATTGAAATAGACTGATTAATAACACTGACTGTCTGCTGCTTTTATGTTCCGTTGAGGGTTTTTGTGTACATACAAATACTTGCTTGTTGATACTCGAGCAGAGCTTTTACACACAGCAAGAAACAGGCACAATGCATTGTGGGCGTTGTGGTGACACACCTGGATCTCTGGGGGTCCAATGGGATCCCACTTTTTCTGATTGCAAGACACATGTCTGACTGGTAATTTTCTCAACATGTTGTCAAGGTGAACTCAGGGGTGCGTTCAGTACATAACACGTTTGATGTAACAACAGGGCTTGTTGTTACTTGGAATGACAAAGGGGAGAGACTTCCTGTAGAATCTTTAATACAACTTTTTGTGAAGATGATGCAGGTGTATCTACAGTGTAGATGACACCAAAGGTGGTATAATCAACACAACAAGACAGACGAACAGCCATGTGAAAAAACACTGCCTGACTCAACAACAGAGCGAGAGAGAGAGAGAGAGAGAGAGAGAGAGAGAGAGAGAGAGAGAGAGAGAGATAGTCGGCAGTCACATTACAAATACCTTTGGGAGCAGGCCACATTAAAAGTACAAAGAGTGTGATATGAAGCCATATTAATGCTTATTTAATGAGCTTGGCCCTTCTGTCCCCAGCCTGGCCCTCCGTGGGCCTGGTTCTTTGTCTGGTTCTCCCTCCCCACTCCACCACCACATCTGGGGCCTAGTAACTCAAACTATAGGATTACTGGGAAAAGAAGAGTCATTTCATACGGACATGCTCCCTCTGAGGGGAGGGAGGGGAGGGGAAAGGAAAGGAGGGGACAGGAAAGCACGGTGAATCCCTTTCCTAATCACAGACTGACTCATCTCCTAATCCCATTCTGACATGGGAATGTCCTGTTATCACTGGCTGGTGGGAGGGTTACACAGAAAAACAAGGCCGGGAGATGTTTCATTACAAGACAAAGTAGCTTAAATTACCATTTATAAACTATGTTCAAACAAAACCAGACATGCTGAGCTTAACTCTCTCTCTAACACAGACTTATTAAGCCTGATACACACTGGTACATTTCAGAACCCAATAACCCATATACTGTATGTGCACTACCTAACAGAAATTCACTGGCTCACATAGGCTTAAGTTGAAACTGAAAGAGATGGGAGGAGGCAGTATTAGCAGGGAGCGAGGCAGGGACAGTCAGAGTGAGACAATGGGAAGATCTCAGTTGCATACTCCTTGTGTCTCCTCTCCACGTCTCCTTCTCCTTCTCGAAAGCCATAGGTCCCCCCCCTCTGACCTCCTCCTCCAGTGGGTTTTGAGAAGGAGACGAGGTGAGAGGACGCGAGGAGTATGCAATTGAGATTTTTTCATGGGGGGAGAGAGAGTAGGAGAGAGCCAAGGAAGTAGGCTACACTGAATTTGCCTGAATTTAACTGAAACAAAACAGGAAAAAAACAACTGAAACTGCTCATCTGTATCAAACAGAACAGACAGGCCCATAACTCACCAGCAACAATTATCCAGGGTGCATTACATTAACAGCCCCACACCATTATAATTTGGCTCCATTTCTCCTTCAGACTGGCTGTTATGTCAGTGAGATATCAGAGTTATAACCAGAACTCACACTGAGCGATAACTCAGAAAACACACATAAAAGGAACAAAACACACCGATATACACACATGAGCACATACACTTGCAACACACATAATATCCTGGTATGTTCAACACAAAATAACCTTCTTCCTGTAACTTGTTTAACCCTCCAGAACAGGTACTGTAGAATCTTGTTCCAATCTTGGCACCACACCTGACCAACTGAGCTAATTGATCAGTTCAATGATTGCCTAAATTCAACACACCTGGTCTACCAGGTCGGTTAAATCAAAAATATGAAGTGCCTGTGTGTGTGTGTGTTTCTGTGTGTGTGTATGCATCAAAGAGCGTAATCTTGGAGGTTGACAGAGTGTGTTGTTGTAATTTGTAACCCTTAAGTAACATCGGCTGGTTCGCCACTTTCAATTTCCACCCTTCTCTAACGAGGTTACCCCAGGAAGCCCTCCCCCCTAAACCCTCTTCTCTCACTTGTTTTTTACAATAATCCCCAAGTGGTAGAACATGGGTGGGAGGGAAGTCACATTTTGTCACAATTGTTGAGTTCGAAGGGAGCATCCATCCTTTATTAACAGTATGGAGAGAGAGAGAGTGAGAGACGGGGATCTGTGAATGCTTGACTAGCTCTGATTCGACGGGGACTGCAGTAACAGGGTTACCACCGCGATAGTGACGAACAACAAACGTTGTTTCAAAGCCATGTTTGTTTACTTGTTTTGATTATTTATTTTGTAGGACATGAATTTAGGCAGACGAGGAGACAGTGAATAATGAAGAACCTTTTCATGTAAAAAGTGACGGTGAGAGTTTTAACTATTCTCAACTCATATTTGATTAAAATGTGTGTTCTTTGACGTAATATTTATCTGAGGTTTCTTCTCTAAAATGGTCCTTATCAGACATTTTCAGAGATCAAACGCTGCCTCAAGGGGAAAAGCGGGGGGAAGTAGAACAAGGTCACATGTCAGGTCTGGCTTCAGCAACAGGGCCATAACTACATATGAGTACACCGAGGTCCGGACCTATGGAATTAAAAAACGAAAAAAAAAAACGGAAGAAAGAGTGTAAAAAACATTAGGATGACATAGACTGGTGACCCCTTATTGATGTCACTTGTTAAAGCCACTTCAATCAGTGTAGATGGATTGTGTATGTGGGCCATTCAGAGGGTGAATGGGCAAGACAAAATATGTAAGTGCTTTTGAACAGGGTATGGTAGTAGGTGCCAGGTGCACCAGTATGAATGTGTCAAGAACTGCACCGCTGCTGGGTTTTTCACTCTCAACAGCTTTCCGTGTGTATCAAGAATGGTCCACCACCCAATGACATCCAGCCAACTTGACACAACTGTGGGTGGAAAGCATTGGAGTCAACATGGGCCAGCATCCCTGTGGAACACTTTTGACACCTTGCAGAGTCATGCCTCGACAAATTGAGGCTGTTCTGAGGGCAAAAGACGGGGGGCGGTGCAACTCAATATTAGGCAATTGTTCCTAATGTTTTGTACACTCAGTGTATTCATAGTGCACAATAAAGAAAATATTGCTCCCAGCGTTGATCAAAGCTCAGAACGATTGTGGAATCATGAACAGTGGTTTGTTCGTTATGTTCGCTTGCGTCCCCCGGATTTACCTCACAGATTTTTCTCTCAAGAGACACGGATGTTTGCCGAACAAAATATAAACATCCCGCAACTCCTGCCGTGTGTACAGACACCCCCCAAACAAACAAAAACGGACTCTCTGAGAATGAGTGCACAAGTAGATAGTCGTTTATAGACACACTATATATACAAAAATATGTGGACACCCATTCAAATGACTGGATTCAGCTATTTCAGCCACACCTGTTGCTGACAGGCATATAAAATCGAACACACAGCAATTCAATCTCCATAGACAAACAGTGGAATGGCCTTACTGAAGAGGTCAGTGACTTTCAACGTGGCACTGTCATAAGATGTCACCTTTCCAACAAGTCAGTTCATAACATTTCTGCCCTGCTAGTGCTGCCCCGGTCAACTGTAGGTGCTGTTATTGTGAAGTGGACACGTCTAGGAACAACAAGCATGTGCAATGCCAAGCGTCGGCTGGAGTGGTGTAAAATTGCCGCCTTTGGACTCTGGAGCAGTGGAAACGTGTTCTCTGGAGTGATGAATCACGCTTCACCATCTGGCAATTCGACGGACAAATCATGGTTTGGCGGATACCAGGAGATTGCTACCTGCCCCAATGCATAGTGCCAACTGTAAAGTTGGTGGATGAGGAATAACTGGGGCTGTTATTCATGGTTCGTCCTAGGCCCCTTAGTTCCAGTGAAATTTTAACGCTACAGCATACAATTATATTCAAATTTTATTTGTCACATGCACTGAATACAACAGGTGTAGACCTTACCGTGAAATGCTTACAAGCCCTTAACCAACAGTGAAGTTCAAGAAGAGTTAAGAAAATATTTACCAAATAAACTAAAGTAAAAAAAATAATTCTAAAAGGTAACACAATAACCTAACAATAACGTGGAAGAACTTGACTGGCCTGCACAGAGCCCTGACCTCAACCCCATCAAACACCTTTGGAATGAATTGGAACGTCAACTGCGAGCCAGTGGAGGCTGTTATACCAGCAAAGCGGGGACCATGATTTTGGAATGAGATGTTCGACAAGCACTTTTGGTCATGTAAGTGTAGGTCAATCAGTCAGGTAGCTAGCTGCCAGTAGAGGCTTTTATTGTAATAACATTGAAGGGGCTCTGGCTAGTATTACTTAGCCAGCTAGAGGATAATGTAATAAGCTAATGTTAAACGGAGCCTACCTCAGCAGGGGCAAAAAATTGTCTATAAGTTCTCATCGGAACTTACCTTCACATAGAGTAGGCTACTGAGACAGACAGTAACGTGGCACTCAGTGGTGAGGCTTAGGCAGGCTGCAATGCATGCAGGAGGAAGTAGAGGAGACAGAGAGAGAGAGAGGAAGCAAGCAGAGATAGAGGTTAGTGGTTCCCAAACATAGGGTCGGGCCCTATGTGGGGTCCCCTGACAAAATCTGTACTAATCTTGTCAAACTTAACAAAATGGAAGACATGTTTCAATGTGAACATCTCCACTTGGCCTGTCTTCCCTATAGGTCAACGTTAAAATGTTATCAACATGCAAACAGTGTAGTTGTAAAAATGTCATTCATTTCTGTTTTTATCGGTTTTTATCCTGATCGCACACTGGAGTTTATAGTTGACCCATTACCCACCGTTTTTACCAAGCCATTGCTGATATTAATACAGAATCGTAACTAATATTCTATCAATTCATGTGAATGTGATAATATGATCATCTGTGTGCTCAATCGATGTCTGTTTGTGTGGCGCTTGATTAGTAATGCCTAGGATTGCAAACGTGAACACTTTTTCATTTCAGAAAATAGATATTTATGTAAAGAATTGATGATTTTATGCAATTCATCCTTACAACTGATTGTACAGTCGCTGATGCTACTCGTCAGTGTGAATCATTTCTCATATTGCCACACTTTCAGAGGGTATAACATTACATTTGTATAGCTAATAGCCTATGCGTTTTCCCAAAACTCAAATCCTGTTTATGGTCCTGCTCAGCGCAACCCCCATAGAGATGCGATCCCTCCACCCTCCAACCCACACAGACCAGACCAGAAAAATTAGATCCGGCCAGTTGAGAACAATGAGCCTCCTATCTCTCCTCAATGAGCTCCATGAGGATCTGCAGTTGTCTGCTCTTCCTTATTAGCTTATCTGTGACCTTTCACCCTGTGTGACTCAACAAAAGAAGCGGAGTAGAATCAGAGCTTTATGTGATGAATCACAGAGGTCATCAGCCCCAAGAGAAGTGGAAACAGCACCCCCTCAGTCATATGCCACTTCCTGCTCATAATCATAATTATGCTGATTAAATTTCCCCTTACTAATGCTAGACCATAAATCTTCCAATTCCCCACCGCTAACAGGGGTTGAATAAGTGAACACATGCAAGTCATATAAGTTCACTGTTTAAACAGTTTTTGAAAGGTGTTTGTACAGAATAATTCCTCCTTGACATTTCCTGTTGAATAGAAGCAACTGTAGATAGCTGATGTAACCTTTAAACAGGCAGAATCCATTCAAAATCAGAGACATTCTATGAAAGAATTCAATACAACAGCAAACTTCATGACAAAGAAGTAGGTACACACTCTCCCGCTGGCACAACAAAGAACAAAAAATATTTGGAGATTACCTCTGCCGTTGTTCATTATTTTTCTCTTCAGCCTTAGCGTCTTTTTCAAACACAGCTTGAGTGTGCACCTCTCTGGGCTTCAATACCACATTGTAATAATGGGAAAAATCATACCACCTCACTACTGCTTTTCGCTTATGTGACTTCATAAACAGTGTCTCCTTGTACTCACCTCCTCTTACAATACTACATGGGAAACCTGTTCTATAATCACCACGATCGGAGCAACAATGACTCGTCCTAAACATAATTGTTCTGCAATAATCATAATAGCACAGCTTTAAAGCGTTATTGCTGTAATGTTGCCAACAATCAGGGAGAATGGCGACATAATTGCTCCTTCCCATCCATGACAGCCATCATCTAACCACACTTGGTTAAGAAACAATTACAGTAGCAGCTAATCAGCTGTTTAGAACTGTGTCTGAATCAGTGGTTTGGAGCAGCTGACAGCTGCTATTGAAGAGGAACATTCCCTCTGGTGTTTAAAGACTGCAGAGGGCAATATTGATGCTCTATGTATGAGTGAAGAGATACAGCAGCTAACAGCTAACAGCTAGCTTAAGTTGTAATACTCTACAATGGCTTAGGGAGTAAGTATTGGGATGGAAGGAAATCCATCACAATATTAGTCACCCATTAGCTCAATAATGGACTAAAGGAGCGTAACGTTACTCCTTATAGTCCAAGGACCTCACATGTTCTGTTTAGAGGTGAATTGACTCTGGAAGTCAAAACAGCCAAATACTCCAACTAAACGGTATTCGATTCTCAGTTGAGGTACAGTTCTGGAAACACAAATACCTCTACTTGCATATCACATCAAAATAATTCACCAGTGCAAAATACACACTTACTGTAGACTGTTTTAACTGGTTTAACACAGTTGCAGCCGACAGTATTCTTCAGCGACACCACATTTGTGTCGTCCGTCTTCCGTTTATTTACACACAGGTGTTCAGAGACACATATAGCTAATTAGCACAGGTAGTCTACTCTGTCTTCCGTCTGTTTTCCGTAAACAAGCTGTGTAACATGGAAATATGGCTGTTTGGGAATCCTAACTCTATACAGGTGTGTAGTAATTCAACTTTTGTTTTTAGAAAAATAATTTCTCTCTGATATGAAAGACATTCCTTATGTTTCCAAAACTGTTCCGCGCAAGCGACGCGTGTTAAAGTTAATAGCAAGCTTGGGGCTCTTAACAATACTCCCACGGTCAGAAGATACTATCGTCAATAGGCGCTAAAGCAGTTAGCGTCTGTGAATGGGGTAGTCATCCCTTTTCTGTGCCAAGCAAATCAACAGCACAATTATGTGGGCTGATGGTCAGGAATTGTCTTTATACAATCCAAACTGTGATAACCGCTGCAAATGTTTTTTTTCCTCTCAAATAAATATAACGTTGTCCATCTAGATAATAAGGCCATGATATTCAGAGATGGAGATAAAACATTCAAAAAACAATCCATTTACTAAATATTGGGATTTTGTTTCATTTTGTACGTTTGCCAACTGACAAAGAAATGATCAGTCTATAATTTTAATGGTAGGTTTATTTGAATAGTGAGAGACAGAATAACAACCAAAAAATCCAGAAAAACGCATGTGAAAAATGTTATAAATTGATTTGCATTATAATGAGGGAAATAAGTATTTGACCCCTCTCAATCAGAAAGATTTCTGGCTCCCAGGTGTCTTTTATACAGGTAACGAGCTGAGATTAGGAGCACACTCTTAAAGGGAGTGCTCCTAATCTCAGTTTGTTACCTGTATAAATGACACCTGTCCACAGAAGCAATCAATCAGATTCCAAACTCTCCACCATGGCCAAGACCAAAGAGCTCTCCAAGGATGTCAGGGACAAGATTGTAGACCTACACAAGGCTGGAATGGGCTACAAGACCATCGCCAAGCAGCTTGGTGAGAAGGTGACAACAATTGGTGCGATTATTCGCAAATGGAAGAAACACAAAAGAACTGTCAATCTCCCTCGGCCTGGGGCTCCATGCAAGATCTCACCTCGTGGAGTTGCAATGATCATGAGAACGGTGAGGAATCAGCCCAGAACTACATGGGAGGATCTTGTCAATGATCTCAAGGCAGCTGGGACCATAGTCACCAAGAAAACAATTGGTAACACACTACGCCGTAAAGGACTGAAATCCTGCAGCACCCGCAAGGTCCCCCTGCTCAAGAAAGCACATATACATGCCCGTCTGAAGTTTGCCAATGAACATCTGAATGATTCAGAGGACAAACGGGTGAAAGTGTTGTGGTCAGATGAGACCAAAATGGAGCTCTTTGGCATCAACTCAACTCGCCGTGTTTGGAGGAAGAGGAATGCTGCCTATGACCCCAAGAACACCATCCCCACCATCAAACATGGAGGTGGAAACATTATGCTTTGGGGGTGTTTTTCTGCTAAAGGGACAGGACAACTTCACCGCATCAAAGGGACGATGGACGGGGCCATGTACCATCAAATCTTGGGTGAGAGCCAGGGCATCCCTCAGCCAGGGCATTGAAAATGGGTCGTGGATGGGTATTCCAGCATGACAATGACCCAGAACACAAGGCCAAGGCAACAAAGGAGTGGCTCAAGAAGAAGCACATTAAGGTCCTGGAGTGGCCTAGGCAGTCTCCCAGACCTTAATCTCATAGAAAATCTGTGGAGGGAGCTGAAGGTTCGAGTTGCCAAACATCAACCTCGAAACCTTAATGACTTGGAGAAGATCTGCAAAGAGGAGTGGGACAAAATCCCGCCAACTACAAAAAACGTCTGACCTCTGTGATTGCCAACAAGGGTTTTGCCACCAAGTACTAAGTCATGTTTTGCAGAGGGATCAAATACTTATTTCCCTCATTAAAATGCAAATCAATTTATAACATTTTCCACACGCGTTTTTTCTGGATGTTTTTGTTGTTATTCTGTCTCTCACTGTTCAAATAAACCTACCTGTAACGCCCAAGCCTGGGTTTTCAGGCTGGAGCGCTTTGGGTTCATTTTGGTTTAGGGGTTTTCACAGTTCTATGGTGTCTAGTTCTATGTTGGGTTAATGGCTCCCAATTAGAGGCAGCTGAGTCTCGTTGTCTCTAATTGGGAACCATTTATATGTTTGGGAATTGCACCTTAGTTTCGTAGGTTATTGTATGTTCATGTCATGATTATGTTAGGTTCATCAGGTTCTTGTCTAGTTAGGTTTCTCCGTTCGAGGTTTAGTTAGGGTTCTTCCGTCGTGGTTAGGTTTAGTTCTCTTTGTGTATAGTTTAGCGTTAGGGCTCTCGTCTTGTTCTTCGTTTTCTTGTTTTGTTCCGTCTCGTCTTTGAATAAATCATGTATTCTGGCTACATCGCTGCGTCTTGGTCTGTCCGCTCAGAAGTGAATCGTGACACTACCATTAAAATTATAGACTGATCATTTCTTTGTCAGTGGGCAAACGTACAAAATCAGCAGAGGAATACTTTTGTCCCTCACTGTAGGTAAATGAACGTACCTATCACACATTGACAGAAACACACTCTGACTCCCACTGAAAAACACAGAACATCCCAGTACCACACATACAGTAGCAGTGGATTAGAAATGGTTTGGCTGTGGGTAATGAATTGCACACAGTGGCAGCTTGTGTTGCCTTGGGCAACTCTTACCATGTCAACACGGATGTTTTGGAGTTTTCTTCCTCACTCTGTAAGTAGGTTAACGACCACTAGAAGTTCCTTTCATGGTAATTACATATAAAAGTAGGAGAGGAAAGTATGACAGGTGAAGCAGAAGCCTAATTATTTCAACATCTAAGGAGTGTTGACATTTGTCTGTTTAGTATTCTGTCTTAGGCACATGAAAGCTTATTTGAATATTACGTGCAGTCTATGAACTCTACAATAACACAATGATTTAAGGAAGAGTCGTTTCTTCTTCTTTTGTTTTTTTTGTCTTCCATACAGGTTATTGGCATGACTTTTCTCTCATTAGTTGAACCTGTGAATAGCATGCCTGGAAAATATGGAATTAAATCAACGGCATGTCATATTTGTTGTACTACAACATTTACTACCTTAGGTCACCCTTTGATTTTATATTAGCCCCCGTGTTATTTTTGTCCTTTGGACAATAAAATAACATGCATGTAACCTTATGTGATATCATACCACAACTGGAGGTTTTCTCCACTGAGGCTGCCATAACTATTGATTTTAGGCTTGTATTGTTGATGATGTCAAACCATGCTCAGTATCACTGAGAACTATGATTTTCCATTGTGTCCACAGCACAAGTTTTTATACCAAACATGTATTTTCTCTAAGAAGTGTCTGACTCACATACTCACCAAGCGCCTGTAGAGGGTATGCTATTACCCAAAAGCAGGGTTTGGAAGGAGCTGAGCGAGTTCCCTCTGCTGGCCCCACTCTATACCTTACTAAATAGCCCCAAAATGCTATAATGGCATCTGAGGGTGATGATTATGAGAATGAACAACAAGGTGCGTTCAGTTCGATTAAACATTTTCTACGTTGCTTGACGGTTTGTACTGAACGACACTCTTGAACAGACTTTGAGGTACATTTGCTCTGTTTGGTGAGTATGGCGCAGTGTGGCTTGAAGCAATGGGTGACGTATTTAAAGGGCAACGGCCATGCTGACAGCGTTTGACAACCCACAACCCAACCCCTCCCCGGTTTTCAACTGGTCGTTCAGAATGGAATCTTTTCCGTTTAATTGAACATTGCACAATGTTTTTTTCGTACTGAACGCAGCCCAGGTAAACACACAGAGGTGGGATGAACTTGCCAAGGACAGGACAGAGCAGAGTGGAACTAGCCAATGACAGGACAGAGAGCACACGCCACTGTCAGGAGATAGAGGCAGGTGGAGATGGTGAGATTCTTTATTAATGCCGAGCGAGTGTTAAGTCTTTTCATTTTTAATGATGATCACATTTTTTGGTTGCACCTCGACTTAAGTGGGTTGAGTGCCCTCCACTTCCTTCCCAAGATATAATCTTTACTTGACTCTTCACTCAGAGGATTTCACTAATCACCAACCAGCCCAAAGATAATTAAGGTGTTCACCGTGCAATCATAAACTCTTTTGATTTGCTTTTCTTATAACAGGAAGAGAATAATGGAATTTACTGTCTGTTGCTACATCTGGGGAAATAGCATCAATATGCAAATTAGTGCTTTGATTTTAAACAGCAGGTGATACTAAACATGGTGGTGTTTATATTTAATAAAACCCCACGTTTTGTTCCTTCTTGGAGAATCAATAAGTATCTCTGTGGTATCTGAGGCCTTCATGCTCAAATCAGTTTAGTTTTTTTTTCTCCAATTTGTGTTTGTTCAGACAGCTGTCATTTGCTGTGACAACTATGCTAGTTGTCACAGTAATGACGGGTGTGTGCGCAGTGGTGTGGATTGATTGGTGTGGTGCTCCTGCTTCCTATCACTCAGAAGTTATATAGCAAGCTAAGGTGACAATAATACCTGCCATGGACGCTTCCCAGTTGCTTTGAATGTTTAAAATGATAGTGTAAGAACACTTTAAAAGCCTAAAAAGGATAAGATGGCTAGCCACAGCAGTCAACTAGCTAGCTAGGTAGGTATTCAGCACATTCACTAAATTGATTGTAAACAATTAACACGCCAGTTAGATACCACATGTTCTTGTCAAACCTGTCAACAGAGTAGCTAGTAAAGTAACAAGATATGTCAAATAACAGTCTGAAAACAACTTGAGGGCAAATTAATCAGATTTGACCTTTCAGACAAGTCAGGTTTGTATCTGATTTCAAACCACCTACAAAAGGTGGTTTGAAACGTGGCTTGAAATATCTTATTCCATGTGCTTTATGGCTGTTTAGACTGCAGGAAAAATAACAGATTTTAATCAGAAATGATTTGAGTCACTTCAAACTCCCAATGTTACTAAGACTTAAAAGTCGAACTTTGTAATATGATTTGGAGTATTCTTATCATCTGAAGTATTCTTATGATCTTTATGCTTTTTGGACTTCTGATTTGAAACATAATGTGGCATTTCTCATTAACAGTATTACTACTCAAATTAAAATACTAGAGAAGCATAAAATGCTTATAGGGAGGGGTCTGGGATTTAAGGGGGCGGGTAATAATTGACTAATCAAGCAGCATGTATTTTTCTCTCAATTAATGAAACAGCTCATCAAATAACGACACTAACCCTCAAAATGAATTAGTAAATTACAGTGCCATTATGAGTAGTGGTGGAGGAGGGAGTTGGTAAAGTAAGGCACTTAGTATTGTGGTAATTGACATGCTGAACGTGGTGGTGAGAAATGAGAACTGGGAGAAGGTATTGGTGTCCCCTTCCTGGGATTAACAAGAAGTCATTATTCCTGCTTAGTGAGTTGGAGAGAAAGAAAGTTCTGGGAAATACAACCCTCATCCTTTCACACACATGTCCCTTATGTATATGAGTTGATTGTTCTGTAATAGAGTTAATTTTCTAGAGGAAATAAAGGAGACAGCAAATAACACCAAAATAATTGTATTTCATCATTTGAGTGTAAGCCGTATTTAAAAAAAAAAAATCTTGCGTTTCTTTCTTTCCTCCATAGTTTAACTTGCTAAAATACTGGATGAAGGAAGCTCCACAAGCATCTCTCACCTGTATGTCTCTGTTTACACAATGTCTTTACCCTCTGCAAAAATCTAATCCCCTCTGCAAAAATCTAATTCTAGGGTGTAGAAAAGAACATGGTTATATACAAGCAAGGCTGGGTAGGTTACTTTCTAAATGTAGCCGTTACAGTTACTAGTTACCTGTCCAAAATTGTAATCAGTAACATAACTTTTGGATTACCCAAACTCAGTAACGTAATCTGATTACATTCAGTTACTTTTAGATTACTTTCCCCTTAAAAGGCATTAGAAGAAGATCAAATGTATGTTACCAATTGAACCACATCAATTGCAGGATAAATCAATGTTAAAGTTTACTTAGCTGGCCATATATGGATGTTACTTTTTACTTTATAGGTTGGTTATGTAGACTTTTTCTAGCCCATCACTTTCTACTACATGAAATAGTCTGATTAAATTATTATATTATATCTATACATTAAAAACCAAAGTCTATCATAATTCCAGTAATTCCAATACCCCTATGATCTTCAAGACTTGGACTTTGAAAAATGGAAGTACAGATTTGCCAAATTGTTTTACCTGAGCATAACCCTAAAACTAAGGACTTATTAGCCAGCCCTACTCTGTTGTTTATGATTTTGTTGTCATGGAGGACTGACTGGGCTCATTGATTTGAGTTGAGAAATAAATGCTGCGCTGATGAAATGGCATGCTTTGAGCACTACTGAAAAGTGTTATTTACATGTGATAAATGAATGCCATATGCTGCATTAGCAATGGGCCCGTTGTTTACCTTTTTGTTGGTGACACTTTGATATCTTGATAATATGCAGCTGTTTAAAAAGGGCAAATCCACAGATGAAACAATAACAAAACGGTCGCAGCCTCTGCTTTGGTAAAAAGCTGAGGAAGGGGCCTGGAGAAATGTAACCACTCTCAGATTAATAGACAGAGCTATGAATGCAAGGACTGACCATCCATGATATTAACATTATTGTTTTAACCATGATATAAGAATATACAGTGTGTGTTTACATTTACAATGTTTACAAACGTTGGAGAAAAACAAGCTTATATTTTGAGTTCTTATGGAGCGTAACAGTTGAACTAAGCTCATGAGGCATTTAAAAACTATATTCTACAAAAGTCAAGGGATTTACAATACAAGTCAAAAGTTTAGACAAACCAACTCATTCCAGGGTTTTTCTTTATTTTTACTATTTTCTACTTTGTAGAATAATAGTGAAGACATCAAAACTATGAAATAACACATATATGGAATCATGTAGTAACCAAAAAAGTGTTGAACAAATCAACATTTTATATTTGAGATTCTTCAAAGTAGCCACCCTTTGCCTTGATGACAGTTTTGCACACTCTTGGCATTCTCTCAACCAGGATAATGAGGTAGTCACATGGAATGCATTTCAATTAACAGGTGTGCCTTGTTAACTACTTACGGAGTGGTGGGGCGCTACTCCCGACACTACCCGGTGAAATGCAAGCCGCCAAATTCAAAATCCCAAAGTTTAATTATTAAACATTCATCAATATACAAGTGTTGCATAGTCATCAAAAGCTCTGCTTCTTGGCAATATCACAGCATTGTCAGATTTCAAAAAGGCTTTACGGCGAAAACACTACATTTGATTGTTTGAGGGTAGCACCTTCAATATTTTTCATTAGCATAAATTCATAAACCATCGCGGTTCACACAAACACATTTCACAGCGAAAACAAATCCCTTACCTTTTGAAGAACTTCTGCTGAGCGCTTCCCAAGTGTCCAACGAAGACATCCAATGGTTCTTTTGTTAGAAAAAGTCATTTATTATATCCATAAATCTCCGTTTGGTTGGCACGTTATGATCATAAAATACAGCGTCCACTCGCCCATTGAACCGTGAAGAGAACGCGTTCAACCTATACATATACACTTGTCCAAGAACAATCAAAAATCATTGATAATGTATCCTTAGGAACACTTTTATGTATATTTACTATAATATTTCAACCGGATTATAAACTGGACGATAGGAAAGGAAAAACCACAGCGTCTGCGAGCCGTGAACGCGCATCCTCTTCTGTTTACATCCGATGACCAGTTCGAAATTCTTCTTCTATTACCATCCAGAGCAACTATAACATCACCAAACACTGTCTAGAGACTGTTGACTTCCAGTGGAAGCAATAGGTACTGCAATCTTACTCCCAGAAATGGCTGTTTTCAATAGGGAGGGGTTCAAAATGAGGCAATGTGTCAAAAACACTTTTTCCAGGACAGAAATTCCTCGGGTTTTCGCCTGCTATATCCGTTCTGTTATACTCACAGACATTATGTTAACACTTTTAGAAACTTCAGAGTGTTTCCTATCCAATAGTACTAATTATGTGCATATCCTATTTTCTGGGCCTGAGTGGGAGGCATTTTACTTTGGGCACGCCAGACTCTCCAAAACCGTCACTTCAGGAGCCGCTCCCTAAGAAGTTAAGCGTTAATTTGTGAAATTTTGTTACTTCTCAATGCGTTTGAGCCAATCAGTTGTGTTGTGAAAAGGTAGCGGTGGGATACAGAAGTTAGCCCTATTTGGTAAAAGACCAAGTCCATATTACGGCAAGAACAGCTCAAATAAGCAAAGAGAAACGACAATTCATCATTAATTTAAGACATGAAGGTCAGTCAATACGGAACATTTCAATAACTTTTTTGGTTTCTTCAAGTGCAGTCGCAAAAACCATCAAAAGCTGTGATGAAACTGGGACTCACTAAATGCTTCATAGAGTTCAAGTAACAGACACATCTCAACATCAACTGTTCAGAAGAGACTGCGTGAATCAGGCCTTCTTGGTCAAATTGCTGCAAAGAAACCACCATGAAAGGACATCAATAAGAAGAGACTTGCTTGGGCCAAGAAACATGATCAATGGACATTATACCCGTGGAAATTTGTCCTTTTGTCTGATGAGTCCAAATTTGAGATGTTTGGTTCCAACCGCCGTGTCTTTGTGAGACACAGAGAAGGTGAACGGATGATCTCTGCATGTGTGGTTCCCTCTGTGAAGCATGAAGCATGGAGGAGGAGGTGTGATGGTGTGGGGGTGCTTTGCTGATGACACTGTTGGTGATTTATTTAGAATTCAAGGCACACTTAACCAGCATGGCTACCATAGCATTCTGCAGTGATACGCCATCCCATCTGGTTTGCGCTTAGTGGGACTATAATTTGTTTTTCACCTGCACAATGACCCAAAACACACCTCCAGGTTGTGTAAGGGCTATTTGACCAAGAAGGAGAGTGATAGAGGGCTACATCAGATGACCTGGCCTCCACAATCACCCGACCTCAGCCCAATTGAGAAGGTTTGGGATGAGTTGGACTGCAGAGTGAAGGAAAAGCAGCCAACAAGTGCTCAGCATATGTGGGACTGTTGGTAAAGCATTCCATGTGAAGCTGGTTGAGAGAATGGCAAAGCTCTCATCAAGGCAAAGGGTGTCTACTTTGAAGAATCTAAAATATGTATATATTTTTTTGGATGAACACTTTTTTGGTTACTACATGATTCCATGTGTGTTATTTCATAGTTTTGATGTCTTTCGACTGGTACTGTATATCATTTATAAGTCCAAAAACGGATGTAGCAACTACCAATTGCCCCTTTAAGTCTTTCAAAAGTGTTCGAGTTTGAGCGTGTGTTCATTAGGCCGATGGATTTGTTTATTTCATCAGCATGAATTAGATTGAGCAATTAAAGCCCCACTTTTATCCCATAGGCTGGGATCCGCACTATGCAGCTGTTGCAAGAGCGCATTTTTCACTGGCTGTCCACTGGTTTCAAAAACATTGATTGGACTGTAGCCTACAAAAGCCTATTCTTGCTCCTTTCCCGCGATTGATGAAGCACATTTGGTGTGTGATCATAGTGGTCTCTGACTTGTGGTCAGACTCGCTCAGGTTGAACAAATTTAAAAAGAGAAGTGGTGAAGATTTTTTTGCGCTAACATCCTTTCTGAATTTAAAAGTCATCCAAGAAGTAATCCTCTAGTTTTTCAAAAGTATCTGTAATCTGATTACAATGTTTTTGCTGGTAACGTAACAGATTACAATTACAGTTTTTTTGTAATCCCTTACATGTAACACATTACATGTAATCCATTACTCTCCAACCCTGTATACAAGGAGTAGAAAATAACATGGCTATATACAGGGAGTACCAGTACTGATTCAATGTGCAGGGTACGAGGTAATTGAGGTAGCTATGTACATAGAGGTGGGGGGAAAATAGATAAGATAAGAGACAGTAGCAGCAGCATATGTGGTGACTGTGAGTGTGTGTGGGGCGTGTGTAAGTCTAGTGTGTATACATAGTCAGTGCAAGAGAGTCAGTGCAAAAAAGGGTCAATGCAGGTAGTTGCCTTTTGAACAGCTATTTAGCAGTCTTGTTTAGCAATCTTATGGCTTGGGGGTTGAAGCTGTGCAGGGTCCTGTTGGATCCAGACTTGGTGCACTCGTACCACTTGCCATGCAGTAGCAGAGAGAACAGTCTATTACTTGGTATTGCTTGCCATGCAGTAGCAGAGAGAACAGTTTATTACTTGGTATTGCTTGCCATGCGGTAGCAGAGAGAACAGTCTTTTACTTCGTAACACTTGCCATGCGGTAGCAGAGAGAACAGTCTATTACTTGGTATTGCTTAACATGCGGCAGCAGAGAGAACAGTCTATTACTTGGTATTGCTTGCCATGCTGTAGCAGAGAGAATAGTCTATTACTTGGTATTGCTTGCCATGCGGTAGCAGAGAGAACAGTCTATTACTTGGTATTGCTTGCCATGCTGTAGCAGAGAGAATAGTCTATTACTTGGTATTGCTTGCCATGCGGTAGCAGAGAGAACAGTCTTTTACTTGGTATTGCTTGCCATGCGGTAGCAGAGAGAACAGTCTATTACTTGGTATTGCTTGCCATGCGGTAGCAGAGAGAACAGTATATTACTTGGTATTGCTTGCCATGCGGTAGCAGAGAGAACAGTCTATTACTTGGTATTGCTTGCCATGCGGTAGCAGAGGGAAGAGTCCATTACTTGGTATTGCTTGCCATGCGGTAGCAGAGAGAACAGGTTAGCATGCGGCAGCAGAGAGAACAGTCTATTACTTGGTATTGCTTGCCATGCTGTAGCAGAGAGAATAGTCTATTACTTGGTATTGCTTGCCATGCGGTAGCAGAGAGAACAGTCTATTACTTGGTATTGCTTAACATGCGGCAGCAGAGAGAACAGTCTATTATATGGTATTGCTTGCCATGCTGTAGCAGAGAGAATAGTCTATTACTTGGTATTGCTTGCCATGCGGTAGCAGAGAGAACAGTCTATTACTTGGTATTGCTTGCCATGCTGTAGCAGAGAGAATAGTCTATTACTTGGTATTGCTTGCCATGCGGTAGCAGAGAGAACAGTCTTTTACTTGGTATTGCTTGCCATGCGGTAGCAGAGAGAACAGTATATTACTTGGTATTGCTTGCCATGCGGTAGCAGAGAGAACAGTCTATTACTTGGTATTGCTTGCCATGCGGTAGCAGAGAGAACAGTCTTTACTTGGTATTGCTTGCCATGCAGTAGCAGAGAGAACAGTATATTACTTGGTATTGCTTGCCATGCGGTAGCAGAGAGAACAGTTTATTACTTAGTATTGCTTGCCATGCAGTAGCAGAGAGAACAGTATATTACTTGGTATTGCTTGCCATGCGGTAGCAGAGAGAACAGTCTATTACATGGTATTGCTTGCCATGCGGTACCAGAGAGAACAGTCTATTACTTGGTATTGCTTGCCATGCGGTAGCAGAGAGAACAGTCTATTATTACTTGGTACCACTTGCCATGTGGTAGCAGAGAGAACAGTCTTTTACTTGGTATTGCTTGCCATGCTGTAGCAGAGAGAAAAGTATATTACTTGGTATTGCTTGCCATGCGGTAGCAGAGAGAACAGTATATTACTTGGTTTTGCTTGCCATGCAGTAGCAGAGAGAACAGTATATTACCTGGTATTGCTTGCCATGCAGTAGCAGAGAGAACAGTCTATTACTTGGTATTGCTTGCCATGCGGTAGCAGAGAGAACAGTCTATTACTTGGTATTGCTTGCCATGCAGTAGCAGAGAGAACAGTCTATTACTTGGTATTGCTAACCTATGGCTTACATGTATAAAATGAACCAGGATCTACATCCATTAACAGAAAGAAATCATCTGAAATATAAAATATGGCACCAGTGAGAATCACCAAAACGTCAATCTAAAAACTCATCCTCGTTTCTCTCTGTGAGTTAAGTGACTGTGAGTGGCTGGTCCAGAGGCCAACATACACGTCACTGACAAAATATAAACACCAACATAACAGTGGAGGCTGCTGATGGGAGGACGGCTCATAATAATGACCATAACAGAGCAAATGGAATGGCATCAAACACCTGGAAACCATGTGTTTGATGTATTTGATACCATTCCACCGATCCCGCTCCAGCCATTACCACGAGCCCATCCTCCCCAGTTAAGGTGCCACCAACCTCCTGTGTAACATAAAGTGTCTTAATAGCGTGTTGTGTTACCACGAAGCACCAGAACAACTTCAATCCACCTTGGCATAGATTCTACAAGTATCTGGAGCTCTATTGGAGGGATGCAACACCATTCTTCCACAAGAAATTCCATCATTTGGTGTTTTGTTGATGGTGGTGGAAAACGCTGTCTCAGACTCCACTCCAGAATCTCCCATAAGTGTTCAATTGGTTTGAGATCTGGTGACCGAGATGGCTTAGCGCATATGGTTTACATCGTTTTCATGCTCATCAAACCATTCAGTGAACACTTGTGCCCTGTGGATGGGGGCATGGTCAGCCTATGGGGACATAGCCATGGTAGCCAAAATAATGGCCTGCCCAGCAATTTTAGACATGACCCTGAGCATGATGGGATGTTAATTGCAAAATTAACTCAGGAACCACACCTGTGTGGAAGCACCTGCTTTCAATATACTTTGTATTCCTCATTTACTCCAGTGCTTCCTTTATTTTGGCATTAACTGTATGTCTGCAGGAGTATAGAGTCCCTCAGACGGTCTAACAGGCCTGCAGGCATGGATGGTACAAGGAGCACAGACATAACACATATCTCACATGCACCCCCATACAAACTCACATACACAAGAACAAACACACACACAATCACACAGACACGCACACACACTAGGACTGTCCTGCAGGCACAGGCACAGGGTGGACACCACCCCAGGCCCAGTGAACAACAGATGGCAGGAACGAGAGAAGAGGGGATGTTAATACGAGAGAGGGTATATTTAAAGATAGATGTTAGAGGGATGAGTTGGCTATGTTGAAGGATGTTTCAGAAGGATGTTACAGACAAACATACACTCATGACCTAATTCTGCAGACCATGTGATCCAAGCAACTTTGTTGAATTCCAATTCCACTTTAACCTAATACTCTCTCTCTATTTTCCTTTCTCAGTTTCACTTTCTCTGTTCTCCTCTCTCTGTTTTCCCCTCTCTGTTTTCCTCTCTCTGTTTTCCTCTCTCTGTTTTCCCCTCTCTGTTTTCCTCTCTCTGTTTTCCTCTCTCTGTTTTCCCCTCTCTGTTTTCCTCTCTCTGTTTTCCCCTCTCTGTTTTCTCCTCTATGTTTTCCCCTCTCTGTTTTCCCCTCTCTGTTTTCCTCTCTCTGTTCTCCCCTCTCTGTTTTCCTCTCTCTGTTTTCCCCTCTCTGTTCTCCCCTCTCTGTTTTCCTCTCTCTGTTTTCCCCTCTCTGTTTTCCCCTCTCTGTTTTCCCCTCTCTGTTTTCCTCTCTCTGTTCTCCCTCTCTGTTTTCCCTCTCTGTTTCCTCTCTCTGTTTTCCTCTCTCTGTTTTCCTCTCTCTGTTCTCCCCTCTCTGTTTTCCTCTCTCTGTTTTCCTCTCTCTGTTTTCCTCTCTCTGTTTTCCTCTCTCTGTTTTCCACTCTCTGTTTTCCTCTCTCTGTTTCCTCTCTCTGTTTTCCTCTCTCTCTGTTTCCTCTCTCTGTTTTCCTCTCTCTGTTTTCCTCTCTCTGTTTTCTCTCTCTGTTTCCTCTCTCTGTTTTCCCTCTCTGTTTTCCTCTCTCTGTTTTCCTCTCTGTTTTCCTCTCTCTGCTTTCCCCTCTCTGTTTTCCTCTCTCTGTTTTCCCCTCTGTTTTCCTCTCTCTGTTTTCCTCTCTCTGTTTTCCTCTCTCTGTTTTCCTCTCTGTTTTCCTCTCTCTGTTCTCCTCTCTCTGTTTTCCTCTCTCTGTTTTCCCCTCTCTGTTTTCCTCTCTCTGTTTTCCCTCTCTGTTCTCCTCTCTCTGTTTTCCCCTCTCTGTTTTCCCCTCTCTGTTTTCCTCTCTCTGTTTTCCCCTCTCTGTTTTCCCCTCTCTGTTTTCCTCTCTCTGTTTTCCTCTCTTTGTTTTCCTCTCTTTGTTTTCCTCTCTCTGTTTTCTCTCTCTGTTTTCCCCTCTCTGTTTTCCTCTCTCTGTTTTCCTCTCTCTGTTCTCCTCTCTCTGTTTTCCCCTCTCTGTTTTCCCCTCTCTGTTTTCCTCTCTCTGTTTTCCCCTCTCTGTTTTCCTCTCTCTGTTTTCCTCTCTCTGTTTTCCCCTCTCTGTTTTCCTCTCTCTGTTCTCCTCTCTCTGTTTTCCTCTCTCTGTTTTCCTCTCTCTGTTTTCCTCTCTCTGTTTTCCTCTCTCTCTGTTTTTCTTTCTCTGTTTTTCTTTCTCTGTTTTACTTTCTCTGTTCTCCTCTCTCCATTTTCCTCTCTCTGTTCTTCTCTCTCTGTTTTTACTCTATATTTTACTCTCTGTTTTCCCCTCTCTGGAGAGCAGCACAAATGGACAGCACTACAGACTCTAAAAACGGTTTGAAAGAACAATGATGAATGTAGCCTTCTACACTTGCTTTGGTAAAAGCAGAGGAGAGATACTTAACATTTGAGATATAGAAAATTGATGAGAGAGAGAGTGAGAGTGAGTCTGATGGGGGCATTGGGGCGATGTGCTACAGGTCTCTGTGCGTACGCCCTGAAGGAATTTAATTGTGTTGAGGTTAAGGGGTTGGGGGATTCATCTGGAACGTGTTCTGGAGTGGCCTCCTTTCGGGGAGATGTCAGCCACACTCAAACACATAGCTGAGAGCGAACGGAGCATGGAGAGAGGGAGTGAGAGAGAGGGGAAGAGAGGAAGAGAGAGAAAGGGGAAGAGAGGGAAAGGGGAAGAGAGGGAGAGGGGAAGAGAGGGAGAGGGGGAGAGAGGGAGAGGGGCAGAGGCAGAAGGAGGGAATGAAGGAGAAACATGAGGAAAATAAGCCAATTATTCAGAGGCTGGTATCCGGGAGGTATGGAGCGCCGAGTGGATTCCCCCGTGTGACGAGATCAGGTGTCTCTGAACGCACTAATTAGAAGTTCCGCTCAGGGATCGGCTCGCTAGGTCTGACTCTTTAACCCAGAGGAAGATCCAACAGTAAAGGCACTATTTCCTCTCACCCTTCTGCCTTCTCCTTTTCTCTCTTCTCTCTCGTCTTTTTCCCTTTTCCCTTGTTTTTTTGTGTTTGACTTTGACAAATCCCTAAGCTTATTGTTTTAGAAGAAAGTCTCATGTTGACAGGTCGTCTCTGTGACAACAACAAACTGTGTGACTGTCATTAGTAAGAAGCCAGAGAGGCTAGATTTGCTGAGGCACAGAAAACTCTTTAAACAAGACTCTATTGGATTACTCCAGTATTAAAGAATGAGGGGGATGCACCCAGCCTTTGCTCCAAAGTTAATGAAGAGAAACAACCACATACCGATGTAACTCTTCTCCCACTGACCATCCTGTTCTCACATGACAAATAATTTGTTTAAACCTAAAAAGCTCATCATCTTAAAATCAAATAATACTGTGTTATTGAATCCCTTTGTTCCCACCAGCAATAGGTGAGTCTTCGAGTAGTCGGTTAGAAATGAAGATGAATCCCAGAAACAAAGGCAGTGCGACCCAGAGACTGTGGAGTCAAATTGTAGAAGGGGAATGTGTGTTAGCCAGCTGGCAGGGCCAACCCACCCGACTGGCCCATATGACGGCTGATTTACAGTATTCCACAGTTTCATTACTCAGATGGATGTGGCCGCATGGGCTGGCCCAGATTAAGATTAGGACGCGGGAATCAATGCAGCGAGGGACACAAATGCATTATTGGTCGTTCGAAAACAAGGGATCGACCACCAGGGGAATCCATTTCCATAATTAAAGTGCACTATGCAGGAATCGCTCCGCCATTTCCTGGTTGCTAAAATTCTAATAGTTTGTCTAATTTCAGTTTATGTGACAAAATAAACTAGTATAGTGTAGAGAATAATTTTACCATCTAAACAGCTGTGAAATGTCTTTTCTATAACCAAAACTATTGTATGTTCAGTTGTTTGAAGACAGTGTCCACATCACCAACAAACTAACATGGTCCAAACACACCAAGACAGTCGTGAAGAGGGCACGACAAAGCCTATTCCCCCTCAGGAAACTAAAAAAGATGTGGCATGGGTCCTGAGATCCTCAAAAGGTTCTACAGCTGCAACATCGAGAGCATCTGACTGGTTGCATCACTACCTGGTACGGCAACTGCTCGGCCTCTGACAGCAAAGCACTACAGAGGATAGTGTGTACGGCCCAGTACCTCACTCGGGCTAAGCTGCCTGTCATCCAGAACTTCTACACCAGGCGGTGTCAGAGGAAGGCCCTAAAAATTGTCAAAGACCCCAGCCACCCCAGTCATAGACTGTTCTCTCTACTACCGCATGGCAAGCGGCACCGGAGTGCCAAGTCTAGGACAAAAAGGCTTCTCAACAGTTTTTACCCCCAAGCCATAAGACTCCTGAACAGGTAATAAAATGGCTACCCGGACTATTTGCATTATGTGCCCCCCCCAACCCCTCTTTTACGCTGCTGCTACTCTCTGTTTATCATATATGCATAGTCACTTTAACTATGCATTCATGTACATACCACCTCAATTGGCCCGACGAACCAGCGCTCCCCGCATATTGGCTAACCGGGCTATCTGCATTGTGTTCCACCACCCGCCAACCCCTCTTTTACCACACTGCTACTCTCTGTTCATCATGTATGCAGAGTCACTTTAACCATATCTACATGTACATATACTACCTCAGTCAGCCTGACTAACTGGTGTCTGTATGTAGCCTCGCTACTTTTATAGCCTCGCTACTGTTATTTCACTGTCACTGTCTTTTCACTGGTGTTTTTATTTATTTACTTACCTATTGTTCACCTAATACCTTTTTTGCACTATTTAGAGCCTGTAAGTAAGCATTTTACTGTAAAGTCTACACCTGTTGTATTTGGCGCACGTGACAAATAAACTTTGATTTGATTTGACAGTAGAGAAAAACCCTCCTTTCTTTGGTGGAGTGTATTAATTGGGATGGTGGTAAACTCTTTCCTCTCACTGGACTCCAGTAGTTGTAGGCTTTATTAAACAGGGACTGAGCTCTACCTCTGTCTCCTGAGTCACTACCTCTGTCCAGCCAGCCTCCCCTAAGTACAGTGAATATACCCACTGAATTAGGCCAATGTTACTCACACATTGACTTCACCCCAGAGAGAGAGAGAGAGAGAGAGAGAGAGAGAGAGAGAGAGAGAGAGAGAGAGAGGTAACGTCTCTGACTACACACAAAGGACACATGTTGAGACATGGTTCTAAGAAAAGGTTGTAAAGGGAAAAAGGAAAAAGGCATAGCTAGTATTATGTTAAGGTTCCATATTGTTATCTGTCTTTCTTGACTGTAAGTGTAATTGACAACTTCAACATAGTGGAAAAAAATATTCTTCAGTTGTGACCCACCTGGATTTGCTATGTAGCAAAAAACTTGTTTTTTGACATTGGATCAAAGTAAAGACTCAGAGCTACAAAATGGTATATCATACACTGCAGTTGAGCAACAATGGGAAAGTATTTCTGCTTTAACCCCACTTTTAAGAAAATGGTCCTTGAATCGTTTTGGTACCTACTGGAGAGCTCTTCATCGTCTACACTCATTCAGCATCGTTCACACCCTCTTAAAACTAAGCCCCACCCATCTCTAAGGATTCACATGAGGCCATGTGTTAAACAGTGTCACGATCTTCTAAATGGACGGACCAAGACGCAGCGATCCTTCCAGTATACATATTTATTTATAGACGTAACTGGGAAAACAATAAACAAACGAACGAAGATCATAACATCGAACATAACATAAACTAAACACTTATGCTATGAACAAACAAACAATAACCCACAAAACCCCTCTGAAAACTACAAACATATATATGGTTCCCAATTAGAGGTAACGACACTCAGCTGCCTCTAATTGGGAACCATTTACCCAACATAGAAATAGAACACCTAGAACAGAAAAACCCTACACCAAAAACAAAACAAAACACGCCAGCCTGTAAAACTCAGGCCTGGACGTGACAAACAGAGTCAGTAGTGTAGTAAACAACCAAAGATTTCAAGACTAAAAGTGGTAAAAGTAGTAGCCGACAATAAAGAAAAACTGCAGGTAAAAATACACTTTACAAAATATAGTCCTTGGCCTATATTCTAATCTGACTTTGGTGCACGACATAACCACCCCTATGTCGAGCACCCCTGTCACATCTACTCCAGCTCCTCCTCTTTGGCGCTCAACTTCCTGATTACCTCCCCTATATCTGTCACTCCCTTTGGTTTCTTCCCCAGGCGTTATTATTTCTGTTCCTGTGTTACATGTCTGTACGCTACTTGTGTTTCTTGTTTTGTTCCATGTTTCATTTATTTATTAAATTCACTCAGTCTACTTGCTTAACGAATTGTATTTAATTTAACCTTTATTTAACTAGGCATGTCAGTTAAGAACAAATTCTTATTTACAATGACGGCCTACGAAAAGGCAAAAAGCCTCCTTTGGGGATGGGGGCTGGGATTAAAAATTCTAATAAATTAAATAAAAATCGAGAACAAAACACACATCACAACAAGAGAGACAACACAACACTACATAAAGAGAGACCTAAGATGACAATATAGCATGGCAGCAACACATGACAACACAGCATGGTAGTAACACAACAAGACAACAACAAGGTAGCAACACAACATGGAAGCAGCACAACATGGTAGCAGAACAAAACAGGGTACACACATTGTTGGGCACAGACAACAGCACAAAGGGCAAGAAGGTAGAGACAACAATACATCACGCAAAGCAGCCACAACTGTCAGTAAGAGTGTCTGTGATTGAGTCTTTGAATGAAGAGATTGAGATAAAACTGTCCAGTTTGAGTGTTTGTTGCAGCTCGTTCCAGTCACTATCTACAGCGAACTGAAAAGACGAGCGACCCAGGGATGTGTGTGCTTTGGGGACCTTTAACAGAATGTGACTGGCGGAATGTGTGTTGTATGTGGAGGATGAGGGCTGCAGTAGATATCTCAGATAGGGGGGAGTGAATAAGCAACAACCAGTGGGTCTTGCAACCGGTATACAAAGATGACCAGTTTACAGAAGAGTATAGAGTGCAGTGATGTATCGTATAAGGAGCATTGGTGGCAGATCTGATGGCTGAATGGTAAAGAACATCCAGCCGCTCGAGAGCATCCTTACCTGCCGATCTATAAATTACGTCTTCATAGTCTGTCATGGGTAGGATTGTCATTTGAATCAGGGATAGTTTGGCAGCTGGGGTGAAAGACGAGCGATCACGATAGAGGAAACCAAGTCTAGATTTAACTTTAGCCTGTAGTTTTGACATGTGCTGAGAGAAGGACAGTGTACCGTCTAGCCATACTCCCTCAGAGGTAGTACACCTGTGGCGAGAGGGGCATTCTTCTTAAACAAACCACATTACCTTTGTTTTGGAGGTGTTCAGAGCAAGGTTAAGGGCAGAGAAAGCTTGTTGGACACTTAGAAAGCTTTGTTGTAGAGCGTTTAACACGCTTGGCCAAGTCAATAAAAATAGCAGCACAACATTGCTTAGAATCAAGGGCAATTGTGCCATCATTGAGGACCTTTAAGGTTGCAGTGACACATGTTGTTGGACGGGTAAGGAGGCATGGCTGAGTCAAATAGGAATCCTGGCTTAATGAAATGGTGATTAAAGAGCTCAGCCATGTGAATCAGTAACAACCACATCATCAACTTTAAAGGACATGGGAAGCTGTGATGAGGAGGGTTTATTCTCCAGGTCTTTAACAGTTTTCCAGAACTTCTTGGGGTTAGACTCACAGAGAGAGAACTGCTCCTTAAAGCAACTAACTTTGGCCTTCCGGATAGCCTGAGTGCACTTATTTCTCATTTGCCTGAACGAGAGCCAGTCAGCATGAGTTTGTGTGTGTAGAGCCTTTCGCCAAATGCAATTCTTAAGGTGGAGTAACTCAAGATCAAGATCATGGTCGAACCAGGGGCTGAACCTGTTTTTAATTCTCATTTTCTTGTTGGGGGCGTGTTGGTTAACAATATCACTGAAGATATCAAAAAAGAAGGTCCAAGCTTCTTCGACAGAAGGGATCAAGCTGATTCTATACCAATTTACAGAGGCCAGGCCATGAAGGTAGGCTTGCTCATTAAAGCTTTTTAGCAAGTGTCTATTACAAGTCAGGACAGGACATTTCACTGAGCAGCCATTACGAACACAGGCTGTAAAACAGTGATCACTAAGGTCATTACAGAAAACACCAGGATGGTATCTATCAGGATTACTTGTGAGGATAACATCGAGGACAGTAGCCTTTTCTGGTTGTTTGGAGTCATTCCTTGTGGGATTGGTAATCATCTGAGAAAAAGATTTAGGGAGTCCCATTGCTTTAGGACTTGGTCAGGTGGTTTAGGCATGTCCCAGTTTAGGTAACCTAGCAGGACAAATTCAGACTTAGTGTAAGGGGCCAGGAGAGAGCGTAAGGCAGGTAGGGTACAAGCCGGTGCTGATGGAGGACAATAACACCCCGCAACAGTCAACAAAGAGCTATTTGAAAGTTGAATGCTTAAAACCAGCAAATCAAATTGTTTGGGTACAGACTTGGAGGAGACAACCCAGCACTGTAGCTAAACCTTGGTAAAGATTGCCACTCCCCCAACTTTGGAAGATCTGTCTTGCCGAAAAAGGTTATAGCCAGTAAGGTTAACATCAGTATTCAAAACACAAAACACTCTCCACGTCTCAATAATGACCAACACATCTAGATTGGAGCTGTGAACCCACACTTTCAATTGATCCATTTTAGGTTATAAGCTTTTATGACCCAGGCTTTTATGAGAACATAAATCAGTGAAACAGATATCAGAGAACAAGTCAAAATTGGGGATTCTTAGCGTACACACTACAGAATAATGCCTCCGCAAAAAGAAGCAACAGGGATTTTCTGGTGACGTCGGGTCCAAGTGTCACTGCCGAAGCAACCGGGGATGCCTCAGCTGGCTTGTTAGGTTTCAAGCCTCGGTTGGCTCGTCAGGCTTCCATGCCTCAACTGGCTTGTCAGACTCCCATGCCTCTGCTGGAGGATCAGGCTCCCATGCCTCAGCTGGCTCAACAGGCTCCCATGCCTCAGCCGGCTTGTGGGGCTCCCATCCCTCCGCCAGCTTGTGGGTCTCCCATCCCTCAGCCGGCTCATTGGGCTCTCATGCCTCAGTTGGCTCGTCGGGCTCCCATGTCTCAGCCGGCTCGTCGGGCTCCCATGTCTCAACCGGCTAGTCGGGCCAGTGACCCAGCTAAGTGGATGGGTCACTATTGTCTAGACGTGCAAATGTTCATGAAAAACAAAAGATGGCTGTAATCACCCCCAGACACACCTGGCTAACTTAATGGGTCATGTAATCATCTGAGTCTTTTGTCTAGCTAGATTAAAAAAAATCTGGCATGATCCCAACTCATACCACCAATACAAACTGATTGTCATAGCTGTAGTATGAATCTGCAGGTAGCTAAAGCTAACCAACAAGGTTCAATGTTACCTAGCTAGCTAACATTAGGCTATAACTAGCAATGCAAATAGATTTCTGATTTGAATAATATTACTACATAGATCATACACATAGCATTATCCAGCAGGTTAATGTTTGCTAGCTAGCTAACAGTATGCTTTAACTTGCAAATAAAATGACTTTCTGACAAAATTAGAAACTTATAATATTTGAAATTGTAGCTATACTCTTACCCATACACATGGATAAATGCTTCTTGGCACACTGGAACCATTTAAACTTTTAGGGCGAGGCGGCAGTGTTCAGAAGTACGGAGAGTCTGACGTGCCCAAAGTAAACTGCCTGGTCCTCAAGCTAGGATATGCATATAATTGGTAGTACTGGATAGAAAACACTCTGAAGTTTCTAAAACTGTTAAACTTCTTAGGGAGCAGCTCCCGAGGTGACGGTTTTGGAGAGTCTGGCGTGCCCAGAGTAAAATGCCTCCCACTCAGGCCCAGAAAATAGGATATGCACATAATTAATACTCAGGTTAATCCCACCAGATGGCGAATGGCTTCTTATTGCAAATGTACAAAACCTACACCTAATTGACATGGCTTTTTCTCCTAAACGGAAAAGACTTCGAAAACGAAACTTGGTGGGCATGGGTTTGGCCAAATGGGCTGTTGGCCCCAAAACAGGATGGCGTCAGGGACTCACGGTTTTTGAGTTAAGGCCCATTTTCTGGGATTAAAGGTGAAAAATGGAAATAGAGCGCTAATTTGACAGCTTCACATCAAAGTACATGAACCTACGGTGTAAGGAAAAAAAAAAACAGACATTTACAGTGGGGCAAAAAAGTATTTAGTCAGCCACCAATTGTGCAAGTTCTCCAACTTAAAAAGATGAGAGAGGCCTGTAATTTCCATCATAGGTACACTTCAACTATGACAGACGAAATTAGAAAAAGAAATCCAGAAAATCACATTGTAGGATTTTTTATTTATTTATTTGCAAATTATGGTGGAAAATAAGTATTTGGTCAATAACAAAAGTTTATCTCAATACTTTGTTATAAACCCTTTGTTGGCAATGACAGAGGTCAAACGTTTTCTGTAAGTCTTCACAAGGTTTTCACACACTGTTGCTGGTATTTTGGCCCATTCCTCCATGCAGATCTCCTCTAGAGCAGTGATGTTTTGGGGCTGTCGCTGGGCAACACGGACTTTCAACTCCCTCCAAAGATTTTCTATGGGGTTGAGATCTGGAGACTGGCTAGGCCACTCCAGGACCTTGAAATGCTTCTTACGAAGCCACTCCTTCGTTGCCCGGGCGGTGTGTTTGGGATCATTGTCATGCTGAAAGACCCAGCCACGTTTCATCTTCAATGCCCTTGCTGATGGAAGGAGGTTTTCACTCAAAATCTCACGATACATGGCCCCATTCATTCTTACCTTTACACGGATCAGTCGTCCTGGTCCCTTTGCAGAAAAACAGCCCCAAAGCATGATGTTTCCACCCCCATGCTTCACAGTAGGTATGGTGTTCTTTGGATGCAACTCAGCATTCTTTGTCCTCCAAACACGACGAGTTGAGTTTTTACCAAAAGTTCTATTTTGGTTTCATCTGACCATATGACATTCTCCCAATCCTCATCTGGATCATCCAAATGCTCTCTAGCAAACTTCAGACGGGCCTGAACATGTACTGGCTTAAGCAGGGGGACACGTCTGGCACTGCAGGATTTGAGTCCCTGGCGGCGTAGTGTGTTACTGATGGTAGGCTTTGTTACTTTGGTCCCAGCTCTCTGCAGGTCATTCACTAAGTCCCCGTGTGGTTCTGGGATTTTTGCTCACCGTTCTTGTGATCATTTTGACCCCACGGGTGAGATCTTGCGTGGAGCCCCAGATCAAGGAAGATTATCAGTGGTCTTGTATGTCTTCCATTTCCTAATAATTGCTCCCACAGTTGATTTATTCAAACCAAGCTGCTTACCTATTGCAGATTCAGTCTTCCCAACCTGGTGCAGGTCTACAATTTTGTTTCTGGTGTCCTTTGACAGCTCTTTGGTCTTGGCCATAGTGGAGTTTGGAGTGTGACTGTTTGAGGTTGTGGACAGGTGTCTTTTATACTGATAACAAGTTCAAACAGGTGCCATTAATACAGGTAACGAGTGGAGGACAGAGGAGCCTCTTAAAGAAGAAGTTACAGGTCTGTGAGAGCCAGAAATCTTGCTTGTTTTTATGTGACCAAATACTTATTTTCCACCATAATTTGCAAATAAATTCATTAAAAATCCTACAATGTGATTTTCTGGATTTGTTTTCCTCATTTTGTCTGTCATAGTTGAAGTGTACCTATGATGAAAATTACAGGCCTCTCTCATCTTTTTAAGTGAGAGAACTTGCACAATTGGTGGCTGACTAAATACTTTTTTGCCCCACTGTATCTGTTGTAATTTTTGAGAAATCGTCAAATGTACAATTCGTAATGTTGGAAAAAAAATCTTTTTTTCCCAAAAAAGTTATAGATCCAGTTGCGGCGTGTTCAGACAAATCCGTTAACGTGGGTTTCGGAGCTCTACGTGATTTTTGTGATTTTCTGTGATTTTCTGAAATCACACACACGCACAGTCAATGGGGAATGACACAGTGAGGGGCTTACAGACAGACACTGCCTGCAATAGTTACTTTTGTTCGAACTATCAAAGAACCGTCAGACCTAGAGCTCTGAAACTTTAGAACCCTTTTCTAGAGCTTATGTCGATAGTGCACGGTGAGTTATGGGGCTCTAGAAGGTTCACAGGCCGAGAAACAACCTTGTACATTTGCAATATTTTCAATTCATTTTTACATCACGAAAATGACAAAATTTCTAAAAGTCCCAGAGACACAAGGTCAGGTGCATTAGAACCGCCTCGGCCCATAGAGACGGACCCTAACGTTTCTGTCCGATAGCTCATTCAAGGACCCCATAGCAACGCCTGGAAAACATGGATTTTCAGCACCAATTAAGGTCGCTGCTCGGGATCCGAATGACCTATCGAGCCGAAACTCGGGATTTGGGGTCGCCTCAGCTAGGCCGACACATAACATCGGAACTGGACCCGCAACTAGAACGTAACTAGGTGTTTTACGTTTTTATTATAGTGACTTGATGGCAGACTTTTGTCCATTTGAAATAAGTTAAAACCGTTGAGCCCGGCCATCCCGAGTTCAACGGGCCAGTCAATTTGGGCATTTCTGCAGTATTTTAGAGCTTGTCAAATTCGTGTACTGCACATTTGCAATATGTTTCAATGGGCTTTTAACATCACAAATATGACACGCTGACATCAACACCAATGAGCGATGGAGAGGTACCACTATCAATCCTGGACATCCTGAGATCAACGGGCAGTCAATTGGGCATTCCTGCAGTATTTTAGAGCTTGTCATATTCGTGATGTTAAAAGCCCATTGAAACATATTGCAAATGTACTGTACATTTGCAATATGTTTCACTGTACATTTGCAATATGTTTCAATGGGCTTTTAACATCACGAATTTGACATTGTGAAATCAACACCAACGAGCGATAGAGAGGAACCATCATCACTGCCCGGCCATCCCGAGTTCAACGGGCCAGTCAATTGGGCATTTCTGCAGTATTTGGGAGCCTGTCAAATTTGTGAGGGTAAATGCCCATTGTAAGACATTGCAAATTGACAACCGTGCACCTGGTGATTGAAACGGGTTACCATGAGCATATTTTAAATATTAATGCCTTTAGGAGGGTGCAAGGAATCCCTGGCTGGTTAGGGAGCACCCCCCACCCGTGGCCATCCAAATGGGGGCAACCCTGGTCATTTTGGACGTTTTTCAAAAAATCTTTAAAAAAACAACAGAGTCCCACTTCCCTCTCATCAAACATGACAAATAGACCCTATAGGATGATTCAGGGCTTAACATAGTGATATATATCATTTTGTCAGTTTAAATGCCATTTGGAGATTGTTCACTGACTTTTGGGTTCGGAAGCCAAAGTTCGGAAGTTCCTATGATCATATATGTAAATGGCCATAACATCATGATTTGGCACTTTCAATACTTTTGTATGGAATCTTATGGCATTTGTACATTTCTTATGCCATTTGGACATGGTTCATTGACTTTTGACTTCCTATGGTAACATATTGCAAATGGACAAAACATAGGCCTTATGGACAATAAAGTTAATAAAACTAAATCAATAAATGAGACAAAGGTATGTTTATACACATCTTCTATACGTGTTATTATCAAAAAAATCGAAAGAATCGCGAAAAACGGTCCAGAAACCACTTTTTTAGGGGGTGTAGGTATTTTGATATTTTTTTTTGAAATGTCCAAATTTGACCCTTGGGTCTTGACTTCATGTACATATGCAATATGAATTGCCCTGTTGGAACGCGCTCTTTACCTAAAGTAATTTTGAGTTATTACATTTGGAATTTGCCATATGCCATTTGCCATAAGTTTTGATTGATCTGCCGTCCATTTGGGCACTCTTTTCCATCGTGTGTATGTTTCATCCAATGGCAATATGTTGCCATTCATTTTTGTCCATTTCATGGGGGTCTTCCCTTACCTTTCGAAGAACTTCTGCTGAGGGCTTCCCAAGTGTCCAACGAAGACAATCCATGCTTCTTTTGTTAGAAAAAGTCATTTATTATATCCATAAATCTCTGTTTGGTTGGCGCGTTATGATCATAAAATCCACCGTTGAGTCGTCCATTGAACCGTGAAGAGAACGTGTTCACATTATACCTATCATATTTCTCCAAACAAATCAAACATCATTTTTTATGTTTCCTTAGGTATCATTTAATGTATATTTACTATAATATTTCAACCGGATTGTAGCCTGAACGATAAGAAAGGAAAATAAAGTGGAGCGTGCACTCGGTTGCGCGCCCGCAAAATCTTGTTGACATCTGAGCTCACTTGACCATATTCTCTTCCTATCCGTTATGGTCAGGGCTACCTTTTCCTGGCTTTGTATAGAGACTGCTGACATCTAGTGGAAGCCATAGGTACTGAAATCTCGGAGTTGGTTGCCTTTTAAATCAATAGGGAGACTGTCAAACAGAGCAAAGGTCACAAAAAACTGTAATTCCGGATGGATTTTCCTCGGGTTTTCGCCTGCTATATCCGTCCTGTTATCTTCTTAGGGAGCGGCAGGTGAGGTGACGGTTTTGGAGAGTCTAGCGTGCCCAAAGCAAAATGCCTGCCACTCAGGCTCAGAAAATAGGATATGCACATAATTAGTACTATTGGATAGGAAACACTCTGAGGTTTCTAAAAGTTTCAACATAATGTCTGTGAGTATAACAGAACTAATTTAGTAGGTAAGGGATTTTATATTAGCGATTTTATGCGTTTTTTGAGACCCGCGTTGGGTTATGAATTTATGCTAATGAATAAATATTGTAGGTGCTATCCTCGAACAATCAAATGTTGTGCTTTCACCGTGAAGCTTTTTTGAAATCTGACAATGCTGTGATATTGCCAAGAAGCAGAGCTTTTGATGACTATGCAACACTTGTATATTGATGAATGTTTAATAATTCAACTTTTGGATTTTGAATTTGGCGCCTTGCATTTCACTGGGTAGTGTCGGGAGTAGCCGCCCCACCACTCCGTAAGTAGTTACATTTGATTGTGTATTTACATATTAGGGTACCTGAGGATTGATTAGAAACGTTGTTTGACTTGTTTGGATGAAGTTTATCGGTAACTTTTTTAGGATTCCTTTGTCTGCATGCTGAACGAGTGGAACGGGTGTATTACTGAACAAAACAGATTTTTGGGATATGAAGAGGGACTTCACGACCATTCTTTCTGTTCCTGGGACCCTTGTGATTGCAAACAGAGGAAGATCTTCACAGGTAAGTGATTTATTTTATCGCTATTTTTGATATTTGTGACGCCTGTGCTGTTTGAAAAAATTTTCTATGCAGGAAGTATGCCAGGCGCTGTCCTCAGATAATCAAATGTTCTGCTTTCGCTGTAAAGCCTATCGGACAAAGTGGTTCGATTACCAAGATGCTAAGCTAAAGAATGATGTATGGCACTTGTATATTCATGAATGTTTAATATTACGATTTTTGTATTTGGCGCTCTGCAATTTCACCGGATGTTGTCAAATCGATCACCCAAGCGGGATCTGATCGCTAACATTTAACTCAGTTTTGTTTGGCCAGCCTTGTGTCAAGTCCACCGGTTATCACTGACCGTGGCGTGTGCAGAAAGTAGACAATCCTAACCTTTTCCAACTGATCTGTTGATAGCGCCTGGTAAATTCAGGGCATCAATGTCGTTGAGAAAAGTATCAAATCTTTTGTATTTCATGATGGCTAAAGTTATATCTTTAAAAAAAGCAGTGGTAGAAAGTATTATCAAGACATACTGAGCAGCTCACGTTATAGAAAGAAGCATGCTACATGACAGACCAATCTGAACACATCTCCCGGCATGTCCAAGCTTTATCTTAGCCAATCATGGCTAGCGGGAAGGTTCCTTTGCTTTTTCTGTGGTTAAACCAACAGTGCTCGTAATCTAACACTCTTATTCATATTTACAGATGGAATACAGGTTTAATTTTAAGGCACATAAAAGTCGACATGTTCCAGAAGGCATTTCTGCCAAAAAAATGTATGTTGATAAAAGATTATATAATAATAATGAATTGAAATGCCTCTCCTGTAAGTGATGTGCAACATAGTGTATGCCTAGATTTCTGAATCGGGTAACAATTTAGTAGCAGTGATCTTCTATAATAAATACTAATTGGATTGATCGCGTGTTTGACTGTTATACTGAGGACTGATGTTGCCAGAGTTAGATTGGCATAGATTTCCATTCCTGCGATGCAAGTGTTTTTGCGCAATTATATATGTTATGAATGAGAGGAAGAGTAATTTGTCTCTCAAATTGATTATGTGCTGAGAAATCTCTCTCTCTCTTTTTAATAGGCTTTATTGACATGGAAAACATATGTTTACATTGTCAAAGCAAGTGAAATAGATAAACAAAAGTGAAATATACAGTAAAAATTTCACTCAAAGTTCCAAAGAATAAAGACATTTCAAATGTAATATTATGTTGATATACAGTGTTGCAAGTACTTAAAGTACAAGAGGGAAAATACATCAACGTACATGTGGGTTGTATTTCCAGTGGTGTTTGTTCTTCACTGGTTTCCCCTTTCTTGTGGCAACAGGACACACATCTTGCAACAGGTCACCCAATAGATATGGGAGTTTATCAAAATTAGATTTATTTTCGAATTCTTTGTGGGTCTGTGTAATCTGAGGGAAATATGTGTGTAACGCCCAGTCCTGGGTTTTCAGGCTGGAGCGTTTTGGGTTCATTTTGGTTTAGGGGTTTTCACAGTTCTATGGTGTCTAGTTCTATGTTGGGTTAATGGCTCCCAATTAGAGGCAGCTGAGTCTCGTTGTCTCTAATTGGGAACCATTTATATGTTTGGGAATTGCACCTTAGTTTCAGGGGTTATTGTATGTTCATAGCTGTGTTTGTCTGTTCAGTTATGTTCATCCGTTCGTTCTCCGTTCTTTGTTTTGTTCCGTCGTGGTCCGTTTATAATTAAATATGTATTCTGGCTACATCGCTGCGTCTTGGTCTGTCCCTCAGTAGAAGCGTGACAGAATAACCCACCAAGCGAAGACCAAGCAGCGAGAGACTCGAGTGCTGGACCAGGGAGGACCTCATCGGATCTCGCCTGGCACGGAGGTCGTAAGGCTACCCCAAGAAACTTTTGGGGGCACACGAGGAGGTTGGCGGTTCAGGAGGGACTCCTGAGCCAACTCCTCGTGCTTTATGGAGAGAGCGTAGGGGAGGCGTCGCTTGCAGCGAAGGGAGGCCGTGCTATGCAGTGTTGCGCCACGGTTTCCTATAGGGATTCAGAGGCCGGTGCGAGTGATTCCCGCTCCACTCATCAGTCGGGGGAAAATAAGGGTGCAGCCAGAAAGAGTGGTGCCATCGCTGCACTAAGTCCCCGGCACGTCTCCTGGGACCCGGATATCCTGCTCCAGTTCCGTTAATGCGGTGTCTCGATGCGTGTCCGCAGCCCAGTGCGAGAGATCCCAGCGCCACTCATGGGTCGGGCCGAGGTCTGTGTGCTACCTGGGAGAGTGGTGCCAGCTCTGGCGAGCCAGGCCTCCAGTGCGCCTTTTGGGACCAAGCTATCCTGTGGTCCTACGGGCAGAATCTCCGATGCGGATCCACAGCCCAGTCCGAGAGATTCCAGCTCCACTCACCCATGAGGCCAGGGTTAGTGAGCTAGCTGAGATATGGTATCGGCTCTCCATATCAGGTTCCCGGTCCGGGTAGAGGTTTCTACGTCCAGTCCCGTTCACGTTCCGAGACCCTGTTCCACGTTCCGAGATCCCTGTTCCACGCTCCGAGATCCCTGTTCCACGCTCCGAGATCCCTGTTCCGTTCCAAGATCCCTGTTCCACGTTCCAAGATCCCTGTTCCACGTTCCAAGATCCCTGTTCCACGTTCCAAGATCCCTGTTCCGTTCCAAGATCCCTGTTCGGCGTTCCAAGATCCCTGTTCCACGCTCCGAGATCCCTGTTCCACGCTCCGAGACCCCTGTTCCGCTCCGAGACCCCTGTTCCACGCTCCGAGACCCCTGTTCCACGCTCCGAGATCCCTGTTCCACGCTCCGAGACCCCTGTTCCACGTTCCAAGATCCCGTTCCACGTTCCAAGATCCCGTTCCACGTTCCAAGATCCCGTTCCACGTTCCAAGATCCTGTTCCACGTTCCAAGATCCCTGTTCCACGTTCAAGATCCCTGTTCCACGTTCAAGATTCCAGTTCCCGTTCCAAGATTCCAGTTCCGTGTTCCAAGATCCCAGTCCGTGTAGTGGTTTCAGCACTTCCTGTCGGCTCCGCGCACCCAGCTCCCGTGCGCTCAGAGTCCAGCACGTCCTGCTCCGGCTCCGCGCACCAAGCTCCCGTGCGCTCCGAGAGTCCAGCACGTCCTGTCGGCTCCGCGCACCAAGCTCCCGTGCGCTCCGAGAGTCAGCACGTCCTGTCGGCTCCGGCGCGCAAGCTCCCGTGCGCTCCGAGAGTCCAGCACGTCCTGTCCCGGCTCCGCGCACTGCAAGTTCCCTGTCGCTCAGAGAGTCCAGCACGTCCTGTTCGGCTCCGGCGCACCAAGCTCCCGTGCGCTCAGAGAGCCCAGTTCGGCCTGTTCCGCTCCGCGCAGAGTCGCGTCCCGAAGCCCAGTTCGCCTGTTCGCTCACGCACCAGAGTTCCAGTGAGCATCACGAGTCCGGCACTGCCAGTTCCCGCTCACGCGCAGAGTCCCAGTGAGCATCACGAGTCCAGTACGACCAGTTCCTGCTCCACGCGCAGAGTCCCAGTGAGCATCACGAGTCCAGTACTGCCAGTTCCTGCTCACGCACCAGAGTTCCAGTGAGCATCACGAGTCCGGTACTGCCAGTTCCTGCTCCACGCACCAGAGTTCCAGTGAGCATCCACGAGGTCCGGTACTGCCAGTTCCTGCTCCACGCGCAGAGTCCCAGTGAGCATCACGAGTCCCAGTATGCGACCAGTTCCTGCTCCACGCGCAGAGTCCCAGTGAGCATCACGAGGTCCAGTGCGACCAGTTCCTGCTCCACGCACCAGAGTCCCAGTGAGCATCACGAGTCCAGTACGACCAGTTCCTGCTCCACGCACCAGAGTCCCAGTGAGCATCACGAGTCCAGTACTGCCAGTTCCTGCTCCACACACCAGAGTTCCAGTGAGCATCACGAGGTCCGGTAGGGCCAGCTTCTGCTCCACGCACCAGAGTTCCAAGAAAGGGTCCAGGGCCTCCGATGCGTGACATCAGACCAGCACGGCCAGCACCGGGCCCACCTGGGACAAAAGGAACCCACCTAGATCCCCCCACAGACTTTTTGGGCGCGTCCGAGTCGCGCCTTTGGGAGAGTACTGTAACGCCCAGTCCTGGGTTTTCAGGCTGAGGCGTTTGGGTTCATTTTGGTTTAGGGGTTTTCACAGTTCTATGGTGTCTAGTTCTATGTTGGGTTAATGGCTCCCAATTAGAGGCAGCTGAGTCTCGTTGTCTCTAATTGGGAACCATTTATATGTTTAGGAATTGCACCTTAGTTTGAGGGTTATTGTATGTTCATAGCTGTGTTTGTCTGTTCAGTTATGTTCATCGTTACGTTCTCAGTTCTTTGTTTTGTTCCGACGTGGTCCCGTTTATAATTAAATATGTATTCTGGCTACATCGCTGCGTCTTGGTCTGTCCCCTCAGTAGAGAAACGTGACAATGTGTCTCTAATATGGTCAAATATTAGACATTTGGCAGGAGGTTAGGAAGTGCATCTCAGTTTCCACCTCATTTTGTGGGCTGTCTGCACATAGGCAGATCTGGCTCACAAGAGAAGACAGGCTAAGGCAGCCTTTCTCAATAGCAAGGCTATGCCCACTGAGTGTCACGCCCTGGCCATAAAGAGCCCTCTGGGTTTCTCTATGGTGTGTTAGGTCAGGGCGTGACTAGGGGTTTCAAGCGTTGTTTATGTTGGTTTGGTTCCCAATTAGAGGCAGCTGTTAGTTGTTGCCTCTAATTGTGAATCCTATTTAGTTTGTTCATTCCCCCCACCTGTGTGTTGGGATCTTGAATGTTTGTTTGTGTGTAGTGCCCATGCGCTACACCACGTGTCAGAGCTTTGTTCTTGGTTTGCTTCTTTTGTGAATTTCATCTAAATAAAAAGATGGGGAACTCAACCCACGTTGCACCTTGGTCCTCTCCTTGTCAAGATCGTCACAGAATATCCCAACATACCAGGACCAAGCAGTGTGCTCCATTGGAGGTGAAGGAGTTTTGGACCTGGAAGGAGATAATGGGGGGCTGTGAGACCCTTCCTTGGCGGGAGTCGCCAAGGAAGATGGGAGGACAGCAACGACGCCAGGGGCCGCGTACCCATGCAGCCCAGGGACAGCCCCAATATCTTTTTAGGGGGCACATGGGGCTAGCGGCCGGACTGAGGAGAGTGCATAAGCCCAAATGGGAGACATACGAGGAGTTCAAGGAGGGATATGAGAGAGAGGTCGTGGCAAGGAAGGAGCTGCAGCGTAGGTGCCGAGAGGAGCGTCTGCACAGCCAGGTGCGTCCTGTGCCAGCTCCCCGCACTCGCACTGAGGTTTGTGTCGTCAGCCCGGTACGTCCTGTTTCGGCCTCACGCATCAGTCCCCCAGTGCGTCGTCCCAGTCCGGTACGTCCTGTCCGGCTCCACGCATCAGGCCTCCAGTGCGTCATCCCGGCCCGGTACGTCCTGTTCCGGCTCCAAGCACCAGGAGTCCAGTGCGCATCTGCAGCCTGGTGCGTCCAGTGCCAGCTCCCCGCACTCGCCGAGAGGTGCGTGAGACCAGTCCGGTGGGACCTACGCCGGCTCCACGTACCAGGTTTCCAGTGCGCCTCCCCAGCCCGGTGCGTCCAGTGCCAACTCCCCACACTCGCCCAGAGGTGCGTGAGACCAGTCCGGTGAGACCTATGCTGGCTCCACGTACCGGGCCTCCGATGCTAGTGGCACACCCAAAACCCCCCCAAATCGAGTTTCTGTTGTGCGGTCAGAGTCCACACCTTTGGGGGGGGGGTACTGTCACGCCCTGGCCATAGAGAGCCCTCTGGGTTTCTCTATGGTGTGTTAGGTCAGGGCGTGACTAGGGGTTTCTGGTTTGGTTCCCAATTAGAGGCAGCTGTTAGTCGTTGCCTCTAATTGGGAATCCTATTTAGTTTGTTCATTCCCCCACCTGCGTGTTGGGATATTGAATGTTTGTTTGTGTGTAGTGCCCATGCACTACACCACATGCCAAAGCTTTGTTCTTTGTTTGTTTCTTTTGTGAGTTTCATCTAAATAAAAAGATGTGGAACTCAACCCACGCTGCACCTTGGTCCTCTCCTTGTCAAGATCCTGACACTGAGTCTAAACATTGTCACAGCTTTCCTTCATTTTGGGTCAGTCAGAGTGATCAGGTATTCTGCCATTGTGTACTCTCTGTTTAGAGCCAAATAGCATTCTAGTTTGCTAAGTTTTTTTGTTTCAAATAGTTATCTTTTTGTTTTCTCATGATTTGGTTGGGTCTAACAGTTTCTGTCCCGGGGTTCTGTTTGTGTTTGTGAACAGCCCCAGGACCAGCTTGCTTAGGGGACTCTTTTCCAGGTTCATCACTCTGTAGGTGATGGCTTTGTTATGGAAGGTTTGGGAATCGCATCCTTTTAGGTGTTTGTAGAATTTAATGTCTCTTTTCTGGATTTTGATAATTAGTGGGTATCAGCCTAGTTCTGCTCTGCATGCATTATTTGGTGCTTATTTCTGAAGAATTCTCCTTGCAGAGTCTCAATTTGGTGTTTGTCCCATTTTGTGAATTCTTGGTTGTTGAGCAGACCCCAGACCTCACTTCCTTAAAAAGCAATGGGTTCTATAACTGATTCAAGTATTTTTAGCCAGATCCTAAATGGTATGGCAATTTATATTACCTTTGATGGCAGAGAAGGCCCTTCTTGCCTTGTCTCTGAGATTGTTCACAGCTTTGTGGAAGTTACCTGTGGTGCTGATGTTTTTGCCGAGGTATGTATTGTTTTTTTTATGTGCTCTAGGACAATGGTGTCTAGATGGAATTTGTATTTGTGGTCTTGGCAACTGGACCTTTTTTGGAACACCATTATTTTGATCTTAATGAAAGTTACTGTCAGGGTCCAGGACTGACAGAATCTGTGCCGAAGTACTAGGTGCTGCTGTAGGCCCTCGGTTGTGGACAGAAGCACCAGATCATCAGCAAACAGTAGACATTTGACTTCAGATTCTAGAAGGTTGAGGCCGGGTGTAGAAGTGGTTTATCCATACATCTCCATTTTGTATAGATAACTCTTCGTGTTGTTGTTTGTTTAGAGTTTTCCAATTTTCCCAGAAGTGGTTCGATTCTATGCTTTTGCTTCTTTTTCTGCATTGTTTTAGTGTTGTGAAGGCATAGGCTCAGGTTTTCTGGGTCTCTATGATTTTGGATAGGTTTCTCAATTTTTATTCTTCATCAAACCATTTGTCATTATTGGTTGTCTGCTTGACGTTTTTAGATTTGATTGGGAAGCTGAGAGGTCAACTATACTGTTTTGGTTTTCTACTGCCAAGTTTGCACCTTACTATTACAGTGAATTGTTTTGTCCAGGAAGTTGTCTAAAAGGGTTTGAATTTGTTGTTGCCTAATTGTTTTTTGGTAGGTTTCCACACTGCTTTCCTTCCATCTATAGCATTTCTTAATTGTATTCAGTTCCTTTGACTTTGTTGCCTCATGTTTGAGTATTGCTATGTTCAAGTAGACTGTGATTTAGCTGTGATCTGATAAGGGTGTCAGTGGGCTGGCTGTGAACGCTCTTAGAGACTCTGGGTTGAGGTCAGTGATAAAGTAGTCTACATACAGTACTACTGCCAAGAGTTGAGCTATAGGTGTAAGTACAGTAGGAGTCCCCTCGAAGCCTACCATTGACTATGTCTCTCTCTCTCTCCTCGTCCTGCTGCTCCCCCAAACTCATCTCAACCATCCTGTCTGCTCATTGCATTTTCCTTGAGAATGCGCGTGCTCACACACACAAACAACAAACACACACACCACCACACCACACACACACTGTTACACACACCCTGAAGCAATGTCAAGTCACCCTTGATTAGGTTCTCTGGCCCTTAGGAGAGTGTCCCTCCTCTCCTTAGACTCTGACATGCAGATTTACTCCGTCTGGATGTCTCTACCATCCCTCTTATGTTCCATGTACTGAACCTGGACTCGGTTTGCACACTTTGTAGTTTTGCATGATTCGACTTGTTTGTTTCAGTGGCAGTAGGTTGAAGTGCACCTATGAACCTGAACATACACCCTCCCAACCCTTACTGCGCCACCACCTCCCAACACACACGATCCGGACCGCAGTCCTCCATCAAACCAGAGCTGAATGCAGATCATGTGATCTGGGATCCCCTTGGTGTTTTCCCCTCTCCTTTCAGCTGAACAAAAACCTCCTGATGACGACATAATTGATCCATCATAATTTTAATGCAGCACATTATGTTATCCGGCACTGCTGCTATTCATAAAGTACCACAGAGATACAGAGAGAGCGAGAGACAGAAAGACAGAGAGAGAACTTCTGTGAGTGTAATGTTTACTGTTTATTTCACTTTAGTTTATTATCTACTTCACTTGATTTGGCAATGTTAACATATGTTTCCCATGCCAATAAAACCCTTGAAGAGAGAGAGGAAAAGAGAGAGAGGGGGAGAGAGCCCTGTGGAGATCACGTTAATGTGATTGGTGATCCCCACCATGTGGAGATCATTTTAACCTCTCTGTGCTAGGTGGAACCGTTACGTCCCACATCAACAACATCCGGTGAAATTGCAGAGGACCAAATTCAAATTACAGAAATACTCAATTCAAACATTCATGAAAATACAAGTGTTGCACACCATTCAAAAGCTTAGAATCTTGTTAATCTAACAGCATTGTCAGATTTTAAAAAGGCTTTACGGCGAAAGCAGAACATTTGATTGTCTGAGGACAGCGCCACGCACACACATTTAATTAGCATAATAACATAACCAGCAGAGGAGTCACAAAACTCAAAAATAGCATAAAATAAATTGCTTACCTTTGAAGATCTTCATCTGATGGCATACCCAAGCGTCCCGGTTACACAATAAAAGGTGCTTTTGTTCGATAAAGTCCCTCTTTATATCCATAAAGCTCAGTTTGGTTGGCACGTTTTGTTCAGTAATCCACCTGCCCAAAGGCATTCATCCATGCAGACAAACAATATCCCAAAAGTACCGGTATAGTTCGTCAAAAAAAGTCAAACAGCGTTTGTAATCAATACTCAGATACCCTAAACTGAATATAAACGATCATATTTCAGACGGACTATAGCCTGATGAATAGAAGAGAAAAAGAGCTGTTACACTCAAAATCCATAATAGGACACTTGACGTGACCTCAGGAAGAACTTCTCTAACTTCATGGTTTTTCAAGATAAAAGCTTGAAACCTTTTTCTAAAGATTGTTGACATCTAGTGGAAGCCATTGGAACTGCAATCTGGGAGCTATTTCCTTATATAACCAATAAGCCTTCAACTGAAAACTGGTCACCTCAAAAAATCCCACTTCCTGGATGGATATTGCTTGGGTTCTCACCTGCCATATCAGTTCTGTTATACTCACAGATATTCTTTTAACAGTTTTAGAAACTTAAGAGTGTTTTCTATCCAAAGCTATGCATATCCTAGCTTCTGGGCCTGAGTAACAGGCAGTTTACTTTGGGCATGTTTTTTCATCCGAACTTCAAAATACTGCCCCCTAGCTCAAACAGGTTAATGAAGATGGAGATCCCCACCCTGAGGAGATCATTTTAATAGGGATGGTAATCATTTTCAACGTGGAAATAGTGGTGATGGTGATCATGATGACATGGATGAGGAAGAGGAGGAGGAGGTAAACGACAGTAAAGAATGGAAGAAAAGAGGGAGGAGAAGGATGGCGTTGAATACATTTGTCATGATAATTAGATCAATAGTACTAGTGAGAAATGAATTCAACTTTCATGCTGAAGTGAAATGCTTTTGGATGAACCCCTATGTTCTGAAGTAGTCACTATACTTAAACTGAACAAATGCTAACATTAGCAAAGCAAGGGGTTAAGGTTATGGTTAGGAGTAAGGTTAGAGGGTTACGTTTAGAGTGAGGGGAAGGGTTAGCTAATATGCTAAGTAGTTGAATGCTAAGATAAAACACTAACAAGTGTACTGAACAAAAATATGAACGCAGGATGCAACAATTTCAAAGATTTTACAGAGTTACAGTTCATAGGAAATCAGTCAATTTATATACAGTTGAAGTTGAAAGTTTACATACACTTAGGTTGGAGTCATTACAACTAGTTTTTCAACCTCCACAAATGTCTTGATAACAAACTATAGTTTTGGCAAGTCGGTTAGTACAACTACTTTGTGCATGACACAAGTAATTCTTCCAACAATTGTTTACAGACAGATTATTTCACTTATAACTCACTGTATCACAATTCCAGTGGGTCAGAAGTTTACATACACTAAGTTGACTTTAGAAGCTTCTGATAGGCCAATTGACATCATTTGAGTCAATTGTGGATGTATTGTGTGGATTGTGGTCAATTGTGGATGTATTGTGTGGATGTATTTCAAGGCCTACCTTCAAACAGTGCCTCTTTGATTGAAATCATGGGAAAATCAAAAGAAATCAGCCAAGACCTCAGAAAAAGGATTGTAGACCTTCACAAGTCTGGTTCATCCTTGGGAGCAATTTCCAAACGTCGAAGGTACCACGTTCATTTGTACAAACAATAGTATGCAAGTATAAACACCATGGGACCCCGCAGCCGTCATACCGCTCAGGAAGGAGACGCGTTCTGTCTCCTAGAGATTAACTTACTTTGATGCGAAAAGAGTAAATCAATCCCAGAACAACAGCAAAGGACCTTGTGAAGATGCTGGAGGAAAAAGGTACAAAATTATCTATATCCACAGTAAAACGAGTCCTATATCGACATAACCTGAAAGGGCGCTCAGCAAGGAAGAAGCCACTGCACCAAAACCGCCATAAAAAAGCCAGACTATGGTTTGCAACTGCACATGGGACAAATATCGTACTTTTTGGAGAAATGTCCTCTTGTCTGATGAAACAAAAATAGAACTGTTGGGCCATAATGACCATCGCTTTGTTTGGAAGAAAAAGGGGGAGGCTTGCAAGGCGAAGAACACCATCCCAACCGTGAAGCTTGGGGGTGGCAGCATCATGTTGTGGGGGTGCTTTGCTGCAGGAGGGACTAGTGCAATAGATAGCATCATGAGGAAGTAAAATTATGTGGATATATTCAAGCATCATCTCAAGACATCAGTCAGGAAGTTAAAGCTGGTCGCAAATGGGTCTTACAAATGGACAATGACCCCAAGCATACTTCCAAAGTTGTGGCAAAATGGCTTAAGGACAACAAAGTCAAGGTATTGGAGTGGCCATCACAAAGCCCTGACCTCAATCCTATAGAACATGTGTGGGCAGAACTGAAAAAGCGTGTGCGAGAAAGGAGGCCTACAAACCTGATTCAGTTACACCAGCTCTGTCAGGAGGAATGGGCCAAAATTCACCCAACTTATTGTAGGAAGCTTGTTGAAGGCTACCCAAAACATTTGACACAAGTTAAACAATTTAAAGCTACCAAATGCTACCAAAAACGAATTGAGTGTATGTAAACTTCTGACTCACTGGGAATTTGATGAAAGAAATAAAAGCTGAAATAAATAATTCTCTCTACTATTATTCTGACATTTCACATTCTTAAAATAAAGTGGTGATCCTAATTGACGTAAGACAGGGAATTTTTTATACGATTAAATGTCAGGAAATGTATTTTGTGAAGGTGTATGTAAACTTCCAACTTCAACTGTAAATTCATTAGGCCACAATGTATGGATTTCACATGACTGGGAATACAGATATGCATATGTTGTTCACAGATATAGTACATAAGAAAAGGTAGGGGCGTGGGTCAGAAAACCAGTCAGTGTCTGGTGTGACCACTATTTTCCTCATGCAGCATGACACATCTCCTTTGCATAGTGTTGATCAGGCTGTTGATTGTGGCCTGTGGAAAGTTTTCCCACGCCAAATTGCAGTCATGTCAAAACCCCTGGTGAGGATGACAAGCACGCAGATGAACTTCCCTGAGACGGTTTCGGACAGTTTATGCAGAAATGTTTCGGTTGTGAAAACCAACAGGTTCATCAGCTGTCTGGGTGGCTGGTCTCAGACGATCCTGCAGGTGAAGAAGCCGGATTTGGAGGTCCTGGGCTACCGTGGTTACATGTGGTCTGTGGTTGTGCGGACGCTGGGCGTACTGCCAAGTTCTCTAAAACTATGTTTTGGTAGAGAAAGGAACATTAAAATGATCTGGCAACAGCCCTGCTGGACATTCCTGCAGTCAGCATACCAATTGCACGCCCCCTTAAAACTTGAGAATCTGTGGCATTGTGTTGTGTGACAAAACTGCACATTTTAGAGTGGCCTTCCATTATCCCCAGCACAAGGTGCACCTGTGTAATGATCATGTTGTTTAATAAGCTTCTTGAAATGCCACACCTGTCAAGTGTATGGATAATATTGGCAAAGGAGTAATGCTCAAAAACAGGGATGTAAACAAATTTGTTCATATGGAACAGTCCTGCAATCTTTTATTTCAGCTCATGAAACATGCGACCAACACTTTACATGTCACATTTATATTTTCAGTGCATTTCAATTTAACATTAAGCTTCAACCAATGCATATATTATCATGGGGCGATGTACTTATTACTCTCATCTTAGTAGCTACACACTCTAATTGCATGTGCCAATGAGCAGCCATTTTCCTGTAAGAGTTATTAGCAAAGAGCTGATGTTTTTCCACTCTGAATATGAAACTGTAATAGAAGATAAACCAGCCTAATAGTTCCATTTGAGCTAAGCTTGATGATGGGTTGTGTGTCAGTGATGAGACTGGTTCCCCAGACAGGGCTGATCAGCTCCGAGGCAGAGCATGTTTTAGTTGTGTGAGAAGGGTAATACATCTCAATTAGGAAGGGGAAAAAACGCATGTCACCCTTTATGAATTAGGCTTGATACCAGAGCTCTCTGCTGTGTTTATGTGTGATCAATGCGAGAGAGAGAGAGAGAAAGAGAGAGAGAGAGAGTCAATTCCCATGCTTTATTCCCTGTCCCGACTGCCAGCTGGTGTATGGGGGACATGGGAGAACAGGGGAGGCTCTGTCCCTCTCTAACCCAGTCCTGAGTGCTCGAGCTGGGCTTCTTATCTCTTTGCTCTCCCCTCATCTGCAGCAGACTAATTTACATAACTGCCAACTAAAATGGATCACACACTCAAGCACGCACACACATGCGGACGTACATACTTGCAAAAGATAAAGGTATATTGACAGAAGATCCCTCTTTCTTAGTTTCTCGCTTCCTCTCCTTGAATTACTGATTTTATCTATACATATTCTCTCTCTCTCTCTCTCTCTCTCTCTCTCTCTCTCTCTCTCTCTCTCTCTCTCTCTCTCTCTCTCTCTGTGTGTGTCTGTCTCTCTTTCTCTCTCTCTCTCTCTCTTCACTGCTGTTCTACATCTGTCAGTGTGTGTGTAGTGTTTAATGTTTTATAATGAGCTACTGCAGCCCATTGCCAAACACTACACTCACTATAGCGTCGCTGCCATCGAAGGAGCTAGCCATAGCTGTTCTAAAGCCAAATCATACAGTATCATGTCTTGCAAGATGATATGACGAAGATTGGTTGAAGAAACATCCACTCACTAACTGTGTTGGTGGTCGTCCAAGAAGGACTGAAGCCAAAACCACAACCAACACTCTTGCAGATAGCAATGCACCTGGCAACGCTACCACTCTCCCCGTGCGAGTCTTCTATCCCTCCTCCTCTTCTCTCTCTCTCTCTCTCTTTCTCTATTCCCTCTCTGCTGTTCTGACGTTCTCGCTCTCTCTCTCCCTGTTCTACTCTTTCTCCACCCACTCTCACTCTCTTCATATTCCTCTCCAACACTCTCTATATTTCCCTTTCTTTCGTCTCTCACTAATTGAGGCAGGTGGTGTCTTTTATTCAGCCACTCAGAAACTTCTCAGCTCTACTTGCCATGCGTATCGAATGTGAAGGATGTGCGTCCTTTTGCGTGAGTGCGTGAGTTAGCTTTCTTTGTGAGTGTGTGTTCAGTAGAGTGTTGCGTATTCGTTAGTGTATGTGTGTGGGTACGTTAATGTGTGTGCTCGTTACTGTGCTTGTGCGTCCGTTAATGTGTGTGTGCCAGCCTGTGTGCATGACAGCAGTGGAATTCTAATGGCTCTTCTATATCCTCTCAAACAACCACTTGATGGGTCTTAACGTGTAATTAATCAATTCAGCTCACTAAGAGTGTCTATTTATAACAGCACCATGACACTTCCCGTAGAAGACCACGTAACCTGGGCTGCGGCTGAAATGGCACCCTTTTGGAAAGGGCGATACCTAGTCAGTTGTAAAACTCTACACATTCAACTGAAATGTGTCTTCCACATTTAACCCAACCACTCTGAATCAGAGAGGTGCGGGGGATGCTCGACTTAACTGCCTTGCTGCAGGGGCAGAAATAAATATTATTTTCCTGGGCAGCTTGGGATTTGATCTAGCAACCTTTTGGTTAGTGGCCCTGCGCTCCTACGTGCCAGGCTACCTGCCACCCTTATTAGCCTCTGGTCTAAAGTAGTGCACTATATATAGGGAATATGGTGCCATTTCGGATGAAACCTGTGTTGACGGCAGCAGATCCACAAGAAAATATATCAATATAAAATGGAGATAAAGATGCCAATAAAGATGGAGATGGAGATAAAGCTGGAGATATATATGGATATATATATGGAGATAAAGATGGAGATGGGGATAAAGATAAAGATGGATATAAAGACGGAGATAAAGCTGGAGATATATATGGAGATAATTCATGGTTGAATTGCTCCAAAGAAACCCCTACTGAAGGACACCAACAAGAAGAAGAGACTTGCTTGGGCCAAGAAACACAAGCACGGACTTTAGACCGGTGGAAATACAGTTGAAGTCTGAAGTTTACATACACCTTAAGAAAATACATTTAAACTCAGTTTTTCACAATTCTTGACATTTTATCGTAGTAAAGATTCCCTGTCATAGGTCAGTTAGGGTCACCAATTTATTTTAAGAATGTAAAATGTCAGAATAAGAGTAGAGAAAATTATTTATTTCAGCTTTTATTTCTTTCATCACATTCCCAGTGGGTCAGAAGTTTACATACACTCAATTAGTATTTGGTAGCATTGCCTAAGTTGGGTGAATTTTGGCCCATTCCTCCTGACAGAGCTGGTGTAACTGAGTCAGGTTTGTAGGCCTCCTTGCTCGCACACACTTTTTCAATTCTGCCCACACATGTTCTATAGGATTGAGGTCAGGGCTTCATGATTGCCACTCCAATACCTTGACTTTGTTGTCCTTAAGCCATTTTGCCCCAACTTTGGAAGTATGCTTGGGGTCATTGTCCATTTGGAAGACCCATTTGCGACCAAGCTTTAACTTCCTGACTGATGTCTTGAGATGTTGCTTCAATATATCTACATAATTTTACGTCCTCATGATGCCATCTATTTTGTGAAGTGCACCAGACCCTCCTGCAGCAAAGCACCCCCACAACATGATGCTGCTACCCCATGCTTCACGGTTGGGATGGTGTTCTTTGACTAACAAGCCTCCCCCTTTTTCCTCCAAACATAACAATGGTCATTATGGCCAACAGTTATATTTTTGTTCAATCAGACCAGAGGACATTTCTCCAAAAAGTATGATCTTTGTCCCCATGTACAGTTGCAAACCGTAGTCCGATTTTTTTTATGGCGGTTATGGGGCAGTGGCTTCTTCCTTGCTGAGCAGCCTTTCAGGTGACTCTTTTAACTGTGGATATAGATACTTTTATACCTGTTTCCTCCAGCATCTTCACAAGGTCCTTTGCTGTTGTTCTGGGATTGATTTGCAAGTACATTCATCTCTAGGAGACAGAACGCATTTCCTTCCTGTATGGGTATGATGGCTGCGTGGTCCCATGGTGTTTATAGTTGCGTACTATTGTTTGTATAGATTAACGTGGTATATTCAGGTGTTTGGAAATTGCTCCCAAGGATGTACCAGACTTGTGGAGGTCTACAATCTTTTTTCTGAGGTCTTGGCTCATTTCTTTTGATTTTCCTATGATGTCAAGCAAAGAGGCACTGAGTTTGAAGGTAGGCCTTGAAATACATCCACAGGTACACCTCCAATTGACTCAAATTATGTCAATTAGCCTATCGGAAGCTTCTAAAGCCATGACACAATTTTCTGGAATTTTCCAAGCTGTTTAAAGGCACAGTCAACTTAGTGTATGTAATCTTCTGACCCACTGGAATTGTGATACAGTGAGTTATAAGTGAAATAATCTGTCTGTAAACAATTGTTGGAAAAATTACTTGTGTCATGCACAAAGTAGAAGTCCTAACCAAAACTGTAGTGCCCAGGGTTTCACGAAATGGTCCACAAAGGTAGAGATATTCTCTGTCTGAGATCCATTACAACTCACAATGGGCCTGTCTGGTATAGGTGGTGTCATGCTCTTGTGAATTTTGGGTAGACCGTATATGACAGGTGTGGTTGGGCAATCAACTTTCATATACTCGTATTCTGTCTTTGTAATTTCCCCTTCATTCAAAAATGTTGACAATTTATCATGGATCAGCGACTTGAATTGATTGGTAGGGTCCTTTGGGAGTCTTTTGTAAAATTCATCATCACTAAGTTGTCTGAGAATTTCCTTTTCACAGTCTGCTGCATTTAGTATTACTATCACTAGTATCACGATTGCACCTCCTTTGTCGGGCAGGTTTTATAAGGATACTGGAGTCATTTTTCAGTTCCATAAGAGATTCTTTCTCTGCTTTGGACATATTGTGGAATACCTTGTATTATTTTTTCTTAGCCAGGAGATTATGTACATCTTTCTCTACTAGGCGGCAATATGTTTCAAGAGTGGGATTTATTTTGGGTGGTAAAAATGTGCTTTTCCTCTTGAAATATGTCCTCATGGTCTGTTTTACATAGGGAAAACCCGTCGAAGACACAGATCAGTGAGCACCGCAGCAATATACGGACAGGTGAGACAAAATATCTGGTTGCTGCTCATTGTGTACAAGCTAGACATCCTATTAGTTCTCTGAGATACATTGGAATAGAAATGGTCAAGATGTCACGCAGGGGAGGGGACTTAACGAGAAGTTTGACTTGAAACCGTTTTTATAGTTTCAATAATTCTGTTAGTTTTTTTTAATCCTAATTGAATATTTTATGTGTATTTATATTACTATAAATATTGATCACATTCTCTGTGTATGATTATATATTTTGATACATTGAATGTTAATATTGTGAAACTATGTTATACATTTTGTACCTCCTGTTTCAGTAAGTGATGTCATTGAGTACTGACCCTATATATAGGACCTTCCACCCCCACCTGGGATATGGATGCCTGATGAATACCTACAGTAAGGGTGGAAACATTGTAAATAAATATCGCCTGGGAGCATGAGCAGCAGTGTGCGGCATTTTCCTTTCTTGTTTTCCATGAGTTTGTCTACAACTCCAGCACCGGCGGAAAGTACCTGGATGTGCGTATGTACTTCAGCTTCTGTAAATATAAATATGGTGTCATGACTGAATGGGATCAGAAATGGGTCAGATCAGACTGGTGGTGGTGGTGGGGGGGTCGATGCTAGTAACATGGACTTTCTCTCCCACAGAGGAGAAAGGGGAAGCTGTTAGATCGTTTTGAACCTCCATACCCGGATGTAAATTTGAGCAGGAGAAAACTCTCTCTTTACCATTTAGTATCAACCAAAGGAATGCCTTTTGTCTAGAGAGACTTTTGCCTGCCCAAAACTCTAATGTCCAAAAAGTGAATAATGGAACAATATTTCTAACATAACAATGTTGGAAATGGTCAGTGGAGAGATGTAGAAAACGAATGTCACATTGTTTTTAGTTTTGTGGTGTTATTAAAAACTGAATGGATACCCCCTTTATCTGTCAAGTTTTCATCCAAATTGTCGGGCATACATTATGTGACTCACCAACTGGATTCGGTCTTATGTAGCAAAATGTGAAATGGTAGAGAAAGTAGAGACTCAGAGCTATAAAATGGTATATCATACACTGCATTTGAGGAACAACGGGAAAGTAATTCTGCTTTGAAAGTTGATCAACTTGTAAATCGCCTTTGAATGTTTTGGTATCTAGTGAAGAGCTCTTCTTTTTCTACACCCATTCAGCATTGTTCACACCCTCTTAAGCTTTAGCCCTACCCATCTCGTTTTGTTCTCGGAGCGCACACTTGACGCTCTGGCCGATGATTTGTTTACCCCTGGATAACTAGGTCAACAATGAACCTAGCTAGGTCAACAATGAACCTAGCTAGGTCAACAATGTTTAAGATCACATGTCATGTAACGTTAGCTAACGAGCCAGCCAGCTAACGTTAGCTAGTTAAACAACAATGAGCAACGTGCCAACAATGCCACAGTGCTGGGAGCTAACCAACCAGGTCCAATGCTAGCTAGCTAACATTAGGCTCTAACTAGAAAAGCAAACGGCTCTGGGAAACAAATAATAACGTCAGCTGGGGAGCCAGCCAGCTAACGTTAGCTAGCTAGGTAACAGTACACTTTAGCTTGAAATAAAAACCACTTTCTGTCATAATTAGAAATATGTAATATGTAAAAATGTAGCTAGCTGACGCTAGACTATCTTACCTGTATACATCATCATGCATGATGGACGCGTCTCCCTGTCAGGGATGCCATATCACGGTTGCCCTTAGTTTGAATATTTAATCAAGAGACAGGTGTTTTCTCCATCTCTTTAGCTATCATACTCAAATTCCACTGATTTCAAAACTTTATCCTCCAAAAAGCAGAGAGCAACACTTATGCAGCTCCACTACACAATAGATAAAAAAAATCCACATTCAAATCAAATCAAATCACATTTTATTAGTCACATGCGCCGAATATAACGGGTGTAGACCTTACAGTGAAATGCTTACTTACGAGGCCCTAACCAACAATGCAGTTAAAAAAAAATAATATATATTAGAAATAAAAGTAACAAGTATTTAAAGAGCAGCAGTAAAATAACAATAGCAAGACTATATACAGGGGGGTACCGATACATTCAATGTGCGGGGGCACTGGTTAGTGAAGGTAATTGAGGTAATACGTACATGTAGGTAGAGTTATTAAAGTGACTATGCATAGATGATAACAACAGTGAGTTGCAGTGGTGTAAAATAGTCTGGGTAGCCATTTGATTAGATGTTCAGGAGTCTTATGGCTTGGGGGTAGATGATGTTTATAAGCCTCTTGAACTGAGACTTGGCGCTCCGGTATCGTTTGCCATGCGGTAGCAGAGAGAACAGTCTGTGACTAGGGTGGCTGGAGTCTTTGACAATTTTTAGGGCCTTCCTCTGACACCGCCTGGAATAGAGGTCCTGGTTGGCAGGAAGCTTGGCCCCAGTGATATACTGGGCCGTACGCACTACCCTCTGTAGTGCATTGAGGCCGGAGGCCTAGCAGTTGCCATACCAGGCAGTGATGCAACCAGTCAGGATGCTCTCGATGGTGCGGCTGTAGAACCTTTTGAGGATCTGAGGAGAAATAGGTTTTGTCGTGCCCTCTTCACAACTGTCTTGGTGTGCTTGGACCATGTTAGTTTGTTGGTGATGTGGACACCAAGGAACTTGAAGCTCTCAACCTGTTCCACTACAGCCCTGTCAATGACAATGGGGGCGTGCTTGGTCCTCTTTAACCTGTAGTCCACAATCATCTCCTTTGTCTTGATCACGTTGAGGGAGAGGTTGTTGTCCTTTCACCACACGGCCATGTCTCTGACCTCCTCCCTATAGGCTGTCTCATCGTTGTCGGTGATCAGGCCTAACACTGTTGTGTCATCTGCTAACTTAAGGATGTTGTTGGAGTCATGCCTGGCTGTGCAGTCATGAGTGAACAGGGAGTACAGGAGGGGACTGAGCATGCACCCCTGAGGGGCCACTCTGTTGAGGATCAGCAAGGCGATCTGAGGGGCCACTCTGTTGAGGAAGTCCAGGATCCAGTTGCAGAGGGAGGTGTTTAGTCCCAGGGTCCTTAGCTTATTGATGAGCTTTGAGAGCACTATGGTGTTGAACGCTGAGCTGTAGTCAATGAATAGCATTCTCACATAGGTGTTCCTTTTGTCTAGGTGAGAAAGGGCAGTGTGGAGTGCAATAGAGATTGCATCATCTGTGGATCTGTTAGGGCTGTATGCAAATTGGAGTGGGTCTAGGATTTCTGGGATAATGGTGTTGATGTGAGCCATAACCAGCCTTTCAAAGCACTTCATGGCTACATATGTGAGTGCCATGGGTCGGTAGTAATTTAGGCAGGTTACCTTAGTGTTCTCTGGCACAAGGACTATAGTGGTATGCTTGAAACATGTTGGTATTACAGACTCGGAAAGGTAAACGTTGAAAATATTAGTGAAGGCACTTGCCAGTTGGTCAGAGCATGCTCGCCAGTACACGTCCTGGTAATCCGTAATCAATGCCATCGGAGGAATCCCGGAACATATTCCAGTCTGTGCTAGCAAAACAGTCCTGTAGCTTAGCATCTGATTCATCTGACCACTTTTTTACTGATCGAGTCACTAGTGCTTCCTGCTTAAATTTTAGCTTGTAAGCAGTAATCAGGAGGATAGAATTATTGTCAGATTTGCCAAATGGAGGGCGAGGGAGAGCTATGTATGCTTCTCTGTGTGTGAAGTAAAGGTGGTCCAGTTTTTTTCCCTCTGGTTGCACATTCAACATGCTGATAGAAATTAGGTAAGACCAATTTAAGTTTCCCTGCATTAAAACTTATTCGGGATCGGTGTCCCTTCCACGGGACGTTTGAGCTAACGTAGGCTAATGCGATTAGCATGAGGTTGTAAGTAACAAGAACATTTCCCAGGACATGGACATATCTGATATTGGCAGAAAGATTAACAAGAATGTAGCTAACTGCAATTTATAGTAGCTATTACAGTGAAATAATACCCTGCTATTGTTTGAGGGGAGTGCACTGTTTTGAACATGAAAAGTTATTAATAATCAAATGTGGCATATATGCGCAGTCTTGATGCAACGGCTGATCATTTGATCAGTCTAAAACTTTACACATACCTGCTAGTGGACAACATCTAAATTGCAGCTGGGCTGGAATAATACATTATGGCGTTTCTCTTGCATTTCAAAGGTGATGGTACAAAAAAATACAACAGAACGGTTGTTTTTTTCTTTGTATTATCTTTTACCAGATCTATTGTGTTACATTCTCCTACATTCCTTTACATTCCTACATTCTCCTACATTCCATTCTCCTACATTCTGATGTCCAGAAGTTTTTTTTGGTCATGAGAGGCGGTAGCAGCAACATTATGTATGTATTATATCCAAGATGGCGTAGCAGTGCAGACGTGTTTTTGTTCGTCCCCTCGTGTACTTTTGTATTTTCATATTTTTTGTATATATTTCAAATTTATTTTCAATCTCTTTTCCATTTTATATTAACTAACCTCCAAATGAGCTTCAATGCCATACAACACTCCTTCCGTGGCCTCCAACTGCTCTTAAACGTTAGTAAAACCAAATGCATGCTTTTCAACTGTTCGCTGCCTGCACCCGCCCGCCCGACTAGCATCACTAGCCTGGACGGCTCTGACCTAGAATATGTGGACAACTACAAATACCTAGGTGTCTGGCTACACTGTAAACTCTCCTTCCAGACTCACATTTTACATCTCCAATCCAAAATCAAATCTAGAATCGGCTTTCTATTTCGCAGCAAAGCCTCCTTCACTCACGCCGCCAAACTTGCCCTAGTAAAACTGACTATCCTACCGATCCTCGACTTCGACGATGTAATCTACAAAACAGCTTCCAATACTCTACTCAGCAAACTGGATGCAGTCTATCACAGTGCCATCCAATTTGTCACCAAAGCCCCGTATACCACCCACCACTGCGACCTGTATGCTCTCGCTACATACTCGTCATCTACAAGTCCCTGCTAGGTAAAGCCCCACCTTATCTCAGCTCGCTGGTAACCATAGCAGCACCCACCCATAGCACGTGCTCCACTATCTCACTGGTCACCCCCAAAGCCAATTCCTCCTTTGGCTGCCTTTCCTTCCAGTTCTCTGCTGCCAATGACTGGAACGAACTACAAAAATAACTGAAACTTGAGACACTTATCTCCCCCACTAGCTTTAATAGCCCAACCAACTACCTCATCCTCTACCGTATTCATTTATTTATCTTGCTCCTTTGCACCCAAGTATTTCTACTTTGCACATTCATCTACTGCACATCTACCATTCCAGTGTTACATTTCTATATTGTAATTACTTCGCTACCATGGCCTATTTATTGCTTTACGTTCCTTATCTTACCTCATTTGCACACATTGTATATAGATTCGTTTTTTTTCTACTGTATTATTGACTGTATGTTTGTTTATTCCAATGTGTAATTCTGTGTTGTTGTATGTGTCAAACTGCTTTGCTTTATCTTGGCCAGGTTCGCAGTTGTAAATGAGAACTTGTTCTCAACTTGCCTACCTGGTTAAATAAAGGTGAAATAAAAAAAATAAAAATTACAAAATAAGTTACAAACAAAGTTCAATAGGAACACGTAAACCATTAGCCTTCTTCTCCGACAGAGACTGACAAGCTCAAGTAGACAGAAGCCTTGAATATGGCAGACCAATCCAAACTCCTCTCTCAGCATATCCAGCCCACTCATTATCTCAGCCAATGATGGCTAGTGGGAAGGTTGCCTACTTTTTCTTTATGTAACTAGGCAAGTCAGTTAAGAACAAATTCTTATTTTCAGTGACGGCCTTGGAACAGTGGGTTAACTGCCTTGTTCAGGGGCAGAACGACAGATTTTTACCTTGTCAGCTCGGGGATTCGATCTTGCAACTTTTCGGTAACTAGTCCAACACTCGAACCACTGGGCTACCTGCTGCTTAACCAACAAGGGTCATAATTTAACAATTGTATTCCTATTTACAGATGGCATACAAGTTTGTTATTAAGGCACATGAAAGTTGACATGTTCCAGAAGGTGTTTCTGCCAAAAAATGCATTTTGATCAAAAACATATTTTTTTACATTCAAACGGCTCTCCTATGAAATCGTGGCTTGTGACATGCACCTAGTTTCCTGAATCGGGTCACATATGATAAATTACAAAAGTATTCAGGTTAAGATAGGAATGTGATTTTAGGAGTCATAAGAGATAACTTCTAATCCTATCCTTTGTACATTAAGTAGCCACGCCCTGAGTGAGGTCAGAGAGCTTGTCAGCATGACGGAACTCCCATTTTGATCAATAGTGCATAAAGGCTTGGAAGAGGAATCAACCTTTAGACCAGAAAAGCAAGGAGCGGTAGCTTCATGTTGGAAATGGTTGAAACGTTGAACCTCAACATGAGGTGAAGAAACAAACTCACCTTCATTTAGACCAGAGAGATGAAGAGTTGCAGCTCATGTCCATCGTGGCCCGAATCCTGAATACCAACATGAGGAGGAAGAGGCGAGAAGCTCACCTCAGACAATCACTTGCATAGCTGATTAGCTGTCTTAAGTCAGATATCGAGAAAAGCGAATCAAAGTGAACTATCCTACTACGCTCATCACCAATGGGAACCGTTGTCATAGCTGGTTATCTTCCAGAGTGAACAACAGTAGAAGACGGGAAAGGGGAGAACAAGCCAAGAAGGCTTGATTCCGACTGAGATAAACGGCGTAAATAAATTCATTATTTTTTATTCCAAACGTGAGGACAGTCCTAGAATGTATCCTCTCTCTCTTCCCCCCTCTCCATCTATGTTGTAACAAGCCATCATATCTTGTCAGTCCACTAGGGACCTGTGTCTCATGTAAGTGTGTATGTGTATTCTGTGTTATTATTTAGTTAGCTAGTAAATAAATAATTATAGAGATTCATTCTGGAGATGGTAACTCTCTAAACAACTTCTTCCTTGGTGCCCCAAATCCTAATGAGTTAATTGTTACATGATTCATTTAATCGGGTAACAATTAAACATAGTAGATTAAATAAATAACAGCCATCAGATGAATGAAAGTAAAGTCACAACAATGGAAATAAAGATGGATGTAAAGATGGAGTTAAATATGGAGATAAAGATAAAGATGCTGAAAGATAAAGATGGAGATATATATGGAGATGAAGATGGAAATAAAGATGGATATAAAGAGGAGTTAAAGATGGAGATGAAGATGGATATAAAAACGGAGATACAGATAAAGATGGAGAAAGGTAACGATGGAGATAAAGAGGAAGATGAAGATGGAGATAAATATGGAGAAAGATGGAGAAAGACGGAGATCAAGTGGAAGATGAAGACGGAGATAAAGATAAAGGTATACACTGCTCAAAAAAATTAAGGGAACACTAAAATAACACATCATAGATCTGAATGAATGAAATAATCTTATTAAATACTTTTTTCTTTACATAGTTGAATGTGCTGACAACAAAATCACACAAAAATTATCAATGGAAATCAAATTTATCAACCCATGGAGGTCTGGATTTGGAGTGACACTCAAAATTAAAGTGGAAAACCACACTACAGGCTGATCCAACTTTGATGTAATGTCCTTAAAACAAGTCAAAATGAGGCTCAGTAGTGTGTGTGGCCTCCACGTGCCTGAATGACCTCCCTACAACGCCTGGGCATGCTCCTGATGAGGTGGCGGATGGTCTCCTGAGGGATCACCTCCCAGACCTGGACTAAAGCATCCGCCAACTCCTGGACAGTCTGTGGTGCAACGTGGCGTTGGTGGATGGAGCGAGACATGATGTCCCAGATGTGCTCAATTGGATTCAGGTCTGGGGAACGGGTGGGCCAGTCCTTAGCATCAATGCCTTCCTCTTGCAGGAACTGCTGACACACTCCAGCCACATGAGGTCTAGCATTGTCTTGCATTAGGAGGAACCCAGGGCCAACCGCACCAGCATATGGTCTCACAAGGGGTCTGAGGATCTCATCTCGGTACCTAATGGCAGTCAGGCTACCTCTGGCGAGCACATGGAGGGCTGTGCGGCCCCCCAAAGAAATGCCACCCCACACCATGACTGACCCACCGCCAAACCGGTCATGCTGGAGGATGTTGCAGGCAGCAGAACGTTCTCCACGGCATCTCCAGACTCTGTCACGTCTGTCACGTGCTCAGTGTGAACCTGCTTTCATCTGTGAAGAGCACAGGGCGCCAGTGGCGAATTTGCCAATCTTGGTGTTCTCTGGCAAATGCCAAACGTCCTGCACGGTGTTGGGCTGTAAGCACAACCCCCACCTGTGGACGTTGGGCCCTCATACCACCCTCATTGAGTCTGTTTCTGACCGTTTGAGCAGACACATGCACATTTGTGGCCTGCTGGAGGTCATTTTGCAGGGCTCTGGCAGTGCTCCTCCTTGCACAAAGGCGGAGGTAGTGGTCCTGCTGCTGGGTTGTTGCCCTCCTCGGCCTCCTCCACGTCTCCTGATGTACTGGCCTGTCTCCTGGTAGCGCCTCCATGCTCTGGACACTACGCTGACAGACACAGCAAACCTTCTTGCCACAGCTCGCATTGATGTGCCATCCTGGATGAGCTGCACTACCTGAGCCACTTGTGTGGGTTGTAGACTCCGTCTCATGCTACCACTAGAGTGAAAGCACCGCCAGCATTCAAAAGTGACCAAAACATCGGCCAGGAAGCATAGGAACTGAGAAGTGGTCTGTGGTCACCACCTTCAGAACCACTCCTTTATTGGGGGTGTCTTGCTAATTGCCTATAATTTCCACCTGTTGTCTATTCCATTTGCACAACAGCATGTGAAATGTATTGTCAATCAGTGTTGCTTCCTAAGTGGACAGTTTGATTTCACAGAAGTGTGATTGACTTGGAGTTACATTGTGTTGTTTAAGTGTTCCCTTTATTTTTTTGAGCAGTGTATATCAAGATAGAGAGAGATCAACGGTAGCAGGAGACACAGCTATTGAACTTCTCCATCATTGCAGTGTGAAACCAGAAGAATAAACATGTGTGTTTTGTGGTTGAAGTTAACACTGCATGAAATGGGTGGTTGTCATCAATTGATAAGGTCATTGACTGATGGGCTGACGGAGATGCCTGAGGAAGACTGTGAGTCAGAACGTGTTTTGCGTGTATAGGTTTTCTAAATGTCTTTAGCTGTAGGCCACTTCTTGCTGTTTGTATCAAGGATTGTTTGTGTGTCATAATGGTCAGTTAGAACTGAACCACAAATAGTAAACTAAGGGAAGGTGTGAAGGTCATGCAAAGAATGATGTGTATACACAAATGAATCGGCTGTCACTCAGAATCAAACCAACATTCCCCCAAAATCATCCTATCTTGATGATCAATCCAATATCCCTTACAAGTTTTTGAGAAAGATCTCACTTGTATGGAGTGGGAGAACTAGTATTTTAAAGTATAAATTGTTTCCTAGAACATTTCTGACCACAAAGTGCAGTTGGCAAGCTGGCTTCCCCCTCCACGTTCTAATTCACTTAAACCAGGAAGTGACTATGGGTGTAGCTCATTGTAGCTAGGATGTGTCTGTGGTGGAGCCCACGACCTGTACCATGAAACCTTGTGGGTTACGTACTGTACAGTTTATTATGCAGAGTGAAGTGTACACACTTTCTTTTTGCCTAACCCATTCCATTGCTAGGTTTTCTGCCATGGTAAAACACAAGAGGATGTTTCTTGTTCACTTGTTTGTTTCTGTGTTAACTCAATTATTTGGTCTACACCTGCACAGCTTCCCACCTGCACCTCTTGGCTCTGCCTCAATAAAATATGATTAGTTACAGTATTGCTCCCATTAACTATCATTACTTACTATTAGAGTCCTGTTACAAACCAGGGCCTCCTATTACTTTAACTCCTTTGCTTCTCTGCACTGCCCACGGTTGCCTGGCACCCACAAATACACACACACACCCACACACACAGCTTGGGGAGGGAGTTTCTCCTCTCCTTCACCAGCCAGAGAAGCCATTAAAAAAAAGCATTATGTGAAGAAAAGGGCAGAAATCAAAGAGATTTGAGCTCATTCACTGGTGTGTTCCTCTCTGTCTCTTTTCCCTGTTATCCTCAGTCTATATCTAGTGCAGAGATGAGGCCCCCATGCCAGTCCTGTATTGTATCACAGACAATCCTCACACATCCCCATCACCTCCCTATCCTCCCTTACTGTTTCTTCCTTTTTGCCAAGCCCCGGTTATGTCATGTCCCAATCAAATCCTCACAGAAGAGCAAAAAGGGGGAGGTAAACTATAGCTAAACCCACATCAACCACACCACCCCACATTCTCAAAATGTTGTTCATGTTTTTTTGAAGGTTATTTTGAGTTTTTTTTATATCTTCCTCTGAAGGTTTCATTAAGTGTTTTAATAACACTGCTCGCTTTGGTTAACTGTTCTGAACTCCAAGCACAGACAGGACACATGGGGAATTCATTGCTTAAGGATTAATTGTGCACATGTATTTGTTATTGTTGCACAGTCAGTGAGATTCAAACCTATGAGCTTCTCCTCTCTATCCATGGAATTGGCCAGCAGGTTGGAGCTAGCATAATTGATGTATTTATTATACAAAGCCATTAATTTTAGTCTATTCAAGCAGACCCCATTTCAAAGGAAAACAAGCGCTTGTTAAATCAGGTGTGGCCATTTTTACAAGCTCTCACAGTCTCACATCAAAATTCGATGTTCATTCATGCTTCTTAAAAGTCAAATTTCAAGGTTGTTAAAAATTTCAAAATTCTACGTTTTTAAGGTTATATGTTTAGAATAGGAATAAAACAAAAACTACTTTGTATCACTGGATTTGAACATGCAAACTTTGGCATCTGAGGCATATGCCACCACCGACGTCCACAATGCCCTAGTAAAATTGAAACCTACTTGAAGGTAACAGCGCTCAATGTTGCCCCCAGTGGACGGCTTCCACATCATCTCCTGACGTCCTCAGACATGACTGGACATCGAAAACTGACTTGTGTCACCGGTGATATTTCTCAAATCTTCACACACAATTTTAAAAACTCACACCCAACGGTATAAACATCTAACTTCTGGGTCCCAATTCAAACTTTGCCCTCATCCAACACACACAGCTGTCAAAAACACAGACTACATGACTGGAGGGATTAATTCAAAACACTGCTACCAAAATGTTTAGAATAGGTTTTCAGAGAAATAGTTTGTAACTTTGTAAAATAACAGCACTGACTATCCAGATAACACTTTTAGGAACACCCTGGCGAGAGAAATTCAAAACAGTACTGTAATAAATACCTCTTACATTAGTGGATAAGGGTATACTACTGTATATGCTGTTTTGGTCAAAAACCTTTGAAATGTCACACTGACAAAACATGTAAGGAAGAGGACATGCACATTCAAATACCCAATTTCCAAAAGATTTATTTCCAAATACAGCAAATGTACAGGTTACTCATCATCTTGTCTCAGGTCTGGGTCAGGCCATAATATCTCATCAAAGTCACACATTATGTTTGCTCTTGCCAGGCAGCGTGGGAAAAATGCCCTTGTGTGCCTTAGAAAACCCTGGATAGACTCCACAGAGACATCACCTCAGGCGTTCCACCATTGCCTCCAGGAGGTTTTTCTGTGCGTAGGGGTTGCGGTCATACACTCTCCACCGCCATGCTGAGAAAAATCCTTCAATGGGCTTCAGAAATGGGGTGGTCATTGAACCATGCGCGAACCAGAGCAGCCCGATGGAAACTCACCTTATCCCAAATGACAACATATTGGGCTTGCTCTGGTTGCCCTGGCTCCCCTTCCTGTTGAATAATGTTATTGTGCAGCTGATCTAGAACTTGAAGAAGTTGTGCCGTATTGTATGGACCCACTTTGACATGGCGGTGGAGGACGCCATGATTGCTGATGGCTGCACATAGGGTGACGTTGCCTCCCCTCTGGCCAGGAACTTGTATGATGACACGGTGACCAATGATGTTGCACCCCCTTTTTTTAACCTTTTTGTTCGTTCAAACCCTGCGTCATCGATGAAGATCTACTCCTGTGGGTCAGCCATGGCATTCAGCTCAAAGATACTCTACAGAAGTAAAGAAACACACATTTCACTGTACTACAAATATACAGTAGTGCAATGAATGATTTACTTGGCCACTTTTGTGTAAGGTTTTGCAGAAAGTGTTTTGAATATTGAAACGTGTGGAAACAGGTGAATACTGTTTTTGTGCTACAGGAGCAATTTATTTTGTTTAAGCAATCTAGAAAACTGTAAAATAACATTCTTATAATGTTCTTGAACCGTGAGGAAACCTGCATAAAACGTTATTCTGAGGTACTGAAATTCCCACAGAAGAACGTTGTTTCTTAACATCTCTCAATGTTCTGAGAACATTACTTTAAATAGAACTGTGTGGAAACTTGCAGAAAACATTATGCTGAGGTACTGAAATTCCCACAGAGGAACATTGTTTCTTAACATTCTCTGAAGTATTTGAGAACGTTGCCAATGTCAAACCATTTGGAGGATGTTCCTAGAACATTACCAAACATTAAATTAAACGTAACCATGTTTGAACTATTAGGAAACGTTCTGTTAAAGTAATGAAATACCAAAAAAAAATCTTTAAAAAGTTCTTTAAATGTGCTGAGAATATTCCAAAGCCAAGCAGCTATCCTGCACCATTCCCAGAACGTTGTGGCAAGGTTGTATGCAAAATAACCATGGGACAACCTCACTCTCACCAAGCTCTAAGAAACATATGGTTCTCTGAACATTATGTGCTACCTGGACAGGTATATGCAGGAGTGGTTTATATAAGCAGATACAGTATGAGCCTTATGGTGCTTTCTTATACAGGAAATGTAAAAGTGGTTTTATTTCAGAGCATAGCCAGGTAGTCAGTTAGCAGACTGGTGCTGCAGTGGAATGGGATTTGGACTTGGATTTTACTCTTTGAATTTCACTCTGTTAGGTGAGTCAGAAGGTCTTTGAAGATCTTAAAATGTCTGTAGGACTTTGTTCTGTATGGATGTATGTATGAGCCAAGCGTGAATGCTGTGTGAATGCTGTGTGAGTGCTGTGAGAGTACGGTGCTTTGCTACAATCAGAGTACATGCATGTACAGCAGCTAATTCTCTTTCTTTTTTCATGTGTGTCTGTTTGCGTAAGCGCCTCTGGTGTTCACCGACAGTTGACTGGGCATCCACATAATGTTAAAAAGGGATGCTGGGGTGTGTATTAGTCCAGATTTATGTCTCTGACCCTCCTGTCTGTGCTACGATTGGTCGAGAGACAGATCAGAATGTCCCCTCCGGGCCCTGGCACTTCATCATGTCAGGAAGGCAATCAAGAAAATAAGGTCTGCTTAGATTTACTCCTGCAGGAGGAGGCAGTCTATGCAGGCTCGCTAGGGGGAGGACCGAGCCACAGCCAGAAAAGTATCTGCCGTTTAGCGGCTTGGTTTTCTTCTCTCCCTTTCGCCAGGTGATGGATGTGTGGAGATCACTCATTCCTTATAACCCAGAGAGGGGTGGCATCCATCACGCTCTCCCCCCCGCTCTTCCCCCGCCTTGCCCCTCCTCACCCCTGTCTCCCCCCTCCCCGTACCGCCATCGTAACATAAGCTGTCTCTCAAACTGACAGCCTCATCCAATATTTCAGACGCCACCGGCCCACAGGACTCTATTATTTATAATCAGCTCTCCAACAATGAACACTTACACAGGCCAGCCAAATCACAGAGGTGTGTGTGTGAGGGTGTTGGGGTGTGTGTGTGTGTGTGTGTTCCTGTATGTGTGTGTTCCATCATCTCAACCTTGAGGAACATATTCCTCCACAACACCTTTCACTGTCTGCCTTTCATTCAAGCCAAGTGGATCTTTAACAGCCATAAGCCCAGTGAAATACATCTAGGCCTGGTCTGACTTCAGCTCCAGCCCTAACCTCCCAGCACTTAGCCAGTCAAATAAACACTAAGATAAGATGTCAGCTTTCAATCTTCTCTGCTGACGTTGAAGCCACTGCCAAAGACAACATGCACAGCTTGTCTCTCGGCAGCAGAGATTATTTTCTCGGTGAGGAGAGTGTTTTGTTGGTTGTGTTGTTACATCGTACTGCCATTACAGCATGTGTAGTCTGCATTCCACTGTAATTGGGTAACATTTGGAAGCCCTGGGGGGTGTGTGCTGGGGACTGGGGGTGTCTGAAGGGTCGAGGTGGCGATGGCGGGTGTAGGGGGAGGATAAAGGGGTGATGTAGTTGTTTATGTGTGTGCGTATTTAAGGCTAGATTAGAGAACAGCCAACTCTTACACACACACACACACACACACACACACACACACACACACACACAAGCCAACTTCCTCAGTGTAAGACACAAGCACACAAAACGCTGTATGCTGCAGAAACGAACACTAACTCGCTACTTTCCCGATGTGCTTTTCCTGAGAACTTACTAAGTATTCAGAGTTGATTGTTTCCTTGAGGAAACGTTTCGTGCTTCTTCCTCTTCACCATGTTCCTGCGGAGAAGAAGAGGAGGTGATAAGAAAGTAAGATGCAAATGATACAGCGAGACCGCGTAGGAACGAGGCCAATGATTACAAAGATAAACAACATCTCCTTATGTTTAATCTGGTCTACAGCGCCTGCTTCACTACCGCACAATCTCATTGTAATGGCTTCCTTTTGTGTCTTTGTTTCCCTCTCTGCATTCAGAAGCGGCAGTTAGTGATTCATAAAAAAAGTCACAAGTGTTCCTTTTCCAGTGACTGCATTATGGAATCTACTCATCTCTCCCCGTGGCCCCGCTCCACCCCCCGGTCCCTCGCCACAGGGATGCCAGGCCTACAGATGAATAGCACCCTGCAGCCTTTACATCCCTCCAGTCATCTGCTGCTCTGCCCCGCTCCTCTCCATTCCACCACTCGTGGTTGTGATGTTCTGACACTCCACTTGTTTATTCATTCTGGTGAGTCATCGACGCGTAGAGCGCACGCACACACACACCACCGTTTGAGTAGACGAGTAGAGCAGAGGAGGAGGAACAGGACACCAGGGTGAAAAGGTATATATGAGAACATGGGAGTAACCCAGGAATTGATTTCTGAAAAGCTGTTACAAAGGCATACAATTAACGGAGCATGATTCACATGAGCTGAATTCGGATAGAAGATATACACACTACAGTATGCACAGCTGTACTGTATTCACACCCGGGTGACAATATCGCTTCTCAAAAACTCTGAAAACTCCAATACCCACAACCTCCCAAATTGTTCCCTGTGGGTTACGGAGACAGAAAGAGTGAGGAGGGAGACACTCTGGCCTCTACACACAGACATCTGGCTTGAGGAGATCTCTGAGGAGCGCACCCCTAATGTCATCTCTGCTTGACCAACCCAATCCTCTCACACACTCTCTCTCCATGGAAATGTCTGGTCCCAATCTCTTTTCCTTTCTCTCTTTCTATTTCTCCCCGCTTTCCCTCTGTTTCTAGTTAAAAATGGCACTTTCTTAGCTCTCATTAAAGTCCTCTCAGCTGAATCGTACAGGGAGGAGAGACGTGTGGCAAGAGGAGAGAAGATAGGCTGTGTTTCTTCTGTTGTTACAATTTGAACAGCTTTGGAATTATTGTTGCGCTTGGAACAGCTGTGCCAATAAAGCATATTTGAGTTTAAATTGAATGGATGGAAGGGGAGAGAGAAAACAAGAATGGATAGAGAGCATGCATGAGAGAAAGAGAGGGGGAGAGATAAAAAATTAGAGACAGAGAGAGAGAGAGAGAGAGAGAGAGAGAGAGAGAGAGAGAGAGAGAGAGAGAGAGAGAGAGAGAGAGAGAGCGAAAGGGAGAGAAAGAGAGCTGAGGGCTGGTTTGGTAATGTACTGTGTCAGACCAGTTAGGTTGTGAGGACAGATAGCTCATCATTGGGGAGAAAGCTCTTCATGAGAAAGATTCTCACTCTTTTTTTCTCTTTTTTCTCACACACACACACACACACACACAAACACACACACACAATGAGAGGGCCATTTCAGGGCCCTCTCATTCTCTTCCTTCCAGCACTAATTGAATGCCTCTCCTGACAAATGGATTGTTGAAACCACACCTGCAATGTAACATTAGGCTCTCCTCTCTGATCATCCGAGGACTGCTGTGTGTGTGTGTGTGTGTGTGCCTTCCACGTGTGAATGTGAGTGTGTGTATATGCATATGTGCAATTATGCAAGTGGAAGGGAGAGAAACTCTTTCTGCATACCGTATCGGCATGCTTTCCTTGAGGATCATATCACATGTGGTCGAAGGCCTCTTTACCCTAATGTACGATTCGCTGACTTTTTAATATTTCAGCACAAATATAGTAATTAATTAACCATAAAGAGGGGTGTTTAAATAAATAATACCCTTCTCCCTTATCCAGTGTAAACAACCTCCTACACTGCAGGGAGAAATTGATTCATTGTTATTTGCAGAGCACTGACCTATTGCCTGTCTCATTCCAGACAGGAGCTGTCTGTTCTTTTCATCCATCCTTCCTTCCATCCTCAAAACACAGACCAATACACAGATATAACATACTACAGCATACTAGCTTTTAACCTTTGTATGTGCATTCCGAGAAGAGAAGAGAGACTTTGATCGTTCAAAGTACATTTCAAAAGCAGTGGCGTTGGATGGACCTGCTAATGCCTTAGAGACCACCCTCCCATCCTTCTTTTCTGACTTCCTTCCTTCCTCCTCTCTCTCCCCCCTCCCTCCCTTGGCCCTTTTATTTAATGCACGTCTTCATCAACTCCGGCTCCATTAAATACATCATTGGAGCAGTGATTAAAAATGAAACAGACTTAAATGCAGTAATCAATCATTGAATAGGTTAACGGGCTTAAAATATCAGACTGCTTCATTTTCAACCTGAGTCATGAGAGGGAGTAAGCTGCTCTGGAAATCAACTGTGACATTTTTATGCCAAAACAATATACTAGTGCATTACTGTATTAACCTACAGTGTGTGTGTGAGTGTGAGTGTGAGTGTGAGTGTGAGTGTGTGTGATTATTCAGACATACAGAAAGATACAGAGACCTTGACAGCTCACATTCTCATGTTGCTTTTGAATTTATGACATAAAACATGAAGTAGCTAAGACATCTAGTGAATTTTGAATCAAATTACAATTGTTCTTTAAAGTGTACTTGTAACGAGAATGGCATTCAGTCTTGGCCTTTCTCTCTCTGGATTCTTTCCTGATGAATAGAAGATGAAAGTATCGTCATCATGAGTATGGCATACACCATAGAAATAGATTTACTCATTCAAATTCTATGGTGTGCCCATTCTAAACAACTTTCAGTATTATTCTGAAAGACGAGCAGTATGTTGTACAGGAAAACAAAAGATATCGCATTGAAAGTCCCTCCTCGACAAGCCGAACCCAAAAAAATCAGGGCAATAAATGTCACAATTTTCCTCATGATTTTTTGGTCTTTGCCACTGCAAGAGCTAGCTAATCCAAATAGACATGTTCTCTGACGTGTTTCTCCAACCTTGGCTCTGTTACATGATTACATTTTCCATGGCTTGCGTGTGGTAGCGAGCTGGCAAGTTAGCAAAGTTAAGAAACATGGTCCAAAAAATAAACTGTAGGCTGTAAGTGCATTTGCATGATATATGTGGTGATTATGGGCTTGTTTAGCCTGTGTTTTCTCATTATAACACACTTGTCAATTAGTAATGTTCTCCATAGGAACAAGTGGCTAACATTACATTATAACATTCAAACTGAAATATGTGCTTAGACTGTGTGTGCGTGCATGCATGTGTAACTTTGTCTCTTCAGCGCGATTATGCAAATGTAATTAGAGCGTCTTTATATCTGTTCAAAGCTGTGGGGAGGAAAGGAAGGCAGGCTTGACCCTGCTACAGATCACATCTCCTGTCTTCTGTGTGTTCAGCATAAGGATACCAATGTTACTGCATTAACCCACGGAGAGGGGAGAGAGATGGAAGGAGAGGGAGAAAGAGGGGGAGAAGAGAGAGAGAGAGACAGATAGACAGAGAGAGAGAGAGGGTGAGGGAGGGGTGGAAGGGAGAAGAGAGTATGAGAAGGGGATGAGAGAGATGGAACAAGACGGATATAGAGGGAAAGAAAGCCATGTGTGGGCAGGAGGAAGAAAGAGAGAACTAGAAGATGATGAGGAAAAATACACATAATTGGAGATGAGTTAGAGAGTATGTTAATCAGCCCCATAGTGAGGGTGCTAATCTCTCCATCTGTCTGTCTCTCTCTGTCTGTCTCTCCATCTGTCTGTCTCTCTGTCTCTGTCGCTCTCTGTGTGTCTCTCTGTCTGTGTCTCCGTCTCTGTCTCTCTCTGTGTGTCTCTCTGGGCCTTTCTGTCTGTCTCTCTCTGTCTGTCTGACTGTCTGTCTCACTGTGTCTCTCTCTGAGTCTCTCTCTGTGTGTCTCTCAGATTACACAGACCCACAAAGAATTCTCTCTGGGTCTCTCTGTCTGTCTTTCTTTCTGTCTGTCTCTCTGTCTGTAGTTCAAGTACAATATAGGTTTTATTTACAATGGTGTTTGTTCTTCACTGGTTGCCCTTTTCTTGTGGCAACAGGTCACACATCTTACTGATGTGATTGATTTGATTTGTTTTCAAATTATTTGTGGGTCTGTGTAATCTGAGGGAAATTTGTGTCTCTAATATGGTCATACATTTGGCAGGAGGTTAGGAAGTGCAGCTCAGTTTCCACCTAATTTTGTGGGCAGTGTGCACATAGGCAGACCTGGCTCTCAAGAGAAGACAGGCTATGGCGACCTTTCTCAATAGCAAGGCTATGCTCACTGAGTCTGTGGTGATTAATTTTGGGTCAGTCAGAGTGGTCAGGTGTACTCTCTGTTTAGGGTCAAATAGCATTCTAGTTTGCGCAGTTTTTTGTTAATTCTTTCCAATGTGTCAAGTAATTATCTTTTTGTTTTCTCGTGATTTGGTTTAGCCAGATCCTAATTGGTATGGCAATTTCATATTCCTTTTGATGGCAGAGAAGGCCCTTCTTGCCTTGTCTCTGAGATTGTTCACAGCTTTGTGGAAGTTACCTGTGGCGCTGATGTTTAGGCTGAGGTATGTATTGTTTTTTTGTGTGCTCTAGGACAATGGTGTCTAGATGGAATTTGTATTTGTGGTCTTGGCAACTGGACCTTTTTTAGAACACCATTATTTTTTTATCTTACTGAGATTTACTTTCAGGGCCCAGGTATGACATAACCTTGCTGAAGATCTAGGTGCTGCTGTAGGCCCTCCTTGGTTGGAGACAGATGATCAGAAAACAGTAGACATTTGAATTCAGTTTCTATTAGGGTGAGGCTGGGTGCTACAGACTGGCCTAGTGCCCTCACCAATTCGTTGATATATATATATATATGTTGAAGAGGGTGGGGCTTAAGCTGCATCCCTGTCTCACCCCATGGCCCTGTGGAAATAAATGTGCGTTTTTTGCCCATTTTCACCGCACACTTGTGGTTTGTGTACATGGATTTTATAATGACGTTTGTTTTTCTCCAAACACCACTTTCCATCAATTTGTATAGCAGACCATTTGCCTTTGTTTTTGTTTGTTTGTTTGTCAATTAGGGTGTGCAGGGTGTATACGTGGTATGTCGTACAGCAGTTTGGTAAAAATCCAATTTGACATTGGCTCAGTACATTGTTTTCCCTGAGGAACTGTTTGAGTCTGCTGTTAATGATAATGTAAAGGAGTTTCCCAAGATTGCTGTTGACGCATCTCCCACGGTAGTTAATGGGGTCAATGGGGTTTGTCTCTGCTTTTGTGGATTGGGGTGATCAGTCCTTGGTTCCAAATATTAGGGAAGATGGCAGAGCTGAGGATGATGTTAAAGAGTTTAAGTTTAGCCAATTGCAATTCGTCATCTGTATATTTTATCGTTTCATGTGGTGCACCATCAACACCCCCCAACCTTTTGGGTTGGAGGGTTTGTATTTTGTCCTGTAGTTCATTCAATGTAATTGGAGAATCCAGTGTGTTCTGGTAGTCTTTAATAACTCTAAGATTTGTAATTGATCATGTACAGTGGGGCAAAAAAGTATTTAGTCAGCTACCAATTGTGCAAGTTCTCCAACTTAAAAAGATGAGAGAGGCCTGTAATTTTCATCATAGGTACACTTCAACTATGACAGACGAAATGAGAAAAAGAAATCCAGAAAATCACATTGTAGGATTTTTAATGTATTTATTTGCAAATTATGGTGGAAAATAAGTATTTGGTCAATAACAAAAGTTTATCTCAATACTTTGTTATATACCCTTTGTTGGCAATGACAGAGGTCAAACGTTTTCTGTAAGTCTTCACAAGGTTTTCACACACTGTTGCTGGTATTTTGGCCCATTCCTCCATGCAGATCTCCTCTAGAGCAGTGATGTTTTGGGGCTGTCGCTGGGCAACACGGACTTTCAACTCCTTCCAAAGATTTTCTATGGGGTTGAGATCTGGAGACTGGCTAGGCCACTCCAGGACCTTGAAATGCTTCTACGAAGCCACTCCTTCGTTGCCCAGAGCGGTGTGTTTGGGATCATTGTCATGCTGAAAGACCCAGCCACGTTTAATCTTCAATGCCCTTGCTGATGGAAGGAGGTTTTCACTCAAAATCTCACGATACATGGCCCCATTCATTCTTTCCTTTACACGGATCAGTCGTCCTGGTCCCTTTGCAGAAAAACAGCCCCAAAGCATGATGTTTCCACCCCCATGCTTCACAGTAGGTATGGTGTTCTTTGGATGCAACTCAGCATTCTTTGTCCTCCAAACACGACGAGTTGAGTTTTTACCAAAAAGTTCTATTTTGGTTTCATCTGACCATATGACATTCTCCCAATCCTCATCTGGATCATCCAAATGCTCTCTAGCAAACTTCAGACGGGCCTGAACATGTACTGGCTTAAGCAGGGGGACACGTCTGGCACTGCAGGATTTGAGTCCCTGGCGGCGTAGTGTGTTACTGATGGTAGGCTTTGTTACTTTGGTCCCAGCTCTCTGCAGGTCATTCACTAGGTCCCCGTGTGGTTCTTGGATTTTTGCTCACCGTTCTTGTGATCATTTTGACCCCACGGGTGAGATCTTGCGTGGAGCCCCAGATCGAGGAAGATTATCAGTGGTCTTGTATGTCTTCCATTTCCTAATAATTGCTCCCACAGTTGATTTCTTCAAACCAAGCTGCTTACCTATTGCAGATTCAGTCTTCCCAACCTGGTGCAGGTCTACAATTTTGTTTCTGGTGTCCTTTGACAGCTCTTTGGTCTTGGCCATAGTGGAGTTTGGAGTGTGACTGTTTGAGGTTGTGGACAGGTGTCTTTTATACTGATAACAAGTTCAAACAGGTGCCATTAATACAGGTAACGAGTGGAGGACAGAGGAGCCTCTTAAAGAAGAAGTTACAGGTCTGTGAGAGCCAGAAATCTTGCTTGTTTGTATGTGACCAAATACTTATTTTCCACCATAATTTGCAAATAAATTCATTAAAAATCCTACAATGTGATTTTCGGGATTTTTTTTCTTAATTTTGTCTGTCATAGTTGAAGTGTACCTATGATGAAAATTACAGGCCTCTCTCATCTTTTTAAGTTGGAGAACTTGCACAATTGATGGCTGACTAAATACTTTTTTGCCCCACTGTATATGTTTTTGCTGTTTGTTTTTTGTCTTTTGTTATAGAGCAAAAAAGAATGGAGAAGTGGTTTATCCATACATCTCCATTTTGGATAGATAACTCTTTGTGTTGTTTTTTGTTTAGCGTTTTCCAATTTTTACACCGATCTGATTTCTGACGTTATTTCTTTTTCCATAGTGTATTTCTGTATTGTTTTCGTGATTCACCATAGTGAAGGCTTAGACTCAAGTTTTCTGGGTCTCTATGTTTTTGGTTGGATAGGTTTTTCAATTTCTTTCTTAGATTTTTGCATTCTTCATCAAACCATTTTGACATTATTGTTAATTTTCTTAGGCTGGGTGCTTGACATGTTTTGATATGATAGTGTAGCTGAAAGGTCAAATATTCTGTTTAGTCTTTCTACTGTCAAGTTTACAATTTCTCTATTACAGTGAGACGTTTTGTCCAGAAAGTTGTCTAAAAGGGATTGAATTTGATGTTGCCTAATTGTTGTTTCGTAGGTTTCTACACTGCTTTCCTTCCATCTATAGCATTGATTAATATTGTGCAGGCTTTGAATTCCTCATAAAAGATTATTGCTATGCTCAGGTAGAATGTGATTTTGCTGTGATCTGATAGGGGTGTTAGTGGGCTGACTGTGAACACTCTGAGAGACTCTGGGTGGAGGTCAGTGATAAAGTATGGTACTACTGCCAAGGGATGAAGTGTAGGTATACCTACCATAGGAGTCGCCTCGAAGCCTACCATTGACTATGTACAGACCCAGCGTGTGACAGAGCTGCAGGAGTTGTGACCCATATTTGTTGGTTGTTTTGTCATAGTTGTGTCTAGGGGGGCATATTTGGGAGGGAATACTGTCACCTCCAGGTAGGTGTTTGTCCCCCTGTGTGCTGAGAGCGTCAGGTTCTTGTCCAGTTCTGGCATTTAGGTCGCCACAGACTAGTACATGTCCCTGGGCCTGGAAGTGGTTGATCTCTCCCTCTAGGATGGAGAAGATGTCATTGTTAAAGTATGGGGATTCAATTTGGAGGATACAGGTAGCACAGATGAGGATTTTTCTCTGTTGAGATAATTTCCTTATTAATTTCTAGCCAGATGTACAATTTTCCTGTTTTGACTAATTTACAGTAATAGAGTGGGTTAGTTCTGCTCTATAACAAATTAGCATACCCCCTGAGTCTCTTCCCTGTTTCACACCTGGTAGTTTGTTGGATGGGATTACCAGCTCTCTGTAACCTAGAGGGCAACCAGTGGGTCTGTCTCCTCTATACCATGTTTCTTGAAGGATGACAATGTCTGTATTACCATTTATTTGATGAAATCTGGGTTCCTCCTCTTTAGGCCAAAGGCAGATGACCTCAGACCTTGTATATTCCAGGATGAGATAGTAAAAGATTTGTGTTACATAGTGTCAAGTGTTGTTTTCCTGTGTTTTAGGCCCGGACCATCACAGTAAGTGTGAGCAGAGCATGTTGAGCATCTGATACATAACTCTTAGGTCACAGAATGGGGCTTGGGGGTGTAATAGAGGGGGGGTTGGGCCTGTTGCTCTGCTCACGGCCTGGGCATATGTTCTGCTGTCATGTTGAGGTCCTTGCTGCAGGATAGGGGGCATGGGGTGGGCAGAAGGGGCATAGGTCTAATATGGGGGGGCCTATATAGGGTGTGGCCAGGGTTTGTTTGGGGTGGTCTCAGCTGGTTGGTGTGTGGCTGGTGAAGCTGTGGTCTGGGTGTAGGTCCTATTGGTGTCTCTCTCTCTCTCTCTCTCTCTCTCTTGCTCTCTCTTTCTCTGGGTTCTGTGTGTTGTACAGCAGCGTCAGTAGTCTTTGAACTATGCCATGCAAGATACTGCAGCCTCCCTTAACGTAGGCTGACTGTGGACCTCTACCAAGAGGTCAGGACTTTTTTAGCTCAGGAGGTACAGTAGTGCATTTGCCTTGTAACTGCAGGGTCAGGCGCTGATTTCCATGTCCCAGCTCTATTGATTCAAAACATATTGGAGAGGCAAAGGATCACATCACTGGCCTGCATAATGAAGAGAAGATAAACCAATTCATCATCAACCAAGGGAATATAATGCAACAAATACCACTTGACAGCTCAATAAGTGATTTCAGGGATTCGTTTGGCTCCACCACTCGAGAAAGCACGCCAAAGCTAAATATACATTACTGTTAGATACACTACTGTTAGTGTTGGGCTGTTGAGACAGATATGAGTGAAGGATTTATGATACACTACTGTTAGTGTTTGTCACACCCTGATCTGTTTCACCTGTATTTGTGATTGTATTCACCCCTTCCAGGTGTTGCCCATCTTCCTCATTATCCCTTGTATTTTACCTGTGTTCTCTGTGTGTCTGTTGCCATTTTGTCTTGTTTGTCAAGTCAACCAGCGTTTTTTGTCTCGGCTCCTGCTTTGCCCAGTCTCTCTTTTCTTGCCCTCCTGGTTTTGACCTTTGCCTGTCCTGACTGAGCCCGCCTGCCTGACCACTCTGCCTGTCCCTGAGCCTGCCTGCCGTCCTGTACCTTTGCCCCACCTCTTGATTATTGACCTCTGCCTACGCTGACCCTGAGCCTGCCCGCCGTCCAGTACCTTTGCCCCACTTCTTTGCCTGACCCCTGCCTGCCTTGACCTGTATTTTGCCTGCCCCTGTTGGAGTATTAAACCACTGTTAATTCGACGTTGTCTGCATCTGGGTCTTACCTTCATACCTGATAGTGTTGTGCTATTGAGACAGATACGAGTGAAGGCTTTATAATGCAGTGCTGTTAGTGTTGGGCTGTTGAGACAGATATGAGTGAAGGCTTTATAATTCAGTGCTGTTAGTGTTGTGCTATTGAGACAGATATGAATGAAGGCTTTATAATGCAGTGCTGTTAGTATTGGGCTGTTGAGACAGATATGAGTGAAGGCTTTATAATGCAGTGCTGTTAGTGTTGTGCTATTGAGACAGATATGAGTGAAGGCTTTATAATGCAGTGCTGTTAGTGTTGGGCTGTTGAGACAGATATGAGTGAAGGCTTTATGATACACTACTGTTAGTGTTGTGCTATTGAGACAGATATGAGTGAAGGCTTTATAATGCAGTGCTGTTCGTGTTGTGCTATTGAGACAGATATGAATGAAGGCTTTATAATGCAGTGCTGTTAGTGTTGTGCTATTCAGACAGATATGAGTGCAGGCTTTATGATAAACTACTGTTAGTGTTGTGCTATTGAGACAGATATGAGTGAAGGCTTTATAATGCAGTGCTGTTAGTGTTGTGCTATTGAGACAGATATGAATGAAGGCTTTATAATGCAGTGCTGTTAGTGTTGGGCTGTTGAGACAGATATGAGTGAAGGCTTTATGATAAACTACTGTTAGTGTTGTGCTATTGAGACAGATATGAGTGAAGGCTTTATAATGCAGTGCTGTTAGTGTTGGGCTGTTGAGACAGATATGAGTGAAGGCTTTATAATGCAGTGCTGTTAGTGTTGTGCTATTGAGACAGATATGAGTGAAGGCTTTATAATGCAGTGCTGTTAGTGTTGGGCTGTTGAGACAGATATGAGTGAATGCTTTATAATGCAGTGCTGTTAGTGTTGGGCTGTTGAGACAGATATGAGTGAAGGCTTTATTTCACAGAAAGCATCAGACGTGACTAATATCTTATTTACTCAGCAGTGTTTCAGGGAGCTGAGGCAATACAAAACCTCCCATAAAAAAACTGAAAATAAAAAGAAGGAGCCAACCTCTGAGTCTTCAAGTTGTTTTTGTATTTTCTCCTGTGCTTGGCAGAGGGGGAGATGAGTCTAGGAGATGCGTGCTGGCACATACGTGGAAGTTACACCTCTGAGTGTGCTCTTTAAGAAAACTTAATTTTTTCCTCGCTGGATATACGGCCGGGTAGAATGACGTGGAGGCAAACACAGTGTGACAGCACACGGGTTGCTGTGTGTGGGTACACGGATGAAGTGTGTGTGTGTGTGTGTGTGTGTGTGTGTGTGTGTGTGTGAGAGAGACCAGGGGGAGGAGCAGCAGCACTCTGGGAGGGAGAGAATATCAGCGATGTCGTCAGTCAGAGTGTCGATGTGAGTTGACATCTAAGACAGAGGCAGCTAAAACCCCCTTATTGCCTGAAATGCCTGAACATAAGCACATGAATCTATAAAATGTGTCTTCATAATCACACTCAGCACAATATTATGAATCATGTAAATGGAACACCTGTCTCTTTTCACATCCCAAAACACTGCAGTCTATTTGTGAAGAGGGTTAACATCTGGAGCTCAACACAATGCTAATTCTCCACACTGTACCGGGCCCACTGACTTATGAAGCCACTCGTTACTCCCTGTCTTGATCCTCTCAGATCTGCACGGGAGACAAAGGCACTGGCGGAGAGAAAAGGTTTCCTTTGATGTGGGGAGACAAGCACTTGGACCAGCAGCACTCTCTTAACCAACAGGCTGGCTCTATTATCTACTGCTAATGGGCTTATCATGGGAAACCTGACTCTGTGAGAGGAGAGGAGAACTATACTGTAATTAGCTTAATTGTTTGGTCAAAGTAGTATCTCTCCTCCATTCAATCTTTCTCTATTATTTGCTTTCTCTCCTTCTCTCTTTCTCTCTCTCTCTCTCTCTCTCTCTCTCTCTCTCTCTCTCTCTCGTAGTGTAATTATAAAGGAAGACGTTTTATTGTTTGGGTTTTAGAGCTTTGGTAAAATTGGCATATCCTGTTCCCAGCTAGTTGATGCTAAAGTAGTATTGGGGGGTTTGTTGCCAAGGAATGCCATGAAAGTGTCTGGAGAATTTCTCATGATGTGTGTTTGAACTAGTTTGTGTATTTAGTCTCATGTGATTACCTCAAGTGCATGTGACTGTGGCGGGTTAATCCTTCACTGTTCGCTGTTCGTCAACCACAGTTTAATAAATCAGGTCAGGGGGTTTAGAGGCTTGAGCTTGCCATACCCGTAAAGTTATGGTTGTGACCAGGTCATAAATCTGTGGTCGCCTCCCTCTCACCCTGGTCTTTTAACCGCAACCATTAGATCCATGTGTTATAAATCTCTGTTCTTCAGCCCTGAGATCCAGACTGCAGGGATTATAGTGTAGTCTCCACCTCCATTTCTTTCATGAGCCTTTAAGTCCCTGTTACACAAAGCAGAGCTACCTCTCACACAGAACGTGTATAGGTGTCACGATCTTCAGAAGGGACAGACCAAGGCGCAGGGAGGCATCCAGTATACATCTTTATTTACGAACGTAACTGGGACAAAAACAACAAAACAAACGAAGATCGCAACAATGAACATAACATGAAACACAATGACGCTATGACCAAACAATAACCCACAAACCCCTAGTGCAAACTACAAACATATATATGGTTCCCAATTAGAGACAACGACACACAGCTGCCTCTAATTGGGAACCATTACCCCAACATAGAAACACAACACATAGAACAGAAAAAACCCTACACCAAAACAAAACACGCCAGCCTGTCTTCTCAGGCCTGGACGTGACAGTACCCACCCCCAAAGGCGCGGACTCCGACCGCGCCCAAAAGTCCATGGGGGGGTCTTCGGGTGGGTCTTTTTGTCCCAGGTGGCGGCTCCGGTGCCGGCCGTGCTGACTTGATGTCCCGCACCAGAGGCCCTGGGCTATTAGCCGGAACTCTGGTGCGAGGAGCAGGAACCGGCCGTGATGGGCTCATGACGCTCACTGGAACTCTGGTATGGGGAGCAGGAACCGGCCGTACTGGACTCCCGAAGCGCACTGGGACTCTGGTGCGAGGAGCAGGAACCGGCCGTACTGGGCTCACGATGCTCACTGGGACTCTGGTGAGAGGAGCAGGAACCGGCCGTACTGGACTCATGACACACACTGGGACTCTAGTGCAGGGAGCAGGAACGGGCCGTACTGGGCTTATGACGCGCACTGGCACTCTGGTGCGGGGAGCAGGAACGGGCCGTACTGGACTCATGACGCGCACTGGGACTCTGGTGCGGGGAGCAGGAACGGGCCGTACTGGACTCATGACGCCGCGACTGGGACTCTGGTGCGGGAGCAGGAACGGGCCGTACTGGGCTCATGACGCGCACTGGGACTCTGGTGCGGGGAGCAGGAACGGGCCGTACTGGACTCATGACGCGCACTGGGACTCTGGTGCGGGGAGCAGGAAACCTGGAGCATGGAGCAGGAACTGGTCATGCTGGATCCACTACACGAACAGGGATCCTGGAGCGTGGAACAGGACCTGGTCATGCTGGATCCACAACACGAACAGGAATCCTGGAGTGTGGAACAGGAACTGGTCGTGCTGGATCCACTACATGAACAGGGATCCTGGAGCGTGGAACAGGGACTGGTCGTGCTGGATCAACAACACAAACAGGAATCCTGGAGCGTGGAACAGGGACAGGACGTACTGGATCCACAACACGCACAGGAGACCTGATGCATATAGCCGACACCCCTCTCCCAGGTTGTTCACTCATCCTGGCTTCACCGATGAGGAGCTGGAATGTCGTGCACCGGGTTGTGCGCGTGAACAGGAGACACCGCACGCAGAGCCGGCGCAGGATATTTCGGTCCCAACAGGCGCGCTGGAGACCACCACTCCTCTAGGCTGAACACTCACCCTAGCCCGACAGATGAGTGGAGCTGGAATTTCGCACACCGGCCTATGCATGCGCACTGGAGATACCGTGCGCACAACAGCATAGCACGGTGTCTGCTCAGTACGACGCACCCTCCAACGCTCCCTCCAAAGAGCACGAGGAGTTGGCTCAGGAGTCCCTCCTGAACCGGCCAACCTCCTCGTGTGCCCCCCAAAAAAAGTTTTTTGGGGCTGCCTTTCGGGCTTCCTAGCCAGGCGAGTCCCAACATACTTTTCTTTATCCGGGTTCCATGCTCCGTATAATGCCTCACACCTGCGCCGCTCCGCCGCCGCTGCTTCCAGCTCCTCTCTTGGCCGGCGATACTCTCCAGGCTGAGTCCAAATAATTCCTCCTCCCAGGTCCAGTACTCCCAGTTCTCTCGCTGCTTGGTCTTTTCATGGTGGGTTATTCTGTCACGATCTTCAGAAGGGACAGACCAAGGCACAGCGAGGCATCCAGTATACATCTTTATTTACGAACGTAACTGGGACAAAAACAACAAAACAAACGAAGATCGCAACAATGAACATAACATGAAACACAATGACGCTATGACCAAACAATAACCCACAAACCCCTAGTGCAAACTACAAACATATATATGGTTCCCAATTAGAGACAACGACACACAGCTGCCTATAATTGGGAACCATTACCCCAACATAGAAACACAACACCTAGAACAGAAAAAACTCTACACCAAAACAAAACACGCCAGCCTGTCTTCTCAGGCCTGGACGTGACAATAGGGGTAAAGTTCCAAAAGTACACAGAAACCTTTTAAATTGTGTAAATTGGCTAGTAGTCTGTATATTAGCTAGCAGCCTACAGCTAAATTGTAGTTATGATACAGTACTGGTGTGTGTATAAAAGCCAGTGGGACCAGTTTTAACCATTACTAATGTGCTATTAACACTGTGTTAATTACCAGTAATTATTCAGTTTCTCCACCTCAACGTGTCACTTAGGAGCAGAGCACTTTCTCAACGAGACAGCCAGGCTTAGCCAAGAATGGTTCGGATAAACAATTACTCTGGTGCGTGAGGCAAGAATAGAGGTGTACTCCACACAATTCAGACATGAAGATTGAATTATCCACGTCAGGGAAAATGTCTCTCTCTCTCTCTCTCTCTCACTCACTCACTCACTCACTCACTCACTCACTCACTCACTCACTCACTCACTCACTCACTCACTCACTCACTCACTCACTCACTCACTCTCACTCTCTCACTCTCACTCTCTCTCGCACTCTCTCTCCCCCTCTCTCTCTCTCTCTCTCTCTCTCTCTCTCTCTTTCACTAGGTTTAACCAAAACACGTTTACAGCTAGCAGTAGATTGAACAGAGTCCGTTGCTAGGAGACCTTTGTTGAATGGCGTGTAGCATTAGTGTTTTAGCACATGGAGCCTTGCTTCTAGGTACAGTACAGGGGGATTTAAGGGAGATTTTAGTGGGGAGATGGAAGCTGGTGAAACAATAAGGAAAGAGGAATCTCTGCTTAGCACCCGGGAAAAACAGTGATTGAGTTCAAGGGAGAGATGTCAGCTGACTTGATCCAATTCTATTCTGTCTGTATGCTTTTTCACTCAGAGTGTGTGATTTGCAAAGGACAAACATCCGTTTTAGCCAAGGTACAGGCCTTACTTTCCTGAGCCCCTAAATAATGAGAACAACCTCGAAGGATTTGGTATTCTTTATGTTGAAACGGTTCATATCCCAGGGATCTTCTCAGAGTCAACCACACACACTCCTACACACACGCACGCACATGCACATGCACACACACCCACTGTATGAAAACAGGTATTTTCCAACCTGTACACATTCAGTCAAATTTGACATGAGCTGGAGGTGAGCGGTAATTTCAAAAATGTGTGTGCGGTCACACACCTATTTCTGGGATCGTACACTCCCGATTATTGTGAAGATTGTTGTAACCGGACGTATCCCGATGTGTAAATTGCGTTATCTCGCGCTTGAAAAGAGAAAACGTAATCACCGACTCCCAATCACCGACAGTTGTGATACAGGCTGGATTCAAACCAGGGTGTCTGTAGTGACACCTCTAGCACTGAGATGCAGTGCCTTAGACCGCTGCGCCCATGTTTGCTGGAAATGTAAATATTTACTAGTTATTTACTAGCTAGCTAGCTAATGTTAGTCAGCTGCATTTTGGTGTATGATCTAACATTACATAGCTAACTAACTAACTTAGCTTGCTACCAGAGATAAATAAACATATTTTATGAAGTTAATGTTAGCTGGTTAGCCGCCTGGCAATTTGAGGTTTGAAATACTAGCAAGCTAGCTAGCTAGCTAGATTGTTTGCTAACTGAGCAAACTAACATGCTGGCTAAATCAAACTGAGTTTTCTAGCTAGATAATGCTAACATTAGCTACACATGCTAACATAGTTTAGAAATAGCAAGTCAAGGTGAGCCAAAGGATCTGGCTAGCTACCTAACTACCGTTACATCCTGTTAACATAGTTATCTATAAAATTATAACTAAATGGTTGAAAGTAGTGGTATGCTAGCTAGCTAAACACAGCTAGCTAGCTACCTTACATGTGTAATGTTGCTATTGTTGTTTTGACTACCCGGTGAAATGTGAGGCGCCAAATTCAAAATCCAAAAGTTGAATTATTAAACATTCATCAACATACAAGTGTTGCATAGTCATCAAAAGCTCTATTCTTGGAAATATCACAGCGTTGTCAGATTTCAAAAAGGCTTAACGGCAAAAGCACAACATTTGATTGTTTGAGGGTAGTACCTCTAATATTTACGCATTACCATAAATCCATAACCCAACACGGGTCTCACAAAAGCATAAAATCACTAATATACTGCTCCCTAAGTAGTTAATGCCAAAAGCCCTCCGGTGTAACTGCTAAACTGATTGCTATGTTGACTAATATGGTGACAACGATGTAGGCTGTGTGCAGAGGGTAGTGGTTATGATATGAAGATTTGGCTTGGACAGGTTCTTTCGCCTGGTCACAGACAGCTGATGTGTTGTGCACTAAAGTCCACAAGCAAAGGGAAAAGGTGAGAGGAGGAGACCGCATAGATAGATGCAAGAAGGAACTATATATACAACAAGCTGTTTGAATATGTCTGGTATGAAAGTGAACTGTTCGTGTGTGATCAGGGGTGTATTCATTGTGCAGCTGTTGGACTAATGATTACACCCTAGATCAGCTAGATTTAGGGGCTCCCGAGTGGTGCAGTGGTCTAAGGCACTGCATCTCAGTGCTAGAGGTGTCACTACAGACCCTGGTTTGATTCCTGGCTGTATCACAACTGGCTGTGATTGGGAGTCTTGTAGGGCGGCGCACAATTGTCCCAGCGTCGACCTGGATAGGGTTTGGCCGGTGTAGGCTGTTGTTGTAAATAAGAATTTGTTCTTAAATTAATAAAACCAAAATCTTACCTTGACTTGGAAGAATTCCAGTGTTGGATAGCCATAGCCAGCTAGCTACCATAGCATCTCTCTGTTCGAGCCAGGTGTTTGAGTAGGCTGAACTAGCTCGCTGCATTTGACCCTAGCTAAGTGAGTCAAAGTGAAAAACAAATATGGCCTACTATGAAATATAGCTCTCTCTCTCTCTTGCTTCTCCTTACTTTTTGAAGAAATTAATTTGTTCACAATGGTTCAAATATTGTCTTTTTCTTTCTTTGAGTCAACTACTCACCACATTTTATGCACTGCAGTGATATCTAGCTGTAGCTTATGCTTTCAGTACTAGATTAATTATAGGATCCTTTGATTGGGAGGACAACATGTCAGTTCATGCTGCAAGAGCTCTGATAGGTTGGAGACAGTTGTCATAATGACTGTGTAAGTCTATGGAAGGGGGGTGAGAACCATGAGCCTTCTAAGTTTTGTATTGAAGTCAATGTACGCAGAGGAGGACAGAAGCCTTTCTGAGGAGGATGGTCCTCCCTTTCCACCTCTGATGAGCCTCCACAGAGGCTGGTTTCCCATTGTAAACCAAGGGTGTGTCGAAGCTGTGTATATGTCACATGACATTGATGACTCCCAAGCACTGTTCGTTTGCGGGAAATGATCTGGAATCTTCAACCCAGAAACACATATTTTAATGCAGTGACCTTTACAAAAATATTATATAAAGAGTTTTATTTTATCACTTGTAAAAAAAAAAGTATCACGAGAAGGTGGTGTTAACATGTGAACTACTCAACATAATGCATGTGAAAATATGGTTTCACATGTGAAATTTAAGCTCAACATGCAAGAACAGCTATTTCACATGTGAATCAGCTAATGTTTTTTTTTTCCCGCAAGGGTCACACACAGGAAATAAACAACCAGTCATATAATGTAATGTATTGAGCAAGGAGATTAGATTACCTTTTCATTTCCACTAATTACATGTTATTAGATTGGGACAGGCGTGGGAATGTGTTTTTCCATCAGTTTTACACTGTCATCACAGGACAACTCAATTACAGAACCAATATATGTTAAGCCACACGGGCTGTATTCATCTCATAGTAACTCACTAATGAAATTACTTCTTACATGATGTACAGTATATGAATGTATAGCCTAGTTAAATCTTGCAGAGCCAAATGGTTCGTTATTCTCTGCTCTGCTCACTGCCACAATACAAGATCACATTACATGGATGTGCTCGCTCGGAGACGCCTGAATAATAGGGAAATGTGTGAAAACTCTGCCTTTCTTTGGCTCCTTCACAAGCGTGGCTGTTTTTCAGTGTACTCCAAAGATTTAACACCCAATGCAACAATGCAAATTGGACAACCTCTGGAGGTGGGAGACAGAGAGATGGAGAGAGGGAGAGAGGGAGAGAGGGAGATGTAAAGAGGGAGAGAGGGAGAGGGAGAAAGGAGAGAGAGAGAGAGAGAGACAGAGTGAGTCTTATTTACATACCAAAGCCTCAGACAGTGGATGCAGTAAACACTCTTCATTTCTCCCTCTGGCCCCATGCAAAACCCTGAAATTGTTTGTGGTCATGTCCTCCAATATCCCATTCTAATTGAGGGCCTTCCTTTGTTACTCTCCACCCACCATGGCCCACTGTCTGCAACAGGATGTCAGATGTCCTCTGGGTCCCCTAGGGAGAGAGTCATTGCTCCTCTGACACACACAGAGGACAACCCTCTCAGAGGACAGGCTGGAGCAGGAGCATCCAATTACCCATCTGTCTCACTGTATGTATGTCTGTCTGGTCTGTCTGACCACTGGGATCCCTACTCACACCCTTTCATCCTTCCCTCTTCTCTCTGGCCCAGCTCCAACTGCACCTCATTAGATTTAGAGACAGTGCTTTTGTCACAGCACTGGGTGGGGACCAACACTATGGCTGACCTGTTGTGCCGTAGATTACAAAAGCAGAGGGGAATAACAACCTGAGAAATGAGAAAACTCTCTCTGTTTAGCTGGGTGATTTATCACATGTAGATGTGGCTGGATAAGGGAGATTGATGGCATGCAATGTCAATCAAATTGCCAACAAATTACAGTTGTGTCGCTAGGGCTTTTTGAAAATGCATCTGTCACAAAGTGATGGACTATATAACCCCGGCCCGAACCCCAAAGGAGCAAGTTGGGGTGACAGTGGCTACGGGAACATCTCCCACAGATAGGGATTCACATTGACAAGAGGGAAGAGCCAGACTCCTGAGGGGAGGCCGACCCAGTGTCTTGTGGCTGGCTGGAGGAGGCAGATATAGGACAGACTCCTGAGGCAGAGCCCAGCGTCTTTTAGAGCAGGCATGGAGGACTACAGATGTAGGGCTGGGCGGGGCGGCAGGAGGAGTGGTGGCTGGATATATTGCTGAAGACGCTTGGGAAATTACCTTAGGAGCCTGATACTAGTTAGAGAATAACTCATAGCCCTCTCAAAGTCTGATGAAAGTATTCATTAATAGGTTGTTATCAATAAAACGTCACAATAAGGTGCAGAGCGTTTGATTTGGCTGCTGGGGGGCAAGATACCCCCAGCTCGGCTAAAACCATTGACAACTACGTGTCCTTTTTTCAAAGGATTGTAAAGTAAATGTTATAACTATTAGGTTTTAATATCATCACCTCTTGAAGAGCATAGTCAGAAGTACACATGTCCGATTATTCCACATTTATCTCTATCATCAGAGTTTTACAGCAAGTAACTGCCTGCTTTTCATGATTAGTACACATCAATTGATCATGTCTTCTCATAGAAGTGAGGGTAGCCTATCCATTTGCATGTAGCTGGCTAGCTAGCTAAGCAAACAACATGTGCCATTTAGCTTGCTTCATCAGGCCTTTGGAAAGAGCTTTATATCGGCAAGTCCACATCCTGGTACCGTTGTCAGTCAGACTATTGTCATCACCACTATAGATTTCAAGCAAATCAAACAATATTTGAAAATAGCCATCTAGTTTATCCCCTGAAAGGAAAGTTGGCTTGTTAACTAGCTAGCCATATTGACGTGATCTGTTGTTAGCGAGCTAGCCAATTTGACGTGGTCCATCAATCAATGTCCGTCAGCAGCAATCGTGATTAAACAATGTTGAAACGGGGATAATGTTAGCTAACTTTGCTAGGTAGGCCTACATTAGTTGGAGAAAAAAGTACATTAGGTCTACTTACCACTATGTTTAGCCAACTGTACAGAGTTTCTACCGGTAGCTTGCAAAGGAAACATTGTCAGCTAACAGTACATCAGTAAATGCGGCCTTCTGCTGCATGACATGCAGAGCCCACAAAGGATGGGGAAATTAACCTAAACCACTCATCCTTGTCAGGTATAGTTCACTTTTATTTTATATCACTCAAATATCCAAGTAATGGTGGCCAATACCAATATTGACATATATGGTGAGGCTACCCTCATGTATCTGAAACTACATGCTCAATCAGTGGAGACTCCTAAGAGGAGGAAGCGGATGACCGTCCTCCTCAGCTAGCTTCCGTCCTCCTCTGGATCCACTGACTTCAATACAAAACCTAGGAGGCTCTTTTTTCTTACCCTCTTCTATAGACTTAGACAGTAATTATGACAACTACCAGAGGACATCCTCCAATCTATCAGAGCTCTTGCAGCATGAACAGACATGTTGTCCACCCAATCAAAGGATCAGAGAATTAGATTTGTGTAAATCTTTATTTAACTAGGCAAGTAAGTTAAGAACACATTCTTTTTAACAATGACAGCCTTCCCCAGCCAAACCCTAACAACACTGGGCCAATTGTGTATCGCCCTATGAGACAGCCTGGAATCAAACCAGGGTATGTAGTGACGCCTCTAGCACTGAGATGCAGTGCCTTAGACCGCTGCGCCATTCGGGAGCCCTGAATCTTCTATTGAAAGCATAAGCTACAGCTAACTAGCACTGCAATGCATAAAATGTGGTGAGTAGTTGACTCAAAGAGAGAGCGAAAGACAATAGTTGAACAGTTTTGAAGAAATGAATTTCTTCCAAAATGAAGGAGACACAAGAGAAAGAGAGAGAGAGAGAAATAATGTCATTTTTTCCCACTTTCAGTTTCACTTACTTTGCTGACAAATGCAGCTAGCTAGTTTAGCCTACTCAAACACCCTTCTCAAAAATAGGAATTCTATGTTAGCTAGCTGGCTATGACTATCTAACACAACACTGGAACTCTTCCAAGTCAAAGTAAGCTTTTGGTTTTACAAATGTATTGTCACGGGGCCCGCCGGTGTAAGTGCTAAACTGCTTACTGACTATACACTGTAACATTACTGCATGATTGTAGCGGGTTCAGTTCTATTAGTTATGTTGACTATGATGTTACTTTAGCTAATATGGTGTCAACAGTGTAGGCTGTGTGTAGCGGTTATGATAAGGTTTGGCTTGGAAAGTTTTAATGTGTTGTGCATTTAAGTCCACAAGCGAAGGGAAAAGATCAGAGGTGAAGAGTGCATAATTGCGAGAAGGAGTACAACGTGGCTGCTAAGAAAGTGAACTGTGTTTATGAGTTATCAGGGGTGTGTTCATTCCGCCGATTCTGTTGAAAAAACTTTTCTCAATTGGAAGCAAACGGAACAAAACTGAGATAAACATACCTGAATTTGTCCAATAGAAACTCCTGTTTGTAACTGTTGGACTAATGATTACACCCTATATAATAAAGATGCGGGCAAAAGTGTGCAAGGCAGTATTGAGTGTGTCACTGTCCATATGTCACTGTCTCTCACCTCAACATTTTCTCTCGACATGTGTTAACCTACGTTGTAAACTTTCATTCATAGGCTAGGTTATAGAAACCTCATGATGCTCATAAAAAACAAATGTGTTGGCACCGAACCTCCACTGTGCTCAGTTGATGTTTAGGCCTACTGATCATGAAAAGCAGTATAACTCTGATGACAGAGCTAAATATGTGCAATTGTTTTTCATGGAATAATTGGAAAGTTGTATTTCTGACTACGCTCTTCAAGAGGTGACGTTATTACAACCAAATAGTACAATTGTATTTACCAATCACTTGAAAACGGCAAGGAGTTTTTGCAGAGCTGTTGGTCTCCTTGCCTCCCAGCTGGCAAATCGAACGCTCTGCACCTTTATTGTGACGTTTTATGGATACCGTTTGAATAACGAATAGTTTTGAATAAATTGCAGCGATTCACCTCAGGCTTCTATGATCATGACGTTCAGTTAGTGAGGTGTTCCATCAGACATGATTTGTGTTTTAAATTAATTTGTGTTTTAAATTATGAGAGAAATCGAGTGTTGCTCTTATCCAATCAGTTATTATGTGACACATTGGAAAACTTTCGTTTTAGCTTTTAATCTTTTTAGCTGAAGGTATAAATGTGTGGCTTGGAATGATTCATAATTTCTAACAAGGCAATAAAGTTATCATCAGCAGCAGCATCATCAGCAGCAGCATCATCATCACCAACACAACACTATCATCGTGACCATACCGAATGTCATTTTCACAATCGTCTCCCTCTTTCCTCATCATCAGACATACTCAAACACTGAGCTCCTGACACCTGATTGTAACATCCGATTGGGGCCTGCCACCATCTCCCTCCCTCTCCTCCCCCTGTCTCTCCCAGTCATAATCACTGAGACATCCTGTCAGGCCTGCCTGTCAGAGGGCTCTCCTTTGACAGGCAGCAGGGCTCTGCGGCTGGGGGCATTCATCCTGACACAGGCCTTCTATCCCCCAGGCCCCCAGGCCTTTACCTGAGAGCTGCGGTACAGTCAACTCCAGCCTCCATCTGACACAGGCCATCTATCCCTCAGGCCTTTTCCTGAGAGCTGCGGCCATGCTCCATTCTCCAACCCTCCTGCTCTCTCTTTGAAGCCATTGGCATAATGAGTGGCTCAGAGATGTAATATTATGCTGGGTTAGCCTGAGGTGAGAGAGAGAGAGAGAGAGAGAGAGAGAGAGAGAGAGAGAGAGAGAGAGAGAGAGAGAGAGAGAGAGAGAGAGAGAGAGAGAGAGAGAGAGAGAGATATTTAGGACGGACAGAGCAATCTACTCAAACCTAAATGCTGAATACGGAATGAGTGACTTTATTTCAGTGACTTCCACATACAGTTTTTTTTTTTTTAGCCCAAAATGTGCTGTAAAAATACCAATACCATGACACACTCTTAGATAATCCATTGAACGTGTTCAATATGCAGACCGGTTCCCCAGTAAAGAACGTTATGGCGGTGAGCAAACAATAGGATGGACTGAATAATTCACCTGTCGTGCTTTTAGAGGCTTGAAAAAGACATCAATTTGCCCACTAAAAGGGAATAGGCATTTGCATTTAGATTTATTGGTCATTTCCATTGATCAACACATTTTACAGAAACGGGAGGAAGACAGTAAGAAAAGAGGAAAAGGGAGGGAGAGTAAAGAGAAGACGGAGGGAGTAAGAGAGAGCGGGTGGAGACAGGGTGGGGGTGGGGGGGCGGGTCAGAGAAGGAAAAGGGGCAGAGTGAGAGAGAGAGAGAACAAGAGAGACAGATATTGAGGAGAGATCAATGGTGGAGGCCAGGAGTGAAGGAGTGACTTGTTTGGGTGAGAAACAGCAGGAGCTTAATGTTGGTTGCAGATGCTTTACTGTATAATGTGGAGGATATAACGACACTGTAAATCTGCCTGGGAAGTCGAAGGAGTTTATATCTCTTGCGATTGATTCAGACTGCTAACAAAGAGCAAAAAAAATGTCATGATCTACAGTGTCATTCCAATGACGGATGACATGTCCTTCACACCGAACATCAACACAACCGTTCAATTGATGTTGCTCCTGTGTGTACGTTTTCAGTTGCTATAAATCCAACCAACCGAAATACTTAACACCTGTTTTATAACACGCACACACATCCCAAAACTTTATGAGCATGAGTATGAGTGGTGATAAAATGGTCTCCTACATTTTGATCTTCATATGCGTAGTGCATGACTCAAGGGGAACAGTATAGCTCCACTTGACTGAGGTGGTACATCAAAAAGACAAGCAGTTGATGTGAAGTTTTGGGTCTGGCTCGCTCTATGTCCTCTCCCCTTCTCATTTAACTCCTCCTCTTATTCCTTATCCTCCTCTTCCTCTTCCTCCTCCTCCTCCACTTTTTCCTCAGTGTGATTATAAATAATCTAGAAGCCCAAAGCTGTGGCATGCGGAAGCACCCACCCAGAGAAGAGGTCTAGCAGGGGTGACAGGCTCTGAGTTCCCATTCATAATGTCCTTGAGGGGAAAACAGCCTCACATTTAATCTGTCTGTCTGGGACTGTGGCCTTTGTGGTGGGAGAAACAAGACGCAAACAGACGCCAATGTGTGTGTGAGGTCGACCCTGCCAGCGATGACTGGGATGAAAAGCTGGTTGAATGAATGTGTAATACTGTGTGTGTGTTTGTGTGTGTGAGTCATTCCGCCTTTTTTAAGCATCTGCAACCCATATTAATCCCCTCCATTTCTCACTTAAACAAGTCACTTCTGCTGCAATCTAATCACGCTCTCTCACTCTCCCTCTATCGCTCTCTCTCTTCATCCTTTCCTCTCTGTCTCCACCCTCCCCTCCTCTCTCTCACTTTCCCTCCATCGCTCTCTCTCATCATCCTGTCCTCTCTGTCTCCACCCCCCCCTCTCTCTCCCTCTATCACTCTCTTTCTTCATCCTTTCCTCTCTCCCTTCATCCTTCTCTCTCTCTCTTCATCCTTCTCTCTCTCTCTTAATCCTTCTCTCTCTCTCTCTCTCTCTCTCTCTCTCTCTCTCTCTCTCTCTGTCTCTCTCTCCCACCCTCCATCTCTCGGCATGGTTGAAGCTGTCTGTCTGTCTGTCAGCTCTGTGGCCCTGTGGCCCTCATTAGGGTCCAACCAGAGGAACACAGAGGACATCATTAGTAAAGACGCTCTGGAGGCCATTAGACCCTCATTCTAATTACTGCACTCAACCACATCTAGTATTCCCTCCCCAAATACCGTCAGTCTCATCCACAATGTATTACTTATCATAGACACGCTCTCATTTATTGTACTGTTAGACACTCACTGACACAAACACAAGCGTTTCGCTGCACCTGCTTTAACATCTTCTAACCTGTGTATGCAACAAATACATGTTGTTTTGATTTGATTCAGTTATCATAGGCACTCAACCACATCCCCCATTACCATTCCACATAGGCATACTCCCTCATCTGCTGGTGTAACTAGTGATAAAATACATCCAGCATCCCATCACATATACACTCTGTCACTACTTATCATACTCAACCACATCCAGCATTTCCACCCACCCACCCACCCTCTCTCTCTCTCTCTCTCTCTCTCTCTCTCTCTCTCTCTCTCTCTCTCTCTCTTACTGGTTGTCATAGACACTTAACCAACTCTCTGACTCCCTTTTTACACGCTGTGTGATCTTCTCTGGATTTTGCTTGTGGGATAGCATTAAATGCAAAGAAATAGAATGAATAGAACGGATGAATTGTTGTCTTGAATGGGGCCTCCTGTTCTATTCAATCTATTTCTATGCATTTAGGTGAAATCCAGCTCGATAACTTTTGAAAAACTCGGCCTAGGTGTTACTAGTAATCATGTCTCCGGGACAACACTCTCTAGTTCCTGTTTCTCTATGAACGGTGATCAATCACTGTGATTTCTCAAAATATATTACAGTGGGTGTTCACCTTGTGGTGTCACCACTCTTTAAAGATCACTTTGTGCTGGCTTCACTGGTTATTGATCCCAGTGTCCTGTATGGTCGCCAATTTGTAAAAAGTGTGATCATGAAAAACAGCAGTCTACATATGGGAATAACAGGATGACGTGTTCCTCATGATTGACTGGAGCCATGCTTACTAAATGAGCTTCAGGAATCAACAATGTGAAAGCAACAAGAAACAACATCATTAAATCTAATGCGGACCTGTCTTTGTGTGTAACTGCACCAGCGGTAAATGTTGAATCAGCCGCCGTGTCATTACAGATCTCTCTGTGTGTGTGTAGACAAACACAAACAGCATGCTTTCCCCTGTGGTGTCTGCAAGGCACCATTACCTTCAGCTCTCCTTGGTCACAATAACAGGCAACCTCACAGCCCGCCACCATCTCACTTTATTCAGGTTGAAACAGTCTTAAGGCTTGTCAGCAGTCGTAATTGCAGGTTGTTTTGGGGCGGAAGGAACAACACCCAGAGGAGAAAACACAATCATTTTAAGTACGCTCTGGAAGGTCTGGAAGGCAGGCGTCCTGACCGTACTGTAGCCCACAGCCTAGGGTCCAATCCCAGAGTGCTTTGGCTGCAGCTGAACAACGGCTGCGGCAGAACAGCGGAGTGATCGTTTGTTTCAGTTTTGGCTGGGCTGACTGAAGGCACACCAGGCCTGGTGGAGCAGGAGCCGAACCACACAGCTGAGAGAGGGGGGCTATAACTGAGAAAAACATTGTGTGCCTTGGTGTAAATATCATTTCAAGGTCTTTGAGTGCTTTCATGAAAAAGAAGAAAACAACATTACTTCCCACTGGGCACACACTGGTTGAATCAATGTTGTTTCCACATAATTTCAATGAAATTACGTTGAAGAAACGTGGAATAGACGTTGAATTGACGTCTGTGCCCAGTGGGTTGGCTTGAGGGAGTATAAAACGTGTTACTTTCACCAGTGGTTGGTCTGTTAATGGAACGTAAATGTTTTTGTATCATTAGAAGGGGTCTATTTACATTATTATTTTTTTTCTCCATTCGATTAATTGTTGATGGGGAAGTAAAATGAAAGTAAATAATCAAAGTGAGAAGTCACACGCATCAAAATTAAACGTGGTAATACATTTCTGAACAGAAACTTGAAAGGGAGAAGAAACCCATCTTCAAACACCACATTTTCCTCAAATATTAATTTGACACCTTTACAAGCACGGAAGGTGGACTCGATCTGCTTAGTGTATCCTCACACGTCAATCAATCACCATAGAATAAATAGTCTCTCGAGAGCCTCTCTCGCCGTCTGTCAGACTGTCAGTCGGTGAGCAGTCAGCTACGTGGTGTGGCGGTGGGCTGGAGCAATATCTAGAAGGGAAATAATCATGAATCACGTGAAGACTTAAGCTGTCTGTAGAAGTGAACTGTGCGAGGGGTTGTAGCCTATAGTGATTTGATCTCATAATGCATATAGAGAAACTTCATCAATATGAAGCACTAACAGACCCAACAGAGTGGCTGGCTGGCTCCGTGTCAAATCTGATTTACATAGGGTTTACGGCTGGCTACTATCTTGATTTGATACACAGGGAGGTTTTGGTCAGGATAGCACTGCTGTATCCAAAGATCTGTTAGAGCAAGACCAATGCTTCTAACAGGCCTGGTCCTAAGGAAAAAGAAAATAGAGTAGTCAAATGCAGTGTTGTTCAACACTTGTGTGTAGACATTTAAAGACCCAGTGCAGTAAGGTACTTCATTGTTTACCCCGGAATTATTATTATTTTTTTAGATGAAAACAGCTGCATTGGACCTTTAAGGTTAAATAAAAGCCAGTAGGCACCGATATTTATTGAGTGACTAAAATAGCAATGCTTTTGACAGAATATTACATGGAAAGTGTTGTCGAACAGTCAGTCACTCATTTCAAGTGAATATTCTCTCTCTTTTCCCTGGTTGTATGCCATGATATCTTCACATCCCACTCTCTCTCATCCCTCTATTCCCTACTCTATCTACCATTCTGTGTCTGTTACTCTTCCCACCCATATCTCGTTCCCTCCAGTCCCTCTCCTCCCTCTCTCTCTGCGTTTTATCATGCATCAACCGGGGTGTCTGACGAGCACATCAGTCAAGACACATTTAATGAAGTCCCTCTCCTTCATCATTAGAGTGAAATAACTCATCTCTCTCTCTCTCTCTCTACCCCCTACCTCCCTCTTTCTCTACCCTCCCTCTCAATTTATCATATCTTCTCTCTCTTCCACCTGTTCTCTCTCCCCAACACCAACACTCCCCTCTCTCATTGAATACAGTATGGCAGAGATTTACTAAGGTTAATGCCACAAAGGAATAGAGAGAGAACAGGTGGGAGAGAGAGAGAGAGAGAGAGAGAGAGAGAGAGAGAGAGAGAGAGAGAGAGAGAGAGAGAGAGAGAGAGAGAGAGAGAGAGAGAGAGAGAGAGAGAGAGAGAGAGAGAGAGAGAGAGAGAGAGAGAGAGAGAGAGAGAGAGATTTTCAACCAACCGCTATACAGATGTGTCTGTGGGTGAAACTTCCCTCCCCATGGTTCTAGCATTCTGGTATTGGTGCATCCTTCCTTGGAGACAAGAGTGATCCTCTCTCTTTCTGCATGCTTCCTATTCTCTCGCAGCACGGCCCCCAAACACCTTGCCTGAGCTCTCCTAATCCAGGTTTATGCAAAGCAGCTGCAGAGTTATGCCAAAATTGCTTAGACGTGTGCGACAGTTATGCTAATTCACTATCAGAAACCTACAGTCTTAATTTCATTTGAAATAGCATGGCACAACCGTATGACTTGTGTAGGTAATGAATCAGTTTACAATCAAATAGGACTGTTCACACCTCATAAAATCTCAATTTCCATTTATGACAATTAGTTGCCTGCTTACAATCTACATCAAGACTTGTTTTAGTAACTGACAATTTAGCAAGGTAAGGAAGGGAATTTTGGCTGAGGGAGTTACACAACTACAAAACACAGGGTGAAATATACCCTGACGCAGGCATCAGCACTTATAAGATCTTGGAGCCAACAGCTAGATGTTCTTCTGGTGTAGCCTCCCTTCACACATTTCAGTCACACTCCTCAGAAGTGAGCATTCTTTCACTAAACAGCTGTATTATCAATTCCCTCCCCACAGCTGTGTGACTGGTCGTGTGTGATGCGGTTTAAGAGGGTTTGATGACGTCACGTAAAGGGAAGAGGAGGAGAGCATGTCTATCTGACAGCTGTAGATATACAACCTTCTGCCTGTATCGCTGCCTGTCTGCCCTCCCGCCTGCCTGCATACCTGCCTTTCTGCCTGCCTGAAGGCCTGCATGCTCACCCCGTTGTGATCTGCATACAAATAAAGATTTGTTTTGAAATTCATTAGCCTAGTCATTAGCCTAGTCATAAAAAATTAAAAACTGGGGAACGCAGGACGGCTGAGCAATAAACAGGAGTTCCTCCTTTCAGCCTTTCAGTGTGGAAGAGGCAACCCACTGGGCACAGACGTCAATTCAATGTCCATTCCACGTTGGTTGAACGTAATTTTGTTGAAATGACGTGGAAACAATGTCGATTCAGCCAGTGTGTGCCAAGTGGGAAGGTTCTCAGGGAGTGGGGGAGGAAAGGAGGAAGAGAGAGAGAGAGTGAGAGAGAAGAGGGGGTTGTGGTAGCTAGCATGCCTGAACAGCAGGAGATGCCAACAGCATTCTGAACATCTGTTGACGCTTCCCTGATTTGGAGTAGCATCACTACACAAAATTCCCTACTCCTACATTTCCGAACATGCCAAGTGTTGTCTGGAAGAGCAAGCCAGCAAGCCAGATGATTCCTGCATGGATCTCTGCATACTGGTGGTGGAACGAAGTACTTTTTTCAAATAAAAGCTGTTTCACTGAACATACCTCTTTATTACAGTTTTCATCTTCTCTAGTTATGTCAGTCTGTCAGTCAATATGCGTTCTATATCAGACACAGTCACAATATAGCAGTTATCAGAGCAGGCTGATGTTAGCTAGCAATGTTTCACTCTTCTAAAGCTCAGTTTTCAGCATCCCACCGGGCAAAAATTGGTTGAATCACTGTTGTTTCCACGTCATTTCAACCCAAAAATTCAATGTGATGACATTGAATCAATGTGAAAGTCATCAATGTAAGGGAATTTAGTATTCTTTTCACCCAAATTTTTGCCTAAATTACATGGTGACAATTTGTGCTGATTTCAGATTGAATTCACGGTAGCTGACAACTCAACCAAAATGTAAATCAAAACTAGACGTTGAACTGACGTCTTTGCCCAGTGGGATACATTCATCACCAAAAATATTGAAGATATTTAATTGCCACAGCAGACTCCTTTGTAGAGAACTTTGCTATCATAATCAAGAAATGAATAGCATGAAGAGGCAAGACCAACCTCAAAGTGAAGCTTCATAAGTTCCAATATGGTTCCATAGGGTCTTTAATTTGTTTGTGCTCTCCTTATGTTGTCTAAGGATAAAAAATCATCTAAGTATTGTATTTATATTTTCTCTAATAAAGTGGACTCCAGAACCATAATGAAACGTTAATTGGTCCTCATGGAGGAAGATTTCCAAAGCATTTTTGGAACCACAGGCTTATGGGTGTTACATCAGTTGTTGATGTAAAGCTATACACATTTCAAATGAATCATTAACCTTAGAACTGCTTTTAACCTTTGTTTTCAGGACGCCAGCACCAATGACTATTTTATTCCCGCTCCAGACATATGTCCTTTAAAAGTTGCATCATTAGATGCAGTTCAATGTGCGTGCGCGTACAATTTGATTAATTTGATTCTGAAAATATTCCAAATGTGGAATGTTCATAAACACTGTGACAGATGGTGTTTTTAAATGGGATGAAGAGGTGGAAGACTGCTAAAAGAGTGTTGAAGGGGTCCATTCCCAAAGTTCTCTTTGACCATGTTTCTCATCTCATCACTAAAGCTGATGTATCTATTCACACTAACAATGATTTCTCTCCCACTGCTTCAAACCTACTTCACACTGTTTAGAAGAATGGGCCTCCCCATGCTGAAGATAAAAGATGGAAGCCTCAACACGGCGCAATTTGCTACTGTAGCTGCTTCTTCACTTTTGGGTGTTAAACATCTGAGATCTGGGGAAGCTGAACAAGCCCTCAGAGAAACATGTTGAAGTGATGTAAATATGATTAAAGAGCTGATTTCCTCTCTGATCATCCTGCGCCTGTTCTACCCGACCGTCGTCTGATGAAATAAAGGAAAATAATCTCCCTGGAAGATGAAACTGGACACCTGGAGAGGTTTACGACTTCGGACTGGCAGATACAACCTTCCCCGTGGGAGACAAGAGACCGCATGGCCCAGCTCACAACCTATACATCTCAGATATCATCTGTGAGGGGTGAAAAACATATTTCACATTTTTATCAGAGATTGGAATGAACAGGAAATGAAAGAGTCCAGGGATAAAATGTGAATAAAGAGAAAGAAGAATTGACAGAAGAGAGGGGAATTCACTTTTCATAACCTGAAGGCATGCAGTGCTCATCTGAGGGGAGAGAGAGAGAGAAAGAAAGACATTTTAGTGTCTGTATTCTTGCTACAGGGGCCAGGGAGAAACTTGCCAACGTCAATAACAAGATCTGTTTTTATTTCTTTGCTTCCTCCAACCCTGTCTACTTATAAATGTTGTCATCCTTCTCAGGGCAAAATATTAAAAGGAGCTTTTGGGGCAAGCCACTAGAACTCATTTGTAATGCCATAGAGGGAAATACCTGCAGCTTGCGAGTGCTCACACACACACACACATTCCCCAAAAAAGAAAAGGGAAATTCTTTCTTCAATACTATACAAAACCATTTTTTTCTTCTTCTGTGGACTACATTCTCATTTCAAATGTCTACAGAAGCTAACATTTTCATTTTATAATGTGAGTTTTACCAGTCAGGCTATCCACATAACTGTCATATACACTAGCAGCTGTAAGTGTTATGGTCAAATATGGAGGAATATGACCAACATATAATGAGTGGAATGAAAATGAACAGTGTGTTGATGAGTGTTATGGAAGGTACAGGCCCATGGCTAGTATTCTGATGAGTGGAGCCACAGCTGTGCTTGTATACCGGAGCTGTTTCTCAGTCTTATTACGGTATATTGGACGGAATAACACTCACTCACTCCTCCAGGGCTGTTACACACACACACACAGAAACACACACACAGAAACACACACACACGCGCACACACACACACACACACACACACACACACACACACACACACACACACACACACACACACACACACACACACACACACACACACACACACACACACACACACACACACACACACAAACACAGAAACACACACACAAGCGCACACACACACACACACACACATACATACATACATAAACACACACACACGCATAGTATATTTCCTCAGAGCTTAGAGTGTAGGTAGGTATTGATGGGTTTTAAAAATCAAATGAAACGGGAATATGAACACCAGTAGTTACAGTATAGAGAAGATACAGGGACTCCCTATGAGGCCCAACACATGTGGATGGTATTAAAATCACTGTGTTGTGTGGATACTGGTATTTAAGTGGGGATCTAAACATCTTTATTTGAAAGGTGACGCTTACAAAGGCCTCCAATGAACTCAGAACACAGACACACTCTCTCTCTTGACCTCAACCTCAAGTGTCTTCTTCTCAGTCATTATACAACTTCAGACAGGGGAAGACGGTTAGAGCAGAGGGTTTGTGTGTCCTTCTGTCCTCTGTGAAGTGAAGTTAGTGACTATTCTGCTGTACAGTCCAGGGTTATCCCACTGTCTCTTTGAAGTCCAAAGATTGTCCTGCCCTCTTTTAGAAGTCAATGAATCCTTCGCTGGCCATGCAAAGTCCAGAGTTATCCCAGTGGCTATGCAAAGTCCAAGTCTATTCCACTGTCTATGTGAAGTCGGTGACTATTCTGCTGTATTTGAGAAGTCCAGTGATATCCTGTTTTGTCTGTGAAGTCCAGGGATATGTTGTTTTCTCTGTGATGTCCAAGGATATGTTGTATTCTCTGTGAAGTCCAGGGCTATCCTACTGTCTCTGGGAAGTCAATACTCTTCAGCTGTTTCTATGAAGTCCTCAACTAGTATGATCTCTGTGAATTCCATGACGTTTCTGTGAAATCCAGGATTTGCAGGGTTGTACTATGAAGGCGGAGGCAGACAGGGTCAGCCTCGTTACACCAGGTCCCCAAGGAGCTCCAGTCAAGAGCCTTAGCTGCTCCAGCTCCTTCTGAAGTATTTAACCCTGCATGAAACTTCATGCCATTCATTTAATTTTACTGGCATAGAGCAATCTCATTACCGGGGGCAAACTTCCCAACTCCTGGACACCTACAGCACCCGATGCCATAGGAAGGCCAAAAAGATAATCAAGGACATCAACCACCCGAGCCACTGCCTGTTCACCCCACTATCATCCAGAAGGCGAGGTCAGTACATGTGCATCAAAGCTGGGACTGAGAGACTGAAAAACAGCTTCTATCTCAAGGCCATCAGACTGCTAAACAGCCATCACTAGCACATCAGAGGCGGCTGCCTATAGACATAGATTAGGAATCACTGACCACTTTAATAATGTTCCGTATCTAGCATTACTCATCTCATATGTATAAACTGCACTCCACACTATTCTACGGTATCTTAGTCACTTTTAAATTGTGTTTACAAATTGCATCACCCATTTCATATGTATATGCTGTATTGTATTCTATACTACACCCCTGACTGTTAAACAGCCATCTCCAGCACATCAGAGGCTGCTGCCTATAGACATAGATTATGAATCACTGGCCACTTTAAGGAAATGAAACACAAGCCACTTTAACAATGTCTCCGTATCTTGCATTACTCATCTCATATGTGTAAACTGTACTCTACACTATTCTACGGTATCTTAGTCACTTTAATGGTTTGTAAATATTGCATCACCCTTCTCATATGTAAATACTGTACTCTATACTATGCCACTGTATTTTAGTCCATTGCTGCTCTGACATACATGTGTATATATTCTTAATCCATTCCTTACTTAGATTAAGGTGTATTTTGGGTATATTTTGTGAAACTGTTAGATATTACTTGTTAGATATTACTGCACTGTCGGAGTTAGAAGCACAAGCATTTCACTACACCCGCAATAACATCTGCAAAACACGTGTATGTAACTAATAACATTTGATATGAATCAGGAAGAGAAGAAGAAAATGTATAGAGGGAAGACGAAGCTGAAATGTTGGAGGACATGATGACGGTGTACACCGCACACGCCGAGTGACTGAACACGCAGCGCCAGTCTGGTAACCAGCGGGACAGGATGAGGGGATCCAGCGCAGGACGGCGCGCGTCATAATGTTCATCGCTTACAAAGGCTCTACACAGTCGCCTGCAGCACCCTCAATCTGACATTTCCTGCAAACGAACCGGGGGAAACCTGACCGCAGAGACCCTCCTCAAACCAGGCCCCTACCGGCACATGCTGCTCCCAGATCTCTGATCGTGTCACCTGGCCTTCAACAATGTTGGTGCAGAGCCTACCAAAGCAGTGTGACACCATATGTGACGAGGCTGCTCAACCAGTGACCTATGGGCTGCCACTTCCGTCTAACCCTTGGCACGGATGCCTTTCCAAAATATATGTATTTTAAAGTTATAGTTTTTATTGTGTTGATGATTTTCTTGTGCATAGTGTATATTTCCTTTACGGGACTTGTGTCAAATAATTCAGCATTGGCTGCCGTTGATACTTTGTCATGTTTATTTGTGAAAATTCACTAAGTAAGAGAGAGGAGAACGAGAGAGAGAGACAGATTCCGAGAGAGATGAGAATGAGAGAGAGAGAGATATCCTCTGTGTACAATGTAAAACACCAAATAATGCATGCAGAGCAGAATTAGGCCGATACCCGCTAATTATAAACATCCAGAAAAGAGCAGTTCAAATCTACAACCACCTAAAAGGAAGCGATTCCCAACCATAACAAAGCCATCACCTACATAGAAATTAACCTGGATAAGAGAATCCTAAGCAAGCTGGTCCTGGGGATATGTTCACAAACACAAACAGACCCCACAGAGCCCCAGGACAGCAACACAATTAGACCCAACCAAATCAAGAGAAAACAAAAAGATACATTTGAAGGAATTTACCAAAAAACTAGAATGCTATTTGGCCCAAAAAGAGAGTACACAGTGGCAGAATACCTGACCACTCTGACTGACCCAAAATTAAGGAAATCTGTGACAATGTATAGACTCAGTGAGCATAGCCTTGCTATTGAGAAAGGCCGCCTTAGGCAGACCTGGCTCACAAGAGAAGACAGGCTATGTGCACACTGCCCACGAAATGAGGTGGAAACTGATTTGCACTTCCTAACCTCCTGCTAAATGTACAGTGAGGGAAAAAAGTATTTGATCCCCTGCTGATTTTGTACGTTTGCCCACTGACAAAGAAATGATCAGTCTATAATTTTAATGGTAGGTTTATTTGAACAGTGAAAGACAGAATAACAACAAAAAAATCCAGAAAAACGCATGTGAAAAATGTTATAAATTGAATTGCATTTTAATGAGGGAAATAAGTATTTGACCCATCTGCAAAACATGACTTAATACTTGGTGGCAAATTCCTTGTTGGCAATCACAGAGGTCAGACGTTTCTTGTAGTTGGCCACCAGGTTTGCACCCATCTCAGGAGGGATTTTGTCCCACTCCTCTTTGCAGATCTTCTCCAAGTCATTAAGGTTTAGAGGCTGATGTTTGGCAACTCGAACCTTCAGCTCCCTCCACAGATTTTCTATGGGATTAAGGTCTGGAGACTGCCTAGGCCACTCCAGGACCTTAATGTGCTTATTCTTGAGCCACTCCTTTGTTGCTTTGGCCGTGTGTGTTGGGTCATTGTCATGCTGGAATACCCATCCACAACCCATTTCCAATGCACTTGCTGAGGGAAGGAGGTTCTCACCCAAGATTTGACGGTACATGGCCCCGTCCATCATCCCTTTGATGCGGTGAAGTTGTCCTGTCCCCTTAGCAGAAAAACACCCCCAAAGCATAATGTTTCCACCTCCATGTATGACGGTGGGGATGGTGTTCTTGGGGTCATAGGCAGCCTTCCTCCTCTTCCAAACACGGCGAGTTGAGTTGATGCCAAAGAGCTCCATTTTGGTCTCATCTGACCACAACACTTTCACCCAGTTGTCCTCTGAATCATTCAGATGTTCATTGGCAAACTTCAGACGGGCATGTATATGTGCTTTCTTGAGCAGGGGGACCTTGCGGGCGCTGCAGGATTTCAGTCCTTCACGGCGTAGTGTGTTACCAATTTTGACTATGGTCCCAGCTGCCTTGAGATCATTGACAAGATCCTCCCGTGTAGTTCTGGGCTGATTCCTCACCGTTCTCATGATCATTGCAACTCCACGAGGTGAGATCTTGCATGGATCCCCAGGCCAAGGGAGATTGACAGTTCTTTTGTGGTTCTTCCATTTGCGAATAATTACACCAACTGTTGTCACCTTCTTACCAAGCTGCTTGGCGATGGTCTTGTAGCCCATTCCAGCCTTGTGTAGGTCTACAATCTTGTCCCTGACATCCTTGGAGAGCTCTTTGGTCTTGGCCATGGTGTAGAGTTTGGAATCTGATTGATTGATTGCTTCTGTGGACAGGTGTCTTTTATATAGGTAACAAGCTGAGATTAGGAGCCCTCCCTTTAAGAGTGTGCTCCTAATCTCAGCTCGTTACCTGTATAAAAGACATCTGGGAGCCAGAAATCTTTCTGATTGAGAGGGGTTCAAATACTTATTTCCCTCATTAAAATGCAAATCAATTTATAAAATTTTTCACATGCGTTTTGCTGGATTTTGTTGTTGTTATTCTGTCTCTCACTGTTCAAATAAACCTACCATTAAAATTATAGACTGATCATTTCTTTGTCAGTGGGCAAACGTACAAAATCAGCAGGGGATCAAATACTTTTTTCCCTCACAGTATGAGAATATTAGAGACCCATATTTCCCTCAGATTACACAGACCCAAAAAGAATTAGAAAAACAAATACAATTTTGATAAACTTCTGTACGTATTGGGTGAAATACCAGTGTGCAGTCACAGCAGCAATATTTGTGACTTGTTGCCACAGGAAAAAGGTATACAGTGAAAGACAAACACCATTGTAAAAACAATGGTCAATTTATTTGCCCTTTTGTACTTTAATTTAACTATTTGCACATCATTACAACACTATATATAAAAATAATATGACATTTTAAATGTCTTCATTATTTTTGAACTTTTGTGAGTGTAATGTTTACGGTTCATTTTGTATTGTTTATTTCACTTTTGTTTATTATATATTTCTCTTGCTTTGGCAATGTAAACATATGTTTCCCATGCCAATAAAGCCCCTTAAATTGAATTGAAATAGATGAGAACAAGAGAGAGAGAGAGTTTCAGAGAGAGAGAGATAGAGAGAGAGATTCAGACCTAGGAGATTAGCAGCAGGGTTGAGGATTTAATGTATTTTCTCATCATGTCACAACTTGTACTGTTTCCCCGCAACATCTGTGTTAGGCCAGAACTGATAGAGGAGGGAGGGAGAGAAATAAAGAGGAAGAGGGAAGAAAAGATTAGGCTAATCCCTGTTACCAAATCTAAAACAGGATTGGTCATCAGAAATGAATACTCAGAGTCTAGGCGGGGTTTCCATGGTGACGAGTTGTCCGATGGTGGCCTTAATCTGTCTTAATATGGCTTAATAAAGGAGTTTTCTGGAGTCTGAGTGCTTTTACTGCATTTGTGTCTGCCCAATTAGAAGCCCTGACGCACTACAGAAGAGTGGAGGGCTTAGGAGTGGGCCTAACCAAATGACTAAATAATGACTGTTGCAAAAAAGCAATCACTTCAATTACAAACTGCATTCAACTCAGACAGCATCTCCACTTCTATACCCTCGTTTCTGTCGGAGTATTCTCCAAGCCAAATTGAATATCCGAATGTTGATCACAATCATGTATTCCCTTGATACTGCAGTGGGCTGTTTTCAACAAACATCATTATATTTTTATGTTGATCGTTGAAAAACCAGACATCAATGTGAATCCAGATTGACATCTAGGCAGGGTGGACTGTCCAAAGCCGAGCTACAATAATTGGCACTTGTTGTCAGTCACAACAGGGCGGCAGGTAGCCTAGTGGTTAGAGTGGTGGACTAGTAACCGAAAGGTTAGTTAAATAAAGGTACAAATAAAAAAAAACTTGCAATCGGCATATTCTCCAGTAACAGCCTGGACCTGGTCATCTAAACGCTAACACAGCGTGTATCTGGTCCTCTAACTGCTAACCATCAACCTGGACCTGGCCCTCTAACAGCTAACACTCAGCCTATACCTGGTGCTCTAACTGCTAACACTCAGCCTATACCTGGTCCTCTAACTGCTAACACTCAACCTGGACCTGGTCCTCTAACTGCTAACACTCAGCCTATACCTGGTGCTCTAACTGCTAACACTCAGCCTAGACCTGGTCCTCTAACTGCTAACACTCAGCCTAGACCTGATCCTCTAACTGCTAACACTCAGCTTGGACCTGGTCCTCTAACAGCTAACACTCAGCCTAGACCTGGTCCTCTAACTGCTAACACTCAGCCTAGACCTGGTCCTCTAACTGCTAACACTCAACCTGGACCTGGTCCTCTAACAGCTAACACTCAGCCTGGACCTGGTTCTCTAACTGCTAACACTCAGCCTATACCTGGTGCTCTAACTGCTAACACTCAGCCTAGACCTGGTCCTCTAACTGCTTACACTCAGCTTGGACCTGGTCCTCTAACAGCTAACACTCAGCCTGGACCTGGTCCTTTAAGAACTAACACTCAGCCTAGACCTTGTCCTCTAACTGCTTACACTCAGCTTAGATTTGGTCCTCTAACTGCTAACACTCAACCTAGACCTGGTCCTCTAACTGCTAACACTCAGCCTAGACCTGGTCCTCTAACTGCTAACACTCAGCTTGGACCTGCTCCTCTAACTGCAAACACTCAGCCTTGACCTGGTCCTTTAACAGCTAACACTCAGCCTAGACCTTGTCCTCTAACTGATAACACTCAACCTGGACCTGGTCCTCTAACTGGTAACACTCAACCTGGACCTTGTCCTCTAACTGCTAACACTCAGCCTAGACCTTGTCCTCTAACTGCTAACACTCAACCTGGACCTGGTCCTCTAACTGCTAACACTTAGCCTTGACCTGGTCCTTTAACAGCTAACACTCAGCCTAGACCTGGTCCTCTAACTGCTAACACTCAGCCTAGACCTGGTCCTCTAACTGCTTACACTCAACCTGGACCTGGTCCTCTAACTGCTAACACTCAACCTGGACCTGGTCCTCTAACTGCTTACACTTAGCCTAGACCTGGTCCTCTAACAGCTAACACTCAGCCTAGACCTGGTCCTCTAACTGCTAACACTCAGCTTGGACCTGGTCCTCTAACTGCTAACACTCAGCCTAGACCTGGTCCTTTAACAGCTAACACTCAACCTGGACCTGGTCCTCTAACAGCTAACACTCAGCCTAGACCTGGTCCTCTAACTGCTAACACTCAACCTGGACCTGGTCCTCTAACAGCTAACACTCAACCTGGACCTGGTCCTTTAACTGCTAACACTCAGCCTAGACCTGGTCCTCTAACTGCTAACACTCAGCCTAGACCTTGTCCTCTAACTGCTAACACTCAGCCTGGACCTGGTCCTCTAACAGCTAACACTCAGCCTAGACCTGGTCCTCTAACAGCTAACACTCAACCTGGACCTGGTCCTCTAACTGCTAACACTCAACCTGGACCTGGTCCTCTAACTGCTAACACTCAGCTTGGACCTGGTCCTCTAACTGCAAACACTCAGCCTTGACCTGGTCCTCTAACAGCTAACACTCAACCTAGACCTGGTCCTCTAACTGCTAACACTCATCTTGGACCTGGTCCTCTAACTGCTAACACTCAGCCTTGACCTGGTCCTTTAACAGCTAACACTCAGCCTAGACCTGGTCCTCTAACTGCTAACACTCAGCCTAGACCTGGTCCTCTAACTGCTAACACTCAGCTTGGACCTGGTCCTCTAACAGCTAACACTCAACCTCGAGAGGTAATACCCTGAGGATGGACAGACCTGAGAAAAGGAGGATGGGGGAAAAAAACAAGAATATAGTTTCATTTATTTGGTAATTTCAGCTTGATGTTGAGATGAAAAACAGCAGACAGAGCAGAGTAAGCTGTAATGAAGGAGAAAGAAAGAGAAATAGATATGAAGCTCTTCACGGGGTGCGAATTCAGAAACATTTATCAAATTGTGTTGAGTTTGGGGGGTTGTGGATGAGTTGGAGTGGGTTTTTTTCTGTCCTTAATTTGACAGCTGTGAAGCAATAACACACTCATAACACACACGCTGAGACTTTAACTCATAGACGGCTTTCAGACGCAAACAGGAGCCATATGGAAGACTGGGAGTTTCAGCTCTGTCAGAATAGTTACCCTGCCAACACACTCCACTAAGGGGGAACAACCATGAAAGTTTAATCAAAGTTAGCAGCATTCCCACCAGGAATTCTCGTCTTTGTCATCGTGATTAGAATTCTGAGAATGAGATCAAAGGAGCATTTGAGAATGATACATGCTCTCACTGCCGTTAGTTATTGACACGCTCATATTCTGTGCCAATCCATAGCGTAATGGCATCTGGGATGTGAGGTAGGTGTGCAATGGGAACATCATCCAAAGAATCAATATTGGCTTGTTTGTCTTTTTGTTCTATATCAAAGTTGTATGTCGCCTCAAATTCCCTGTATGCACCTCACACACCCATGTGTAACACCCCCTAATATCAAGTCATTTCACTCTTTCGTGGTCTCCATAGATTTTGGGGGATTAGGAACAAGCAGAACATGACTGGCTGTTTATCAGTATGACTCTGTTAGAGTTGATCAGTGTCTGACCACTCTAAAGTTGCACCAACAGACACATTTAACACCCCACTCCTCCCCTCCTCCTTGGCCAGCACAACCCACAGCCTCACTCAGATCAACTGGTAATCTTATGAAAGTGGCAGGACATCATAATATTACAAATTCCCCAGGGTAAATCATGCGTGCTAAAAGAGATGACCGTAGCTTCTGGGGATAGTTTGTGTGTGTGTGTGTATGTGTGTGTGAGACGATTAGACTCAGTAGTTATTCTCAGCCATGCTGCTCCCTGACTGCCTGTGTCATATTTTGATTGATAAGCTGGGCCCTCAGTCATTGGCCAGGCAGATGAGTAAGGAGCACTCATTTATTGGCCAGGCAGATTAGTATGGGGCAGCCATCGATTGTGCTGCAGGTGGGACAGGATGGCATGCAGAATGGACACATCAGCAGCTGTCACTCCCTCCCTCACCACGGTGGCTCCCCATGGCCATGCATCCTGTTATGGAGCCACGATCAACCACACGCCATCTCTCTGTCTCAACTGTCTGACTTACCCCGACATACACATTCCTCTGCTCCAATGTCTTACTGTCGCTCAGTCTGTTTCTGTGACACTGAGGGGGCTGCTAAGAAACGCTATCTTCGTCTTTCTCTCTCTCTCTTCTCTCTTTCACTCTTCTCTCTTTCACTCTTCTCTCTTTCTCTCTCTCTCTCTCTCTCTCTCTCTCTTCTCTCGCTCTCTCTTCACTCGCTCTCTCTTCTCTCGCTCTGTCAGCCAGGGTCATAAAACTGAGATGTGAAGAAGAAGAGTAGAAGAAGTGTCTGTGGGATATTAGCCTATGCTTAAGGGCAGATTACGCATTTCCCTTCTGTCTCTTTTCTTTCACAGCCCAAAGCACAATCATGTGTGCACAGGAGAGCGCAACAATGATATTACCAAACGTATTTACTATTCAGGGTCAGGGCCTTCATACTGTGGCTCTAACTGTTACGTGTAATTTTTCTTCTCTACCCACTCTTTGTTTCAGAAGTAGACTCAAGGTTACAGTTGTAGCCTACAGTACCATGGTGTGCGAGAACATCATTGGCATAATAATATACGTGTTTGATTGCAGTTTTGAGTAATTTGTTTCATAATAAGAATCATTGATAAATAGAAGGTATTTAGGCATTAGTGGGAGTGAAACACAGCAACTAATCGCAGTTAGGCGGTCGAATATCAGAATATTTTATATGGACTTTTGCTTGCTTTTTTTATCCATTCAACACCCCTGCCAGACATTTTAATGAAAAGATTTCTCTAATTTTCATTTGTGTATGGATAAGACATCCTTAAGGGGCCGGAGGGCTATTTAGATTTCATGATCTCTTCATGTGGTGAATTAATTCCTAAATTGAATATCTTGAGGCCATCCACAAAGGTTTGCTCTCATAATTAAGCAGCATTTCTTAATATCCTCTCCAGTAAGCTTAGGGGCATCTCTTTTCAAGTCCACGCTTTAAGAGGCCTCTTTATCATTTTTTCTCCGTCGGGTTCCTATCCTATCGTGTGATTGGATATTAAATTACTCCCCTGCTTTTTTGATAGCAGATGGGGTTGATCTCGCAGGAAGGTCAATAATGGAGTCAACTCGGCGACGGTCACCATGGCAACCCGTCATCGGAGCGATTTGTACCTGCTAATGGCCCATAATGTTAAATAGCACGAGTGGGAGTGATTGGCAATCATACTGTCATAATTGGAGGATACATAACTCACGTTAATTCGCCGCTACGAGAGCCAACTGCAAAGTTCTGATCTTTTGCAAATGGCCCTTCTGAAGAAATCTTTGTTATCCTACATTAGTCATATTGATGGGACGCTTTGTCGGTGGCGAGAGCAGAAATACATGTCCTCTACAGAGTCAGTGTATAAGGGACAGTGCCAACCTTCTAACACAGGGTAACGATTATCATTAAACAATTAAGCATTCATATATCCACATCACACACAGGATGTAGTGGGTTTGGTGGCATGGCATTGGGTTGTACGTGGTTTGGATGTAGCAGTGGAGTTTGTTGTGCTACAGGTTACTTTTCTATAATAATTCCAATTCAAGCTCCAAAATGATTGTAAAGAAGTAGTGCACTGTATAGTAGGGAATATGGTGCTATTTCCAATGCAGTGTTCATACATTGATGCTGCGTGTCTCTAATAGACACAGGCGTATATAGTGTAATTCATTTGAGGTGTTGTAATGGCCCCTCTCTTAGATGGCTATCTGCTGGACCACGTCAGTGCAGGGGGACGCCGTTTTCCTCACAACGGAAGAATCACGATTAAAGAAATAAAACAAACTAAAAAGAAGGTGGTGAGAGAGGGAGAGAAGGATAGAGAAGGGGAGAGAGAGAGAGAGAGAGAGAGAGAGAGAGAGAGAGAGAGAGAGAACTTTCTTTCAACATTTTAATGCAAATGATTCCCACAGCCCTTTGATGCACTACCAGGTCCCCTGTTTTTGAATTCAGGCCAGTGGAGTTCCCCCGCCACTGTCATAGCAGCGCCAACCTCTGGCGCTTGATCAGCTTCCCCACAAGGTCAGATCCACAGGGGAACTTTAGCCTCTGCCGAGTCCCCAACAACCGGATGTTTAGGTTTTCAGGGGAAATGGAAAGAGAGCCTGTGGACGTTAACTTCAGCTTCAACAACAAGGCTACGCTCCACCTTAACTCCTCCTCCACATTTACTGGATTGGTTGAACAGTGCAGAAGAGAACCTCCCTCAACAGTTTGTTGGGAATCTAGTTTCAGGCGTTTATTTTACGCTTAGCCCAGAACACACCTAATCAGAAGCAGGTTAGCGTTTTTCATTGTGAATCTTGTTCTGGAGGCAGCTCTACAGAGTGGTCACTAGCTGGCACAGCCACAAAGTCATAAAATCTGATTTTAAACCTAACCCTGATGTTAACGACAGTGCTAACCCTAATACCTAACTCTAACTTTCATTTAGAAGGCATCTGAGCAGTGGGAGCTGCTCTGCACTGCTCCTTTCCAGAGCTAAAGCAGGCCCTCAGCACTGACTCTGATTGGAGGAGAACTGATTAAAGAGAAGAAGGGAGGCAGGAAAAAGAAGACAGGAGACAGATGGATTTCAGAAGATGGAACATTTTCGTGACATCTCATGGGAGGTGGGGTACGGAGTACTGCTTGTTACCCAGAATACAATTCCTTACAACTATATTCAATGTAGGTACGTTTGACACCGCTTCACTGCTAAAAGTCATTGCATGCTTGCCTTCACTAATCTCAAAGTGAACCAGCCTTGACCCTGCTTGTTTGCCGTGGTTGCGTTCGCTGAAGTTCCACACTCCTCTGTTGTTGAAGAGGATGGCATATGGAGGTTAAACATCAGAAGGAGAAAACGGGTAATAAGTACTATAACAGACCCCTGCCATCCTGAATCCATCTCCTCACAATTCCACATGGATATGATGCATGTGTGATTAATCTAGCCTATATGTACAGTAGGCTCTTTAAGAACAGGCATCCTCAGACAGCCCCCGATCCAATCAGCAGACCAGAGAACCCCATCCTGTCCAATTACAATCACCAGACCAGATAGCGGCCTATCAAAGGCCGTGGCCCCACAAATGCCTCCCAGGCTGGCCCATAATTCTTCTCCAGTCTGCTTATTGACTGTCTGACTGGCAGGTTGACGTTTATTGGAATGAGTCTTTGTCCTGGAGGCAGAAATTAGCGATTTCCGCTAAATGGGCCAGCTGTAAAGTAAAAATTGGCTATATTGTAAAAATTCATGAAAACAAAAATGACCTTTTTGGTCTTAACTTCTTAAGGAGCGGCTCCCGAGGTGACGGTTTTGGAGAGTCTGGCGTGCCCAAAGTAAAATGCCTCCCACTCAGGCCCAGAAAATAGGATAAACACATAATTAGTACTATTGGATAGGAAACACTCTGAAGTTTCTAAGAGTGTTAAAATGTTGTCTGTGAGTATAACAGAACTGATATAACAGAACTGATATAGCAGGCGAAAACCCGAGGAATTTCTGTCCTGGAAAAAGTGTTTTTGACACATTGCCTCATTTTGAACCCCTCCCTATTGAAAACAGCTATATATAGGAGTAAGATTGCAGTAGCTATTGCTTCCACTGGGTGTCAACAGTCTCTAGACAGTGTTTGATGATGTTAGAATGCTCTGGATGGTAATAGAAGAAGAATTTCGAACTGGCCACCAGATGTAAACAGAAGAGGATGCACGTTCACGGGCTCGCGAGCGCTGTGGTTTTTTCCTTTCCTATCGTCCAGTTTATAATCCGGTTGAAATATTATAGTAAATATACATACAAGTGTTCCTAAGGATACATTATCAATGATGTTTGATTGTTCTTGGACAAGTGTATAGGTATAGGTTGAACGAGTTCTCTTCACGGTTCAATGGGCGAGTGGATGCTGTATTTTATGAACATAATGCGCCAACCAAACGGAGATTTATGGATATAATAAATGACTTTTTCTAACAAAAGAACCATTGGATGTCTTCGTTGGACACTTTTGAAGCCCTCAGCAGCAGTTCTTCAAAAGGTAAGGGATTTGTTTTCGCTGTGAAATGTGTTTTGTGTGAACCGTGATGGTTTATGAATTTATGCTAATGGTAAATATTGGAGGTGCTACCCTCAAACAATCAAATGTAGTGCTTTCACCGTAAAGCCTTTTTGAAATCTGACAACGCAGTGGTATTGCCAAGAAGCAGAGCTTTTGATGACTATGCAACACTTGTATATTGATGAATGTTTAAGACCCCTAAAAATATATAGAAATAAAAGTATTGGATGAAACATTGCGTTTGACGTTACTGCTATTAGCCAATAGAAAAGCATTAAATAACATATTCACTACATGGAACAACAGATAGTCAAAACATGTTTTTTTTATTTATCTCCTTATTTTAGCCAATAAACTATCTCCATATATAATTCCATTCATTTTTTCAACTGGTACCAGGGATCTTCAGACGAGTCGATCGTGTTCGTGAGAGTCTCGTCTTTCAATACAGTGGTCATAATGCTTTGTAGGCCAAACCAATCGGACGCTACTGACGTTTTTGTGAGAATACCAATTTTAGGGATGTCTCATGGTCTGACAAACACAGCAGACGCGGAAGGGTGATATCGGCGGATGCAGTGGATTGAGACGCAACACTTGCAAAAAAAACTGATATCTTTAGTTTAAACAGACAGATTTTAATGGGGATTGTTTTGTTATGTTAATTAGATTTCCGGAAATTGTAGGCAAAAAGTTAAAAGGCTGGGCTGATAAAGCAATAAGGCAATCACACATTCTGAACAGCATAACATCTGGTTTCGGCACCAACTCTATTCTTTCTTTCAGCCTACCCTCCCTCCTTCCTCTCCAGGCCTGCCTACTGTCCTTTCCAGGCTGCTCTGCTAGAAGCAGTCGCAGGGTTCTAAGAGTGAGTGATGGGCTTCTGGAGGCAGATCAATAGTCCAAGGCCTCAGTCCCAGATTGGGTCTCTCCATGGGGAATTTAGCCCCCCCCTCCAACACACACCAAACCCCGCCCCTCCACCAACCTCACCCCCTGTCCTGATCCCCCCACACCCACCCTTCCCCTTCTGTCCCATTCATCAAAACTTCCCACCACTCTGCCAGTATAATAGCACAATCACAGAGAAGCAGTCTGCATTCAGCTGCTGTGCTCTCATACTTTTCCATCACACAGCACTTAGCATTACCATATCCTCACTATTTCCCATTCCATACGTCCAAACCCTTCTCTAGTAAGTAGTAAGTACTCTCTCGACCCGACATCCACCCCTCGATTCCTCCTCAACCATAGCCAACATTCTTGAGAACATTCATTTGAATACATTATTTAGCTGTTTATTTACCTCATGTTCTTCACAGGGGTAACACACACAGTAGCCAACTTTCCAGTTTTCACATACAGTTGCCCAATACATACCCTGTGTCTTCCTGACCGAGCACCTCTCAGTATTTCACTCACCAGGCAATAATGGCATTCATAATATAGCAGTAATAATAACCAGCTTTGCGTCAATCCCTGTCTCATCCAAACTAAAGTAACGCTCCGTCCAGCAGATCTCTGTAATACCAATTCAATCAGGCGTTGAGGATTTGTGAACTGTCTTTGGGCACGTACACACACAAGCACATGCGCTCTCAAACGGACATACCACGGTAGCTGATGTGCTCTTTCACTCTGCTTGAGAAAATGCCTTAAGCACTTTTACACATGCAACGGTTGATTAGAGAGTGGGAGAGAGAGAGAGAAGGAGAGTGGGGGTGGGAGAGAGAGTGGAAGAGGAGAGAGCAGAGTGGGAGAAAGCAAATTGATTTTGCATCTTGCAGCGTTGTGCATACATTTCCTTTATAAATCAATTCTGACCTGGGAATTCTTTCCACTGCTTCAAAAGAATGAGAACCAGTGAGCATAGAGATCTTAAGACTTCTATCACACGTGCCTCACAAAGACAAGCTGGAAATCAGACACATCCAGAGTAGGAAGGAGGGGCAAAAGGGACGGTCGAGCACAGCAAAAGCAATATAATGTGAACTACTTCAAAACATGCATAATTACAGAGTTATACAATTTATACAAGTATTGAATTTAACGCTGACAAAACCAAGACATAATTGTTGCATTCCTTGGTTATTTCGACTGTCAAGTGACAATTGTTTTGTCCAGTTATCGCTGACAGATTCTGATAGGGCTCTTTCCTTGCTCAATTAATTCCAAGGTTGTTGGATTGATTTTCTAAAGCGAGAGGGCAGTTTATGTAGTCATAAAGGTTTGTTTTAGGATAATCACCACCATGACTAGCATGGAAACCACAGCTAGTCTGTCCCTATCGTCATGACCCTAGTACCATTGTAATGACATCCAATGCAAACATTGGTCATTGACTGAAATATTACTTACTTAATCCTCTTCATTCCTATGTGGAACATAAGGCTTCCGTGATACAGGGTCACTGTTGCCAATCTTCTGCCTTTTTGGGGATGTTTTTCCAAGACAGGCCATAGTCCTTCATCTCCTTCTCCGTGGTTCCTTGCCTTTGACTGAAATAACAAAACAAAAATATCTGAATAAAATGTAGCTTCAATTCTGATGCTGTTTTGTTTAACGTGTCTTCTTTTTTAGATATGTGGCATGCTTGTGGTTAGCGTAAACCCCCCAAAAGACACTTGTCGTTAAATGCAGGTGGATCCATCTTCTTTTTTTCATCATGTTGTTGTTTGTTTCTTCCAGCTTCTCTTGTGGTTTGTGTTGGATCCGTTACAGTACAGCATGTGGAGCGATCAGAAGTATTTCTCTTCTCTTTCACTTCTGAACAGCGGGTTACCTTTGTCACAGTGTAACGAGAGCCATATATACTGTACATATCACAGGAGGCTGGTGAGGGGAGGACGGCTCATAATAGTTGCTGGAATGGAGAGAATGGAGTCGTATCAAACACGTGTTTGATACCATTCCATTCATTACGTTTCAGCCGCATGAACCCGTCCTTCCCAATTAAGGTGCCACCAGCCACCTGTGGTACATACACAAAAGCCTGTCATTGGTTTATTTTAAATTGTATTATTTATTGTCTCATGCCCACACATAAAGCACACATTCACTTAGTTACACACAAATGGAGAGGTTGCTTTTGGTTTATTTGACTCTAGAGATTCCCTCCCTGCCACAAATCAAAATAATGGCCCTTTTAATGTATTCCTCTCAACATTTGCACATAGCAAATGTGTAAATATGTCTACTCTTTTGTCCAACAGTGCATGAAATTACCAAAAGAGAGAGAGGACCCGCTAGTCCCAAAGGGCATAAAGGCTTCTTTGAAGGAGAGAAGGGAAGAGTAGAACAATTCATGAAATTACTGGGCGAACTGAATATGATTTACAGACTGTCTTTCTGCCCCGAGACAGTGCCTGTCTAGAAATGTAAATAGTTACATTAAGTTCAGCAGCTGTCTATGTGTGCAGTCCCCTGGGACCCTAGGGCTCTCAGCTCACTGTAAACTCATCCTCTCTGTGTGTGTGTGTATATGTGTGTGTGTGTGTGTGTCCATGTTTGTTCTATCGTAGACACACAGCAAAGCCTTCTACTGTGTCGCTTACATTAAACACACAGTTCAGTGCCTTTACCAGTAAGGGCTCTGGGAAATACCAAACAGGTCAATGCTGCATGTCTTTAATCCAGATGCAGTATACTGTAGACACACAGAACCTCACACACAGAGAAAACTTCACTTGCAAGACAAATCTCTCAATTGTATTACTGTACCAATGTTACTGTACCATCAACTACTTTGGCACAAATGCCAATACCTGATTAACTACATGTATTAATCACTGGTCAAACACACACACACACACACACACACACACACACACACACACACACACACACACACACACACATTACAATTCAAACGGACAGAAACTCTATCCTTCTTAGCCATACTCCTTAATGAAGGACAACAGGGTCACCCGTTTGGGCGCCAGGGAGTTGTTGTGCTATGTTGGCATCGCTGTGGATATGACCCATTTTAGATGCTAATGATGCCGCAATGGTCCATCTCAAGTGTGGGCGAAGCAGCACTTTGCACCTAAGTCATCAGGGACTGGGGCTCATAATGATGGAGGGAGATGGAATTATGCAGATGGTCTACTGTAAGACTGTCAGGGTTCATCAGGCACACAGACATAAACACACACACACGCACGGTTGCACACACACACGGTCGCACACACGGTGTGTCACACATAAACGTATTAGCACACAAACACCCATGTGCACATACACACCACACAAAAAAAGATGCATACCAATACATAAATTACAGATGTGTCTATGACTGTTTGACATTGGCATGCCACTGGTGCACCAGTGTTATTGTGAATGTAAACTTTTCCATTGGGACGTGTATTCAGGCTCTGAACCATGGACCTTGGTTCCCACTGTGGCGTGATGGCGTCCAGGCCTCTAGCCCTGAGAACACTAACAGAACTTTGGCCAACCACCACAACCGTCACATAGCTCAGCCTTATATGGAGGAAAAGGGAGAGGAAGGGAGGAGAAGGAAGGAAGAAAGAAAGAAAGAAAGAAAGAAAGAAAGAAAGAAAGAAAGAAAGAAAGAAAGAAAGAAAGAAAGAAAGAAAGAAAGAAAGAAAGAAAGAAAGAAAGAAAGATGAAGGGAGTTAAAGAAGGACGAGATGGTGAAATGTGTCATGAACCTTTTGTCCAATCTTATTTAATTAATTTTGACCACACAACAAACATATACATTAGGTCTAGAGATATGGGCATGGAGGTGAACGTGTGGGCGCCTTACAGCTTGACATGTGTACCGTACGAGAGAGATAGCAAGGTGAAGAAGACAGAAAAGGGGCCGTAATCGAAGGGAAGGAGAGGGGAAACAGACAGTGTGACAGGGTAGATGGTAGAGAGAAAGAGAGGAGGAGTGAGGTGGGAGGTCTGGCTCTTCTTCCAGCTGTAAGGCCAGGCTCCAGTGCTTCTGCCAGGTCTCTGTGAAGCAATTGTACCTGCAAGAACAGGAGAAATAAAGTCACCTCTCCAGAGAGAAAGGTGAGAAAGGGGACACTATATGTTTATTTATATTTGCTAAATAAACATATTAAAAGTAATACAATAAAGAACAATAATGAGGCTTTATACAAGGTGTACCGGTACCGAGTCAATGTGCAGGGGTACGAGGTAGTTGAGGTAGTTGAGGTAATACAGTACATACATGTAGGAAGGGGTCAAAGTGAAACCTGAATCAGGATACATAAATAACAGCGCAGCACCTACATGTACGTACATCAATATGTATGTGTGTGTGTGTGTGTGTGTGAGGGTACAGTATGTAGTGTGTGTGTGTTTGTGTGTGTGTGTGTGGATAGAGCCAGTGCAAGAAAGAAACATATTTTTTTTACAAAATAAATAATAAAGGCGGTGTCACGTTGGTAAAAATGATTCAGGAGACAGGCACTGGAATGTGTAATATTTATTTTTTATTATACCCCAAATGACGGCGTATGTATGGGCACGGGGACGAAGACCAAACAAATACATAACAAAACACAGGGTTGGAACCCAAACAAAAGAGCGAGGAGTACCTCGAATAAATAACACACGTGCACAATGATTAACACACGGGACGAGACCCGTAATCATCTGTGCAATCCACAAAGACACGAAAGCCAAACCACACAGCACAGGTACTCACACAAACCAACGGACGTTGTAACAATAAACGACAGCCCAATGGAAACCAAAGGGCACACGCGGTTGAAGTCGGAAGTTTACATACACCTTAGTCAAATACATTTAAACTCAGTTTTTCACAATTCTTGACATTTAACCCTAGTAAAAATTTGCTGTCTTAGGTCAGTTAGAATCATTATTATTAATTTTTTTGGTATTATTTTAAGAATGTGAAATGTCAGAATAATAGTAGAGAGAATGATTTATTTCAGCTATTATTTCTTTCATCACATTCCCAGTGGGTCAGAAGTTTACATACACTCAATTAGTATTTGGTAGCATTGCCATTACATTGTTTAACTTGAGTCAAACGTTTCGGGTAGCCTTCCAGAATTCATTAACATGAAGCGAACACAACATCAGGGTTAAGACACTGCTTAATATATACACTGAGTGAACAAAACATTAGGAACACCAACTATTTCCATGACATAGACTGACCAGGTGAATCCAGGTGAAAGCTATGATTCTTATTCACTTGTTAAATCCACTTCAATCAGTGTAGATGAAGGGGAGGAGAAAGGTTAAAGAAGGATTTTGAAGCCTTAGACAATTGAGGCATGGATTGTGTATGTGTGCCATTCAGAGGGTGAATGGGCAAGACAAAAGATAGAAGTGCCTTTGAACGGGGTGTGGTAGTAGGTGCCAGGCACACCGGTTTGTGTCAAGAACTGCAACGCTGCTCAGTTTTTCACACTCAACTGTTTCCCGTGTTAATCAAGACTGGTCCACCACCAAAAGGACATCCAGCCATGTTAAAACAACTGTGGAAAGCATTGGCGTCAACATGGGCCAGCATCCCTGTGGAATGCTTTCGACACCTTGTAAAGTACATTCCCCGACAAATTGAGGTCAAAAGGGGTGCAACTAAATATTAGGAAGGTGCTCCTAATGTTTTGTACACTCAGTATCTATGTAGAGCTTCCCCAGTCAAATGTAAGTGGAAACGTCTAGAAGCAACAATGGCTCAGCCGCAAAGTGGTAGGCCACACAAGCTTACAGAATGGGACCGGCGAGTGCTGAAGAGCGTAAAAATCCTCTGTCCTTTGTTCTTGGTTGCAACACTCACTACCGAGTTCCAAACTGCCTCTGGAAGCAATGTCGTCAGCACAAGAACTGTTAGTCGGGAGCTTCATGAAACGGGATCCATGGCCGAGAAGCCGCACACAAGCCTAAGATCACCCTGCACAATGCCAAGTGTCGGCTGGAGTGGTGTAAAGCTCCTCGCCATCAGACTATGGAGCAGTGGAAACGCGTTTTCTGGAGTGATGAATCACGGGTTCACCATCTAGACGAATCTGGGTTTGAAGGGATGCCAGGAGAACGCTGCAAGCAGTGTATAGTGTATAGAATGTAGTGTATAGAAAATAAAGAGAGAGAGAGAGAGAGAGAGAGAGAGAGAGAGAGAGAGAGAGAGAGAGAGCGGTCGGGAAAGAGAGAGATGGAGAAAGGAAGGAAGCAGTATTGACCAGTAATTGACAGGGGTGTAAATCGAGACTAGAGGCTGTTGGCCAGCAGCAAAGCCGCATCAGGATTCCTAGAAGCAACTTAATTAGAGGGTTTCCAAGGACTTTGCACATCCTGGTCAGCTTATTGGTCGGCGGGAATACCCTGAGCAAGACCATTAATGGGCCTGTCTACAGTCTCCAGGCCTGCCTGAGTCAATCACAGAACAACTAGGGAAATACATAATGGAAATGATTAAAAGCAAATATGACTGGCCCAATGTCTTCATTTATACGTGATGATATGATGGTCAAGCAAGAAGAGGAGAGAACGGATAGAGACAGAGCGGGAAAAGAGGAGAGAAAGAGATAAGGAGAGAGAGATACAGTGACAGATATGGAATGTCAGTACCTCTGAGATGGGAGGGTCTGAAAAGTACAAATGGAGGATTTGCTCAGCATGGTGGTCTGGATGTGGAGGATCGATTGAGCCGCCGTTTCAGATGAGTGGCTCTCGCTTTGCAAACAAGCTCCGGGGCTCTCTGGGCTGCTTGATCGGGGTCAGACGCTGGCCTGTGGCAGGTAGGAGGAAGACAGGAAGAGAGGGAGAGAGGGAGAGAGAGAGGAGGAGAGAGAAAAAGTTCAGTATAGGCGCTCTCTATGCTGTGTTCTGAGCCCTCAGGGCTATACTGCATCTGTGGGAGTCTGTCTGATAAACACACACGTACAAATTGTAGATACATGCATGCAGAGACACACACAAACACACACACACAAATGCAAGGGGCGTGCACAAATGCATGCACACACACACACACACGCACGTGTCAAGGACTGGAGTGCTGTGCCAGCAGCACATACCTGACCCTGGTGACGCAAGAGTTCTACTGCTGATATGGACATTTTACAGCATATCCACATTTTTGGTTCCTCCTGAGTTTTCTGCTCTCTGACAGTCTGATTCAGTAGAGCACGGAGCCAGATTCTGGGTCCGTTCCCAAGATCTCACCTCAGAATGTATTGGAATCTGCTGTGGTATTTAATTCCTGTTTGTCTCCTGTACTGTGATCTATAACGAGGCTTTTGACATTCAGTGTAATTTGCGTTTCTCTTTCACAATATGGTGTCAATATGTATCTTCTTATAGCCTGCCCAGCATGTAACCACATCACAGTATCCAACAGAGGAACAATACAATACTCCAAGAAAGCTATTTTATGGACAGAAAAAAACTTCTGTTATTCATCAACGGGAAGCTGCTGAGACATAAAAAATATGATCTTACCTGCATGTGTGTGTGTGTGTCTGGAAACAACAGTAGCATCTTCTACAAGTTGTTACTTGTACTATATAATGCGTGTTCATTTCTTAGAAAACGAATTCCTACCTCCAACACCAAGTTAGCTAGATAATGTATGCTAAAATAGACTCTGAGATGTATGCAATGCTGTTCAAAACAGGCATATAGCAGAGTCTATTCTAGTCACATTAGTACTGCAAATGTAAAAGTAGTGCATTGCTAGGGTTAGGGGTTAAGGGTTAGGACTAGGGTTAGGGGTTAGGGGTTAGTACTAGGGGTAGGGTTTAGGACTAGGGGTAGGGGTTAGGACTAGGGTTAGGACTAGGGTTAGGGGTTAGGACTAGGGTTAGAACTAGGGATAGGGGTTAAGGGTTAGGTCTAGGGTTAGGGTTAGGGGTTAGGAGAGCAAGACGTGCCGCTCTGATCTGTGCCAGTTGCATCTTAACTAGGTCTTTCTTTGCTGCACCTGAACAGGACTGGACAATAATCAAGATAAACAAAACTATTGACTGCAGGACTGTGTGGTGTCAAAGAAAGCAGAGCATCTCTATTATGGAAGACCTCTCCCCATCTTTACAACCATTGAATCTATATGTTTTGATTATGACAGCTCTCACTACCTGTGAGAGCTCGGTGGTGGAGGAGCTGATTGAAGAGGCTGGGGGAGAAGCAGGGGGATGGTAGGGGTTATTCTACTATATGGAATTGTTTTAAGAAGGTCATACCAAGGATCACTTTGCTATTTGATTTGGAATTTTAAGACCCTTTGAAGTATCAACATTTTTTACACAAAAATGTTTTGATAAAAAATTGTGTTTGGCCTTACTGCTATTAGCCCATACAAACGCATTGAATAATGGATTCACTACATGGAACACAATCCAAAAGAAGTTCTCTCTGAAGTGTCTATCCTATAGATGTTTTACTTGTATTTAACCCCTTATTTGTTTTGCTAAACAGTCTCCATATACAGTGCATTCGTAAAGTGTTCATACCACTTGACCTTTTCCACATGTTGTTATGTTACAGTTGGGTTTTTTTATCAATCTACACATAATACCCCATAATGACAAAGCAAAAACTGTTTTTTATACATTTTTGCAAATGTATTAGAAACACAAAACTGAAATCTCACGTTTACATATGTTTTTGAACCCTTTGCTCAGTTCATTGTTGAAGGACACTTGGCAGCGATTACATCCTCAAGTTTTCTTGGGTCGGACGCTACAAGCTTGACACACCTGTATTTGGGGAGTTTCCCCCCAATCTTCTCTGCAGATCCTCTCAGGCTCTGTCAGGTTGGATGGGGAGTATCCTTGCACAGCTATTTTCAGGTCTCTCAGTCTGAAGTCCTGAGCGCTCTGGAGCAGGTTTTCATTAACTTCTAAGGGAGCGGCTCCCGAGGTGACGGTTTTGGAGAGTCTGGCGTGCCCAAAGTAAAATGCCTCCCACTTAGGATATGGGATATGCACATAATTAGGATATGCACATAATTAGTACTATTAGATAGGAAACACTCTGAAGTTTCTAAAAGTGTTAACATAATGTATGTGAGTATAACAGAACTCATTTAGCAGGAAAAAACAGAGAAAAAAACCATCCGGAAATCACTCCCTATTGAATCAATTTGTTACCAGGACTGAGACTGCAGTACCTATGGCTTCCACTAGATGTCAACGGTCTATATATAAAGCCTCAGAGAGATTGGCGTAAGCAGGAAGAATAGGTACAGGAAATTGCATTGGGACCTCAAATGTCAACAAGTTTTCTCGTGCGTTAGTCTGGCTCGTGCGCCCCACTTTATTTTGCTTATATAAGGTATAGGTGACCATCCGAGTGAAATATTATTGCTAATATTCATAAAAGGATAGCTAAGGATGCATTTTAACTGTTATTTGATTTGTTTAGGAAAAGTTTATACCTGTATTTGGGGAGTATAGGTATATTTGAACGCGTTCTCTTCACTTTTCAATGGGCGATTTGACGTTGGATTTTCTGAACATAACGCACCAACCACATGGAGATTTATGGATATAATAAATGACTTTTTCTAACAAAAGAACCATTGGATGTCTTCGTTGGACACTTGGGAAGCCCTCAGCAGAAGTTCTTCAAAAGGTAAGGGATTTGTTTTCGCTGTGAAATGTGTTTTGTGTGAACCGCGATGGTTTATGAATTTATTTGATTTTGATATGGAATTCAGTCCAAAGTGCTCAATCTTGGTTTCATCAGACCATAGAATCTTGTTTAGAATCTTGTTTCTCATGGTCTGAGAGTCCTTCAGGTGCCTTTCGGGAAACTCCAAGCGGTCTGTCATGTGCCTTTTTCTGAGGAGTGGCTTCCGTCTGGCCACTCTACCATAAAGGCCTGATTGGTAGACTGCTGAAGAGATTATTGTTCTTCTGGAGGTTCTCCCATCTCCACAGAGGAACTCTGGAGCTCTGTCAGAGGCCCTTCTCCCCCGGTCGCTCAATTTGGCCGGGTGGCCAGCTCTAGGAAGAGTCTTGGTGGTTCCGAATACATTTGCTTTGTCAGTATGTAGACTGATGAGGATAAACATTAATTTAATCAATTTTAAAATAAGGTGGTAACGTAACAAAATGTGTAAAAAGTCAAGGGGTCTGAATACTTTCCAAATGCACTGTCCTTACATAATGGTTTTCGACTGGTCCCGGGGGACCTTCAGACGAGTCTTGAGAGGTCTACGGGCATCCTAGAAAAAAAAAACTAACATGTTCGTGAGAGTCTCATCTTTACACATATTAGTGTGTAGCCCAAACCTTTCTGATGCTAGACAGAAGTCGGCTCCTCCGACTTCAGACAAACAAAAATGTGACATGACGGGAGAATGACTGTGTTTGGTTTACTCCAAATACTTGATCAGCTATAATTCAGAAACAAAGTCTCTTTCACTCATGATAGACTTGCCTTACAGAATTTTAACTGAACTACACATTATGATGGCGTCGCAGAATCAGAGCGCAGTACATGGCAAGTGTATGGCAAGGTACTGTATAATGTGTAGGCTACAGGTGGAAAATTAGGGCCTATCTTTAGATCTAGCCAGAGTGGACTTTTATAACATGTCCATATACAAGCCAGTGTATTATTATACCACTGTATTACTTTCATATCTGATATAGCAACTGAATTAGACTATTCACATTACAAAAAAAGTTTCAATATCTCCATCCTCCACAACTCTGTCCACAATGAATGGTGGACGTGTGGTGGGATTGTCACACCCTGATCTGTTTCACCACCTGTCTTGTGATTGTCTCCACCCCCTCCAGGTTTCGCTTATTATCCCTGGTTTATATATCCCTGTGTTTCCTGTCTCTCTGTGCCAGTTCGTCTTGTATGTTTTTCAAGTCGACCAGCGGTTTTCCCGTACTCCTGCTCTTCTCTTTTGCTAGTCCTCCCGGTTTTTGACCCTTGCCTGTTTTCTGGACTCTGTACCTGCCTGCCTGACCATTCTGCCTGCCCTGACCTTGAGCATGCCTGCCACTCTGTACCTCCTGGAACTGGTTTTGACCTTTTGCCTGTCCACGACCATTCTCTTGCCTACCCCTTTTGGATTGTTTCATAAATATCAAGACTCAAACCATCTGCCTCTCATGTCTGCATCTGGGTCTAGCCTTGTGCCCTTATAGGTTTGGCAGCATAATACTGCATCCAGCTCAAAATAACATGGGCATTGGGTTCTCCCGTTCCCAATCCTGCTCAGACAGACCTTGGACTTTCTGTACAATGTTTTCAAGTAACTGATTTTGCGCTGGCATTGGACATGGAAACAGGATAACACTTTGTCTCTTTTTCAAGACTATATATCTCAAATAAATATATTTATATACCTTATATATGTAATTCCGATGGCATCCGACCACATAGCCAGTAGGCACTTGCTTTCAAATGAAGTTCATGATCTTATTTCTGGAGGAATTGTAGAGGTATTTTCGGCCATAATTATTACCTCAACTGGCCGGATTATTTCATTTTGGAGGGACAACCGTGACGGTGGCCAAATTTATATGCTTTCGTTATCACAATTAGTTTACACTTATTTATACTCATGCAAGATGCGACTACTTCCGGAAGTGGTCAGGAAGATCTAATCACAAAACTATATTTTCTAAGACTGGCACTAAGAAACAAGGTCTTCACTTGTGAGTGAATTTAGAAGAATACCAGCATTGACAAATGTTTAGCTTGGTTCGCTGTAAAGCCGCTACACTGCTTCCTGGAGAGGGGCGATCTGAGAAACAGTTAGTGGGGGGAGATGCTGCACTGAACACAATAACATAACAGAATGACAGTAGTTAATCAATCATGGGAAAATGATGATAAGTTGAATGAGGCTGTTGAGTGGGAAGAGTGGCGCGCTCAGTAGGAGGCAAGACACAATAGTATTTTTTTCTTTTTTTCTTATTTATTGACGCGTCTAATTCGCTCGCACCTGGAAGTCTGGGTGGAGAAAACAAAGATTGCTGCATTACCCAACAAAATAACTAAAACAAAGAAAGAGTGGGAAAATCCATGGGGGAATGGTTAGAAGGAAGATGGGGGAGACGTGTGGGCCATGCTAATGTTCAAGCATTTATCACCATTAGGAGGGTGATGGATGTCACTGAAAATCTCCCCTCCCTGAGGAAGATGGACTCTCCTCCAATGCTCTCTCTCTATCCATCCTTCTCTCCCAGAGAAGACCTGCTGGAGGTAAACACAGAGAGAGGGGGGGTGTAGGGAGAGAGAAAGAAAAAGGAGAGAAAGGTAAAGAAAGAGAGAAAATATAGAGAAATTAAAGGATGTGGGGAAGTCTCTGTATTTCCCCTCTGGTGTATAAAAGGTAAAAGCAGAAGTAGTTGGAGATTCAGAGAGAGAGCTGAGCTCTGAGCTGTGTGGCGTGTCCCTGCCGGGAGAGAATGTGCCTTCAGAACCTGGGGGTTTGGCAGACACTAACTTTCAGTCCCTGGGCTAAGCCTGGGATGCTTTCATTACACACGCCGCTTCTCAGGTGCCAATGCCGCACTGTCACAGGAGTGGGAGGCCAGGGGAGCAGGGATGGCATGGGAAGGAAGGAGGGGAGGAAGGGGGTGAACCTAATTGGATGTGCCATATACACAGGAGTGGGCTAGAGAGAGGGTCGAGGAGCGGTCGGCGTGGTGGCTGTAGTACACTTCTCCGGACAAGAGTAGTGTACTATATAGGGAGTTGTATGCCAATTGGGACAGAGACTCATCTGCATTCTGCAACTGATCTCACAAACCCATGCCAATATTTTTCACAATTGAGTTTTTCCAATATCTTCTCCCACTCGCCATACTTTAACATAATTTGGTGATATCTGCTGTCCAAGAAAAGTGGAGAGCTTGGCAATATATACTTCACAATTCAAATTGAGATTCATTGTTCTTAGCTATTGTAGAGGTTTTAAGATATTAAACTTTGTCTTAATATACACTCTCATCCATGTCAATACTTCGTTGTTTTTGCTGAGATTTCAAATGACATCTTACTGTATTTGAAAATATTTGTGAAAGCTACTAGAACACAATGGCAAGCAACACTGAAGCATGCATCAGAGCACCAGCTGTTCCGGACGACTATGTGATCATACTCTCCGTAGTCGATGTGAGCAAAACCTTTAAATAAGCCAACATTCACAAGGCCGCGGGGCCAGGCGGGTTACGGGTTACCAAGACATGTTACCAGGAAGTGTACTCAGAGCATGCGCAGACCAGCTGGCAAGTGTCTTCACTGACATTTTCAACCTCTCCCTGACGAAGTCTGTGATACCTACATGTTTCAAGCAGACCACCATAGTCCCTGTGCCCAAGAAATTGAAGGTAACATGCCTAAATTACGTTGGTAGCCATGAAGTGCTTTGAAAGGCCGGTCAAGGCTCACATCAACACCATCATCCCGGAAACCCTAGAACCACTTCAAATTGTATACTGCCCCAACAGATCCACAGATAATGTCATCTCAATCGCACTCCACACTGCCCTTTCCCGTCTGGACAAAAGGAACACCTATGTGAGAATGCTGTTCATTGACTACAGCTCAGCGTTCAACACCATAGTTATCACAAAGCTCATCACTAAGCTAAGGACTCTGGGACTAAACACCTTCCTCTGAAACTGGATCCTGGACTTCCTTACAGGCCGTCCCCAGGTGGTGAGGGTAGGCAGCAACACATCCGCCACGCTGATCCTAAATACGGGGGCCCCTCAAGGGTGCGTGCTTCGTAGCCTCCAGTACTCCCTGTTCACCCACGACTGCATGGCCAAGCACGACTCCAACATCATCACTAAGTTTGTTGAAAACACAACAGTGGTAGGCCTGATCAACGACAACGGTGTGGTGCCAGGACAACAACCTCTCCCTCAGCGTGAGCAAGACAAAGGAGCTGATTGTGGACTACAGGAAAATGAGGGCCGTACACGTCCCCATTCACATCAACGTGGATGTAGTGGAGCGGGTTGAGAGTTTCAAGTTCCACGTCCCCAACAAACAGTCATGGTCCAAACACACCAAGACAGTTGTTTCCCCCTCAGGAGACTGAAAAGATTTGGCATGGGTCCCCAGATCCTCAAAAACTTCTACAGCTGCACCATCAAAAGCATCCTGACCGATTGCATCACTGCCTGGTATGGCAACTGCTCGCCATCTGACCATAAGGTGCTACAGAAGGTAATGCGTAAGGCCCAGTACATCACTAGGGCCAAGCTTCCTGCCATCCGGGACCTATATATTAGGCGGTGTCAGAGGAAGGGCCATAAAATTGTCAAAGACTCCAGTCACCCAAGTCATAGACTGTTCTCTCACACCCTGATCAGTTTCACCTGTCCTTGTTATTGTCTCCACCCCGCCTATTAGCTCTTTGTCCCAATAATGGCGTTTTGTATAAAAAACCTCTTGCACACATGTGCAATCGCAAGTATAGGCTATTTCCAACCTAACTTTTCATTCTCAAATTATTACCCTATCCAATGTTTTCTGTTATCCTCTCTGTTTAGTTCTCTGTGTTTTGGCTACATAGTGAAAGTTAGTGTTTTGAATGTCACACTGACAGTTAGCTACAATCTCCTTTGTGCCTCTGAAGACTCCACCCCCAGCGTTTGCCTTCTTCCATTATCATCTCCAATAGAGAGTTATTATCTCTGGAAAGCTGTTTGATTGGTTTTCCATTGATGCATGCACACAGACGCACTCACACATACCACGCACGGGCAATACCTACACACTGGCAATGCACATACAAACACACGCCCCCGATTACGTGCACGAACACACACACACATCTCTAGGCTGCACCTGCGAGAGCAGCTTTGCCAACACCATTAGTGTGTAATGAGCTTTCTATAGCCCTTCTAGCAGCAGCAGAGGGCTGGGGTCATGACCTCTCTCCCCGCAGGCTCACCTGTAGACACACAGGGAATGATAATGTGGATCTGGCTACATGCTGCACATTACAGAGGTCAGAGTAAGGTTTAACACCATACAACTCAATACACTATACATTATAGAGCAATAGAACTACGTACCAAAATAAGCTACGTGATACAGGCTAATAGAGAACTGCTATTCGTAATGAAATATTATACACAGTTTGTTCTATTGGTAAACAGAACAGGTCATCTATAAGTCTTTGCTAGGTAAAACCCCGCCTTATCTCAGCTCACTGGTCACCATGGCAGCACCCACCCGTAGCACGCGCTCCAGCAGGTATACAGTGAGGGAAAACAGTATTTGATCCCCTGCTGATTTTGTACGTTTGCCCACTGACAAAGAAATGATCAGTCTATAATTTTTATGGTAGGTTTATTTGAACAGCGAGAGACAGAATAACAACAAAAATGTTATAAATAAGTATTTGACCCCCTCTCAATCAGAAAGATTTCTGGCTCCCAGGTGTATTTTATACAGGTAATGAGCTGAGATTAGGAGCACACTCTTAAAGGGAGTGCTCCTAATCTCAGCTTGTTACCTGTATAAAAGACACCTGTCCACAGAAGCAATCAATCAGATTCCAAACTCTCCACCATTGCCAAGACCAAAGAGCTCTCCAAGGATGTCAGGGACAAGATTGTAGACCTACACAAGGCTGGAATGGGCTACAAGACCATCGCCAAGCAGCTTGGTGAGAAGGTGACAACAGTTGGTGCGATTATTCGCAAATGGAAGAAACACAAAAGAACTGTCACGCTCCCTCGGTCCGGGGCTCCATGCAATATCTGACCTTGTGGAGTTGCAATGATCATGAGAACGGTGAAGAATCAGCCCAGAACTACACGGGAGGATCTTGTCAATGATCTCAAGGCAGCTGGGACCATAGTCACCAAGAAAACAATTGGTAACACACTACGCCGTGAAGGACTGAAATCCTGCAGCGCCCGCAAGGTCCCTCTGCTCAAGAAAGCACATATACATGCCCGTCTGAAGTTTGCCAATGAACATCTGAATGATTCAGAGGACAACTGGGTGAAAGTGTTGTGGTCTGATGAGACCAAAATGGAGCTCTTTGGCATCAACTCAGCTCGCCGTGTTTGGAGGAGGAGGAATGCTGCCGATGTCCCCAAGAACACCATCCCCACCGTCAAACATGGAGGTGGAAACATTATGCTTTGGGGGTGTTTTTCTGCTAAGGGGACAGGACAACTTCACCGCATCAAAGGGACGATGGACGGGGCCATGTACCGTCAAATCTTGGGTGAGAACCTCCTTCCCTCAGCCATGGCACTGAAAAGGGGCCGTGGATGGGTATTCCAGCATGACAATGACCCAAAACACACGGCCAAGGCAACAAAGGAGTGGCTCAAGAAGAAGCACATTAAGGTCCTGGAGTGGCCTAGCCAGTCTCCAGACCTTAATCCCATAGAACATCTGTGGAGGGTGCTGAAGGTTCGAGTTGCCAAACTTTAGCCTTGAAACCTTAATGACTTGGAGAAGAGGAGTGGGACAAAATCCTTCCTGAGATGTGTGCTAACCTGGTGGCCAACTACAAGAAACGTCTGACCTCTGTGATTGCCAACAAGGGTTTTGCCACCAAGTGCTAAGTCATGTTTTGCAGAGGGGTCAAATACTTATTTCCCTCATTAAAATGCAAATTAATTTATAAAAATTTTCACATACGTTTTTCTGGATTTTTGTTGTTATTCTGTCTCTCACTGTTCAAATAAACCTGCCATTCAAATTATATACTGATAATTTATTTGTCAGTGGGCAAACATACAAAATCAGCAGGGGATCAAATACTTTTTTCCCTCACTTTATTTTACTGGTCACCCCCAAAGCCAACTCTTCCTTTGGCCGCCTTTCCTTCCAGTTCTCTGCTGCCAATGACTGGAACGAATTGCAAAAATCACTGAAGCTGGAGACACATCTCCCTCACTATCTTTAAGCATCAGCTGTCAGAGCAGCTTACCGATCATTGCACCTGTACATAACCCATCTGTAAATAGCCCACCCAACTACCTCATCCCCATTATGTTCTTTTTTGTTATTTGCTCCTTTGCACCCCAGTATCTCTACTTGCACAATCATCTTCTGCACGTCTGTCACTCCAGTGTTTAATTGCTAAATTGTAATTATTTTGCCACTATGGCCTATTTATTGCCTTACCTCCCTAATCTTACTACATGTGCACACGCTGTATATAGACCTTTCTACTGTGTTATTGACTGTACGTTTGTTTATCCCATGTGTAACTCTGCATTGTTTGTGTCGCACTGCTTTGCTCTATCTTGGCCAAGTTGCAGTTGTAAATGAGAACTTGTTTTCAACTGGCCTGCCTGGTTAAATAAAGGTGAAATAAATATAAATAAAATGAAAATAGTAAACCCCAGTAAAGGTATCAGTTGAATTAGTTTGAGTTGAACTCATCCCACATTCTCTATACTAATTACCTAGTGTATAGAAACCTATGAAAAAAATTGAAAATACATTCTGTTCTTCGGCTAACGCTAATTGCTAACTCTATATGACATGCTGTTGCTGTGGACGGGAGGACGGGGAGGCTGCAGGTTGACATTAATTGTCATGAATCTTGCCCTCGAGGCAGAACTGAGGGATTTCTGCTAGATGGGCCAGCAGCAAAGTCAAAATTGGATATATCGTAAAAATGTATGAAAACAAAAATGAGCTTTTTGGTCTTAATTTAAGGATAGGGTTAGTTAAGGTTAGGGTTAGACATTAAGGTTAGCCGTGTGGTTAATGTTAGGGTTAACATTAGGGTTAGGTTTAAAATCTGATTGTATGACTTTGGGGCTGTGCCAGCTAGTGACCACTGTAGAGCTGCCTCCAGGGCAAGATTCATGACAATAAATGGCAACCTGTGTGTAGGCCACTCAGGGAAAGGTCAGCAGTGACAGCATGTTAAGGTTACTTCCTAATGAGAAGTGGATACATGATGCAGGACCATACGTCCATAGATGTAATGTTAGGAGAGGGAAATGAATCTAGCATTTTAATTGCAGAGTCTGAATGCCCAAGATGGTTTGGAAGTGCCTGCGTGTAGGTGTTCAGGAGTGAGGGAGAGAAGAAAAGAGGGAGAGAGGAAGAGAAAGAGAAGAGAGAGTTTGCATTTATGTGGGAGCTTTAAAGTAAGTGTTCATGCGTATTGCATACAACTGCATACAACATGATGTTTTGCATATGAGAAAGAGTTCCCGAGTAAATTAGATGGACAGTAAGACTTTTTGAAATTGAAATTGATATTTTAACTGAACAGTCTTCACATTTGTGCGTGAACCTTGCTGCACATTTTGGCCAAACAAGAGAAAATGTGAGGGGCAGTCAGACGTAGCCTGCAGCCATGTAACTCCAGCTGACCTTTCTATGTTGTGTGAGCGAGCTGCTCCATGCCGTCACAATGAGGATCATACACTACTGTTAGTCTCTCTGTGACAGTAATGGCTGCTGCTGCTGAGGGATTCATAATTCTTCTATCTGCCATTTAGGATCCCCCCTCTGCACTGAAGCCATCACTCTTCATCTGAATTACTGGCCTAGCATGAGGGAATCTGTTTTCCAAAACTATAGGTTGTTATAATATGGAGTAGAAAGGTTACTGTTATATGCTTATGTATTGTAGAGGAACAACATACCCCTAGTATTCATGCATTCTCCTTCATTCCAAGTTTCAAATGGTGTTAACATTCTGTGAATTACTTGATAATCTAAGATGGATGATATTGCAGAGTTGATCTCCCAGCCTCCCCCATAGCAAGTCCTCTTTTTTCCTCTCATCCCTCTTCTTTCAATACTAACCCTCCCTCTGTCTTAGCCACTTGATCATATGATCTTCCTCTAACATACTCAACCAGGCCTAGTTTGATCTGTGTAAGGCATAGGCCTAGACAACACATTGGTAATTAATAGAACATTTCACCATTGAAACAAACTTTATCAGACATTTTCATACCTTGTTATTGTCCTAATGCCCAGTTGTGTCCTGAGGTGATTTCATTAGTCGGTTTACATTGCAAAATGTCTGTTGCCAAACGTTTTGCAACGGAAACCGTTTACTCATAACGGAAAATGTTTTGCATCCAAAAATGACATCAGGTCTCTCCGCGACGCACATAGAAACCGTCTACCTGCTTCTCTACCGATAACATTTTAGACAAGTCGCATGGCGAAATGGACGGTCAGAAAATGAAAGGTGGAACAGAGAGGGAGAGAATAAAAAAGAGAAAGGCCCTTGCCACAGACGCAGCTAAATGCTGCAAAATAAGCGACATGTTCACCAGAAAGGGACCAGGTCAGTGAAAAACACGAGCTAAAATACACACACTGACACACACACACGACACCCAGCATGGCTAGCTAAGTAGCCTAGCTAATAATAGTGACACAACGGCCGGTAGGCTAAACAGTTTGCACGTCTTACGTCTTCGTGTAGGAATTATATCATAGCAATGAGTGCAACATAGCGATCATAATATGACATTGAAGGCAATATGTTTCAACTAGTAAAATATAGTAAACCTAGACTATGGACTTGCCAGCATTCGGTCATGACTCATGCCACATAAGCAAGGGAACGTGAACATACACTGTACAGAGAAACAGGCTACAGTAACGTAACCATAATACATCCATGAACGTAACACAGGCTATGCCAAAGATCATTAGCACCATTAGTACCAGCATTACAAGTTACTACAATAATATACAGCTCTGGGAAAAATTAAGAGACCACTCCAAATTAAGAGACCACTCCAAATTAAGAGACCACTCTTAATTTTTTCCAGAGCTGTATTAATGTAGCCTACTGATACACTAATGATAGTGAATATGATAATAGAGTCTTTCTTTGCAAAGGTGGAGAAGGAAGCAGCAGCAGCAATAGAGCTTCAGGAACTCCTGCTGAACTGGAGATGGTGGTCAGTTCAGAGTCAGACTCAGAGCAGGAACCTTCAGGTACAACTTAAAGGCACAAACCTAAACATGTAGGCTATGATTTTAGATTAATATGAGCTTCATTTATGAGATTATCAGTAGGACTGTAATCGGGGGGAATACCTTGTACATGTGTATGTGCTATGATTGGTGTATTCCTAGTGAGTTTTTTGAGGGTGCACCCATAGCTTACCTTGAAAAGTCTGTGTTCAGATCAGCTACTTGTTGGTCAGTCCCAAATTTGTGTATGTTGTAATGTGGATAACCTTCTTCCCAGATGAACATAGTGGCCAAATGTAAAACTAGTTTGGTACCAGTTACATCAACAAATAGGGTTAGCTTACGAAAGTAGCTGTCTGGTGGTTTGCGTGAACAGGGTGGCCTGGGATGGAGTCAAATTCCCGGCCTGAATTATTGTTTCAGTCCGCCCCTGGTCTCTTCCCATTTCGTTTTGTTTTCTTCCGTTTGGTTCCTAGAGCTAACAGTAAGCGGTTTTCATTGCAAAACAATTCTTAACAGAAGAATCTGACTAATGAATACACCCCAGGTCCCACTGGATTTATTCCATGAACAACTCTGGTCTCTTGACTGCCATATGGGTTGGATAAATTTTTTTTTACCCTAAACTGAAGCTGATTACAACAATGGATTTATCCAGAGAGAGAGAGAGAGAGAGAGATAGAGTATTCACCCTTCACACCATAATTGACAAACAAACAAACCAAAACAAAGGCAAAGTTTTCTCATGCTTTTTTGATTTCAACTCAATTTGGCATAAAGGTCTGCTATACAAATTGATGGAAAGTGGTGTTAGGGGAAAAACATACGACATTATAAAATCCATGTACACAGGGCCAGGGGGGGTACGACAGGGATGCAGCTTAAGCCCCACCCTCTTCAACATATATATCAACGAATTGGTGAAGGCACTAGAACAGTCTGCATCAGCTGGGCTCACCCTACTAGAATTTGAAGTCCAATGTTTACTGTTTGCTGATGATCTGGTGCTTCTGTCCCCAACAAAGGGCAGCAAGTAGATCTTCTGTACAGATTCTGTCAGACCTGGGTCCTGAAAAAGGGATGTTTCTTTTTTTGCTTTTTTTTTATTTCCCTCAGAACACATAGATTCGAAAACAAATTCAATTTTGGATGTCTCTCTCTATGTCTCTGTGTGTGTGTCTACAGCATGTCTGTGTGAGTGTGTATGTGTGTGTACATATGTGCAGTAGCGAATTTAGGTATGGGCAACATGGGCAGCCGCCCAGGACGGCATCTTGCCGGGGGCAGCACAAAAAATGTTGGAATAGTGACATTTGCACAATCGGTTTTCTATCGCTTATTTGCACGTCACGTCAATGATATCATGTCACAGTTTGGGACTGTGGGTCAATTAACCTTGTCAGAGTGGGCACCCTGATTCTAGTTTGTGAGCTAGGCAGGTCTCCCACTCAGAAGTACGAGATGGGGAGGGGGGCCGGGGTAGGTTGACCTCAGGTCTCCCCACTGGAAGCCCGAGGTAGGGGCAGCGGGGGAATCTATCAAATAGCGCACTTCTAACTTTGTACGGTACTAATGCAAATAGTAAAATCAGTCACACTACGAAATGCTACCAAATAAACCACAATTCATTCATAATACTGTGAGTATATAGTTTCACAGACATATTGTATCATTTTTTTCTGGTTTGTGCGAAATCGTTAAGAATAATATAAAACCAGTCTGCACACCACCAAGGTGAATTGGTTTAGTTTTGACTCTTGGTTGACAGTGTTGGGGGATGGGTAATGTATTGATGCTCGAGTGCCAAATCAACACAAATGGATAAGAAAAGGTCTAATCATCAGTTTAGGAAAAAGAGGAAAGAAGAAGATAAACGTGCAAAAGATAGGTATGCAGCTACTTAAAATATGTCTGTATTATGCTGATATTTGGTATCTTTTCTGATATATTAAGTATTTTGGGGTGTCTTACTCTTAGGATGGTAGGTAGCCTAGTGGTAAACGTGTTGGGCCAGTGACTGAAAGGTTGCTGGATCAAATCTCTGACCTGATAAGGTAATGAAAGAATAGTGTATCAATTCTCTTTTTGTATTTATATACTACAATTTGTTTCTATTTGACTTTGTTACTTCTTTTTGGTATTTATGAGTCTTATTTTTGTATATATTTTTTTATTTATATAGTTTTGCATTTTATGATTATTTATTTGTGTTGTTCCAAATGTCTGGGGGTGGGGGCTGAAGGGGGGGTTCGCCCAGGGAGCCATACAAGCTAGAATCGCCACTGTGTCTGTGTGTGCCTGTGTGTGTGATTGAGTGAGAGAGAAAAAAATCGTAATAGTGTAATAGTGAGGTGGTCTAAGAACTGCTCTCTTTTTATGATAAGCCACCTTAGTGTCATATCTGCCATCTCTGTTCCATTTCTTATCCAACACACACACATTATTGACACATTGTGATTTAATATCAGCTTATATAAAAATGGATAGTTACAGCCACTCTTGCAATTTGATTAACCATTTGACACATGCTCATGCATATATTTGATCTCATTAGCAGTGATCAGTTAGATACATAAAATATTATTCAACTTTTCAGATAAAGCCGTTTTTTTGTGTTCCAAACTCCGTTCAAGTTTACCAAGATAAGGCCTCTCCACTTGTGTATTCTATCCATGTTTATCGGAGGGCTCCACTGCTGCCTGTCAGAATATTTTATCGCTCAGCGATTCCAGAACGTGATCTCGTTCATCATGCTGTTTCTTCCACGGCATACATTTGTTTTTACAAAGTAGACCATTTCAACAAGAAGCCACACTCAAACAGGGAGCTATCCAAACTAGTCCGGCTTCAGAGACACGCAGGACAGAGCCATGATTATATGATAAGAGCCTGTGGATGTTTATGGATGAATCTTCTCTGTTCCCAGGCTTGATAGCATCATTGAAGTGTTTTTTTTTTTACAAATAATAAATAAACCCAGTGATTTAACATGCATCTCACATGTTATGTTGTGCAGACTGGTGAATCATGTTTCCCAAAATTCTGAACACTTTTCTTTCTAAACATTAAAGCGCTATAGCGGCTATGCAGTACCTGTTGTGCTGTCAGAATCTCTCTCTCTCGTTGTCTGTCTGTCTGTCTGTCTGTCTGTCTGTCTGTCTCTCTCTCTCTCTCTCTCTCTCTCTCTCTCTCTCTCTCTCTCTCTCTCTGTGTGGCTGTCCGACCATATGAGGTTGCATGTTTGAGTAAGTGGTAGGGCCTAGTATAAATTGATACTTTTACAGGGGATTTCATGTCATTCTTAAACAGACTAAAATATACAGGCCTTTAAATAACACAGAGGCATACAGACATCTAATTTAAATGGAACAGGGGATGGCGGGGGGGTGGAGGGTTATAAGTAGAGGAGGGGTTTTCACGCTATCAAGGATTGGCTAGCATGAGAGGAAGGTGGAAGCTTTGAGTGGTAGGAGTAAAGCGATGCCTAGCCGTAACAATGGCTGCTGCTATTGAACACAGGCTGGCTGCATCAATGCAACGGGAAAGATGAATTTCAAAAACATTTAGGGGAGGCTGGATGAAAACAGATGCACTCAGATCAAAGTGAAGGGTAACATAGGAATATATATTTGTATGTTGTCCTTTATAGCAGAGATACTGATCCAGACTGACATTGTAGGTCACAGTACAAGTTAACTTCTTAGGGAGCGGCTTCCGAGGTGACGGTTTTTGGAGAGTCTGGCGTGCCCAAAGTAAAATGCCTCCCACTCAGGCCCAGAAAATAGGATATGCACATAATTAGTACTATTGGATAGGAAACACTCTGAAGTTTCTAAGAGTTTTAAAATATTGTCTGTGAGTATAACAGAACTGATATAACAGAACTGATTTAACAGGCGAAAACCCGAGGAATTTCTGTCCTGGAAAAAGTGTTTTTGACACATTGCCTCATTTTGAACCCCTCCCTATTGAAAACAGACATATATGGGAGTAAGATTGCAGTACCTATTGCTTCCACTGGATGTCAACAGTCTCTAGACAGTGTTTGATGATGTTTAGTTGCTCTGGATGGTAATAGAAGAAGAATTTCGAAGTGGTCATCGGATGTAAACAGAGGAAGCGCGTTCACGGGCTCACGCACGCTGTGTTTTTTTCCTTTCCTATCGTCCAGTTTATAATCCGGTTGAAATATTATAGTAAATATACATAAAAGTGTTCCTAAGGTTACATTATCAATGATGTTTGATTGTTCTTGGACAAGTGTATAGGTATAGGTTGAACGAGTTCTCTTCACGGTTCAATGGGCGAGTGGACGCTGTATTTTATGAACATAATGCGCCAACCAAACTGAGATTTATGGATATAATAAATGACTTTTTCTAACAAAAGAACCATTGGATGTCTTTGTGGACACTTGGGAATCTTTCAGCAGAAGTTTTTCAAAAGGTAAGGGATTTGTTTTCGCTGTGAAATGTGTTTTGTGTGAACCGCGATGGTTTATTAATTTATGCTAATGGCAAAATATTGGGAGGTGCTACCCTCAAACAATCAAATGTTGTGCTTTCGCCGTAAAGTCTTTTTGAAATCTGACAACGCTGTGATATTGCCAAGAAGCAGAGCTTTTGATGACTATGCAACACTTGTATATTGATGAATGTTTAATAATTCAACTTTTGGATTTTGAATTTGGCGCCTTGCATTTCACTGGGTAGTGTCGGGAGCTAGCGCCCCACCACTCCGTAAGTAGTTAATATAAAACTTGAGTCATCGGCATACAGCCGCTCCCTAAGAATTTAAGTCCGCAAGCTAGATCCCTGCAATGTCTCATTAAAGATCTAGATAACTTTTCTGTACTCTCTGGACTAAAACCTTATTATGATAAGTGTACAATATTATGTATTGGATCCTTAAAAATACAACTTTTACATTACCCTGCAGTTTACCTATAAAATTGGCTGATGGTGAAGTAGACATACTCGGTATTCACATCACAAAATATATAAATAAGCTCTCCACAATGAATTTCAATAGAAAACTTAGACAAGAAAATAAACAAGATCCTGCAACCATGGAGAGGTAAATACCTGTCTACTTATGGAAAAATTGCCCTGATTAACTCCTTAGTCATATCTCAGTTTAATCACTTACTTATGGCACTGCCTACTCCTGATGATTCGTTTTTCAAATCATATAAGCAAAAAAATATTTTGCTTTATCTGGGACGCTAAACCAGACAAAATATAACGTGCCTATCTATATAATGAATATGAATTGGGTAGGTTGAGATGATTAAATATTAAAGCACTAAACCTCTCTCTAAAAGCTTCACTCATTCAAAAGTTTTATTTGAACCCTAAATGGTTCTCAAGTAGATTACTAAGAAAAGCTCATCCATTGTTTAAAAATGGCCTTTTTGCCTTTATGCAGATTGCCTTGTCTCATTTTAATTGAAAATTATACTTTTTTCAAAGTATCTCTCTTTTTCTAACAAGCATTGCAGAGCTGGCTACAATTTCAATTTCATCCCCCTGAAAAGATAGAACAAATATTACAAAAATATTATAGCTGAACTCAAATGTGCTGGTTGCTAAAATACCTGTATTATGGGAAAGATGTTTGTAAAGGGTATTTTGTTCTTAAATGATATTGTAAATTGGAATGGTAGAGTTACATGTATGTCCTTCATGGAGTTATCAGAATTGTACGGGAAGGTCTGCTCAAAAAAGGGTACTACCAATTGATTACAGCATTACCCCAAAAATGGAGGAGGCAGGTGGCAGCGGGAGGAGGTAGGGAACTGGTCTGTCTGCCCAATATAAAGGATCAAAACTGGCGGAGGAATAAAAATAGCATAAATAGGAAAGTATACCAGTTTCATTTGAGGACCCGGATGTTGACAACTGTGCCATACAGATTGCAAAATAGTTGGGAAGAGATTTTTGATGTACCGATTCCATGGTACAGGGTGTATGAGTTGATATATAAAACAACGCAAGATTCAAGACTTTGTGCTTTTCAGCTAAAATTATTACATTGAATTCTTGCCACCAACAAAATGTTGAATATTTGGGGCATAAAATCATCGAAGCTCTGCAGATTTTGTTGTGAGAATACAGAATCAATAGACCATTTATTTTGGTATTGCCCTCAGGTAGCCTGTTTCTGATCTCAGGTTTAGGAATGGCTGAAAATGCATAGCATTGATCTAAAATTGACCCTAGAAATAGTACTGTTAGGAGATCTGGAGAGACCGGGTCAGTCAATTACTAATATACTAATACTCTTAGTAAAAGTATTTATCTTCAACTCGCAATCTGTGGATTCTATTCAATTAGATAGATTGAAATTGTACGTTAAACATCACAGCATAGTTGAAAGATTTGTGTTGCGTAGAAACGCAAAATGGGTGGCCAGCAGAGATAGATGGGATGGGCTGAAGGAAGCTGAGGGTTGGGATGTGGAATTGGAGACAAGTGGGAGTGGAGTTGCTGTGTGAGATAGAATGATGGTCAAAGTAAAAAAATGTTTTTTAAAACATTATAAAAAGTACATTTGAATGACACTAAGTGGCAGTGTTTTTACAACTAATGCCCAGTTTGCCTGAGGCTGATGCCGTGCAGGTGTTTGTACACATGCATATACACACACTCTCATTCAAATAAACACATACAAGAACACACACATACTTGTAATAGCGCCAGACATGCACACAAACATATACAGTTGGCATTGCTGTTATGATTTTAGTTGTCCTTGATGTCCTTTGTTTTAAATTAGAATTTATGGTTATTATTATTATTAATTTTTTTACATTGTTATTCGCTGTTTTCTTCTGTCTTTTCCTTTTTTCTCTTTAGTTCATTCTCTTGGTTGTTGGTGCATTGGGGGGTTCTTGGGGGTGGGGAATGGAATTAATTGTATTTTTATTTAAAAAAAAAATTATTCCTGGGGGGTGACTGTGGGAGGGGTCTCGAATGGTTGAGGGACAGCTATTGGGGAACTGTAGGGGGATCTTGGGGGGTTTGGGTTCACGTTTTTTGGCCTGGTGGTAAATCGGTTAACAAGCCCTTGAGCAGGGCATTGACCCTGGATGCTTCTGTGTGTCACTCTGAATGGGAATCTGTTGGATGACTGGTATGATGTAGTTATTGAGCGGCTTCACAGCAAGTATATTGTACAGTGAGGGAAAAAAGTATTTGATCCCCTGCTGATTTTGTACGTTTGCCCACTTACAAAGAAATGATCAGTCTATAATTTTAATGGTAGGTCTATTTGAACAGTGAAAGACAGAATAACAACAAAAAAATCCAGAAAAACGCATGTGAAAAATGTTATAAATGGAATTGCATTTTAATGAGGGAAATAAGTATTTGACCCCTCTGCAAAACATGACTTAGTACTTGGTGGCAAAACCCTTGTTGGCAATCACAGAGGTCAGACGTTCCTTGCAGTTGGCCACCAGGTTAGCACACATCTCAGGAGGGATTTTGTCCCACTCCCTGCAGATCTTCTCCAAGTCATTAAGGTTTCGAGGCTGACGTTTGGCAACTCAAACCTTCAGCTCCCTCCACAGATTTTCTATGGGATTAAGGTCTGGAGACTGGCTAGGCCACTCCAGGACCTTAACATGCTTCTTCTTGAGCCACTCCTTTGTTGCCTTGGCCGTGTGTGTTGGGTCATTGTCATGCTGGAATACCCATTCACGACCCATTTTCAATGCCCTGGCTGAGGGAAGGAGGTTCTCACCCAAGATTTGACGGTACATGGCCCCGTCCATTGTCCCTTTGATGCGGTGAAGTTGTCCTGTCCCCTTAGCAGAAAAACACCCCCAAAGCATAATGTTTCCACCTCCATGTTTGACGGTGGGCATGGTGTTCTTGGGGTCATAGGCAGCATTCCTCCTCTTCCAAACACGGCGAGTTGAGTTGATGCCAAAGAGCTCCATTTTGGTCTCATCTGACCACAACACTTTCACCCAGATGTCCTCTGAATTATTCAGATGTTCATTGGCAAACTTCAGACGGGCATGTATATGTGCTTTCTTGAGCAGGGGGACCTTGCGGGCACTGCAGGATTTCAGTCCTTGTTACCAATTGTTTTCTTGGTGACTATGGTCCCAGCTGCCTTGAGATCATTGACAAGATCCTCCCGTGTAGTTCTGGGCTGATTCCTCACCGTTCTCATGATCATTGCAACTCCACGAGGTGAGATATTGCATGGAGCCCCAGGCCGAGGGAGTTCTTTTGTGTTTCTTCCATTTGCGAATAATCGCACCAACTGTTGTCACCTTCTCACCAAGCTGCTTGGCGATGGTCTTGTAGCCGATTCCAGCCTTGTGTAGGTCTACAATCTTGTCCTTGACATCCTTCTTGGAGAGCTCTTTGGTCTTGGCGATGGTGGAGAGTTTGGAATCTGATTGATTGATTGCTTCTGTAGACAGATGTCTTTTATACAGGTAACAAACTGAGATTAGGAGCACTCCCTTTAAGAGTGTGCTCCTAATCTCAGCTCATTACCTACATAAAAGACACCTGGGAGCCAGAAATCTTTCTGATTGAGAGGGGGTCAAATACTTATTTCCCTCATTAAAATGCAAATAAATTAATAACATTTCACATCCGTTTTTCTGGATTTTTTTGTTGTTATTCTGTCTCTCACTGTTCAAATAAACCTACCATTAAAATTATAGACTGATCATTTCTTTGTCAGTGGGCAAACATACAAAATCATCAGGGGATCAAATACTTTTTTCCCTCACTGTATGTTTTGAATATTCAATAAATATATTTAAAATATAATAAAATAATAAAAGAACAACTATGAAAAAAATATTTTATCCTTATTGTAGGTTGGTAAAGGGAGATGCCCAAACAGTCACAATTAAATTAAATTCAATTCCATTCAAAGGGCTTTATTGGCATGGGCAACATATCCCTAAGAAGTTAACATTGCCAAGCAAGTGAAATAGATAATAAACAAAAGTGAACAAATAAAATTGTGGTTGATAATAATGTCTATAGCAGTCAGAGTTGTTGTGATAGTTTTATATCTGATATGTACCAGTTTTTATTGTAGCAGTTTTTATTGTAAAAAAATAAAAATTATCACAGGAAACCCATGGAAATCTTATGTCTCTCTCTCTCTTTTGCCTCTGTCTCTCTCTCTTTTGCCTCTCTCTCTCTCTTTTGCCTCTCTCTCTCTCTCTCTCTCTCTCTCTCTCTCTCTCTCTCTCTCTCTCTCTCTCTCTCTCTCTCTCTCTCTCTCTCTCTCTCTCTCTCTCTCTCTCTCTCTCTCTCTCTCTCTCTCTCTCTCTCTCGCTCTCCTTTCTCTCTCTTTCGCTCTCCTTTCTCTCCCTTTCTCTCTCTTCCTCGCTCTTTCTCTCTGTTAAATCACCCCAGCGTCCTAAATCAGGCAAGGAACACAACACAGCCTTGATTTACATAATGGTCTTTTACAAACACCTGACAGCCCCCAGAATACACACTAACAATGGGAGATTCAACGCGAGAGGAAAAGACAGCAAAGCTTCTTACTGAGCGATAAGGAAATCATAGTGGGAAGACAGATCATCAGGAGACTACTGAGCAAACACCCAGGTAAACAGGGAATTATAGGCTAACAGAGCTGCTGTTTGTTGGTAGATAGACGAGGTGGAGATCAAAATCAAATCAAATGTTATTTGTCACATGCGCCGAATACAACAGGTGTAGACCTTACCGTGAAAAGTCTTACTTACAAGCCCTTAACCAACAATGCAGTTCAAGAAATATAGTTAAGAAAATATTTACTAAATAAACTAAAATGAAATAAAAATAATAATAAAATAAATGAAATCAATTGAAATAAAAAAGTAACACAAGAAAATTAAACAATAACGAGGCTATATACAGGGGGTACCTGTACCGAGTCAATGTTTGACTATTCTATAGATAATAAACAGAGAGTAGCAGCAATGTAAAAGCAAATGGGGGGTGGTATGGGGGACTCGGATGTAAATAGTCTGGGTGGTCATTTGATTAATTGTTCCACAGTCTTATGGCTTGGGAGTAAAAGCTGTTAAGGAGCCTTTTGGTCCTAGACTTGGCGCTCCTGTACCGCTTGCTGTGCGGCAAGTTTCTAATTTAAAAGGCTAATTGATCATTAGAAAACCCTTTTGCAATTATGTTAGAGCAGTTGAAACTGACGCTCAGAGCGTCGTCCGGAACAGCTGGTGCTCTAATGCATGCTTCAGTGTTGCTTGCCTCGAAGAGAGCACAAAAGGCATTTAGCTCATCTGGTAGGCTCACAACACTGGGCAGCTCATGGCTGGGTTTCCCTTTGTAGTCTGTAATATTTTTCAAGCCCTGCCACATCGGACGAGCGTCAGAGCTGTTGTAATAGGATTCAATCTTAGTCCTGTATTGACGCTTTGCCTGTTTGATGGTTCGTCTGAGGGCATAGCGGGATTTCTTGTAAGTGTCCTGCTCCTTGAAAGCGGCGGCTCTAGCCTTTAGCTCGATGCTGAAGTTACCTGTAATCCATGGCTTCTGGTTGGGAAATGTATGTACGGCCACTGAGCGAGTCACTGGTACTTCCAGCTTTAGTTTTTGCTTGTAAACAGGAATCAGGAGGAAAGAATTATGGTCAGATTTGCCAAATGGAGGGTGAGGGAGAGCTTTGTATACGTCTCTGTGTGTGGAGTGAAGGTGGTCTAGAGTTTTTTTTCCCTCTGGTTGCACATGTGCCATGCTGGTAGAAATGAGGTAAAATAGATTTAAGTTTGCCTGCATTAAAGTCCTCGGCCACTAGGAGAGCCATTTCTGGATGAGCATTATCTTGTTTGCTTATGGCCTTATACAGCTCGTTGAGTGTGGTCTTAGTGCCAGCATCAGTTTGTGGTGGTAAATAGACAGCTACAAAGAATATAGATGAGAACTCACTTGGTATATAGTGTGGTCTACAGCTTATCATAAGTTTTTCTACCTAAGGCGCGTAATACCTCGAGACTTCTTTATTAATATTAGACAAATAGACACACGTCTTGCCAGACGTAGCTGCTCTTTCCTGCCGAGAAGGAGAAGCCAGGCAGCTCTATATTATCCGTGTCGTCATTCAGCCACACAATACAGTTTTTAATGTCCCGTTGGCAGGATAGTCTTAATCGTAGATCGTCCAATTTGTTTTCCAATGATTGCACTTTGGCCAATAATACGGAGGGAAGTGGAGGTTTACCTTCTAGTCTGCACATTCTTACAAGGCACCCTGCCCTCCTCCCCCTTTTCCTCTGTCTTTTCTTCAAGCTGATTATGGGGATTTGGGTCTTGTCTTGACAAAGCAGTATATCCTTCGCGTCGGACTCATTAAAGAAAAAATCTTTGTCCAGTTCGAGGTGAGTAATCGCTGTTCTGATGTCCAGAAGCTCTTTTCGGTCATAAGAGATGGTAGCAGCAACATTATGTACAAAATATGTTACAAACATTGTGAAAAAACGAACAAAATAGCACAGTTGCTTAGGAGCTCGTAAAACGGCAGCCATCCCCTCTGGCGCCATTATATAAAATGGAATCAATGTGACAACTAAACATGGTGAAGATTACTACAGAGAGAAGTGGATATCATCGATTTCATTTCAGTGTCTGGTTGGGTGTTTGTCTCTCCCTCTACCTCCCTCAGCAGTTATCCTTCATTTAGAAAAATAAATAGAGTAATGTTCTGGAATTCTGAAGCCCCGTTAGAGATTTTTAAGGCCACTGTGTTTTGTCCAGTAGTCAGAGGCTCAAGATGAAGAGACCTACCGTGATATGAAAAGGATAGCAGAACATCTGTGGCAGTTTCATAAACAACAGTCTTTCTCTCCACGATACAAACTAGCCAAGCCCGACTCACACCAGGCAGGCAATTTAAAAAACATTCATTGACGGACACTTAAAAAAATGCATTGACTTTTTGTTCCTCCATGTTAAAAAGCAAAACGCCTGGGGATAAAGTGGCTCGGCGAGAGGAGAGACTTTTGTTCTGTTTTGTGCTGTTTCACCAGAGATAGCACTCCTTGCATTCAGAAAGTGAGGGAGCGAGGGAGAGTTAGAGGAAAACAGAGAGAGTGAAACGCTTAAACACATAATGTGTTATTAACTGACAGAGAACAAACAAAGGAGGCCCGAGGAGGAGGAGGAGGGTGTTCTCTCCCTCTCTCTCTCTCTCCCTTTTTTTCTCTCAATTCAATTTCGATTTAAGGGGCTTTATTGGCATGGGAAACAAATGTTTACATTGCCAAAGCAAGTGAAATACATAATAAACAAAAGTGTCATATTTTTTTTTATTTAACCAGGCAAGTCAGTTAAGAACAAATTGTTATTTACAATGACGGCCTACCGGTGAACAGTGGGTTAACTGCCTTGTTCAGGGGAAGAACGATAGATTTTTACCTAGTCAACTCTGGGATTCAGTCAGGCAACCTTTCGATTATTGGCTCAACACTCTATCCACTAGGCTACCTGCCACCCCAACAATACAAATGTACAGTAAACATTACACTCACAAAAGTACCAAAAGAATAAAGACAATTCAAATGTTATATTATATCTATATACAGTGTTGTATTGATGTGCAAATAGTTAAAGTACAAAACGGAAGTTAAATAAACATAAATATAGATTGTATTTATCATGGTGTTTGTTCTTCATTGGTTGCCCTTTTCTTGTGGCAACAGGTCACAAATATTGCTGCTGTGATTGCACGCTGTGGTATTTCGCCCAATAGATATGGGAGTTTATCAACATTGGATTTGTTTTCAAATTCTTGTCTCTACATACATTTGGCAGGAGGTTAGGAAGTGCACTTCAGTTTCCACCTTATTTTGTGGGTAGTTTGCTCCTTGTTTTAATTGTCTTTCGGAAATCTACTGTATTCTGAATGTACTGTATAGCCTATTTAGGTAAACAGTAGATAAAAACTTGACAACATGGTGCGTATGAAGGTAGGAAAGTAGGAAGTGGTAGGAAGGTAGGAAGAAGGTATGAAGAAGGTGGGAAGGTAGGAAGGTAGGAAGAAGGTAGGAAGCAAGAAGGTAGGTTTTTTGGTAGGAAGGGGATAACTAGAGGGGAATGTTTTAGTTTCCAATCTGGGCTTGACATTGTTATTGTTAGCCTGCCAAAGAAAATCCCAATACTTCACACAGACTGTAGTATTGATTTGTTGGCGTGCATCAAACATGACTCTCCTCCCATCAGTAGAGATGCTCAAAGGTGAAGATAAAGCCTACAGCCAGGAAGGGCCTCCAAATCCTCTGTCTTTCTCTTCCTGTTAGTGCTAGTCAACAGTGAGTTTCCTTAATCTGCAAAGACCAGTGAACTGAGCCACGTAGGAGTTTAGTCAGAACGTGACGGCTCCTTGCCTAATTGATTAGCTACAGACGCAATTCCCCTCATCCCAACCCTAACTCACCTCTCACACTAGCCCTCATTCGCTACCCTCATCCTCTCTTCATCTCATTCAGCTCATTAGAGGAGACGAAACAGCGCAGGCACTATTAGGCCCACGTAGGCGGTGGTGCTCAAGGCTAATATAACAACAGAACCGACGGATGCCTTCAACGTTCCAACGAACTGATTATCGCCAACGTCAGGCATCACTTCTTCTCTCCCGTCGACAACAGTACTTTCACCTTCTACTACAATGCTTTACTGACTTAGTCAGAAGCAGTGGAGGATGAAGATGTTGGCTATTGTGATACTGAGCAAACATTAAGCATAACTTTATGTATTATACTATTAAGAAAAAACTTGAATAAAAAAATTGTGACCGATTGTAATTATGATTGATTTATAGGCTCAACTAGTGAGCTTCAAATTCAATTTGCACATGTAGATTAAGCTTGTGAAGAAGATGGGAAAACAGAAGTAGAATAGTGGTTTCTGGAGATTGTAAGCTATTGGACTGCGTGGTTTTCAGGTTTTTATTTGGCATTGTAGCATCGCTCGCTGCTCTGCCATTCCTTGCGTTCTATTGCCAGTACACGTTCTTTTAGAAAGAACAAGACTGTGCTTCTCTCTGAATAAACCATCTAATACATCAATTGGGCGTAAAGAAATGCTCTCCTATGAATCTTATGTAAATTTCACTTTGTGTATACCCTCTGGAGGAAAAATAAATGTGCATATCCTTACTGGTAAACGAACCTATATTGGATAAGTGCCAGAGAAATCTCTCTATAGCACCAAGAAATCACTTCTGTATGCATTATACGACCATCGAGGTAGACAGTTAAATAGACAGGCGCTATCCTTGCGTGATTCATGTGTAGATCAGAGGAGATGTTATCGTTAGCCCATCATATTGTTGAATATTTCAGGTTGAGACACAAAGTTTGCGCTCTGGGACTTTGACTGATGGGGTGATTATGAGGCAGGTGATCTGTATGGAAGGTAGCATTTTCCTCTCCAGATGGCAGGAGGCAAACACACACACACACTCTGACCCGTGCCTGCAGAATTTGTGCATTGTAGTAGAATTTGTGCATAGCCTTGTGGAGCTTTTCTGAACCTGTAGGGACTGACTGTGTAGAGAGACGCTTTGCTGCTGTAGCATCTACAAGCGCCTGCATGGCATCTCACAGACCCAGAGCCCCCTGCAATGCTGCATTCTGACTGAGCACTGCCTCTTTCACTTTTAATGTCCCTGCAATCCATCAGTCCCCACATCTGTTCACTGTCACCATATCATCCGTCACACGTCCCCACTCTCCCATCACGCCCCACGTCCCCCCTCTCCCATCACGCCCCACGTCACCACTCTCCCATCACGCCCCACGTCCCCACGTCCCCACTCTCCCATCACACCCCACATCACCACTCTCCCATCACGCCCCACGTCACCACTCTCCCATCACGCCCCACGTCCCCACTCTCCCATCACACCCCACATCACCACTCTCCCATCACGCCCCACGTCCCCCATCACACCCCACATCACCACTCTCCCATCACGCCCCACGTCCCCACTCTCCCATCACGCCCCACATCACCACTCTCCCATCACACCCCACATCACCACTCTCCCATCACGCCCCACGTCCCCACTCTCCCATCACGCCCCACATCACCACTCTCCCATCACGCCCCACATCACCACTTTCCCATCACGCCCCACGTCCCCACTCTCCCATCACGCCCCACATCACCACTCTCCCATCACGCCCCACATCACCACTCTCCCATCTTGCCCCACTTCCCCACTCTCCCATCACGCCCCACGTCACCACTCTTCCCCCCATCACGCCACACCACAAACGCAAAGCCACCGCCTCTCACCCCAAACCCTGCCTCCCTCACTCCCGCCAAACACATGACCATTCTGATTATGCTGTAGCATGGTGGCAGCTAGGCCTGTTATGGCTGCGTTATAAAATGTGGGTGCGGTGGCAATATATATCTAAAGTATATATTTGTGTTTTAAATTGTATAACTCCCCTTTTGAGTTTAGTGCTGAGCCAGAGATGTTGAGGGAGGGTGTGTGAGGACTTTGAGAAGAATGCAGAAGAGTAGGTGGAAAGTGGGAGGGGGATGCAGACTGTTGCCAAGTCAGGCTGGTCCATGTCAGACAGACAAATAAGAAGAGAGGTGTGAGTGATTGTAGGATTTCTTCAGTGGCCACATTGATTTCCATTTCCTCTTCTCTTGTCCCCCCTCAGACATTTTTAACAAGATGGATGCCATTTCATGGCTGCATTCGGACTATTTCCATAATTAGCCAGCAGTGTTAATTAGATTAGCCAATTGGAAAGAATGGAAGGCTGGGAACTCCCAGGGGTCAAGGAAATACATGACCTCTAGAAGCAGGACGGTGACATTGGCCCTCTGGGAAACGAACCAAGACAAAAACGACTTTTGGGTCATATAACTAGGAATAGGAAATAAACCAAACCCACTCAAGAAAACACACACATATCCTTGACACACACACTCACACATATCCTTGAAGGAGGATATACAAATATATATTGCACTGCGTTTTACCATTTAATGGGATTTAAAAAACGATTGTGTATTATTTTAAATTTCTACTTATTGTCTGGCATGTTTAATGCATGAGTTGTAATGTCCATGAAAAGTAATAGAATTTGATTTTAAAAAGTTCAGAGATATGAGTTGCCCACTTCAGCTTCAGATTTCTATGAAGGACAAAAGCTGTCCATGAGTGACAGATTTGTATTGGGAGTATTGGATAGGAAGTATTGGATAGGGAGTATTGGATTGGGAGAATTGGATTGGGAGTATTGGATAGGGAGTATTGGATAGGGAGTATTGGATTGAGAGTACTGGATTGGAAGTATTTGATAAGGAGTATTGGATTGGGAATACTGGATTTGGAGTATTGGATAGGGAGTATTGGATTGCGAGTATTGGATAGGGAGTATTGGATTGGGAGTACTGGATTGGGAGTATTGGATTGGGATTATTGGATTGGGAGTACTGGATTGGGAGTATTGGATAGGGAGTATTGGAGAGAGAGTACTGGATTGGAAGTATTGGATAGGGAGTATTGGATTGGGAGTACTGGATTGGGAGTATTGGATTGGGATTATTGGATTGGGAGTACTGGATTGGGAGTATTGGATAGGGAGTATTGGAGAGAGAGTACTGGATTGGAAGTATTGGATAGGGAGTATTGGATTGGGAGTACTGGATTGGAAGTATTTGATTGGGATGGGAATACAATAAAGAGACAGTGAGAGAAAGACAGAAACAAAGACAGAGACAAAATAGTGTGAAACGCAACATGCAATGTGTTGGTCCCATATTTCATGAGCTGAAATAAAAGATCCCGGAAATGTTCCATACGCACAATATTGTGTGCACAAATTTGTTTTACATCCCTGTCAGTGAACATGTCTCCTTTGCCAAGGTAATCCATCCACCTGACAGGTTGGCATATCAAGAAGCTGATTAAACAGCATGATCATATAGCAGAGACAATAAAAGGCCACTCGAAAATGTGTCACACAACACAATGCCACAGCTGTCTCAAGTTTTGAGAAAGCGTGCAATTGGCATGCTGACTGCAGGAACATCCACCAGAGCTTTTGCCAGATAATTTAATGTTAATTTCTCTACCATAAGCCTCCTCCAACTTCGTTTGAGAGAATTTGTCAGTATGTCCAACCGGCCTCACAACCGCAGACCATGTGTAACCACGCCAGCCCATGACCTCCACATCCAGCTTCTTCAACTGCGGGATCGTCTGAGACCAGCCACCCAAACAGCTGATGAAACTGGAGGAGTATTTCTGTCTGTAATAAAACGCATTCTGTTTGGCTGGGCCTGGCTCCCCACCTCCCAGGCCCACCAAAGGCTGCGCCCCGCCCGCGCACCTGCACGCGCCCCTGCCCGCGCCCCTGCCCAGTCATGTGAAATCCATAGATTAGGGCCTAACAAATGTATTTCAATTGAATGATTTCCTTATATGAACTGTAACTCGTTGAAATTGTTGCGTGTTGCGTTTATATTTTTGTACAGTATAATTAAAAACCTTAAAAACATCTAGTTTACAGCTCCAGTGTGAGTCTCCTCTAAAGAGAGATATTGACACATTCATTACGAGTGAACTCGAGTGGCTTATACTGAGTAGAAAACTACCCTTCAGGGAAATCACACTAAAATACTGAGTGACATGTATCTGTACCAGGGGATGACAATAGCGTCTTAATTACTTCACAGGTGCAATAAAACTGCAGGTGCAAACCACAAAAGCACGACATTTTAGCGTAATTGATATGTTTACCTTTTAATTAAGATTATCTTTATAATGGTGGTTTAATTATAACCATCAATAACCAGAACACTTTAAAGACGAGTCACCAATGGCCTTTCATGACTCAAACAGATATTTTGACTTGTGAAAATCATTTGTTCTGTTTTAAAAGTAGCTGTACAATGTGTACAATGTGAATACAACTCCAGTATGAAGCCTCCTACATGCCACTATGACAATATGTGTCTCAAATGGCACCATATTACCTATGGAGGACTTTACCTTTGACCAATGACCCATTGGAAATGTGGTGCTATTTGGGAGGCAGTTGGATCACCTCCAGATCATAGGCTATCCAATCAACGGCAGACATTGTTGCAGCACACCATCACCCTCACCTGCTGCATTTTTCCTCCTCACTAACTGAAATTGGTTGTGTGTGAATGTGTCTGTATGTGTCAGTGTAGGCTCCTCAGAAGAGGAAGGGGAGGACCATCCTACTCAATTTCAGAAAAATACAAAATAAATAAACATCAACAAAGTTTTCCTTTTTGGACGAAACTATACAATATATATTCACATCACCAAATACCTGATTTAAACACACTGTTTTGCATTGAATGTCTACAGTAGCCTCAACGGCACTCTATAGGCTAGCACCATGGTGTAGCCGGAGGACAGCTAGCTTCCGTCCTCCTCTGGGTACATTGACTTCAATACAAAACATATGAGGCTTGTGCTCCTCACCCACTTGCATAGACTTACATGCTAATTTTGATTAAATCTGCTCCAACCAATCAAAGATTCTGCAGCATGAACTGACATGTTGTCCATCTAATCAAAGGATCAGAGAATGAACCTAGTACTACGCATGTGTCATTTAGAAGCTTTGTGAGTTGGAGACATTTTTGGAGAGATTGAAATTGAGCTAGTAAATATTGATAGTTGAGCATTTTTTATATTATTCAATTAAATTTAGTTTCTTCGAACTACAGGAGACGGAGGAGGTAGATTATATATTGTTTTCATGGTTTTTGAACTTTATTTTTGTGTCAAGTTAGTGTAATTTATTTCAATTTGCCCTGCAAACTTTAGTATCAAGTAGCTAGCTAGATACCAGAGTGCAGTTTTCTCTTGCAGAATGGCTAGCTAACGCTAGCGGAAATATAGTCAAGTTTTATGTTGAAGAACCCCTTTCATTGAACACATCAGATTCAAGCTTTTAGGAAAAAGCTGCATCATGTTTTGGGCGCATCAAACTGCGCAAAAAAACTAGAAGGTAAGAAGAAACAGGGATGTTTTCAAGCAACATATCAACAATACAGCATTTTTAGGAATGTAAGAGTTGACTTTTAGGGGCATGTTGCTTTGCCGACGCAAGGGGACATCATGAGAGGGAACGTTCCCGCAAAACACCAGTCTCAACGTCAACAGTGAAGAGGCGACTCCGGGATGCTGGCCTTCTAGGCAGACTTGCAAAGAAAAAGACATATCTCAGACTGGCCAATAACAATAAAAGATTAAGATGGGCAAAAGAACACAGACACTGGACATAGGAACTCTGCCTAGAAGGCCAGCATCACGGAGTCGCCTCTTCACTGTTGATGTTGAGACTGGTGTTTTGAGGGTATTATTAAATGAAGTTGCCAGTTGAGGACTTGTGAGGCGTCTGTTTCTCAAACTAGACACTCTAATGTAGTTGTCCTCTTGCTGAGTTGTGCACCGGGGCCTCCCACTCCTCTTTCTATTCTGGTAAGAGCCAGTTTGGGCTGTTATGTGAAGGGAGTAGTACACGGCATTGTACGAGATTTTAAGTTTCTTGGCAATTTCTCACATGGAATAGCCTTACTTTTTCTGAACAAGAATATACTGATGAGTTTCAGAAGAAAGGTATTTGTTTCTGGCCATTTTGAGCCTGTAATCGAACCCACAAATACAATTGCTAATGCTCCAGATACTCAACTTGTCCAAATAAGGCCAGTTTTATCGCTTCTTTAATCAGAACAACAGTTTTCAGCTGTGCTAACATAATTGCAAAAGGGTTTTCTAATGATCAATTTGACTTTTAAAATGATACGTTTGGATTAGCTAACACAACGTGCCATTGGAAGACAGGAGTGATGGTTGCTGACAATGGGCCTCTGTACACCTATGTAGATATTCCATAAAAATCAGCTGTTTCCAGCTACAAAAGTCATTTACAACATTAACAATGTCTACACTGTGTTTCTGAACAATTTGAAGTTATTTTAATGGACAAAAAATGTGCTTTTCTTTCAGAAACAAGGACATTTCTAAGTGACACCAAACTTTTGAACGATAGTGTAAATAAATTCAGCAAAAAAAGAAATGTCCCTTTTTCAGGACCCTGTCTTTCAAAGATAATTCGTAAAAATCCAAATAACTTCACAGTTCTTCATTGTAAATGGTATAAACACTGTTTCCCATGCTTGTTCAATGAATGAACATACACCAGAAGAACGGTCATCAAGACACTAACAGCTTACAGATGGTAGGCAATTAAGGTCACAGTTATGAAAACTTAGGACACTAAAGAGGCCTTTCTACTGACTCTGAAAAACACCAAAAGAAAGATGCCCAGGGTCTCTGCTCATCTGTGTGAACGTGCCTTAGGCATGCTGCAAGGAGGCATGAGGACTGCAGATGTGGCCAGCTAAATATATTGCAATGTCCGTACTGTGAGATGCCCAAGACAGCACTACAGGGAGACAGGACGGACAGCTGATCGTCCTCGCAGTGGCAGACCACGTGTAACAACACCTGCACAGGATCGGTACATCCGAACATCACACCTGTGGGACAGGTACAGGATGGCAACAGCAACTGCCTGAGTTACACGAGGAAAGCACAATCCCTCCATCAGTGCTCAGACTGTCCGCAAAAGGCTGAGAGAGTCTGGACTGAGGGCTTGTAGGCCTGGTCCTTACCAGACAACACCGGCAACAACATTGCATATGGGCACAAACCCACTGTCGCTGGACCAGACAGGACTGGCCAAAAGTGCTCTTCAGTGACGAGTCACAGTTTTGTCTCACCAGGGGTGATGGTCGGATTCGTGTTTATCGTCCAAGGAATGCGCGTTACACCGAGGCCTGTACTCTGGAGCGGGATCGATTTGGAGGTGGAGGGTCCGTCATGGTCTGGGGTGGTGTGTCACAGCATCATCAGACTGAGCTTGTTGTCATTGCAGGCAATCTCAACGCTGTGCGTTACTTGAAAGACCTCCTCCTCCCTCATGTGGTACCCTTCCTGCAGGCTCATCCTGACATGACCCTCCAGCATGACAATGCCACCAGCCATAATGCTCGTTCTGTGCGTGATTTCCTGCAAGACAGGAATGTCAGTGTTCTGCCATGGCCAGCAACGTCTGGGACCTGTTGGATCAGAGGGTGAGGGCTAGGGCCATTCCCCCCAGAAATGTCCGGGAACTTGCAGGTGCTTTGGTGGAAGAGTGGGGTAACATCCCACAGCAAGAACTGGCAAATCTGGTGCAGTCCAGGAGGAGGAGATGCACTGCAGTACTTAATGCAGCTGGTGGCCACACCAGATACTGACTGTTACTTTTGACCCCCCCCCTTTGTTCAGGGACACATTATTCAATTTCTGTTAGTCACATGTCTGTGGAACTTGTTCAGTTTATGTCTCAGTTGTTGAATCTTGTGATGTTCATACAAATATTTACACATGTTAAGTTTGCTGAAAATGAACGCAGTTGACAGTGAGAGGACATTTCTTTTTTTGTTGAGTTTATATAACAGAAACTCTTCATCATCAAGGCATTCTTCTACTCTAAGTCTGGTTGCACGCTAACTTACATGTAATGTCAAAATAGTTTTCCTTTTTATTTCCCCAATAACAGTTCCTACCTGTCTGTCTGTCTTCATGTTGCTTGGCTGGCTGGTTGGGTGGAAAATGAAATCCCATAGTTAGCGCTTGGAAAATAGAGACATGAATGGGTAACTCGAGAGCTTGTAGGCAACAGATAGGAAATATAAAGACTTACTTTGATGTTGATCACAAATTATTTCATGCTTTGAGTAAGTGTGCATGTACACACACACAGAAGCAAACACACAAACACACACACACACAAACACTCCGAGACAAGGAGACATGTACGGACACACACAGAGAGAGACAAACACACACACACACTTGCACCAAAGATGGGAATTCATTACGTATTCAAACAGTCATTTTAAAACTTGTAAACCATTTTTTTAATCTCTCCTTAGCAACTACCCCCTTCCTCCTCTCTAATCTCTTTCTCTCTACTCTCTTTGTCTTGCTCTCTTTCTCTCTCTCCTGCTCTCTCTCTTTTGCTCTCTCTCTCACTCTTTGTTTCTCTCTTATTGAATGTAGCATCTGTGTCAAAGCTTTTCAACCTTGCAAATTGTTAAATTAGGAAATAACAGGCAGATTAGGACTTTGGCAGCACAACACAGACTGGATCCCTTTGTTGTTTATTTGTTGTTTATTTGTTTGTTTTTTGTGTGTTCCTCGGCACATTCCCACATCACACAGTTCAATTCCTCATCACGTCAAGGTGTTCTGTTTGTCCCTATGCTCTCAAAAATATATCAACCAGCAACATTCATCGAAAAGAGAAGAATTGACATTGGTTACCAAATGTATGCCTGTATGCATTTTCAACATTATTGTAGTGATACACAATGAGAGGTGCTGTATAAAATGTTTTTACTTTCTTATATGCCATATAAGTCTTCTATATCCCATTCAGGACATCTTATTAGACAACATCATATCCATTCAGTAATAGTGCTTAGTTGTGAACGAGCTGTGATGCCAACGGCCCTTTCTCTCACACATCCACCGACCTGGCCTTTTCACCTGGCTGAAGGAGAAATGGGACTGAGCGGTGTCTAAGAGATGAAAGAGTGTTGCCCTTTTTCCAGAGGAAAACCAACCTGTTTCATTTGCTCTTTTCATTTAATAGTATCTTAAAAGGCCACAGCTAATGTGTATTTGCCTGTTGAACATTACATTTCATTATAATTAAAAATAGATTAGCTATCCTGCAGAGCACGATTTATCATAATCATCATTACAGCCTTTTAAGGCCTTAAAATAATCCAATTCTGAAATCCATAACTCTTCGTGACACCATATTCATTTGTTTACGGCCACATTTATTTGGTGTACGGCTCCTTGATCAATACGAGTGAAACTTAAGTTGGTTTTGCTGCATGATCTTCCTCAGTGGAAACTCTCCTGGGTGGAACTACCCACTCAGAATGCAGGGTGCTACTCACAGCGTTGGCCAGCACTGCTGTCTGTCTGTCTGTCACTGTACTGTAGCTATATACCCGTGTAGAGAAGTGTCGGGTATATACTCCTGTCTTCCACTGTAGGGTATGGCTATATATTGAAAGTAGATAAGAGTGGTGAAAGGCAATAAGTACATTGTCTCAAATTGATCAATTAAGATTAAAGACACAAGCCTTGTAGCAATGCTCCTCTCTTCCCTGGATGCAGTAAGATTATGCATAAGTCATATGGTACCTCGCATTAGTAAAGGTGTATCCATTATTAGTACACATCAATCGTCAGCACAGTCTCCTGTAATGGTAGGCGGAAAAGCTTAAATACTTCAAGCTTACATTGATGGGCAGATTTTCACTTTTTGAGGTTGTGATTGAATAAAGTTGAAATTGAAACTGAATTGAAAAGCTTCCAGGATGTCTATTTATCATGATCGTTGCATGGTGTCTCCAGTATCTCTAAGAGAGCTCTGCATCGATTTCGTCTCCATGAAAGTGCCTGGTTGGAAATGAAAGGGGGAAAGTGCTGCTTTAAGACAAGGCTTGGAGACAGACAAACAATAGAAAGGAAGGCTCCTGAGGCTTTGTGGAAAGCAGTCATTGTTGCCCACCATTTAAGCCAATATTCATCCCCAGCCTTAATGTGTTATTTATGTTTACCTTACTCCATGCTGTACGCTTGTTGCTGGGTGCAGCAGCCCGTCCCAGTAATCCAGGCAGAAGAAAGCCATCTTATTGCCTGTCAGATGAAAAGCTTTGTCTTTTGACACTGTGGATCACTGTAGATCAATACTGCTGCCAGAGAGAGAGAGCGAGCGAGCGAGAGAGAGAGAGAGAGAGAGAGAGAGAGAGAGAGAGAGAGAGAGAGAGAGAGAGAGAGAGAGAGAGAGAGAGAGAGAGAGAGAGAGAGAGAGAGAGAGAGAGAGAGAGAGAAAGAGAGAGAGACTGACTGCTGGAGGAGAACGAGGAAGAGGAAGGGAGACGTAGCATGAATAGCCTACCTGTCAGAACTGATGGCTTTTAAGGAGACTGTTCATTGTCATCCCTCCATCCTTCCTTCCAGTGCTGACCTGTGTAGATTGATAGCAGACAAACTCTACCCGGAAAAACTCATTACGTTTTAATTCATTTCTGTATCCTATTTTTATAATAAAGGATTGATTTTTACTTTGTGCAGTGGAGCAGAAATAATTATATTTCAAATATTTCTATTCCTCTCTGTCTTTGTGCACAAGGGTGTGCGTGTGTGTGTTTTCGTACGTAGGTGTGGCGTTAATGCATTTCCTTAATCCATTTGAGTAATATATTTGAGACCCATAAAAATAGTAAAGCACCAAAGCTTACTGAATTGTTCTAGCAGCATCGATGGGCAGTATTTCTGTTACATGTATTTTAAATATGTATTTTAATTACTTCTGAGCATTTCATATTGTGTATTACACTGGGATGAACTGCAGTCCAATGTATTTTGTAACAAGACACTTTCACGAGCTGCAATTTGTATTTTCAAAATACGAAATATTTTTCTATACCATTTATTTTATAGTTGTTCTCAATTGTGTGGCCACCTTTCACCCTACATTGGTTTTAAAAGTCTGATGGTAATATGGTTGGGTAAGATTGACTGCTAAATGAACAATATTTTAATGTACAGCACCAGTTAAAAGTTTGGACACACCAACTCATTCCGGGGTTTTCCATTATTTTTACTATTTTCTACATTGTATAATAATAACACATATGGAGTCATGTAGTAACACAAAAAGTGTTAAACAAATGAAAATTATTAAAGTAGCCACCATTTGCCTTGAGTCCAGCTTTGCACACTCTTGGCATTCTCTCAACCAGCTTCATGAGGTAGCCACCTGGAATGCATTTCAAATAACAGGTGTGCCTTGTTAAAAGTTAATTTGTGGAATTGCTTTCCTTCATAATGCGTTTGAGCCAATCAGTTGTGTTGTGAGGTAGGGGTAGTATACAGAAGATAGCCCTATATGGTAAAATACCAAGTCCATATTATGGCAAGAACAGCTCAAATAAGCAGAGAAATGACAGTCCATCATTACTTTAAGACATGAAGGTCAGTCAATCCAGAAAATGTCAAGAAATGTTAAAGTTTCTTCAAATGCAGTAGCAAAAACCATCAAGTGCTATGATGAAACTGGCTCTCATGAGGACCGCCAGCGGAAAGGAAGTCCCTGAGTTACCTCTGCTGCAAAGGATAAGTTCATTAGAGTTACCAGCCTCAGAAATTGCAGCCCAAATAAAAATAACAGACACATCTCAACATCAACTGTTCAGAGGAGACTGCGTGAATCAGGCCTTCGTGCTGCAAAGAAACCACTACTAAAGGACACCGATAATAAGAAGAGACTTGCTTGGGCCAAAAAACACAAGCAAAGGACATTAGACCAGTGGAAATTTGTCCTTTGGCCTGATGAGTCCAAATGTGAGATTTTTGGTTCCAACCGCCATGTCTTTGTGAGACGCAGAGTAGGCAAACGGATGATCTCCGCATGTGTAGTTCCCATCGTGTAGCATGGAGGAGGAGGTGTGATGGTGTGGGGGTGCTTTGCTGGTGACACTGTCAGTGATTAATTTAGAATTCAAGGCACAATTAACCAGCATGGCTACCACAGCATTCTGCAGCGATGCGCCTTCCCATTTGGTTTGCGCTTAGTTTGACTGTCATTTGTTTTTCAATAGTACAATGACCAAACACACCTCCAGGCTGTGTATGGGCTATTTGACCAAGAAGGAGAGGGATGGAGTGCTGCATCAGATGACCTGGCCTCCACAATCACCCGACCTCAACCCAATTGAGATAGTTTGGGATGAGTTAGACCGCAGAGTGAAGGAAAAGGAAGTGCTCAGCATATGTGGGATCTCCTTCAAGACTGTTGAAAAAACATTCCAGGTGAAGCTAGTTGAGAGAGTGTGTGCAGAGTGTGCAAAGCTTTCATCAAGGCAAAGGGTGGCTACTTTGAAGAATCTGAAATGGAAAATATATCTTGATTTGTTTAGCACTTTTTTGGTTACTACATGATTTCATATGTGTTGCTTCATAGTTTTGATGTCTTCACAATCCTACAATGCAGAAAATATAAAAAAATAAAGAATCAAATAAAATAAAATGTTATTGGTCACATACACATGGTTAGCAGATGCTAATGCAAGTGTAGCGAAATGCTTGTGCTTCTAGTTCCGACCGTGCAGTAACATCTAACAAGTAAACTAACAATTTCACAACAACTACCTTATACACAAAAGTGTAAAGGAATGATTATGAGCGATGGCCGGGCGGCATAGGCAAGATGCAGTAGATGGTATAGAGTACAGTATATACATACTATGAGATGAGTAATGTAAGCATTATATAAAGTGGCATTGTTAAGTGACTAGTGATACTTTTATTACATCCAATTATTAATTATTAAAGTGGCTAGAGATTGAGTCTGTATGTTGGCAGCAGCCACTCAATGTTATTGATGGCTGTTTAACAGCCTGATGGCCTTGAGGTAGAAGCTGTTTTTCTGTCTCTCGGTCCCAGCTTTGATGCACCTGTATTGACCTCGCCTTCTGGATGATAGCTGGGTGAACAGGCAGTGGCTCGGGTTGTTGTTGTCCTTGATGATCTTTTTGGCCTTCCTGTGACATCGGGTGGTGTAGGTGTCCTGGAGGGCAGGTAGTTTGCCCCGGTGATGCATTGTGCAGATGGTTGTGGGCAGAGCAGTTGCCATACCAGGTGTCTGATATAGCCCGACAGGATGCTCTCGATTGTGCATCTGTAAAAGTTTGTGAGTGTTTTTGGTGACAAGTCAAATTTCTTCAGCCTCCTGATGTTGAAGAGGCGCTGTTGCGCCTTCTTCACCACGCTGTTTGTGTGGGTGGATCATTTCAGTTTGTCCGTGATGTGTACGCCGAGGAACTTAAAACTTTCCACCTTCTCCACTACTGTCCCTTCGATGTGGATAGGGGGTGCTCCCTCTGCTGTTTCCTGAAGCCCACAATCATCTCCTTTGTTTTTTTGACATTGAGTGTGAGGTTATTTTCCTGACACCACACTCCGAGGGCCCTCACCTCCTCCCTGTAGGCCGTCTCGTCGTTGTTGGTAATCAAGCCTATCACTGTAGTGTCGTCTGCAAACTTGATGATTGAGTTGGAGGCGTGCATGGCCATGCAGTCATCGGTGAACAGGGAGTACAGGAGAGGGCTGAGAACGCACCCTTGTGAGGCCCCAGTGTTGAGGATCAGCGGGGTGGAGATGTTGTTTCCTACCCTCACCACCTGGGGGCGGCCCGTCAGAAAGTCCAGGACTCAGATAGTCCCTTAAATGACTAGGTGTGAAAAACCCTTGATTGAGTAGGTGTGTCCAAACTTTTGACTGGTACTCTATACAGTATGTAAAAATTAACAAAAATTAACAAAAATTATCTCTGCTCTCAGTAAATGAAGTACGCATCTCAGTAAATGTTGTACGGCCACTGCTTGACAATGCAGAGCCTTTTGGTCCAACAGCATGTTCTGATCATCAACTTTCATCAGTATTTTAGTGACAGGTCAAATTGCTCTCTGTCGCACAGTCCATGTAATTGTTGCAAATCAAATCAAATCAACGTTTATTTGTCATGTGCGCCGAATACAACAGGTGTAGACCTTACAGTGAAATGCTTACTTACAGGCTCTAACCAACAGTGCAAAAAATAAAAAATAATAAAAAAGGTATTAGGTGAACAATAGGTAAGTAAAGAAATAAAAACAACAGTATATACAGTAGCGAGGCTATATACAGTAGCGAGGCTGTAAAAGCAGCGAGGCTATAAAAGTAGCGAGGCTACATACAGACACCAGTTAGTCAGGCTGATTGAGGTAATATATGTACATGTAGTTATGGTTAAAGTGACTATGCATATATGATGAACAGAGAGTAGCAGTAGCGTAAAAAAGGGGTTGGCGGGTGGTGGGACACAATGCAGATAGATAGCCCAGTTAGCCAATGTACCGAGCACTGGTTGGTCGGTCCAATTGAGGTAGTGTTGGAATCTCACATGAGTTCTGCCCCTTTGCATGTATTGTGTTTGTTCCGGTACTAATTTTGGGTTTAGATTTAGCTGCAAGAACTGTAAAATACTTATAAACTAACATTTTTATGAGGTGCAGGATCTCAAGCAGTAGAACATTTTAAGTGCCGGTACTCAGTTCTGGTGAGCTCCTGCCCAAGTCAAGCACTTTATTGTGTTGTAAATTATAATTATTATTGTTATTGGGTTGTGTTTGGAAATTAAGATTATGAATGAATATAATAAGGAGCTAGCTCTTTCTTCAACACACTGCTATTGACTAATAATCATATTGCAAGTAAATACAGGGCTAGAACATTTTATAGGCTGTACATTATTATAGTCACATGCGTTTAGAATCAAGCACCAAGGACCACCAGTAAACCTTATTTCCTCATCAAAGAAGCTTGATCCAAGGGCTTGAACCCATGTTTTAGCACACTATCAATTGAGAGTCAACCGCTTTAGCAGTGTGTGCCACTGAGAAGCGAAGATGACAACGATAGCCTAAATGACTGCTATTTGAGAAGTGTTGTAAGGACCTTATTTATATTTTTCTTAGTCAAGGATGCATCAGTGCAAAATCCCTCTGGTGGCCAGGCTTGACCTATTTTAAGGCAGGTCCTCACCAGACACCACCGGCAACAACGTCGCCTATGGGCACAAACCCACCGTTGCTGGACCAGACAAAAAGTTATCTTCATTGACATGTCGCGGTTTTGTCTCATGTCGCGTTTATTGTCGAAGGAATGAGCGTTACACCGAGGCCTGTACTCTGGAGCGGGATCAATTTGGAGATGGAGGGTCCGTCATGGTCTGGGGCGGTGTGTCACAGCATCATCAGACTGAGCTTGTTGTCATTGCAGGCAATCTCAATGCTGTGTGTTGCAGGAAAGACATCCTCCTCCCTCATATGGTACCCTTGGAGATGGAGGGTCCGTCATGGTCTGGGGCGGTGGAGCCTGCAGGCTCATCTTGACATGACCCTCCAGCATGACAATGCCACCAGCCATACTGCTCGTTCTGTGCGTGATTTCCTGCAAGACAGGAATGTCAGTGTTCTGCCATTGCCAGCGAAGAGCCCGGATCTCAATCCCATTTAGCACGTCTGGGACCTGTTGGATCGGAGGGTAAGGGCTAGGGCCATTCCCCCCAGAAATGTCAGGGAACTTGCAGGTGCCTTGGTGGAAGAGTGGGGTAACATCTCACAGCAAGAACTGGCAAATCTGGTGCAGTCCGTTAGGAGGAGATGCACTGCAGTACTTAATGCAGCTGGTGGACACACCAGATACTAACTGTTACTTTTGATTTTGACCTCCCCTTTGTTCAGGGACACATTATTCAGTTTCTGTTTGTCTGTGGAACTTGTTCAGGTTATGTCTCAGTTGTTGAATCTTGTTATGTTCATACAAATATTTACACATGTTAAGTTTGCTGAAAATGAACGCAGTTGACAGTGAGAGGACATTTATTTTTTTGTTGAGTTTATTTTATTTTGATACATTGGTCTTTAGCGTATTTTATAGTTGTAATTTGTCATTTATACCCATCCCTGGCTAGCATCAATGCAGTGGAAGGATACTGGTTCCTATCATAGGAAAAGCAATAGAATTCATTTTTTATGTCGAAATTGGCTCCTCCGCACCCCACAGAAGGAGGGTCATGCTATATACAAAAATAAAAATGCAACATGCAAGAAATTGAAAGATTTTGCTGAGTTACAATTAACATAAGGAAAACGCCCTAGTCTATGGATTTCAGATATACATCTGTTGGTCAAAGAAACCTTTAAAAAAAAGTTAGAGGCTTGGATCTGATAACCAGTCAGTATCTGGTGTGACCACCATTTGCCTCATGCAGCGCAACACATCTCTTTCGCTTAGAGTTGATCCGGCTGTTGATTGTGGCCTGTGGAATGTTGTCCCACTCCTCCTCAATTGATGTTTGAAGTTGCTGGATATTGGCTGGAGCTGGAACACACTGTCCTACACGTCAATCCAGAGCATCCCAAAACATGCTTAATGGGTGACATGTCTGGTGAGTATGCAGGCCATGGAAGAACTGAGACGTTTTCAGCTTCCAGGAATTGTGTACAGATCCTTGCGACATGGCAACATAGGGCCAGGCATTATCATACTGAAACATGAGGTGATGGTGGCGGATGAATGGCACGACAATGGGCCTCAGGATCTCGTCACTGTTTCTCTGTGCATTCAAATTGCCAATGATAAAATGCAACTGTGTTCGTTGCTTATACATGCCCATACCATAACCCCAACGCCACCATTAGGCACTCTGTTCACAACGTTGACATCAGCAAACTGCTACACACAACACCATACACACTGTCTGCCATCTGCCCGGTACAGTTGAAACCGGGATTCATTCGTGAAGAGCACACTTCTCCAGCATGTCAGTGGCCATCAAAGGTGAGCTTTTTCCCACTGAAGTCAGTTACGATGCTGAACTGCAGTCAGGTCAAGACCCTGGTGAGGACGACGAGCACGCAGATGAGCTTCCCTGAGACGTTTTCTGACAGTTTGTGCAGAAATTATTCAGCTGTGAAAACCCACAGTTTCATCAGCTGTTCGGGTGGCTGGTAAAAATTCTACAGGTAAAAAAGCCAGATGTGGAGATCCTTGGCTGGCGTGGTTACACGTGGTCTGCTGTAGGGCAATTAACCTCTTATGGGGTTAAAAGTCCTCTTCCTCCACATCATATGGATGTTGAAGAGTACTGTGTGTAATGTTGGGCAATTCCTTTTACCACCAGCTGCCAAGACTGGCTTTCATTTCAATGTTGGCTAATTGACTGATGCAGCAATAGCTTCCCTAGAACATTCTGTTATGATCGATTGAGATTTATATCCCACTGGGCACAGACGTCAATTCAACGTCTATTCCACGTTGGTTCAACATTACTTCATTGAAATGACATGGAAACAACATTGATTCAACCAGTTTGTTCCCAGTGGGATGTGTAATATAAAATTCACCCAGACTAATAATAAGCCTCTGTAACAAATGAAAACAGACAGTCGCTTCCCGCATTCCATGCCCCTTTATCTTTTGATGACAGTCCACTCCTCTCCTGGCTCTGCCTTGCAATGCTCCAAAAAGACATCCACACACTGACTTTATTAAGAATGAATTCTCTCTCTCTCTGACTTTCTCTGCCTCTCCCAACCTCTCCCAATCCTTCTCTGCATCGCTCGGTCTCTCCCTTGCCCCAGCGAGCACCGCAGCCTTCTCGGTCTCGGCAATTTCACCCGCGTGAGGATCAGAGTTCCTCCTAGCCGACCGGGTTGCTGCTCTCCGGAGGGACGCCAAGCAATAACATGGCCTAGAAGTAGAAGCAATCATCAAATCTAATGCATAGAGTGATCTGACTCCTCTAACCCCGCTTATTCCTTAATTTATTAGACATATGAGAGAGGAAAAGGCAGCAATCCAATGCACAGAAGACTCCTGAGACGTTTCCAGGTGATATAGTGTTTATTGCTTTGGGTTTAGCCCTGGAAAAAACTCTCAATCTATTTTCATCATCTAGGCCTATCCCAACAAGCAACAATTCAGAAACTCTTAAAAGATGGCGCTCTGCTTTTCCCTGATGTTGTTTTGTTGTGCCTCTTTGCTTACTCTTTTTGATATGCACTCATCACTCAGGGACTGAGGAGAACAGCAGAAATAGTCAAAGTGCTAGGGAGCTCTACTAGCTGTTGTTGGAGCTCTGGTTGAAAGCTCCATATCTGTCAGAAGAGCTTGCTGAAGTGGTGTTTGTATGAGATGTATTGGCCAGTGTCTCAGAGGCAAGCTGTAGCTGTAGCGGATTAATGCTATGTCAATACGGCCACTCAAGCGTCTTTCCACTCTCCATCCACACACAATACACTAACTTAGAGATGAACCAATAAGTACTAGATGTACTATATATTAGACTGTGAAAAAAAGGTTGTATTAAGTGAAGTTCATAACGTCTTTTTGGGAGGAGAGCATTTCAGTTAAGAAGACACATCTATTCCACAGAAGGAACTTCCATATATGGAATGCAGTATTGGAATGCAGCCTCACAGCAAGAACTCCATAACGTAAGCCCTTTAGCCCTCATTTGTGATCATTTGTGATCGAGTGTGCGAGTGTACAATTCTGTTCACACCGGAAACACCCCACAATTCAATTTGCGATGATTGTACAGCTGTTGAGAAAAGTCAACTAACTTCTTAGGGAGCGGCTGCATAGGTGATGGTTTTGGAGAGTCTGGCGTGCCCAAAGTAAAATCCCTGCCATTCAGGCCCAGAAAATAGGATATGCACATAATTAGTACTATTGGATTGGAAACACTCTGAAGTTTCTAAGAGTGTTAAAATAATGTATGTGAGTATAACAGAACTGATATAGCATGCGAAAACCCGAGGAAAATCCATCTGGATTTGCATTTTTTTTTGTAAATGACCATCTTCTCCATTGTGCCTATTGCATACAATGTTATGTAGGACTGAGACTGCGGTACCTATGGCTTCCACTAGATGTCAACAGTCTCTATACAAAGACTGGGAATGCTAGGAGTAACCAGAACGGATAGGAACAGAAATTGGTCAGGGGACCACTTTTGTAAACAAGGTTTGACGCGTGCGAGATTGTGAACGCGCACCACTTTATTTTTCTTTCCTATCGTTCACGTTATCGTCCGGTTTAAATATTACAGCAAATATACACAAAAAGACACCTAAGGATACATTAAAAATGATGTTTGATTTGTTTGTAGAAAGTGTATAGGTATAATTTGAACGTGTTCTCTTCACGGTTCAATGGGCGACTCAACAATGGATTTTATGATCATAACGCGCCAACCAAATCGAGATTTATGGATATAATAAATGACTTTTTCTAACAAAAGAACCATTGGATGTCTTCGTTGGACACTTGGGAAGCCCTCAGCAGAAGTTCTTCGAAAGGTAAGGGATTTTATATTAGCGATTTTATGCGTTTTTTGAGACCCGCGTTGGTTATGGATTTATGCTAATGCATAAAATATGAGAGGGGCTATCCTCAAACAATCAAATGTTGTGCTTTCGCCGTAAAGCCTTTTTGAAATCTGACAACGCTGTGATATTGCCAAGAATCAGAGCTTTTGATGACTATGCAACACTTGTATATTGATGAATGTATAATAATTCAGCTTTTGGATTTTTTATTTGGCGCCTTACATTTCACCGGGTAGTGTTGGGAGCACTAGCGTGCCGCTTCTCCCTAAGTTTAAATGAACTATAGGGTGTTTGCTTTGCACACCAGCGACCTGGGTTTGCTTCCCTGCCCTGTCGTTAGCTACATTGGTGCCTGAAGTGGGATGATAGCCGTGACCCACGTTACAATTCTCACCAATTTGGTTTCCCCTATTGATGCAATGCATAGGATGTTTTCCTTTCACACCAATCGAACAGGGTTCTCTTCCCTGCCCCAAAGTTTCCAAAAATATAATATTTGTGCTGTCAGTTGTTTGTTAATATGTATGATTCCTTAATGTGAAAATCCTCTGCAAATATTTACAAGACAATTTAGCAGAGGATGGGGCTGGAGGGAAAGCTCACAGGTGGCCAGGCCTCAAAGAGGTGGGAGAATTTAACCCTTTTGTGGTGTTGGTCTGTGGGACCCATTTTCAACGTTTACTAAAATAAAAATGATACAATGGATTAATTTTTCAACCTGAGACTTATTGGCCATGGCTAATTATCTGTGAAGAACATGTAAAATAACAAATCTTCATTGAATGCACACTGTGCAGCCCCCTACACATTTATATTACATATGTGGTGTCCGGGTCCACCGGACCCGAGGGTAACAAAAAGTGTAGAAAAGTGTGTGTGTAGGTGAAAACAAGTAAAAAAGAAGGTTTGCTATATTTTATTTATTTCTATTTAACCTTTTATTTACCTAGGCAAGCCAATTAAGAACAAATTCTTGACAGCCTACCAAATGAAGGCCTACCAAAAGGCAGAAGGTGGCAAGTAGCCTAGTGTGAGAGTGTTGGACTAGTAACCGAAAAGTTGCAAGATCAAATCCCCGAGCTGACAAGGTAAAAATCTAGCGTTCTGTCCCTGAATAAGGCAGTTAACCCACTGTTCCTAGGCCGTCATTGAAAATAAGAATTTGTTCTTAACTGTCTTGCCTAGTTAAATAAAGGTAAAAAAAGGCCTCATGGGGGCGGGGGATACTATTTTTTTTTTAAATACAGTTGAAGTCGGAAGTTTGCATACACTTAGGTTGGAGTCATTAAAACTCGTTTTAGAACCACTCCACAAATTTCTTGTTAACAAACTATAGTTTTGGAAAGTTGGTTAGGACATCTACTTTGTGCATAACACAAGTAATTTTTCCAACAATTGTTTACAGACAGATTATTTCACTTATAATTCACTGTGTCACAATTCCAGTGGGTCAGAAGTTTACATACACTGAGTTGACTGTGCCTTTAAATAGCTTGGAAAATTCCAGAAAATTATGTCATGGCTTTAGAAGCTTCTGATAGGCAAATTTATGTACCTGTGGATGTATTTCAAGGACTACCTTCAAACTCAGTGCCTCTTTGCTTGACATCATGGGAAAATCAAAAGAAATCAGCCAAAAAAATTGTAGACCTCCACAAGTCTGGTTCATCCCTGGGAGCAATTTCCAAATGCCTGAATGTACCATGTTCATCTGTACAAACAATTGTACGCAAGTATAAACACCATGGGACCACGCAGCCGTCATACCGCTCAAGAAGGAGACATGTTCTGTTTCCTAGAGATGAACATACTTTAGTGCGAAAAGTGCAAATCAATCCCAGAACAACAGCAGAGGACCTTGTGAAGATGCTGGAGGAAACAGGTACAAAAGTATCTATATCCACAGTAAAACAAGTCGTATATCGACATAACCTGAAAGGCCGCTCTGCAAGGAAGAAGCCACTGCTCCAAAGCCTCCATAAAAAAGCCAGACTACGGTTTGCAACTGCACATGGGGACAAATATCGTACTTTTTTTTGTCCTCTGGTCTGATGAAACAAAAATATAACTGTTTGGCCATAATGACCATTGTTATGTTTGGAGGAAAAAGGGGGAAGCTTGCAAGCCGAAGAACACCATCCCAACCGTGAAGCATGGGGGTGGCAGCATCATGTTGTGGGGGGGCTTTGCTGCAGGAGGGACTGGTGCACTTAAAAAAAATTGATGGCATTATGAGGATGGAAAACTATGTGGATATATTGAAGCAACATCTCAAGACATCAGTCAGGAAGTTAAAGCTTGGTCGCAATTGGGTCTTCCAAATGGACAATGACCCCAAGCATACCTCCAAAGTTGTGGCAAAATGGCTTAAGGACAACAAAGTCAAGTTATTGGAGTAGCCTTTAAATGTCAGGAATTGTGAATAACCGAGTTTAAATGTATTTGGCTAAGGTGTATGTAAACATCCGACTTCAACTGTACATTATAAATATAGGACAAAACATACATCCCAACAGGAGAGTCAACACCACATAAAAAGTGACCTAACGCAGCAACATGTGAAAACACAGCATGGTAGCAGAACAAAACATGGTAGCAGCACAAAACATGTTACAAACATTATAGGGCACAGACAACAGCACAAAGGGCAAGAAGGTAGAGACAGCAATACATCACACAAAGCAGCCACAACTGTCAGTAAGAGTGTCCATGATTGAGTCTTTGAATGTAGAGATAAAACTGTGCCTTCACACTATCTTCCTCCTCCCTGGGCCTGCTGTTTCAACATAGCACCAAGAACCTGCCTGTCTGCTTGTCTCCCACTTTTCTCGCAGTCTTTACCCTTTGTAGTGTGTGAAACTACACAATGTCTTGAGGGAACCTGCACAATGCTATTACAATACATTGTAAAAAATGCAGTGTTTTCCCACACTCTAACCCAGCCAGGTGCAAATTGGGGAAGGGACACAACAAATAAATAACTTTGCATGTGTGGCTCCTTACCACAATCAATCAGTATGGCAAAAATGATCTCTGCTCAGAGGGCCTTAGAATTTTTTTTGCAGGGAGAGAAGCTAGTGTGGAAAGAGCGTCTTCCACTTTGGAAGATGAAGAATTTTCCGAATATGAGGATCATGTCTCTGTTAATTCGGAGTCTGACAGGGAGTTGGAAGAAGAGGATGAGATTGACCCTCAGCCAGCCCCAGGACAAGCCCGTCAGCAGGAAGAGAAATATGTATGTCCATTTTTTTTTTTATTGAATGGTCTTCTAGCCCAAGGAATGAGCCACCCGCATGGCTATCAATGTGATAAGGATGCAACCAGGGCCGACGCAGATGGTGGTTACTCATGTGCAGGACATAAAGTCTTCTTTTGAACTGTTCATCACAGACACCATCCAGAAAATCATTCTGGACTCCACTAATTTGGAGGGAACGCATGTTTTTGGAGAGCGATGGAAGGAGATGGACCAAACTCATTAACATGCATACTTTAGGGTTCTTATCCGTGCTGGTGTTTTCAGATCCAATGGGGAATCCACAGAATCCTTGTGGGATGCGTAAACTGGCAGAGAACTTTTCCGTGCAACAATGTCTCTGGAAACCTTCCACATTATTTCCAGGATTATCCACTTTGATAACCGAGACACCAGGGGCCTCATTTATAAACGTTGCGTAGGCACAAAAGAAGGCGTACGCCACTTTCTAAGCAAACTTTAGGATTTATAAAGGGAAACCGGCATGGGACGTGTGTGCGCCATGTGTTATAAATCAGAAGATTTTTGTGCGTAAGCACTTTCTGTGTTTCGTCCGTACGCCACCTTTTGACGTGAATCCTTAGCACAGTTTATAAATGAGGCCCCATTTATAAATGGCTATTCCATTTGAGAAATTGCTAAGAAGCTGAATATCTCGTACAACGCTGTGTATACAGTATAGGGGTGGCAGGTAGCCTAGTGGTTAGAGCGTTGGGCCAGTAACCAAAGCCTTGCTAGATCGAATCCCTGAGCTGTCGTTCTGCCCCTGAACGAGGCAGTTAAGGAGCAGCAAGGTGCGCTGGGGCGCTAGCGCCACACTCCCGACACTACCAGGTGAAATGCAAAACGCCAAATTCAAAATCCAAAAGTAGAATTATTAAACATGCATCAATATACAAGTGTTTCATAGTCATCAAAATCTCTGTTTCTTGGCAATATCACAGAGTTGTCAGATTTCAGAAAGGCTTTACAGCGAAAGCACCACATTTGATTGTTTGAGGGTAGCACCTTCAATATTTTTCCATTATCATGAATTTATAAGCCATCACGGTTCACACAAAACACATTTCACAGCAAAATCAAAACAATTACCTGTTGAAGAACTTCTGCTGAGGGCTTCCCAAGTGTCCAACGAAGACAATCCATAGTTATTTTGTTAGAAAAAGTCATTTATTATATCCATAAATCGCCGTTTGGTTGGCGCGTTAGAATGAGAAAATAGAGTCCATTGAAACGTGAAGAGAACTCGTTCAACTTATACCTATAAACTTGTCCAAGAACAATCAAACATAATTGCTAATGTATCCTTAGGAACACTTTAATGTATATGTTGTATAATATTTCAACCGGAATATAAACTGGGCGATAAGAAAGGAAAAAACCACAGAGCGCGCCAGCCGGGAGCGCGCATTTTCTTATAATGACATCTGTAGGGACACTTCCTTATTCGTCTTCTTCTCTGCTCTAAAAGCAGCTAAGAAGAATCAGAACAGTTTCTCGAGACTGTTGACAGAGGAAGATCCAGAGGAAGCGATAGGTACTGCATTCATATGCCCTTATATGGGCATTTTTATAAGGGAGGGTTTCCAAATGAGCAATGTGTCAAAACCACTTTTTCCAGGACAGAAATTCCTCGGGTTTTCGCCTGTCATATCCGTACTGTTATACTCACAGACAAAATGTTAACACTTTTAGAAGATTCAGGTTGTTTCCTATCCAATGGTACTAAATATGTGCATATCCTATTTTCTGGGCCTGAATGGGAGGCATTTTACTTTGGGCACGCCAGGCTCTCCAAAACGGTCACCTCGTGCGCTACTCCCTAAGAAGTTAACTGACTTGCCTAGTTGAATAAAGGTTAAATAAGTACATTTTAAAAACTACAGTGCAAACTGTCTCTAACCAGAATAGAAACAAGAGTGAGAAGCCCCGGTGCTCAACTGAGCAAGAGGGCAAGTACATTAGAGTATCTAGTTTGAGTAACAGATGCCTCACAAGTCCTCAACTGGCAGCTTCATTAAATAGTCCACGCAAAACACCAGTCTCAATGTCAACAGTGAAGAGGTGGCTCTGGGATGCTGGCCTTCTAGGCAGAGTTGCAAAGAAAAAGCTATATCTCAGACTGGCCAATAAAAAGAAAAGATTAAGATGGGCAAAAGAACATAGACAATGGACAGAGGACCTCTGCCTAGAAGGCCAGCATCCTGGACTCATGGAGGAATACAGCTTCCTGTTGACACAATCCTGTGAATCTGGACCTGTGGCTCCCTTAATGAGCACATGACATCCATTGATTGCTCCCACACACTTGATGAATGCCTGGCCAACAGCATCTAACACCTCTGGTTTGACATCAAGGTGACTCATAACCATTTTCATGGCTTCTCTGGACAAATAGAAATCACGCTTCATGTCTTTCTGCACATCAAGGTAGATCTGCAGAAGTGGCACAGTGGTGTTCATTCTGGCATAGTACACCAAGGGGACTCTGCAGAAAAAAAGGAATGAAAATGTTACATTCTTTTGAAATAAAAACAAGTGGCTCATACTTATGGTGCTATCAAGACAACTGGGAACTCAGAAAAAAGTCTAGTTCAAATCATGCTGTCAGTAATCTTCAGGTTGGAAAGTTAGAACTCTAGAAAGAGGCCTGAGATCCCGACTTGGCTTTCTATGTTGGATGACCACTCAAAGCAATTGTTCAGAGTTCAAAGTTGTCTTGAGCGCACGGAAGTTTGAGATTTAAGAGTTCCCAGTTGTTTTTAACACGGCATCAGACAACAGGAGATACTGGTAACATACAGTGGAAGTATCTACTGTAAACAGATTTGAAGCACAGCACTTCTCATATGAACAAATAGTTTTTGAAGAAAATGTAATTTTGATATACATTTCAAAGCCATCTACTTTTGTAGTGTAAACAGTGCAGTTAGCATAGAGGGTGCTAGCATTGCTAATGTTAGCTAGCGCATCCAACTTTTCTTGACAGCACCCTTATACATTAAAAGGTTAGATTTTTCCTGATATGGTCAGAAGGCTTGCATTCGATACCTGCGGATGCATTGTCTTCTGGTCAAGATACAATCTTTTTTACTAGGTAAGTCAGCTAAGAACAAATTCTTATTTTCAATGACAGCCTAGGAACAGTTAACTGCCTGTTCAGGGGGAGACCGACAAATGTGTAACTTGTCAGCTCGGGGATTGGAATTTGCAACCTTTCGGTTGTTAGTCCAGCGCTCTAACCACTAGGCTACCCTGCCGCCCTGTAGCGCATATGAATCACACACAACAGCTACCGGTGGTTCCATGATGATTGCCCACACAACCTTGGGACGAACGAGTGACAATTTTCCTGGAAAAGACGGTCCATTTCAAATGAATTCATTCCTCTCTTGCCCCTTGCCTGTAAGTGCCAACTCATCAAATGGCATGATACTTCATCAGAAGTGTCCACTTAATTTGAGGGCAGATGGTGTGTCTTTTACATGTTTGGTATGAAGCCTGAGTCTGACTAGTAGATGCGTTGTCTTCTCTTCCCTATCAGTTGAAACTCAAACATTGAAAAACAACATAGCTTCTGAACAAAACAATGTAAATAGCCAAGAAATACAAGGAAAAAGTCTCACTTCAGTAGACTTTAGTTTCAAGTAAATTATAACAACTTTTATGCCTGTTCACAGTGCTTCTAAAAATGAATCTTTCACTCAGATCTTCACGTGCGCACAGCCCCCAGCCTGCCAGTGTTGCGGCACAAGATGGGATAGGCTACATAGGATTCGTAGTTCCTTAACATTGTGCCATTAATTTACCAGCTATGAAACAAAATGGCAAACAGCTATTTTACTATGATCACACTTTCCTATTTTTATTCACAAATGCAAGTGAAATGCTCGCATTGTGGATCCCTGACCAACTGCCTACGCAGCTGGTAAAATGTACATCTTAACCACCAATGACAAAATCTACCCACATTTGGCAGGTGACGGGAGTTAATTTTAGGCCCTGCTGCCACCCTGTCTTCCTCCTCCAGGCTTCCTGCACAATGGCACAAGCAGGAGGGCCAACACAACCTCGGCTTACGGCCAGAGGTTGGCCCTGTCAGCAGGCTCTGTGCAACCCCAGTTCACAACTGGGGGCTGATACTGCCGTGAGGCCAACTACCAAGCCCGATCCAAGACCGTGTGCTGGCCTCCCTGTCCACCATCCATGCCCGAACTGTCATACCAAACTCCATTAAGAACTATCCCTTCTGACATGTTCATTAGATGGTGAGTAGCTGAACTTGATTATTTCACCACATATTTTCTATTTAATGGAATTCTCTTCCAATGTAGTGTTTATATTTGCAGGGCGAAGGGCCCCATGAGATTTCCTAATTACATTTCAAACCCATCTATTTTAGTGTGATTTGTTGGCATGGGTCTGATTTTTGGGCATGTGTCCATGTTTTTTATTTGGTGTAAATTGTTGCTTAAACCTCAAACCATACGTGCAACAACAAAAAACTCTTACTTGAATGAATCCTGGGTGACTAATGGATTAAACCTGTGTAATCCATGTCGGTCCCTATCTCAGTCTCTGCTTCCTGCTGCTTTGCACTCTAATAATCAACAGCTGATGGTGTGGATGGGTCTCTCTATATCTCGTTCTCTCTCTCTTTCTCTTTTCCCCCTTTTCTTTCTCTCTCTCTCTCTCTCTCTCTCTCTCTCTCTCTCTCTCTCTCTCTCTCTCTCTCAAATTCAAGCTACTTTATTGGCATGAAAAACATTGTGTCAATATTGCCAAAGCAACAATGTATACAATATACATTGTAATGAAATTATAAACAATAACAAATAATAATATCAAATGGTAGTAAATTAAATACAAAATAATAACAATAAAATGGTAACAGTCAATAGTAGAAATGTAATAAATATAAAAATATAAATATGGAAAATGAAACTATAACTAACTTATAACTAAATGACGGTCATCTTCACCATTACATCAGTACTACAACTACCATCATCATTACTACTACTACTACCACCACCATCATTAAACTGGTATCATTACCATCACCCTACTACCCATACCACTACTATTTAGATAAACAACAATAATAATAGTAATAACAATAATAGTAATAGTAATAACAATAATAGTAATAATAAGTAAGTTACTGCTTACTATGCAATGTTATTATTCAGTGTCCCTCAGGCTCTGGCAGGCAAATACATATTGCTCCTTCGCTCATGAGTATTTTTTGTTTTTCCTCTGGGTTTAATAAGTAAAAATTTTGAATAAATGTAGTCATTTCTATGAATAATGAATCTCTTGGTGAGGAATATTTCTCACACTAAAGGAGAAAGTGCATCTCTGTTTCTACCTCCCCTGTCGTGCAGTGACTACATACACGCTCCTCTTTGGGTAGCCATGTCTTTTTATGTCTGCCGGTTTCTATTGCCAATTGGTGGTCACTCAGCCTTTACTTGGTAAGGATCTGTCTCTGCTTCGTATCTCTGACAGAGCAGAGATAATCAGCCAATTCATATTCTCTGTTTAGGGTCAGATAGCAATTTAGTCGGCTTTGGGATTTTGTTTCGTTTTTCCAATGTTGTAGCTTTAAATTGCAGACTTGAATTTGGACTTGAATTTAGATGTAGCCAAAATTTGTATGATCTTTTCTGTATTTTTATTACTACTGGAAAGCGGACCAATTCTGCCCTACATGCATTAGTTGGTGTATTTCTCTGGACTTGTAGAATTTTCCGACAGAATTCTGCATGTAGGGCTTCAATTTTATGTTTGTCCCACATAAAGTCCAGTTCATTGAGTGGCCCCCAAACTTCACTTCCGTAAAGAGCAATTGGTAGGATTTCACTGTCAAATATTTTGGTCCAAATTCTACATTTACTGCCAGGGCCCAATTATGGCAATATTGCTCTAGAATGTTAAGGTTCTGTTGAAGACCTTCTTTGGTTGGTGGTAGAAGTACCAAGTCATCAGCATATAGCAGGTATTTTACCTCTGTGTCAAATAGTGTGAGTCCTGGTCCTGGAGAATGGTCCAACATGTCTGCTAATTCATTGACGTAAATATTGAAAAGATTTGGACTCAAACTGCAGCCTTGTCAACATTGTGAAAATAATTATGTTCTTTGGTTTTGGATTTTTATTGCACACTTGTTTTCTGTGTACAGACATTTTATTAAGTCATACACCTTACCACCAAGCCCACTTTGGAGAATTTTGTAGAATAGCCCTTTGTGCCAAATAGAATCAAATGCTTTTTTAAAGTCAATAAAGCAAGCAAATATTTTGCACTCTTTTTTTTGGTGGAAGTGTTTATTAATTAGTGTGTGTAAGGTGTATATATGGTCAGTAGTGCTCAGATGTCCCTCAGAAAGATATTTTCTTCTTGAAGAAGAATTCTTGAATTCAAAATGCTGCAGAAAACCTTTCCCAAGTTGCTGTTTACACAAATTCCCCTGTAATTATTGGAGTCTGATTTGTCTCCACTTTTGTGGATAGTGGAGATAAGCCCCTGGTTCCAGACATCAAGGAAGCATTAGTGAAGTTAAAACCATGTTGAACAATTTAAGCACAACATTTTAGAACTCAGGTGTGCTGTTTTTCAGCATGTCATTTCTGATGTTATCTAGACCACAAGCCTTTTTTGATTTTATAGATTTTAGCTTTTCATTTAGTTCTTGTTGGGTTATTGGGTAATTTAATGGATTTTGGTTGTTTTTAATGACTGATTCAAGGATGTTCAATGTTTCTTGAATTTCTAATTGGTTCTGTTGTAAGTCTTTTTGTGGAATGTTTCTGTATAGATTATCAAAATAGGTTTTCCAAATTCCTTAATCTTGTATGGCTAATTCTTGTGGCTTGTCTTGCTTAAATTGTTCCACATGTCCCAGAACTGATTTTGGTCAATTGCGTTTTCAATTTCATCAAGTGCCTTGTTGCTATAATTTAATTTCTTGCATTTCAGTGTATGTTTATACTGTTTCAGAGTTTCAAAGTATTCATAGCGTAGATCTGGGTTGTTTTGCTGCTTATGTTTTTCATTTTTCATTCTTTATTGTTTTGGTATTGTGGGTTGTTGTTTTGGTATCATTTCATTTGAGTTCAATGTTTCAATGAATCTCTCTGCACTCATTTGAGCCCATCTGTACCATTGGTTTATGTTGTAGAGTTTATTGGGATGTTTTTTTGAATGAATACTGCTGGTTAATTTCTTCAGGAACACGATGATCTGACTGTGATCTGACAATGGTGTCTGTGGTCTGACAGTGAATGCACTAATGGAGGAGGGGTCAATGTCAGTGATGGCATAATCGACTACATTTGTCCCAAGAGCTGAGCAGTAAGTAAACTGACCTAAAGAGTCCCCTCTGATTCTACCATTAAGCATGTACAGGCCTAAGGCTCGACAGAGATGCACTAACTCCTTCCCATTTTTGTTCAGTATTTGGTCAGTACTGTTTCTATTATTTATAATAGGGCTACTGTACAAGGAGGGGTGTACAAATATGTGGTGGTTACCTCCCTCATCAGTGTAGTCAGGCTCAGAACCTGTTCTTGCACTGAAATCTCCACAAAGAAGCACTTTACCCTCTGCCTGAAATTGAATGATTTCTGTATGGAGAAAACTGATCATCAAAACACTGATCATCATAATATGAATCTGAAAGAGAAGCATAAGCTCTCTCTCTCTCTCTCTCTCTCTCTCTCTCTCTCTCTCTCTCTCTCTCTCTCTCTCTCTCTCTCTCTCTCTCACTCTCTCTCTCTCTCTCTCACCCTCTCTCTCTCTCTCTCTCTCTCTCTCTCTCTCTCTCTCTCTCTCTCTCTCTCTCTCTCTCTCTCTCTCTCCCTTTCACACCTCTCTCTCTCTTTCTCACCCTCTCTCTTTTTCCTATCCCTCTCTCTCTCTCTCTCTCTCTCCTATCCCTCTCTTATTGAACACCACCGTTTCCATGGGCCCATCTATCATTGTGTTAGGTCACTCAGTCAAAGGTAAGCCCCGATGAGAGTCGGAGAGACAAAGAACATCCACCCAATCCCCAACTACTTTGATAAAGAGCACTGTTGCGTTACTTCCAAAAATCTTTGGGGTCAATTCCATTTCAGTTCCTGTCAGTTGAATTGGACATGAATTGGTTTCTCCTTTGGAATGCAGTTCAATCTCTCAATTGGTTGCAATTGGGATTGAATGTATCGCAACCCGTGTTTCTATTATCAACCGCTAAAGTCTACAGATGAGTATTTACATGTGAGGGATACAGAATACTACTCAGCACAATGTCATTCTATGGGAGAGGGTGAGTTTGAGAAGCTAGGTAATCAGATAGGGTAAGGGAGGAGATATAGAGGAGCGAGTGAGAAGGAAAGAGAGAGAGTGAGATGAAACAGACAGAAGGGAGACTCTGATTATCAATTATTCAACTCATTAGAAGAGTTTCCTGGAACCATGTTGGGCAGAACGGTATGCAGTGGTACACAGCAGTGTACAGAGATACACAGATACATAGCAGTACACAGAGGTACAACACGGTGCACAGTGTGGTTTTGTGTGGAGGATGACATGTAACCCAAAACTATAGCCTATTATCTCACCACTTTCGTGACAAGGTTAGGAACAGAACCAAATCCATATCATTTTGTGATGACATGAGGCCACACCCCACGCCTGCCTGCCTGCCTGCCTGCCTCCCTCCCTCCCTCCCTCCCTCCCTCCCTCCCTCCCTTTCATCATCCACATCTCTCTTCGCTTCAATCTAAATTGGCTGAACAATTGAATGTCAAAATGTAGGGAAAAATACATATGCAGTGTGAGATTCCAGAGTGAATAACAAAGCAATCATTACATAGACTCTTTCGATCAGCCACTCACTAAAACAAACTAACCACTCGTGTTAGCTCTGAGAATTACTTTATTTTATTGGTCTTTAATGAGATGAAAAACAGCATATTTAGTTCCATTCATTTTGAAGGCAATCAAACCTCCACTGCATGTTTAACATTTATTTAATCCACATTATGTTATTAGTTCAAACCTATGTGTCGTTATGATAATGTTAAGTATCATTCAGTGCTCTGAATCTATCCAGTCTAATGTTGGTTGGCACCCATCGCTCTCATTTCATACTAGTGCTAAACAATATGGTTCCAAACTGAATGGCTGTTGTGCTGTTCAGTAAAGGCGCTATAGAAAGAAGACCACTTATTTAGACCAGCTCTTCTGGTCCACTCGAGCAGTTCAGCAAAACACAGCTCAGATCAGCTAAGGCTCTTCCTCTCCCCACATCCTTCCTTTTCTCCCTTCATCCTCTCCAACGACTGTCTTTGTCTCTGTGCTGGTGTGTGTGTGTGTGTGTGTGTGTATGTGAGTGTGTGTTTGTGTGTGTGTGTGTTGGTGAGAGAAAGCCCCGATAGTAGGACTCATGGCACCAAGTGAATCTGGGTCACCATCCTGTCGGGGTTCCATACAAAACGCTGATACACTAATAGACAAGGACAGTTACACAAATGTAAAATACAACGAAATACGAACATCAGAACAAATTAATTAGACAAACAACTTGCTTCCTCAATTTGCTCAATGGTCACACCCTTTATGTACAACTCCAGTTGAGGTTTAGGTCATCAAGAATGTTTTGAACCAAATAGTTGTAGATTAATTTAAGACCAGTTTATTATGAATCACCCATTCTGATGCTGACTGAAACTGCTTATTTAGAATTTCAGTGAGCTCACTGGCTTTGGGTTCTGGCATGTAGAGTGTGGAATCATCCGCATACGTAGTCATTCTAGCTTCATGTAAGACCAGTGGCAAATCATTTGTAAAAATAGAGAAAAGTAACTGCCCAAGGCAACTGAAATGACTGCCAATATTGAACGGTTCTGTTATGAATGATCCATCAACTTCAATGAACGACTGTGATGAATTGGGTTCTCTGCCCATGAGATGATATAACGTCAAAGTTTTTTTCAATTGTGTTTTATGTCATTCACATTTGTTAGGTAATATAATGTCTTCTTCTTTTTGTTAAGTTTAGTCACAAAATGTCTCTATTCATAGTATGTCAACCAATCAGCTGAGCAGCCTGACTTGTTTTCCACCTCTTTAGCATCATTTCTTTGAACCATAAAATGGGGTTCTCACTTCCTTGGTTTGACGATACTCTGTGTACACTGGGGATACTTCCCAAAAGGCACCCCAAAAGGCACCCTATTAAACACATACAAATATGTTTCAAGTGAGAATTAGGCAGGTCTGATGTTAAAAAAAAGTCAGGAAATTATTGCCTACTTCACCCATATTTCATTTTTAGTTATCTACACCACTACATGGCAAAAAAGTTATTAACTACTGAAAAAATTGCATAGATTTGAATTGAGTTCAACTACCACTAAGCGACTGCAAAATGTACCCAGACCAAAAATATAAACGCAACTAGTAGAATGTTGATCCCATGTTTCATGAGCTGAAATAAAAGATCCCAGAAATGTTGTGCATTACTCCTGACAGGTGTGTGGCCTATCAATAAGCTGATTAAACGGCATGATCATTACACAGGTGCACCTTGTGCTGGGGACAATAAAATGTGCAGTTTTGTCACACAACACAATGCCACAGGTGTTTTGAGGGAGCGTGCAATTGGCATGCTTACTGCAGAAATGTGAGAGCTGTTGCCAGAGAATTTAATATACATTTTTCTACCATAAGCCACCTCCAATGCCATTTTAGATCATTTGGCAGTACATCCAACAGGCCTCACAACCGCAGACCACGTGTATGGTGTTTTGTGGGCGAGCGGTTTGCAGATGTCAATGTTGTGAACAGAGTGTCCCATGGTGGAGGTGGGGTTATGGTATGGGCAGGCATAAGCTACAGACAACGAACACAATTGCATTTTATTGATGGCAATTTGAATGCACAGAGATACCGTGACGAGATCCCGAGGGCCATTGTCGTGCAATTCATCCGGCGCCATCACCTCATGTTTCAGCATGATATTGCACGGCCCCATGTAACAAGTATCTGGAGAGAAGAGAAGATTTTGCAATTGTATAACTAATTTCATGCAATTATACTTATTTTGCCATGGGGTTGAGAGAACAATTTGCAGTTTTACAGCTAGTTTCATGCAATTCTACATATTTTGCCATAGTATATGTTTTTAATATGATAGCTGATGATCGAATGGGCCCAAGCCCGATCTATAATTCAACCATGCTTACTACAAGTTTACTACCTTACCAATAAATATAAAAATGCTGACATGGGCTAACTGAGTGACTGCTGATGCACAACCCCATTTCGAAAATGCACCTTGTGTATTCTATTGTTCTAACTCTCAACAGTACGTTGAGACCTCGATTGAGTTCCTTTTTTGTGAAATTGTTCCGCGAGCCGCCCATCCCTGATCTACACTGATTGAAGTGGATTTAACAGGTGACATGAACAAGGGATCATAGCTTTCACCTGGTTTCACCTGGTCAGTCTGTCATGGAAAGAGCAGGTGTTCATAATGTTTTATACACTCAATGTCTAGCCATAGTTTGATTAATATTTTATGGATGTCAGTACAAAGGGAAATCTACTAAAAACAGTAGGATCCTGGTGGCGCAGCAGACTTAGTACAGGGCTTGAAGATGGCAGGTTCAAATCCACTTCATAACCTTTCTTTAAAGTCAAAAGTCAAAGTCAAAGTTTAAAAGCTGTAAGGATGTTCGGACAATACCCTAAAAAAATATCATGACATTAGAACATTGAACTGCATTTGCTTAAAAGTTTGGCAACTTCATTTAGTAATGTTACGTTACACATAAATTCTTAGGGATAGCCCCATTTTTTTTAATTTTTTGCCTAAATGACATACCCAAATCTAACTGTCTGTAGCTCAGGCCCTGAAGCAAGGATATGCATATTTGTGGTACCATTTGAAAGGAAACACTTTGAAGTTTGTGGAAATGTAAATTGAATGTAGGAGAATATAACACAATAGATATGGTAGAAGAAAATACAAAGAAAAAAAGTACCTTTTTTTTCTCCACCATCTTTGAAATGCAACAGAAAGGTCCCAGTTCCAGCCATCACTCAGTTCCTAACTTGAAGTATGAGTGAACTACATGACATTTAGTGTGAAGTCCCCCAGGTACATTTGGGCAAATCGTGAAGGAGACATTTGCATTCACATTACATTTTTCTGTAAGAATATCATCAAATCTGTATACTTGGACTTTTCCAGTATTAGTAGCCATATTATAAGTTCAACATTCGCAAAACTACCAGTTTTCATAACTTAATAACTCTAAATATTCTTATAATTTTTGTCCAAAAGGAAGTGGCATGCTGTCGTACAAGGTTAGTAGCTACATTTTACGACAGATACAGGGTTTGACCCCGATTAATGCATATTTGACAGTTAGAGTCGTTCAAGTGAAGACCGCCCGCATCATCTGCATGCCATGAAGGCGACGCTCTCTGACCAAATATGGTGTCCTATAGGATATACTACACCCCTAACGATATAGCGAAGTCTGGTTACGTTCTAGGATCTCTGAGGAATACATACGAACGTGATTTGAATGGTTGAAACAACGTTTAGGGTTAGATTTTCACAGATTCCTTTCTTTGCAAATTGAACGAGTGGAAATACAAAATTGATCGTGCATGCTATATGGACCTTTTTAGCATATGAAAAGGATTTTATATAACAAAACGACACTTCATGTTATCTCTGGGACCCTTTGGATGATAAGTCAGAGCAAGATTTTAGAATGTACAGTAAGTCCACATTTCACCTTCAGAGGTGAATTTATCAAACCTATCGCGGTTAAAAAAGTGTTTTGTTGTTATGAGCTCTCCTCAAACAATAGCATGGCAGTAATAGCTACTGCAAATTGGACAGTCCCTAATAAGATGTATTAATTAACAGAACACTGCAGAAATGTTTTCAGAACTACTTCTATTATCGTTGAAGTATGTTTGTTGAACATCACCGGCTCCAGCAGTAGAGGTGACTGTTTTGGAGAGCCTGGCGTGCCCAAAGTAAAATGCCTCCCATTTAGGCCCAGAAAATGGGATATGCATATATTTAGTACCATTGGATAGGAAACACTCTGAATTTTCCAAAACTGTTAACCATTTGTCTGTGGGTCAATCAGAACGCATTTGGCAGGCAAAACCCTGAGGAATCTCTGTCCTGAAAAAAGTCATTTTGACACATTGCTCATTTTTGAGCCCCTCCCTATCCATAATGACCATATATAGGCATGTGAACGCAGTGCACGTCGCTTCCTTATGATGTCATCAACCACGAGACGGTGTTTTACTCCATCTTGAAGGAATTTCGGCCATTGAAAAACAGCATGGCAACGAGACCACGTTATGAAAACTCTTCAGAGTCTTGGCGTGCATGAGAAGGGCGCTGTGCCTTATTTATCGCTTTTAGCGTTCAGTTTATATTCCGGCTGATTTATAATAGTACATATACGTAAAAGGGTTCCTAAGGATACATTTAAAACTATGTTTGATTGTTTTTGGACAAGTTTATAGGTATAATTTTAACGAGTCGGCGCCGAGTTTCAAAGGAGTAATGGAGGCTGTCGTTTCTGATTATAACGCATGAACCAAATGGAGGATTTATGGATAAAAGACGTTACTTTTTCTAACAAAAGAACCATGGATTGTCTTCGTTGGACACTTAGGAAGACCTCAGCAGAAGTTCTTCAACAGGTAATTACTTTGTTTTCGCTGTGAAATGTGTTATGTGTGTGCCATGATTGCTAATCGATACATGGCTATTGGAAAATATGTGAGGTGCTACCCTCAAACAAATGAATGTGCTGCTTTCGCCGTAAAGCCTTTTAGAAATCTGACAACGCTGTGATATTGCCTAGAAACAGAGCTTTTGATGAGTATGGAACACTTGTATATAGCTGGATGTTTAATAATTCAATTTTCGGATTTTAAATCTGGCGCTACAGGTTTTCGCTAGTAGTGTCGGGATGATCCCGCTAGCGACCCACTGGTATTTGAGTCGTTAAAGGATCATTGTGTCATAACCTTAAAGAATAACATTATAAGAGTCTCATAGGAATGTGTCTGTTGTTATGGGTTAAGTAGTAATATCGTTATCAATGTTAGCTGAATATTCCAATAATGTTTTCTTAGAATAGCTAATTATGGCTCCAACATTTTATTGCTGAACTAGGCTCAGGGAACGTTATTAGTACCTTTAGGTTATAAATCAAATCCGAATGTATTGGTCACATACACAGTTTATCAGATGGTACAGCGGGTGTTACTAGCTCCTAACAATGCAGTAACGTGGCAGAAGTACTCTTTTTGTTATATTTGAATAACAAATTACGAGATCAAGAAACTTTGGAACAAATCTACAACAGTATAGCTTTATGAGAGGCTGGTGGGAATGTTCCCTGCGTGTTGTTTGGGTGTTTTGGAAAACATAAGCAGAGCGTTCCAGTACTGAGGGAATATTCCAGTATTGAGGGAATGTTCCAGTACGGAGGGAATATTCTAGTATTGAGGGAATGTTCCAGTACTGAGGGAATAATCCAGTATTGAGGGAATGTTCCAGTACTGAGGGAATAGTCCAGTATTGAGGGAATGTTCCAGTACTGAGGGAATATTCCATGCTTGTTGATATAGGTGTTTTGAATAACATTTCTATCAGCACTAGCAGAATGTTCCTGTAATGTTCTCTCAGAACGATTTCTACTCACAAATGTATATTGTACTGTATTCATCAGTACATACTGTACATGCAGTGTGTACTGTAGTCATTAGTACAAACTGTACGTGCAGTGTGTACTGTAGTCATTAGTACATACTGTACATGCAGTGTGTACTGCATTAATCAGTACATACTGTACATGCAGTGTGTACTGTATTCATTAGCACATACTGTACATAAAGTGTGTACTGTAGTCATTAGTACATACTGTACATGCAGTGTGTACTGTCGTAATTAGTACATACTATACATGCAGTGTGCTCTTTATTCAACCGTACATACTGTACATACAGTGTGTACTGTATCCATTAGTACATACTGTACATGCAGTGTGCACTGTATTCATTAGTACATACTATACATGCAGTGTGTACTGTATGCATCAGTACATACTGTACATACAGTGTGTACTGTATTCATTAGTATACACAGTACATGCAGTGTGTACTGTAGTCATTAGTACATACTATGCATGCAGTGTGTACTGTTCATTAGTACATGCATACTGTACAGAGTGTGCTGTATTCATTAGTACATGCATACTGTACAGAGTGTGCTGTATTCATTAGTACATACATACTGTACATGCAGAGTGTACTGTATTAATTATTACAAACTGTACATACTGTACATGCAGAGTGTATTGTATATGAATATGTATGTGTAGAGCATGTGCATGGGAGTTATAAAATGAAATTACATTCTATTAGTCACATCCGCCGAATACAACCATACAGTGACATGCTTACTTACGAGCCCCTAACCAACAAGGCAGTTTCAAAAACTGTGTGTGTGTATAGTGGTCAGATTGGACAAATAAAGGACTGATATACATCCTAGTCAATAAGCCACCACATCATACAGTAAAGTAAATCTCCACTTTGTAAGAATAAATAACCCACCCGTCTATGCTTTAGATTTTCTCTCCACAAATGAGAGAGTGGTTCAGTGGAATGTGAGGTTAGCAAAAGAGATAGGGGTTCAGAGGAATTTTCTTAAATGTTCTCTCTCTCTCTCTCTCTCTCTCTCTCTCTCTCTCGCTCTCGCTCTCGCTCTCTCTTTCTCTTTCTGTACATTTTCTACTCTCCACCAGTTTGATCACGTATGCCTTGCTCTAAGGCTTTTCTCTGTTGTTTATGCATTACACAGCCATGGCTCTTTGACACTGCACCCAGTGCTAGTGCGGTCTTTACTTTCATGTATTATTCATTTGTGTCTAAATGGTATAAATGGTCGGTTTCAAATGAATCTCTCTCTTTGCAGGGCTCTTTATACTGTGCTCCTGCTTGGTGGCTTTACCAGCAACATCCGAGAGGACTGTTACTAAAGTACAGCTGCTGGCTGGGAGAAGGGAAGACCCCTAAATGTACCTCATACAGTATGTATAGCTGTGTTGTTGGGATGTGCCCATTCACCAGGCTACATATGTGAAGGCTATTCACAGCCACGTCAGCCATGATACCCGTCAGTATTCGACGAACCATCCGTGCCTGAGGACTTCGGGAGATGACGTGGAAACCGGCCACTAGGGGCAACACTGAGCGGTTTTGCTAGGGTGTTGTGGACAGGGATGGCGGCTCGGCGTAAGCGTCTGTCTGATTCCAACCGTTGCAAGTTCAGTTGTTTTTGAGATTTTTGTTTTTAAGTCTATCCCAAACCTTAACCCTTGGCTTAAACATTCCGAGTTAATGCCTAGCCTTCAGATTTCAGAGTTAATGACTAGACTTAACCTTAAACACTTTGAAATTTGATGTATGAGACACATGGATGAACATCTAATTCTGACATGAGAGCTGGTTGGCTATTCACTAGGTTACATGCTGTACATGAAGGCCACTGTTTCTGATTGTTGCTTTCATCTTCTAATTGATTGAACTAGAATGAATTACCGTACATGTGATGTAAGACCTGTGGACTTCTAGAAAATGGAAGAGAATGTGGATTGTGCAGTATGCTGTTTGGAGGATTGAGATGTGAAGTAAGTCACCTTGTAAAAAATACATTGCACACTGGTCTTTAGAACTGTACAGAACACAGGAAAGAATTTGAAAGTACTGTTAATATTTCGTTAACCTTTTCTGAATCCATAAAAAGTCATACAGAGTATTATAACCACTTCTGAGTTATTATGGACACTTACAGTTGGTTCATGACACATTATACAGTGTGTTATAAAGCATTATATGCATGTAGTTCCAACCCTACTCAATATGGGGCCCAAGTGATTCGTGTTCAGAATACTTATTTCCCAATTACTTTCACTAAATTTGATGTGATTAGGTATTTCTGAGAAAAGTACAAAATTACCGGTGATTGCAAGTCCCCAAGTCATCGACAGATCCATGATAAATTCCCATTGGTCAATACACGTCTTCCAATTTAACATCTTTGTTTTATTAAAGGTGTTAAATACTTTTTGTCAAAACCCCCAAATGAACCCAAGAGATAGCTCTATTTAATTCGGTGATTTACAGGGAATCATTTGTTAGATCATTTTCAACATGGATCTAATTTTAAACTTGCTGCAGAGGAGTCAAATCAGAGTAATAAATATGCGAATAAAATAATTTCATGTCTCTTGCCTATTACTTATGTCTTTATAAAACTTGAGAAGTGTATTAAGCTGGCAATTATGATTTCATTAAAATCTATAAATGGAGGATCATTTGTACTGGATAAATGATCATACTCATCTCTATCCCACAGTCTCAGGGCAAATATGTCTAATAAGCGCACAGACGCACACACACACACACAGAGACACGCACAGACACACACACACACACACACACACACAGACACACAGACAAGCACAGACACACACACACACACACACTGTTTCCTTCAACGTTATCAGCTTACTCCATCATATTGAACCAAATCCGTCTTGCCGCCACGTACTTCTCGGAATCTCCATTGAACCTCTGAAGAGAAAGAATAAAAACCTGGGGTGAGTCTGAATACCATAGAGATTCAATGCTGAATACACACAAACATCAATGCAAACACACGCACATCCACATTAGGCAGACAATCGGTCGCTGTCAGGAACCTGAATACAATGCTGTGTATTAATATTTCACGATGCTCTACCCTCATTGTCCACAACATATCAGAAATACACAAGGGAGCATGTTAACATCTTCCCAGACCACTAAGTGTGTGTGTGTGTGTGTGTGTGTGTGTGTGTGTGTGTGTGTGTGTGTGTGTGTGTGTGTGTGTGTGTGAGAGAGAGAGAGAGAGAGAAAGGGAGTGAGAGGGAGAGACCATTTATCAATGTATGCTGTAAACTTTCAGCTGTAAGAGTGTGTGTGTGTGTGTGTGTGTGTGTGTGTGTGTGTGTGTGTGTGTGTGTGTGTGTGTGTGTGTGTGTGTGTGTGTGTGTGTGTGTGTGTGTGTGTAGGGTGTGTTTGTGTGTGGGGGTGACTGTTTCAGATTCCATCTATTTTCTCTTCTAGCTAATTGCCGCTTGTGTGAAATGAAGTGCGTTAAGGCCATAGGATTGAACTGAGCTGAGCTGGTCATAAATAGCATGCTGGTGACACAGGGGTTGACAAAGTGTGTTTCTCACCTACTTCACCACAGTTAGCACCATCCATCTGCTCCCACTGAATCTACTGACTCCCACACACTACAAACTACTCACCACCCACTACCACCATCAGGCTAGGTGCACTCGAAGTCCCTACAAGTTCACTCAAAGAAAGAAATTCGGGATCGATCCGATTTAATGAGAGAAGTTAAATCACTTTCCAATGGATATTGAGGAAATCATTATTTCATTTCATTTCTGACAAGTGGAAAAAAAAAGGATGATGATTGAGAGATATTTGTCAACGTCAACACAGAGACAAAAGCACACACAACCGATGCCTTCCACCTCCGTCCTCACGGGTCACTAGGGTTCATAGGTCAGTGCTGTTGGCCGGTGTTTGTGCCCGTCTCTACATAGCATCTAGCGTGGCATACTAAACCACCCGGCATCCCTCCATCCTGCCAGCCCATGCCCGGCCCCTCTCTGCCAGCTGCTGATAAACCCAGGCTGGGCCATCTGGTGCCATCCAACCCCTGACACAACCATGCCAAACAAAACAAGCTCTGAAGAGATCAAACCACACTCAACTGCTGTCAACACAGCTACACAGGTTATGTAAGGACAACATGGACACTTTACGAGACCCTGATGGAGAAATTGAGTGAAACGAAGGGAAACTCTGGAGGAAGATTCTGAGATGAGAGCTTCAGAGATTTGGGGAGATTTTCCAGGAGAGAATCATCTGATATAGGCTATTATACTGAGGCTGTGTGTGTGTGCGTGCGTTCACGTGTGTTTGTGTGTGTGAAGCATTGTTGTTGTGAGGTGCACTGTGTTTCTACCAAAGAGTGGGCGTCCTATACTCTCTCAACCTCTTACCTAAGGCTGCTTTCACACAAAAACCATACACACACACACGTCAGGCACACACACACGAGCAGGAACAAATACACACAAACACACATACACAGAGACACACACACACACAGATGCACTCATGCATCCACTCGAAAACAAAAGAGGAAAGAAAAGCACTAAACAAAACAGTGTTTCAAATCTCAGAAGACGAAGAGAATACAACATTTATGACCTCTCCTTGTGTACCCTCCCTCTGTCTCTGTGCTGGTCTAGCTCTCAGCTCTGATCTATGGGCCGGGGGAAGCAGGGAATGCTGCTCTCCCTCTCTTTCTCTCTTATTCTGTCCCTCTCTCTCACTCTCGCTCTCTTTTTCTCACTATGTGCTCCCATTTCAGTATCTGAGTGTGAGTGTGTGTGTGTGTGCGTGTGCGTGTGTGTGTGTGTGTGTGTCTGCTTGTATTTATTGTATATGATATCTTGGCTCTGGCCTATTGATGTGTGGCACTGGGGTTTCTATCTGTCGCCCCGGCAACCTGTCCTTTTGATCCCTCCAGATTAAGCTACACAAACATTCCACAACGTTGGAGAAACACTCAGCTGGTCTTGAAGATCCAATCTGGATTGATGTATTCCATAACCACTACTTTTGTATTATCCCCCCAAGGTTAATATGTAGTAAGTATTGTATGATTGAGATGCCTATGGATGTGCAACTAGCATTCCAGCACTAACATACCTGATTAAAATAATCTACTCACTATTGTCTCTTAGTCAGACCATGATTAGTTTAGTAGTGTGAGTGTGTTTTAGCTGGACAAGAACAAAAGTCCTGACTTGGATGGTGGTCAGAGTAAGGGAGAGAGGGAGAGGGGGAGAGAGGGGAGAGGGGTAGAGGGAAAGGGGGAGAGCGTGAGAGAGAGAAAGGGGAGAGAGGGAGAGGGGGAGAGAGGAGTAGAGGGAGAGAAGGAAAGAGTGAGAGAAGGAGAGAGGGAGAGGGGGAGAGAGGGAGAGGGGGGATGGGGTTAGAGGTAGATAAGGAAAGAGTTAGAGAATGAGAGAGGGAAAGGGGGAGAGGGAGAGGGGGTTGGAGGGGGAGAGAGGGAGAGAGGGAGGGGGAGAGAGGGAGAGAGGGAGGGGGAGAAGGGAAGAGTGGGAGAGAGGGAGAGGGGAGATGGGGATAGAGGGATCCCAATTGAGGTGCTGTCTAAGAACCTGCCTCTCACATGCAGACAGCCTGCTCCTCCATTTGACAGACTCTGGCTCTGTAGCCCTTATAAGGAGGCATGTGTTTCACACTACCCCCTAGTGGTAGCCTCACTCACTGCATGCCATCCACCAAACCACAACATCCAGCTCTATTCATAACAACCATTTCCATGCAGTCAGTACCTTTTTTTTAACTCTATTTATTCTGTTATGCACACATTTTAATTCAGTGATAATTCACATCCAACAGCAATTACCAACTTTTAATTAATCGCTACTTTTTTACTCACTTTCTCTCTGTTGCACTTTCTTTCTGTAGAGCATACCTCTCTCATTGTGTGGAGGTGTGTGAAGAGAGATCTTGGTGTGATGAAACAGGCAGGGTAAGGGACTGATATATGGAATGGTTCAGAGTCTACCTGGGTCTGTAAGGGATGTGGACAACAAACATACAGCTCATATAGATGGGATTAATCATTTTCCCTCCGAGAATTCCCTCATTCTCTCAAGCACACAAACGCATGCGCGCACGCACACACACGCACGCACGCACACACACACACACACACACACACACACACTAGTGATTCCGGGGTTGACCAATAACCCACAGTCCCCGTGGTGCGGGCGGGTTTACGATCATGTGGGTGGGTGGGTGGAGGTCAGGTTGAATAAAGAGAAAAGGCTACATTTTTTTCTTTCATTATTCTTTGGCTATCTGGCATTAGTGTGCAAATGTACTCGTGCCAAACACTTTTGGGAACAGGCAGAAAAAGTTACAGTCCGTCCACTGAGGATCCACTGAGGCAAAAAGGTCAATGTCTGAGCTTAGGCCTCGATTCAGACCCGAGTTAAGTGTGGTTAAATGGAACGTTATTCTATTTTTTATACACTTTTCTCTCTCTGTGTATTCTGACCTTGAACTTAAGTATGAGAAAATCATGCTATTCACCTGCTATTCGGGGCAGAAGGTAGCCTAGTGGTTAGAGCGTTGGGCCAGTAACTGAAAGGTAGCTGGATTGAATCGCCAAGCTGATATGGTAAAACCTGTTGTTCTGCCCCTGAACAAAGCAGTTAACCTGTTCCCCAGTAGACTGTCATAATAAAAAAAAATGTTTGGGCAGTGTTCGGAAGTTCAGATAGTCTGACGTGCCCAAAGTAAACTGCCTGTTACCCAGGCCAAGAAGCTATGCATATAATTAGTTGTATTTGATAGAAAACACTTTGAAGTTTCTAAAACTGTTAAGATAATGTCTGTGAGTATAACAGAACTGATATGGCAGGCGAAAGTCCTTCTGAATAATTTATTTTTGCTTCGCAGTCCATTCCTATGTTGGCCTATTAAATATCCAACCAAATAGCACCCAGATTGCAGTACCTATGGCTTCCACTGGATGTCAACTGTCTTTATACAATGTTTCAGGCTTGTTTGAACAAGTAGTTGTAGTTTATCCAAGGTGTCTCTCAAAAGGACTGTAGTCTTGTGGCGCGGGTGAATGAGGGTGCGCTCTTCGTTATTTATCTCCGGTATTGAACATACTACATTCCATCTTAAATGTTATCGTTTATTTACATATTAGGGTACCTGAGGATTGTTTGACTTGTTTGGACAAAGTTTACTGGTATTTTTTTAGGATTCCTTTGTCTGCATGTTGAACGAGTTGAACGGGTGGATTACTGAATCAAATGCGCCAACTAAACAGACTTTTTGGGGATATAAAGAAGGACTTTATCGAATAAAACAACCATTTGTTGTGTAGCTGGGACCCTTGGGATTGCAAACAGAGGAAGATCTTCAAAGGTAAGTCATTTATTTTATCGCTATTTGTGATTTTTTTGTGACGCCTGTGCTGGTTTGAAAAACATGTGTATGCGGGAAGTATGCGGGGAACTGTCCTCAGACAATCAAATGCTATGCTTTCGCCGCAAAGCCTATTGTAAATCGGACAAAGTGGTTCGATTACCAAAATCCTAAGCTAAAGAATGATGTATGACACTTGTATTTTCATAAATGTTTAATATTACGATTTTTGTATTTTGAATTTCGATGTTGTCGTAAGTGGACCGCTAGCGTTCCACCGATCCCCAAGAGGTAAACTGACTTGCCTAGTTAAATAAAGGCTACATTTAAAAAAATATATATTTGACACACCTCATAAGAAATGAAGGTGTCGGAGGTGTGTCTACAGATACTTTACATAATTCCACCAGCTTTACACGAGAAGAAACCATGAATAAGGTCGGTTCCAAGTGGAAAAAGTATCTACTTTATTTTTTCCAATATAAATATTTTACCTTATAATCCTTGGAGACAAATGTGAAGCCGGTCATACAGTATGGCATCAAACTGAAGCACATCAACTTTCCTACAGTAAACTTCATTATCATGTTTCCCGTATGGCAAGATGCAGACAGTGTCGAAGAAACAAACGTGTATTTCTAATACAGGGTTAGGCAAATGACAGGACAAAGGCAGGCAGGGGACAAAGGGTTTGAGACATGGGTTTTACTCTGGACACATGAAGGTGGGATGTATACGAAGAGTACGGGGCAACAGAAGACGAACAGCAGAGAGGCTAATGACTTTGGAGATGGGAAATGGGCCGATAAACCGGAGGTTGGAGGAGACCAGCCAAAGCTTGCCGAAGAGTCTTGTTCTGTGCACAAACCGTACAAGCAGCGACAAATACAGAGACGTCAGAAATTATGGTAGGCCACCAAAAACGTTTTTGCACAAAAAACAGGGTCCGACGGGAATCCCGGGTAGCCTGCAAGCCTGGAGGAGTGGGCCCACACCAGGACCGCGTCAGGCATGAACATCCGGTTATCTGGAACCCCCGCCCGGGGTTCGGCTGGGAACGCTGCGCTTCCCGAACCCGCTTCCCGAATCTTCCCGAACCTGAAAGCTGCGCTTCCCGAACCCAGCTGAGTGCTGTTGCCAGGCACGAGGTGGGAAGGATGGCTCAGGGTCTGGGGTAGTAGTCATGGGGCTATAGCGGCGTGACAGTGCAATCGGTTTTGCATTCTTGGATCCCGGCCAGTAGGAGAGGGAGAAGTTGAACTGCATGAACAGTAAGGCCCACCTAGCCTGCTTGGAATTGAGACACATGGCAGTTCGGAGATATACTTGTGGTCGGTCCACACAATTAATGGATGTTCCGCCACCTCCAGCCAGTGCCTCCACACCTCCAATGCCATCTTCACTGCAAGAAGCTCACGATTTCCCACATCGATGGTGGAGCGATGGAGTTCGCACTTCTCTGCTTTAACAAAAAACGAACTCGCCAGGAGGCTTTGGAGAACCTGTCGGATGTGGAGCACGTGATCTTGGGTGGAGCGGGAGAAGACGAGGATGTCATCGAGGTAGACGAAGACGAACCGGTTCAACATGTCACGGAGAACATCATTTACCAGGGCCTGGAACACAGCAGGGGCGTTGGTAAGGCCAAAGGGCATGACCAGGTACTCATAGTGGCCGCTGGACGTGTTGAAGGCAGTCTTCCACTCGTCCCCTTCCCGTTTCCGCACCAGGTGGTAGGCGTTCCGAGGTTCCAGCTTGGAGAACACGGTGGCCCCCTGGAGCGGATTTAACTACTTACAGAGTGGTGGTTTATGAATTTATGCTAATGGTTAAATATTGTAGGTGCTATCCTCAAACAATCAAATGTTGTGCTTTCGCCGTAAAGCCTTTTTGAAATCTGACAACGCTGTGATATTGCCAAGAATCAGAGCTTTTGATGACTATGCAACACTTGTATATTGATGAATGTTTAATAATTCAACTTTTGGATTTAGAATTTGGCGACTTACATTTCACCGGGTAGCGCCCCACCACTTCCTAAGTAGTTATCATTAACTCCTGCAGAATTAAGCTTTTCTTGGAGTAACATGATACACCAAATGTAAATTTTGACTGGGGAACAGGAGTGGAGAAGTATTCTTTATTTCTTTCAGCATCTTGAGAGAATGCGAATATTCAGTTAGTGACCGTCTGTAGAGGTGCTATCTTTATCAGTATCATAAAAGCTGATAGTATTTCAACCCCATAACATATGCATCCAAGCAAACTGAAATCTGATTAGAAACTTGTTGAGTCGTTTTCACAGCTTTCTATTTCCCTACAACCTGTCAAACGGATGTCATTTGGACATTTTGTACAGAAGATCTTTCCTGTTTATTGCATTTTCTCCCTAAATGACTTGGCTCTGAGAAAGAAGCAGAGATGACAGAGAAAACTGCACTTCTGCATTTCTGAAGCATTTCTGAAATCGATCTGGTAAGCAAGGGTTTATTCAGTCTTCTACGGCAACATATAATGACAGAAGAGAAACTGCCCGTGTGCCTGTGTGTGTGTGTCTGTGTGTGCCTGCGTATATGCGTGCATATGTGTGTGTTTATTGGGAGGAGGGGGACCTTTTGAGGGCTGTCAGTGTCGTGCAGAAACAGCCTCCTCAACTGGACTTACACTGAGTGCTCTTTGCCTGGAGTCTAGAGGTTAGAAGAGGGCTGGAAAGGTGAGCATGCTCCACTCCTTCTGCCTAAGCTCTCACTATCTTGATTAAAAAGAGGGCCGGGAGTTCTGGGAGGTGAGAGGGAGCAGGGAGGAAGGCAAACATGCACACACACACATATGCACCATCTCTTGTCTGCCATAGCTCCTGCTGTGTCTGTGTGTGGCGGGGCAGGGGGCGTGCAGTGGGGCAGGAGGGACACGTTAACATCTGTACCTCCCTACACGTCTCTGCTCCCCTCTCTGACCTGGTGTGTAAAGGGAGTGGGAGGAGTGGGACAGATCGAAAAGGGCAGGTTTGAAGGTCTGACATGGCTACTTGGGCCTTGTGATCTTTGCAGGAACTTAGTTTCAAAGCTGAACAAAAACTTGTAAAATGTCAATACCCCCTGTAAGAGTTGTTAAAAGCTGCTAAAGCTGTAAGAGTTGTTGAAAGCTGTAAGAGTTGTCAAAAGCTGTAAGAACTGTTAAAAGCTGTAAGAGTTGTTGAAAGCTGTAAGAGTTGTTAAAAGCTGTAAGAGTTGTTGAAAGCTGTAAGAGTTGTCAAAAGCTGTAAGAATTGTTAAAAGCTGTAAGAGTTGTGGAAAGCTGTAAGAGTAGTCAAAAGTTGTAAGAGTTGTTGAAAGCTGTAAGAGTTGTTGAAAGCTGTAAGAGTTGTTGAAAGCTGTAAGAGTTGTTGAAAGCTGTAAGAGTTGTTAAAAGCTGTAAGAGTTGTTGACAGCTGTAATAGTTGTTGAAAGCTGTAAGAGTTGTTAAAAGAGTGGGATAATTAATATGTAACGGGGTCATAGTGGCAGTGTAGTTATCCCCAGCTGTAGTGTCTGCACCCTACTCTCAACTCAGATCTCATTGTCCCTTCCCTCTCTCTGACTCTCTTTTAACGCTGACAGCTTGACGGCTTGGCACATCGTTGTGTGGGCGTGTTGGCCTCACGCTGCTCTGACTAAATGTTATCAGTGTCACTTCATACAAGTCAGGAACAGGGAGGAATATGTGAAGAATAACAATTTCAGCAGGGGTGAGCTATATTGAGCATTAAAATGCTAATAATTGTGAGGTAAAAACGTATAATTAGTTGGAAAATGCAGTGGAGGGAGAGAGAGTGAGAGAGGTATAGAGAGAATGAAAGAGTGAGAGAAAGTATAATAAACAAAAATATGAATACAACGTGCAACAATTTCAAAGATTTTGCTGTTACAGTTCATGTAAGGAAATCAGGCAAATTTAATACATGAATTAGTCCCTAATCTATGGATTTCACATGAATGAGCAGGGGCATAGGACACCTACTTGTGAGCCAGGTCCACCCACTGTAGAGCCAGGCCCAGCCAATCAGAATGTTTTTTTTTCCCCACAAAATCACTTTTTTACAGACAGAAATATTCCTCAGCATCTCCCCCTTCCCCTCAGACGATCCCGCAGGTGAAGAAGCCGGATGTGGAGGACCTGGTCTGGCGTAGTTACATGTGGTCTGCAGTTGTGAGGATGGTTGGACGTACCAACAAATTCCCTAAAACAATGTTGTAGGCGGCTTGTGGTACAGGAATTAACATTCAATTCTCTGGAAACAACTCTGGTGGACATTCATGCAGTCAACATGCCAATTGCACATTCCCTCAAAATTCGTTGTGTTGCGTGACAAAACGGCACATTTTATAGTGGCCTATTATTGTCTCCAGCACAAGGTGCACCTGTGTAATGATCATGCTGTTTAATCAGCTTCTTGATATGCCACACCTGTCAGGGGGATGGATTATCTTGACAAAGGATAAAATGCTCACTAACAGGGATATAAACAAAATTTGAAGGAAACAAGCTTGTTGTGCGTGTGGAACATTTCTAGGATCTTTTATTTCAGCTCATGAAACATGGGACCAACACCTCACATGTTGCATTCATATTTTATTTCAGTGTACAGTACCAGTCAAAGTTTGGACACTCCTACTCATTGCAGGGTTTAACTTCATTTTTACTATTTTCTACATTGTAGAATAATAGTGAAGACATCAAAACTATGAAATACATATATGGAATCATGTAGTAACCAGAAAAACATTTATATTTAAGATTCTTCAAATTAGCCACCCTTTGCCTTGATGACAGCTTTGCACACTTTTGGCATTCTCTCAACCAGCTTCATGATGTAGTCACCTGGAATGCATTTCAATTTTAACAAGTGTGGCCTTATTAAAGTTAATTTGTAGAATATCTTTCCTTCTTAATGCGTTTGAGACAATCAGTTGTGTTGTGACAAGGTAGGGGTGGTATACAGAAGATAGCCCTGTATGGTAAAAGACCAAGTCCATGTTATGGCAAGAACAGCTCAAATAAGCAAAGAGAAACGTGTGTCCAAACATTTGACTGGTACTGTATATTGAATATGCATTAGTTATGACTGGACTGAGCCAAAGGTTTTCTCAGGCTATAGCTTGACATTACATGTGAGCCATCAACAACAGAAAAAGTGGCATTAGCAACAATCTAAGCTTGTTGTTTTATGTATTTGGGAACAGGTCCAAGACCCTGTACGTTAGCTTGATTGAATCTACTCATGTCTTACCCAATAGATTGTCTTAACCAATTTTCTGAAATGAGGAGTATTTCTGCAGGCTTGAGGGTACTTTGATGATTGGAGTAATAGAGTAGTAGAATTGGAGTGACTGTAAGGTTGTGTACGAAAGCACCACGGTGTTTTTTTGCCGTTCTGTGTAGGAAAGCTCTTGGTGGTGTGCTAACCTGCAGAATGAGAGAGATAGAGAGAGAGAGAAGAAAGAGAGAAGAGAGAGAGGAGAGAGAGAAAGAGAGAGAGATGAGAGAGAGAGAAGAGAGAGAGAGAGAGAGAGAGAGAGAGAGAGAGAGAGAGAGAGAGAGAGAGAGCGAGGGAGAGAGAGAGAGAGAGAGAGAGAGAGAGAGAGAGAGTGAGAGAGGGAGAGAGAGAGAGAGAGAGAGAGAGAGAGAGAGAGAGAGAGAGAGAGAGAGAGAGAGAGAGAGAGAGAGAGAGAGAGAGAGAGAGAGAGAGAGAGAGAGAGAGAGAGGGAGCGAGCGAGGGAGAGAGAGAGAAAGAGAGTTAGAGAGGGAGAGGGACCTGTTGCCACAAGAAAAGGGCAACTAGTGAAGAACAAACACCATTGTAAATACAACCCATATTAATTTTCATTTATTTTCCATTTTGTACTTTCCCTATTTGCACATCGTCACAACACGGAATGTATACCTAAGATGACGATTGAAATGTCTTTATTCTTTTGGAACTTCTGTGTGGTTAATGTTAACTGTAAATTTGTATTGTTTATTTCACTTTTGTTTATTATCTACTTCACTTGCTTTGGCAATGTTAACATATGTTTCCCATGCCAATAAAACCCATTGAATTGAGAGAGGGGGAAAAGAGAGAGAGAGAGAGAGAGAGAGAGAGAGAGAAGAGAGAGAGAGAGAGAGAGAGAGAGAGAGAGAGAGAGAGAGAGAGAGAGAGAGAGAGAGAGAGAGAGAGAGAGAGAGAGAGATTGAAAGTACATCCAGTACATACATTGACATAATGCTTTCTGTCTGAGAGACATCAGTGTAAAAACACTCCGATCTGTTCACTCCCATGCTAATCTCATCCACCATTCCAATAATGAAACCCTAGTCTAATCAGCCCATGCTACCACAGAAGGATCATCTGCATGGATGAGAGATTACTAAAAAATAAAAATAATAATTTCCACCAAAATAGACCTTTCAACTTATTTAGGTCAGCAACACTCAGTGTATTTCGATATTGAGGCATTCATCAGTGTATGTGTTGTTAGCATTTCACTGTTACTGTTAAACATGCTGTTTAGCAAATACAATAAACATGTATTTGTCACATAGTGTAGACTTGACCATGAAATTATCGCTTGCAAGCTCTTCCCAACAATGTAGAGTTCAATCAAATAAAACACAAGAATGGAGCTATTTAGATAATAGATCAAAGTAAGAGTCAAATGAACAACAGAGCAGCAGCAGCATGCTGTTTGATGAGTATAAAATTGTGTGTGTGTTTATAATCACACCCCTGTGTTTAGGTTTGCTGAAACTTCAACAGTGTCCCCAAATCAGTCCCCCTTGTCTGTGCATTTCCTTGTTACTTTTAATGTATGCAGTTTTTAAACATTGCACATTTTACCTACAGATGTAGGGAACGTAATTTGATCACTCTTTTGTTGCTGATAAGAGGCATTTCCACTTAGAAATGTCAAACTTTATTTGCCCTAATAACATTTTGATCACCCCTACAAAAATGTCCATGAATTATGATCCATATAATAATTCACATTTCCTGTTGATGCAGGATTATTTTCACACTGTAGCAAACTTTCTCAAAATAAGATCCTGCGTCTATAGTTGAACTTCACCAGTGTCCCCAAACCAGCCTCCATTCTCTCTCCATCTCTGCTTGATAACATACCTGCAGCTGTAATTAGCCAAAGAACAGACAGACAAAGGGAGACAGACAGACACACTCACATACAGAAACAAACAGACAGACAAACAGCAGAAAGAGTTCTTGAATGTCACAGTAATAGTAGCGGAACTTCTCCCACTTCTCAACTATTAAGTGGAGGTCACACTACTTACTGGAACACAATAGTATTAACTGGTGCCAGCTTCATCATGGAGCACAATGGACATGCCAGTGCTTCCTATTCAAATAAACACACATACAGATGTAGGATCTTAATTTGATCACTATTTTGTTTCTGATCATTTTCTAAGTGTTGACTTGTTGTGTATTTGAGATTTTAAAAGGCTTCTAAAGTTTGTAATTTCCACTTAGAAATGTTAGACTTGATTTGCCCTAATGGAAAACGTATCAACCCCTATACAAATGACTATGAATTACAATCCAAATAATAATTTCCATTTCCTGTTGCTGCAGAATTATTTTCCTGCTGTAGCAAATTGGATCAAATGAAGATCATGCATCTGTACACACTGGCTGCAGCCAGAAACGACCATTTAGAATTCTAATAATCACATGCTATTTTTCTGTAATAATTTGTGATATTTTACTGTAAAAAAAGCTTAAGTTATTGCCATAGTAATCCCCAAGTATTGGGAGAAAACAGTGTTTTTACGTGAAAGCTGTCGTGACACACACACGTATTGACATTTACATAGCACACATGTATATACACACACGCACGCACGCACACACACACACACACACACATAGAGGAGCCAATTAGTTACCATCCAGATGCTGCTTAGCTAATCGTTCCTGCATAGGGAACAGGCTAAACACACATGCTCTCTCTCTCTCTCTCTCTCTCTCTCTCTCTCTCTCTCTCTCTCTCTCTCTCTCTCTCTCTCTCACACACACACACATGCGCACACACACACACACACACACACACACTTACACACACGCAGTGTTGTTAAGTGGCTACAGTTTCAAATCTCTGCTTATCAACATAAATCAATACATAACTGTCCTTAAACACCAACCTGAGTGTTTTAATTGGTCACTCTCTGGCTTTAACAACTTCCACTTTCTCCAATAAACCAACTTCCTACTCTTTCTCTGGGATGTAGCCCTTTCATAATGCATTACCATAAATTATCATCAACATTGAAACTGCGTATTGACCAAGGGAGACCTCCTGGTAGTCTAAAAGTGTGATTTGTTTAAAAATGTGTAATATTAGTATTGAAAAAAATGTGCGAACAGATGTTATGGTAATGCAGGGAGCATTGGCTGTCCGTCAAGTCTCTCTGATTGACGGTGGCATGTCATTTGAAGGACAGTCGTTACCTATTTAAAAGACTTATCCTCAGAGTAGAATCACATATGGGCTCCGTCATGGCACGTCAGACAGTGTTCAGGGTTTCTTTTCTTTAAGACGTCAACAAGGAAGTGGAAAGATATGAGGTAAAGTGTCTAAAGTTGTGGGTCAGTTGGGTGATACTTTTACGCACCTATACCCATGAGGGTACACACACACACACACAGTGCAACGAAACTAGCAATCCCTTCAGGCACTTCATTTCACCACATCACAATCACATTCCCAATAACAGCCTTTTATCCTGAAGTTATGTATTGGAGGAAATGCAATTCACCCCTGGATACTATGGCTATTAACCAACAGGACAATCCTTCGTGGAGAAAAGCACGGTTGAGGTCCACCAGGGATTTCCTGGCAGTATAATGCTTTCCACCACCACTCGTTTGGGTGAAATTATAACACACAACATAAACACACACACACAGGCACACAGGCACACACACACACACACACACACACACACACACACACACACACACACACAGCCACACTCTCTGTCCTCCCCCTCTGCCAGCATTATGACTGTCTATCCAATCAGAGGACTCCCCTGAGCCTACTTCCTTGCGCTGTGGAACATCACTTCATTTGACCATTTAAATAATCCCCAGGATGCATCAGAGACGGGCAGCGGCATAATTATCACCTGGGAACAGTGAGGAGCCGAGCGCAGGGAGGGAGATCTGGACACAAAAACACACACACACAAACACACACACACTCATGCTGAGTGCAGGGAGGGAGACCTGCCGGGGAAATTTATCCCACATGGTGTTGCCCAGGCTTTGTTCTTTATATATATTTATGTATCAAGTACCATGCTGTACCAAGGAAGGGGGGAAGAGGCAAGAGCAGAAATGATGTGCATAGCTGCTGCATTGTTTAAACGTATACTGGAGGGGTTGTTAAAAAAATGTAAAAGGTTGGCAATAAAGTTCAAGTAATGGTTTCGGTTAGGCGAGGTCTCAGACATTCGGTTATGAGGGACACACACAGAAACATGCAATTTGCAGTACTCATTGTATTCAAGAGAGTTCCACAGCCCAAGGGAGTTAAACAGATGTAGTCCCCAGCTCTGCGGCATCGCCCTGGGGCAGAGCTGCTGTTAGGGTGGCACTGGGGGATCTGGAGGTCCATCAACAGACTCATTGCAATTTAATCTATCATTTCAGATTTTAATGGGAAAACAGCAGAATCAAAGTGAAGAGGGCAGAGAACCAGGCTAAGCCCTCTGGATGCAGCTACTTTTCAAACTCAGCAGCCCACTGTCAGTGTGTGTGGGTGCGTGTGTGTGTGTGTGTTTTTCAACACTTTTTTCATTGCCATGGTACAGTATGAGTATAACACTTCATTGTTGGATTTGGAGAAGTCTAATGAGGTTTTGTGTTGTGTGGCGTATTACACAAATTAAAACACCTGTGACTTCTCTTTCCGCGACCCTGCGATCTGTGAACTCTGAGCCTTGCCAAATATCCAGGGCTCCTGGGCTGGGATATGGCGTGGGTGTTGGGCCATGGGTGCCAGGCAACCTATACGATTTGGGGAGCTGTGCGGTGCTGTACTGTGCTGTTGTACAGGGGGCATACACTCTTAGAAAAAAAAGTTCCAAAAGGGTTCTTCGGCTTCCCCATAGGATAACCCTTTTTGGTTCCAGGTAAAACCCGTTTGGGTTCCATGTAGAACCCTCTACCTGCAACCAAAAGGGTTCTTCAAAGAGTTCCCCTATGGGGAAAGCCGAAGAACCTTTCAAGGTTCTAGATAGCACCTTTTTTTGTAGGTGGAGCATTTGCGGATGGTGCTCAGTCATCCCTGGCACTCCCTGGCCTCTGATCTCTGATGGACCACAGCCAGCCGGTATGGTGCTTCTCTCTCTCTCCTGTGCCGTGTCTCTCTCCCAGACTTTCACAAACCTCTGCTCCCAGAGTGGAGACGGAAAATGAATGAAAACAAGTCCCTCTCTGTTTCTTTACCCCTCTATCTCCATCTATATTTCTCCCTGCTTCTGTTTGTCTCTCCCTCAGTCCTATAAACTCAGACCTTGGGTGGGTCTCTAAACATTGGGTAAACATTGCCTCTACACTGTAAACAAGACAGTTTCAATAACTCCTGTCAATAACGATGAATAGTGGTACGAAAGATGGATGGCTGCAGATACCTACAGTGTAGGCATCCATTCATCTCCGTACAATACTTATGTCTTCCAATGGCTACTAGATACTATTACGACGGGTGATGCAATATTGATTTATCTGCATACAGAGCTCATGCATATATGATGTGGAGGCCTAAACTCACCAGGGAATATCTGTGACTAAATATGGCAAGAGTTAGGCGGTATTGCATTTCAAGTTCAAGTTCAATTTAATGTATTGTCATTTATAAGTGCAAGTACATACACTAGAATGTCTGTATGTGATGGAATATGCCAAGAAGTAGTTGAAGTTCTAGTTCCTGTTCAATGTTAATGTGTTGCCATTTGTAAGTATGAGTGCATACATTGGAATTTCTTACCCTGACCTTGAATTTGACCTTTATTACCTCTGACTCTTATCATGTCCTTGAGCAGATTACTAGCTATTCAGAGTCACTCTGGGAGATAAAAACTCAGCTATTGAGACCTTAGCTTTTGACTGCAGCCGATCTAGCTACATCCTCCAGCTAGTAAATGCTAACAATTCCTACGAACCTGTCATAACATGGTATACAAATGAAAGGAATACGCTTATAGGACCTAATTTATCGGTGCGAGATGACCTTTTTCTCTTTGGGGAGGTCCACAGCAAATCACTCCCTTCCCGCTCCTCTTCAACCCATTTCATCTGAGCCTGAGAGGCTTTCCAGAGGTCGTGGGGTTAAACTATATGTAATACCCAGGAGCCAAACACATGGTCAGAAAGGATGCCGCGTAATTTTTCTTACTTCCCTGACCTGTCTAGATTTGGTTATTTGAGCCACTGTTTCTAGACCTTACCATTTATTTTCTTATATCATCTCAAACCGGCACTGTTCATGTCCCCCAAGGTAATAAGGATGAAAATTATTTCAGACAAATGTAGTGCTTTAGAATGAGGGCGGAATGATAGTCAGAAACTTTAAGCAAGCATAGAATATTTCAGACACACTGGCCATGTCTGAAATCTGGCTTGCCTTCTACTCACTTAAACTGCATACTGTGTACTAATCATACTATCCTAGAGTACTATTCAGGACGTACTCTTTAGTAAAAAGTATGCAGTATGCCGCGGCCGAAACATACTACTTTTGGTGTGTTCAAGACAACTGGGAATTCGGAAAAAAAACAAGCTCAGACTGGGAAGAATTGTGACATAGGTGATCTTTAGGTCGGAGAAGTCGGAGCTCTAGGATGATACCAGAGTTTCTGACTTGTAATTCCGAGTTGGATGACCATTCAAAACGATTTTTCTCAGTAGGAGCTTGTTTTTCTTTTTTCTCAACAGTTCCCTGTTTTCTTGAAAGCACCATCAGTTACGGCTTCATATGAACCAGAAAGCATCTTCATCACCCAAGTGGTTGCCAAGGAGAAGTCCGGTGGCTTCACCACTCAGGCTGGTTCCCAGAGTAGCTGGCCCTCTACAAGATTGTCACCAGACTCCTTCAACCATCTCCCTTACCACCTTCCTCGGATCAAGTCATGAACTGTCACTCTCCATATGTGAGGAGAAACAGCCTCTATTGGTAGGCTACTCATGATGATGTATTGCTTGTTTGTTTTTTGCTTTTGATACACTTTGACATTATTATGTAAAGTGCTATAGAAATGTTAGCAATTATTATGAATACACCAAAGATAGTTTATTTAGTTCAGTAGAGCAAAAAGACAGAAAAGAGCCGGAAAAGAGGCCGACAAGTAAGCTTCAACAATGCCCAAGATGGTGCTGCAGTAGGACATGTATCTGTCTTTGTCTTATCCCGTGTAAATTATCTTGTTGACACATAGCCCAGCCGATCGATCATGACTGGACTGCCAACGTGATCGCCCGATGTGGTCTCAACAGGCTATTCTGTTACGATGTCGCCGAAGAAACAGCTACTAGCCCCGGCCCGCTAGCTATTCTGAACGCTGTGTCCCCTGCTCGCCTAGCGTCGTAGTGACCACTGAACAGCACCCTGACTCACCTATTGCTGCTCTTTTGACCCTATGATCACTCGGCTACACAGCTGATGCCCCCTGGACTGTTTCAATAACACGGTACCTCATTTTGTTTACCTGTCGGCCCCAGCCTCGAACTCAGGTCCTGTATGTACCAAACTGACCCGCTCTGCCCATTAATCGCCATTTACCCGTTGCTGTCTTAGCTCTCCTGATCAACACCTGTGATTGCTTTATGCCTCTCTCTAATGTCAACATGCCTTGTCTACTGCTGTCTAGGCTAGTTTTTACTGTTTTATTTCACTGAAGAGCCTTCAGTCCTGCTCAAAATGCCTTAGATAGCTTTTTCGTCCCACCCCACACATATGCAGAGACCTCACCTGGCTTAACATGTCCCTCCAGAGACTAAACCTCTCTCAACGCCTAGGTTTACCTCCACTGTACTCACATCCTACCATAACCTTGTCTTTACATTATGCCTTAAATCTATTCTACCACGCTCAGGAATCTGCTCATTGTATTCTCTGTCCCAAACGCACTAGACGACCAGTTCTTATAGCCTTTAGCCGTACCCTTATCCTACTCCTCCTCTGTCCTCTGATGATGTAGAGGTTAACCCAGGCCCTGTAGCCCCTAGTTCCACTCCTATTCCCAAGGCGCTATCATTTGTTGACTGCTGTAACCACAAAAGCCTTGGTTTCATGCATGTTAACATCAGAAGTCTCCTCCCTAAGTTTATTTTATTCACTGCTTTAGCACACTCCACCAACCCTGATGTCCTAGCCGTGTCTGAATCCTGGCTTAGGAAGGCCACCAAAAATTCTGAAATTTCCATCCCCAACTACAAGATTGTCTGCCAAGATAGAACTGCCAAAGGGGGTGGAGTTGCAATCTACTGCAGAGTTATGTCATGCTATCCAGGTATGTACCCAAACAGTTCGAGCTTCCATTTTTAAAAATCCACCTTTCCAGAAATATGTCTCTCACTGTTGTCGCTTGTTATAGACCCCCCTCAGCCCCAGATGTGCCCTGAACACCATATGTGAATTAATTGCCCCCCATTTATCTTCAGAGTTTGTACTGTTAGGTGTCCTGAACTGGGATATGCTTAACTTCTTAGGGAGCGGCTGCATAGGTGACGGTTTTGGAGAGTCTGGCGTGCCCAAAATAAAATCCCTGCCACTCAGGCCCAGAAAATAGGATATGCAGATAATTAGTACTATTGGATAGGAAACACTCTGAAGTTTCTAAGAGTGTTAAAATAATGTGTGTATAACAGAACTGATATAGCAGGCGAAAACCCGAGGAAAATCCATCCAGATTTGCAGTTTTTTTTGTAAATGACCATATTCTCCATTGTGCCTATTGCATACAATCTTATGTAGGACTGAGACTGCAGTACCTATGGCTTCCACTAGATGTCAACAGTCAACAGTCAAAGACTGGGAATTCTAGGAGTAACCAGAACGAATAGGAACAGGAAGAAGTCAGAGGACCACTTTTGTAAACAAGGTTTGACGTTCGCGAGATTGTGAACTCGCACCACTTTATTTTTCTTTCCTATCATTCACGTTATCGTCCGGTTGAAATATTACAGCAAATATACACAAAAGGATACCTAAGGATACATTAAAAATTATGTTTAATTTGTTTGTAGAAAGTGTATAGGTATAATTTGAACGTGTTCTCTTCACGGTTCAATGGGCGACTCAACGGTGGATTTTATGATCATAACGCGCCAACCAAACGGAGATTTATGGATATAATAAATTACTTTTTCTAACAAAAGAACCATTGGATGTCTTCGTTGGACACTTGGGAAGCACCCAGCAGAAGGTCTTCGAAAGGTAAGGGATTTTATATTAGCGATTTTATGCGTTTTGTGAGACCCGCGTTGGTTATGGATTTATGCTAATGCATAAAATATGAGAGGGGCTATCCTCAAACAATCAAATGTTGTGCTTTCGCCGTAAAGCCTTTTTGAAATCTGACAACGCTGTGATATTGCCAAGAATAAGAGCTTTTGATGACTATGCAACACTTGTATATTGATGAATGTTTAATAATTCAACATTTGGATTTTGAATTTGGCGCCTCACGTTTCACCGGGTAGTGTCGGGAGTGGGGCGCTGGTTCACTCCAGAACTGACTGCCCTTGACCAGCACTTTCCTTTTCAGGGAAGTTAGGAACAAATTTACCCAGGCAGTTAGGAAAGCAAAAGCTAGCTTTTTCAAACAGAAATTTGCATCCTGTAGCACAAACTCCAAAAGTTCTAAGACATTGTAAAGTCCATGGAGAATAAGAGCACCTCCTCCCAGCTGCCCACTGCACTGAGGCTAGGAAAAACTGTCACCACCGATAAGTCTAATAATTTCAAAAAGCATTTTTTTACTGCTGGCAATGCTTTCCACCAGGCTATCCCTACCCCGGTCAACAGCTGCACCCCCCACAGCAACTTGCCCAAGCCTCCCCCATTTCTCCTTCACCCAAATCCAGATAGCTGATGTTCTGAAAGAGCTGAAAAATCTGGACCCCTACAAATCAGCTGGGCTAAACAATCTGGACCCTCTCTTTCTAAAATTATCTGACGCAATTGTTGCAACCCCTATTTCTAGCCTGTTCAACCTCTCTTTCGTATCGTCTGAGATCCCTAAAGATTGGAAAGCTGCTGCGGTCATCCCCCTCTTCAAAGGGGGTGACACTCTTGACCCAAACTGTTACATATGTATATCTATCCTACCCTGCCTTTCTAAAGTCTTCGAAAGCCAAGTTAAAAACTTCTTAAGGAGCGGTGGTGCGCTAGCGCCCCTTGGCAATATCACAGCGTTGTCAGATTTCAAAAAGGCTTTACGGCGAAAGCACCACATTTGATTGTTTGAGGATAGCACCTCACATATTGTTTGCCATTACCATAAATTCATAAGCCTTCACGGTTCACAGAAAACACATTTCACAGCGAAAACAAATCAATTACCTTTTGAAGAACTTCTGCTGAGGGATTCCCAAGTGTCCAACGAAGACATCCAATGGTTCTTTTGTTAGAAAAAGTCATGTATTATATCCATAAATCTCAGTTTGGTTGGCGCGTTATAATGAGAAAATACAGCATCAACTCGTCCATTGAAACGTGAAGAGAAGCCGTTCAACTTATATCTATAAACTTGTCCTAGAACAATCAAACATAATTGTAAATGTATCCGTAGGAAAACTTTTATGAATATATAGTATAATATTTCAACCGGAATATAAACTGGGCGATAAGAAAGGAAAAAACCACAGAGCGCGCCAGCCGGGAACGCACGTTCTCTACTGTTGACATCTGTGTGGCCACTTCCTAATTCGTCTTCTTCTGCAATCTAAAAGCAGCTAAATAGAATCAAAACACTTTCTCGAGACTGTTGACATACAGAGGAAGCAATAGGTACTGCATTCGTATGCCCTTATATGGGCATTTTCATAAGGGAGGGGTTCCAAATGAGGCAATGTGTCAAAACCACTTTTTCCAGGACAGAAATTCCTCGGGTTTTTGCCTGCCATATCCGTCCTGTTATACTCACAGACAAAATGTTAACACTTTTAGAAACTTCAGAGTGTTTCCTATCCAATGGTACTAAATACAGTGAAGGAAAAAAGTATTTGATCCCCTGCTGATTTTGTACGTTTGCCCACTGACAAAGAAATGATCAGTCTATAATTTTAATGGCAGGTTTATTTGAACAGTGAGAGACAGAATAACAACAAAAAAATCCAGAAAAACGTATGTGAAAAATGTTATGAATTGATTTGCATTTTAATGAGGGAAATAAGTATTTGACCCCTCTGCAAAACATGACTTAGTACTTGGTGGCAAAACCCTTGTTGGAAATCACAGAGGTCAGACGTTTCTTGTAGTTGGCCACCAGGTTTGCACACATCTCAGGAGGGATTTTGTCCCACTCCTCTTTGCAGATCTTCTCCAAGTCATTAAGGTTTCGAGGCTGACGTTTGGCAGGTGCATGTGCATGGTAACATTAGACTGAGCTATCTTGTTGCAGGGGCACGTTAAAACTTCTTAGGGAGAGGTGGGGAGCTAGCGCCCCACAACTCCCTAAGTAGTTATTAACGTGCCCCTGCAACAAGATAGTTCAGTCTAATGTTACCATGCACCTGCAACAAGATAGCTCAGTCTAATGTTACCATGCACCTGCAACTAGACAGCTCAGTCTAATTGTTACCATGCACCTGCAACAAGATAGCTCAGTCTAATTGTTACCATGCACCTGCTACAAGATAGCTCAGTCTAATGTTAACGTGCCCCTGCAACAAGATAGTTCAGTCTAATGTTAACTTCTTAGGGAGGAGCGCACGAGGTGACGGTTTTGGAGAGATTATAACAGAGCATGGCCAAGATTTGAAAATGTTCAAAGTTGACCAGCAGGGTCAAATAATAATAATCACAGTGGTTGTCGAGGGTGCAACAGGTCAGCACCTCAGGAGTAAATGTCAGTTGGCTTTTCATAGCCGATCATTCAGAGTACCTCTACCGCTCCTGCTGTCTCCAGAGAGTTGAAAACCGCAGGTCTGGGACAGGTCGCATGTCTGGTGAACAGGTCAGGGTTCCATAGCCGCAGGCAGAACAGTGGAAACTGGAGCAGCAGCACAGCCAGGTGGACTAGGGACAGCAAGGAGTCATCAGGCCAGGTAGTCCTGAGGAATGGTCTTAAGGCTCAAGTCCTCCGAGAGAGAGAAAGAGAGAAAAAGAGAGAGAATTAGAGAGAGCATACTTAAATTCACACAGGACACAGGACAAGAGAGGAGAAATACTCCAGGTATAACAGATTGACCCTATTCCCCTACACATACACTACTGCAGCATAAATACTGGAGGCTGAGACAGGAGAGGTCGGGAGACACTGTGGCCCCGTTCGACGATACCCCCGGGCAGGGCCAAACAGGCATGATACAACCCCACCCACTTTGCCGAAGCACAGCCCCCACACCACTAGAGGGATATCTTCAACCACAAACTTACCATTCTGAGACAAGGCCGAGTATAGCCCTCAAAGATCTCCGCCACGGCACAACCCAAGGGGGTGCCAACCCGGACAGGAAGATCACGTCAGGGACGGCATGGAAGAGCACCAGTAAGCCAATGACTCAGCCCCTGTAATAGGGTTAGAGGCAGAGAATCCCTGTGGAGAGGGGAACCAGCCAGGCAGAGACAGTAAGGGCGGTTCGTTGCTCCAGTGCCTTTCCGTTCACCGTCACACTCCTGGGCCAGACTACACTCAATCATAGGACCTACTGAAGAGATGAGTCTTCAATAAAGGCTTAAAGGTTGAGACTGAGTCTGCGTCTCTCACATGGAACGGCAGACCATTCGATAAAAATGGAGCTCTACAGTATAATAGTTACCATGCACCTGCAACAAGATAGCTCAGTTTAATGGTTACCATGCACTTGCAACAAGAAAGCTCAGTCTAATAGTTACCATGCACCTGCAACAAGATAGCTCAGTTTAATAGTTACCATGCACCTGCAACAAGATAGCTCAGTTTAATAGTTACCATGCACCTGCAACAAGAAAGCTCAGTCTAATAGTTACCATGCACCTGCAACAAGAAAGCTCATTCTAATGTTTCCATGCACCTGCAACAAGATAGATCAGTCTAATGTTGCCATGCACCTGCAACAACATAGTTCAGTTTAATAGTTACCATGCACCTGCAACAAGATAGTTCAGTTTAATAGTTACCATGCACCTGCAACAAGATAGTTCAGTCTAATGTTACCATGCACCTGCAACAAGATAGCTCAGTTTAATAGTTACCATGCACCTGCAACAAGATAGCTCAGTTTAATAGTTACCATGCACCTGCAACAAGATAGCTCAGTTTAATTGTTACCATGCACCTGCAACAAGATAGCTCAGTTTAATATTTACCATGCACTTGCAACAAGATAGCTCAGTCTAATGTTACCATGCACCTGCAACAAGATAGCTCAGTTTAATAGTTACCATGCACCTGCAACAAGATAGCTCAGTGTAATAGTTACCATGCACCTGCAACAAGATAGCTCAGTTTAATTGTTACCATGCACCTGCAACAAGATAGCTCAGTTTAATAGTTACCATGCACCTGCAACAAGATAGCTCAGTTTAATAGTTACCATGCACCTGCAACAAGATAGCTCAGTTTAATAGTTACCATGCACCTGCAACAAGATAGCTCAGATGTGCGAGTACATTTTGTTGTGTTGAAAGTGAAACACACAAACAGTAAATGTACCGGTATCAAATCAAAACCATTTTCAATGATAAAACAGAAATCCACATTGGGTTAATAAAAATAAACTCTATAAAAGGGAACTTTATTAGCACAGCAATACATATCAAGATAACATGTATTTAACGTATAGTAGCAGACTGTGTATTTAACATACAATAGCTGACTGTGTATTTAACATACAGCAGCAGACCGTGTATTTTACGTACAGTAGCAGACTGTGTATTTAACGTACAGTAGCAGACTGTATTTAACATACTGTATAGCAGACTGTGTATTTAACATACAGTAGCAGACTGTGTATTTAACATACAGTAGCAGACTGTGTATTTAACAAACAGTAGCAGACTGTGTATTTAACGTATAGTAGCAGACTGTGTATTTAACATACAGAGGCAGACCGTGTATTTAACATATAGAGGCAGACCGTGTATTTAACATACAGAGGCAGACCGTGTATTTAACATACAGTAGCAGACTGTGTATTTAACATATAGAGGCAGACAGTGTATTTAACAAACAGTAGCATACCGTGCATTTAACATACAGTAGCAAATTGCGTATTTAACGTACAGTAGCACACTGTGATTTGATTTGATTTGATTTGATTTGATTTGTGTATTTAACATACAGTACCATACCGTGTGTTTTTGTTTATGGTTATTTTTCACCCATGCAGGTGATAGCTGCTCCCCCAGCTCACAAACCTTCACGTAGATCCTGAAACACATAAGATGAAGTATAACATTAACCAAAACTTGAGCAAAGTAGACTTGAGGGAACATTCTGTAGATATCTAGACTGCTACATACTTTATCAAATTGGAATCCCAAGGGGAAACAGTAATGAGTGCAGCTTACTACTACTTTCACCATACCAGGTTATGTGCAAAGACACTAGCTAGCTAGACCCACTCAGGCTGTAACCATTCAAGTAGAAACTAATATTGCATTGCATGAACATTATAATCAGCTCAACACGGATAAACCAACGTGACAAATCAGGAGAATTAGAATAAAAATATGTTTTGGGACCAGTGCCGCTGTGCAAAATAGCAATATAGGCTACCGCTTTACTAACTTTAGCTCTAGCTAGTGGCAGTGCATAGTGGAATGGTAAGATTGCTTACTATCACATGACTTACTAGGATCTTACTAGGATCCTCAACACTGGGGCCCCTCAGGGGTGTGTACTTAGTCCCCTCCTGTACTCCCTGTTCACCCACGACTGCATGGCCAAACATGACTCCAACACCATCATTAAGTTTGCTGACGACACAACAGTGGTAGGCCTGATCACCGACAAGGATGAGACAGCCTATAGGGAGGAGGTCAGAGAACTGGCAGTGTGGTGCCAGGACAACAACCTCTCCATCAATGTGAGCAAGACAAAAGAGCTGATTGTGGACTACAGGAAAAGGCGGGCCAAACAGGCCCCCATTAACATCAACGGGGCTGTAGTGGAGCTGGGCAAGAGTTTACCAGTTCCTTGGTGTCCACATCACTAACGATCTATCATGGTCCAAACACACCAAGACAGTTGTGAAGAGGGCACGACAACACCTTTTCCTCCTCAGGAGACTGAAAAGATTTGGCATGGGTCCCCAGATCTTCAAAAAGTTCTACAGCTGCACCATCGAGAGCATCCTGACCGGTTGCATCACCGCCTGGTATGGCAACTGCTCGGCATCTGACCATAAGGTGCGTTCGGCCCAGTACATCACTGGGGCCAAGCTTCCTGCCGTCCAGGACCTACATAAATAGGCGGTGTCAGAGGAAAGCCCCTACAATTGTCAGAGACTCCAGTCACCCAAGTTATAGACTGTTATCTCTGCTACAGCACGGCAAGCGGTACCGGAGCGCCAAGTCTAGGACCAAAAGTCTCCTTAACAGCTTCTACCCCCAAGCCATAAGACTGCTGAACAATTAATGGCCACCGGACTATTACATTGACCCTTCCCCTTCATTTGTTTTGTACACTGCTGCTACTAGCTGTTTATTATCAATGCATAGTTGTAACGTCTGCTTCCAACTCACAGTCTCAAACACGTAGAATGCAGCTCACTTTCCAGCCCACTTTCCAGCTCACACTCTTAAACACATAGATCCCCTGAACGCAGCTCACTCTCCAGATCCCAATCACCTGAATTCTGATCACCTGTTCACACTCCTGTATGTCATTATCACACACTATTTAGTTCATTTCTTTGCACCCCATCACTGTGAGGTATTGTTTGTTTTGTGACATCCTTCTATTCGGAGCACTGGTTTTCGCGTACTTTAATCATCCCTTGTATGATAGTTTTTTCCTGCCTCACTAACTACACCTTTTGCTGATTCCCTGCCTGTACTTTAGCTTATTGGATTTCCTGTTATCAACCTATCTCCTGGACGACGTTACTAGTCTTTTCCCTGCCTGTACTGTTACCTTTTTGGACACCCTGTGTATGACCTTCTGCCTGCCCCTGGACCCAGCTACCTGCCTCCTCCTGTGGTCCTTTACAAATAAACACCTGCTGCTCCCTGCACTTGAAACCAGCTCTCTGTCTCCCATTGTGTTCATTACAACAGTCACTTCACCCTTACCTACATGTGCAAATTGCCTCTAACCTGTACCCCTGCACACTGACTCGGTACTGGTACCCCCTGTTTATAGCCTCGTTATTGTTATGTTATTGTGTTACTTTACATTTTTTTACTTTAGTTTATTTGGTAAATCATTTCTTAACTCTTCTTGACCTGCACTGTTGGTTAAGGGCTTGTAAGTAAGCATCTAAGGTCTACACTTGTATTCGGCGCATGTGACAAATAAAGTTTGATTTGATTTGAAGCCTTGTTTTACTGTATTTCACCTGGCTTGTTTGCCACTGAATTAAATGCCTGGTATTGTCATCAGACCCTGAAACAGTTTGAACTTTGAACACAAGCCGTGGTATTTACAAGTAGCTAGCTAGCTAAATATGCAAATGTTTAATATGAAGTTTTCGCTCAACAGCAAGCAAGTAACCCTGTAGCTGACATTAATGTTAGAACAGTTACAACTTCTTGTCCTCCTAAATTATGTAGCTAGATAATGGCGCGCAAAGAAGACGGCTGCATATCTGTTTCCATAGATGTAACTTTACGATGAAATAGTTGTGATCAGTTTAAGGAGAACAAAAATTACTTACATTTGAAGACCACTGCAGAAGATTCACAATTCACCATCTTCCAAGTTGTTTAGTTGTTTACTTGAAGAGATCTAGCTATCAAAACTCACATCCCCCCTCTTCCAATGCATTGTTTAAAGCGTACTCGATTTTCGAAAATTCACTTACTATAACACTTTCTATTTTCGCATCCCACTATTCATTGATTTGGGTAGCGCATCCCCATATGTAATTGATCAGCTGTTGTCAAAGCCAAAATCAGTATGACATCCAGGCACTTAAAGTATACTTGATATCTCTAAATGTCACATACTATAAAAAAAAAAGTCTGCATACTATTTAGGAGGCAGAAATGAGAATTCGGACACGGCCGCACATTTCCATAAGGAACAGATTAAGCTTCAGCTTAATTATGAAATGGTAATGTATAGCAAACATTATTCTAAACAATGTGCAATTGTCTGACATTTTTACAAATAACAGGAAGCCATTTTGAGTTCATGAATAAACAAGGCCTTGAATAAACAATGAATAAACCAAGCCTTCCTTGGTCAGTCTTTCTTCTGCCCTGTATTGTCTAATGCAGTGATCTAGCAGAATATATGAATATGACCCTAATGCAGGGCCGGCAGGAAGTGCTTGATCCTGTCGGCCGGTGCTTGGCTCCGACTGGGCGATGGAAAAATCTGTGTCAGATTGGATTCCAGGCACTCCGGAGAGGGTTTTGGCCACAGCAGGATGCTTCCCGCTTGAGCCTGAAGAGACCTGGCGTCTGCCATCCCACCAATGCTCTCTGGCTGTCTCCAAGGAAACCAGGAATTCTTCAGGAATAGAAGAGTAGGAGGGTTGGAAACGTTAAGGAAAAAAAACACATGGTTTCTAAGACTATTGTGCCTACTGTGAAAGAAACATATACAACAAATCATAGTAAGTAGCCTACCTGTAAGTCATAAATTAAAAGTGACAGCATGCAATATGCCTAAAATATACTATATACTGTATATATGGATTGTCTATATGTAAGAAAATGTAAGAAAATTAAGTATTCTTGTTTAGCACGTAATTTTGTTGATTTTCAGTTTTTTATGGGATCTGTGACTGTCTTGGCATTGTAGCTCATGTTGGTACCAGTAGCTGGTTGTCTGGTGGGCTGGGGAGGGGGTGGGTAGGGGTTGGGTGTTTTGGGGATACTGTGGATTATCTGGGTCATACCTCTTAATGGGGCATTTAACAGTGCTTTAATACTGACACTATCATAACTGTTGTCATTCTCACCATAACCATAATCACTTATTAAGAGCCAGCCTCTTTGTCGTCAATTCCTCCTTTTTTTCATCATCATCTCTACTAGCTCAACCACAACCACCACCACAACTACCACCACAACAACCACAACCACCACCATCATCACAACCACCACCAGCAGCACAAGCACCACCAGCACAACCACCACCACAACCAGCACATCCACCACCACCACCACCAGCACAACCACCACCACCACAACCACCACCAGCACAACCACCACCACCACCAGCACCACCACCACCAGCACCACCACCACCACCACCACCAGCACCACCACCACCAGCACAACCACCACCACAAACAGCACATCCACCACCACCACCACCACCAGCACAACCAGCACAACCACCACCACCACAACCACAACAACCAGCACAACCACTACCACCAGCACCACAACCACCACCACCACCACCACCACCACCACCACCAGCACCACCACCACAACTACCATCACCACCACCATCACCACCACCAGCACAACCACCACCACCACAACCACCACCACCAGCACAACCACCACCAGCACCACCACCACAACTACCATCACCACCACCAGCACAACCACCACCAACACCAACACCTCCACCCTGCATCTCAACAGCTCATCAGGAGCCACAGAACTTCTGCTTTTGTTAGTTAAAACATTTGAAGAGTCTGTTCACTTTGACCGTAATGTATCGCTCCACTCGCCCCCACTGCACCGACTTAATGTGCACTTAGTATGCAGGCAAGGGCTTCATTAAAATGCAAAGTGCGTTCTGGGAAAACTAGCTCCGTTGTAAACACGGCACTGTGATTTGCTCAGACAGGGCCCAAGCAAAACGGAGCCAGGCGGCTTCTCTCCTCTCCCTCTCTCCCTCTTTCCTTGGCGCTCCATGGAATGATGTCTCAATCCAGAGAGGCCTGGACTCGGTCGGACATTGCATGGCCACTAAATTATGCAGGCTGGAACAGTGAGGCATCGTTACACTTTTAGCCGGGACTAATCTCCCCTCTAAACTGTTTTCCTTTTTTTGTTTGCTACTTATTTACGAAGTGCGATCCCTCTCTCCGCTCTGACCTAGGAAGTTAAATATTTAAAGATGCTGTCGTGTCGAATGCCTCTCGCCCTGGTTGTGCTACCGGTCTTGGCTGATGATAATGGAACAAGAGCAGACTATTTAGAGAAACACAAAGCATTTGCTTGGTGATTTAATAAAACAAAGAGGTATTACAATACGATCTGAACCATTCTGTCACAGGGAGTGTGTCAGTGGAAGCTGCTGAGGGGAAGACGGCTCATAATAATGGCTGGAACGGAGCAAATGCAATTGCATTAAACACATAGAAACCATGTGGTTGATGATGCAATGTGTGTTTTCAATGACCCACACAGAAATCAATGCTTTCCTCTTTGATGCCCATCAGGTTGATATGAGGAATATTAGATCAAATGAAAGAATACATGGATCAAATCCAGGTCAAGTCAGGAAAACACATGAATACATATTAATAAACCGATCAATCAGATCAATAAACAGCATGGCTTGATGTTCTTGAGGCACAAACGCCGGCGGTGCTTCAGAAAATAGCCCTACTCAGTAGCCACTTCAGCACCCACATTATATGCTGTGCCTTATGGTTTACTACAGAGTCGTCTCTTCTACTGCAGCTGTTGAGAGACAAATGAATACAATTGCATTTTACAGTAACTATGGCCTTGTAAATCTGTGAGAAAGTATGAAAATGCATTATCCTGTCTGCTACCACTGGGCAGATGGTCAAATATTATCAAATATATATTTTGAATTCTACTTGACATCTCGTGTGCAGACATTGTGCCTGCTCGTGCAAATAAATGTATGAATATTTCACAGGGATGCAAATGAGAACGCATGACAAACAAGACTTTTAGCTTGAAATGTAATTAGAAGTGTGGTCGCTTGCAATTCAGTTTCCTTTTCCCCCTCATTTTCTAATCTTGCTCCTTTTCTCTTCACAATGTTCCCTGCAACCCATTACGTGGGCCCATGTTATGAATTCAAATATCTCTGGTGTGACAGAAGGGGGAAAACTTTTCTACTCCAAATACACATCTCATATTTTATACAACAAAGTCACTCTTGTTTGTGGCAGAGAGGGAAGCTGCGCAGGCGGTAAACGGGGTCTGTGCGCCAGGTTTTACCCTGTGATGTTCTGACATTCCGATGTTCTGACTTCTCGGTTTCAACCTTCGGAGTGAGTGACTCACCTTGATCAGAGACTGGATAAGGAGAGCGGCGAGTCAACTCTTTTTTATCTCTCTCTCTCTCTCTTTCTCCCTTAGCCTAGTTTGGTAGCGGCCCTTATACAAACTGACTGTTCATTACCACGTCTCAACTGGAGGTAACACTGAAGATTGACCCCCAACTCAAGGACTAACGTCTGGGCCAGCCAGCTCTCCTTCTTTAGCTCTTTTGACTCTTTCTGTCCTGTTCTTTACTCTCCATTCACAAGCAGCGTGAGGCTCTTTGAGGCTGGAGATGTGTGTCTGATTAAATGCCAGCCTCACCTACACAGCCTTCCCTTAACATGATATTTCAGAGTTTCCAGAATCAGACGATCAGAGATGATAGCTTGGAAAGGTGAATGTTCTGCAGGATTTATCTCATCCTAACACACCACACTGTATCTGCACTGAGTAAGCAACACAGTAAGAACACCTGCTCTTTCCGTGACATAGACTGACCACAACGTGGATCCAGGTGAAAGCTAGGATCTCTTTCTGATGATGTAACATCCACTTCAATCAGTGTAGATGAAGGGGAGGAGACTGGTTAAAGAAGGATTTTTAAGCCTTGAGACAACTGAGACATGGATTGTGTATGTGTGCCATCCAGAAGGTGAACGGGCAAGACAAAATATTTAAGTGACTTTGAACGGGGTATGGTAGTAGGTGCCAAGTGCACCTACTACCAAGTGCAACTCGTTATTATGAAGGTGTTCCTAATGTTTGGTATACTCAGTGGACGTCCCCTAATGGCAATGTAGGGCCTCTCTAATCGAATCTAATATTTCCAGATATAATAAAAGTCAACCTGATCTGTGTCTCTAAGACACTTTCAAACTACTCTGGGATGCAGATGACAGAGTTAGAGATTCTGAAAGGGACATTATACTGGAAAGTGAGACTTATCAGAGACTCCAAAACTAATTTAGACGGTAGCACTCATAGCCCTTGTCTCTGTGTGTTGGTACAGAGAAGAAGGGTTGCAGATAACACTTCATCTAATTCTCCCTCTTTGAAAGGGCATGGAGACGGCTGCTCTATAGTAGGCAGGGCTCCTCCTCGATACTAATGCCGACCCAGGGGGTTGGGGAAAAGATCAGGGGACCGATCAATAGGAGACATTAAGTATTTCCGATGGTTTCAAGAGGTCTGTGTGAAGTGCCACTATTTATGTGTGAGTCCCTGTTGGAGAGAGAGGGCGGAGTGGAGGAGGGGAGGAGTTGTCTTTGTCCAAGTCGTTGAGGAAGTCAGACTAGGGTGAACTTTACTGGGCGGAGAGGTTAGAGAGACAGAGGAGAAGAGTAGAGGAGGTCAGAGTGACAGGGGAGAGGAGGAGAGGAGACAGAGAGGAGGAGAGGATGAGGTCAGAGAGACAGAGGAGAGAAGGAGAGGAGGTCAGAGAGACAGGGGAGAGGAGGAGAGGAGGTCAGAGAAACGGGGGAGAGGATGAGAAGAAGTCAGAGAGACGTTAGAGGACGAGAGGTCAGAGAGACAGGGGAGAGGAGCAGAGGAAGACAGAGGAGGAGAGGAGAAGGTCAGAGAGACAGAGTAGAGGAGGAGAGGATGTCAGAGGGACAGGGGAGAGGAGGAGAGGAGGTCAGAGAGACAGGGTAGAGGAGGAAAGTAGGTGAAAGAGACACAGGAGAGGAGGACATAGAGGAGGAGAGGAGGTCAAAGAGGCAGAAAAGAGGAGGAGAGGAGGAGAGGTCAGAGACAGAAGATAGGAGGAGAGGAGGTCAGAGAGACAGAGGACAGGAGAAAAGGTAGGAGAGACAGAGGAGGAGAGGAGAAGGTCAGAGAGACAGAGAGGAGCAGGAGAGGTCAGAGAGACATAGTAGGTCAGAGAGACAGAGGAGAGGATGAGAGGAGGTATTAGATAGAGGAGGAGGTCAGAAAGATATAGGAGAAGAGGAGAGATCACAGAGACATAGGAGAGGAAGAGAGGAGGTCAGAGAGACAGTGGAGAGGAGGAAGACAGAGGAAAGGAGGAGAGGAGATCAGAGAGACAGAGGTGAGGAGGTCAGAGAAACAAAAGAGAGGAGAGGAGAAAGTCAGATATAGAGGAGAGGAGGAGAGGAGGCAGGAATGATTTAGTGGGTATTGTAAATGTTTTGTATGTGTAGCCTGGCGAAAGTAAACCCAGCGCAGGACACAAGCTAATTTGGGGTTGTTTATTCTGTCAAAACTTACATTTAAAATAGAATAATGTAGAAGGGAAATCACCACAAGATGAAGTCACCATAAAGTAAAGTTCAGTCTAAATCGCAATCTGGTGGAATACATTTGTTAGTAAAGTGCATAAAGTACAATAAGTACAAAGTGAAATGCCTAGACGAAAGTAACTCTGCTTTCTATAAAAACACCAGAAAATACAGAGACCACAATGTTCTGGGTACAAATGACTGGGTACAAGATGTCCATAAACAAAATGACATCGCGCATGAAAAACTAAAATACAAGAAGCTAACATCCTCATGAAAGTAACCAGGCTAACATGACCACCTGGGATAAATATTACAAAACAAACTCATACACACTGCATATGATGCAAAATATGATATATTCCGGTACACGACTAAGATAAAAAGTATTATTTACTCATCAAAAGTAGAGTTGGACACAATGGATTTCAACAGCTCTCCAGTGTCCCATAATGGTTTGCACACATTATTTAAGGGTCTCTTAAAGGGACAGTGCCATCTAGTGGATATAAATTAATACAGCTTCGTGCTTTTACCACCTGGCTACATATGAATCACAGATCAAAGGACAATCAAGGACAATCAACTAAATAAGGCTATAGGTCAGGGATTTGCCCCTGAGTGCCACGATTACACACACTTGCACTCATGCAAACAAATCTTGTGCACATACACAGTAGACTAAACAAGAAGGACAGAGCGATAGAGGGAGAACATTTTGTCTCTGTCATCGAACATACAACAAACAGCAACGACAACAACAACCATTTCATTGCTTGCTGGTTGGGGTTTTAGGCTGGGTTTCTGTACAGCACTCTGTGACATCAGCTGTTGTAAGAAGGGCTTTATAAATAAATTTGATTGATTTCAAAAACTGGATCAGAAATGGGATCACTAAGACTCAACCCTTCCCCTCTCTCCCGTCTCAGGCCCTCTCCCCCCATCCCCACTCAGCACCCCCGTGTGTGTGTGTGGTCATGGGATAATCACTCTCTAGTCTGCCCCTCTCTCTCTCTCTCTCTCTCTCTCTGCTGTAATTGGGTCAAGTGGAACATAATACCGCTCAAGTGGGAGGCTGACCTAATGTGGCCCTCTCTCCCCCTTTTTCCCTCATCACCCCTGCCTTCCCCCGCTCCTCAATATCCCCCTACCCTCGACGCTCAACCTCCACAGCCTCGACTACAACCCTCAACCCCATCTCTCCCTATCCCACAGCCCATCTTCCTAGCCCTCTCCTCCCCACTCCCACCCCCACCCCTTCTCATCCGCCTTTCCGCCCTCAAACCTCACTCTAAAGGAGATGTGATGGAGGGAGGAGAGAGGAGAGAGAGGAGCGAGAGAAGTAGAAGGAATGAAAAATTGACATGGGCAGCTCCTGCAGTTTACTTCATATCAAAGTCAGGATTCATTTGGCTCTTCTTGCCCAGGTCTGAACAAGTTTAGACACGGGCCAGCCCATCAATTCCAAAGTAATTGTGGCGCTAACGTGTGTGTGTGTGTTGAGTGAGTATGAGTGTTTGTCTGTTTGGTTGATGCCAGAGAGAAAGAGAGAGCACTCCCCAGAACATGGTTGGCTGCGTTTGGCCTTGGGGTAAATGGAAGTTATTACTCTGATTCTATACCTTAGGGGATCGACCTACTGTATCTCATTCATCACCATGACGATTGATCCCAACACACCCTAATCCAACAGACGAGAAGAGTCACAAAACAACTGTTTCAGACATCTCTGCCTGTAGATGGTCTCTGTCTCTTCCTGTCTGTGAAGACATAGACATGTACATGGTCTATTCTATAAAGGATATACATCATGAAATGTATGTTATTACAAACATATTTTATTCAACCCAGTGTCCTGGATAGTAGCCTATCTCCCCACCTCTGGTCAGTGGTATTACTGCAAAGTCTGAATTCTTATAGTAGGGAAACATCACAACAAACAGATACTCATTTGATTCCTAATGACTAGTGATTGAGGTTGAGGTGATTCACTGGAGAATCTTTGGTCTTCTGGAGTGCATCAGACCAGGGCTGTGTCCAGCCAGCCACTGACCCCAATCCTGAGCCAGCCTGTCTGGCATCCTCTGCCTAGGTGCTAGAGTCGTAGTGTCAGCCATGACCTAAATTAGACTCCCCTCTCTCTTTTATATTCTCTCTCTGTCCCTCTCTCTTTTTTTCATCTCTGTCTCTGCCACCCCTCCCTTCATCTCCTGCTTTCTAAGTGGAGGGGTGTAGGAATGCTGAGCAGGAATATTGTACTAATGGCATCCATGGCGCGGACACAATGGTGCTTCCTCATGTCTCCTCATGTCTTCCTCATGTCTCCAGTCTCCAATAACCTGACAGCTGGAAGACTGACCAACTCTCTCTCTCTCTCTCTCTCTCTCTCTCTCTCTCTCTCTCTCTCTCTCTCTCTCTCAGTCTGTCTGTCTCCTCTCTTTCTCTGTCTCCGTCTCTCCCTCTTTCCATTCCTTTCTCTCTGTCTCTCTCTCTCTCTCCCCCTCCATCTCTCTTAGTGCCATTCTATATCTCTACTTCCTGATAACACAAATGAAACAGTCTGTGACACAGGCTACCAAATCAAAATCTGTCTTTTTCAGCATCACTCATACCTGTCATATAGACTTTAATGCAATTTCAACTGTCAAAAGACTTTAATAATATGTCAGACACATTTGCATTCCATTTGCACCAATTTATAACATCAATCTAACGTTGTTTCCCCTGCAGTGCTGCCTGCTGGAGTTGAGCCAGAGGTCCTGCTGGACAGTAAGCAGTAACAAAACTGCAGTGATGATGTTCCCTGTGTGTTTTTAATTCTCTTTTTAAGGCTGTGCACCTCCTCTACCCCCCTCAGCACCAATTTCCTCTGTTATTGTCTGCAGCTGTTCTGTCCTTGATCCGCCATCTTCCTCCGGTGCTGTAAAACACTGAGGAACCCCCTTTAGGACACTTTAAACAACTAAGGAGAACACAAGATCCTTAACTGAGTCTCCCTAAATTACACTGACTCAGCTGATGGGGAGAAAGGAAAAACATACCATAAAATAGAAGAGGAAAGAAGGGAAAGCAACTACAGGCAACTAGGCAGACGCCTGGCGATAATGAGAGGAACATTTAAAGGGCCAAGCGGGGCCCACTAAAGAAAACGACAACGAGAACCGCTCTAAAAGGGGCCTAATAGTCTGTTTTACTGTTAAAGAGCAGACAGGCTTTGAAGTGAGTAATTTAACTCTGAGCTCTATACTGAGTACTGCTTTATGCCTTCTTGACTTATTAAAGCGTCTCTAACAAGAGACAGGAGAGGAGAAGAGTGCTACTAACCTGCTACTAACAGCTTCTTCAGATGAAGGGGACAGTCTCAGTGGGGAAAATGGGGTAGCCTCAAGATGTAGCAGGATAGCCTGAAGTCATATCTTTATGTTGTCTGGTAATTGAACATTGACTACTTAGTGAGAACTGAAGCGTTCATTAATGAACCAATTCACAATTACCCAAAAGGGCCAATTAACATAAAGACACACTAAACATGAATGCATACGCAGTGTGTTCTCTCACACAACGCACGCACACACACACAACGCACGCACGCACGCACACAACGCACGCACCCACACACACACGCACACATACTACAAGCTATTGTACCTGAGCAGAGTTTCCAGACTCTAAGATTAAGATGAAGCACACGAAGGGGTGATGTCCAGTGAGAGGTGAAAGATTAGTCACACCTGATCCCCGGCTGCCCCTGGCACCCTAACTCAGGTGTGTGCTTTACAAGATGGCCTCAAGCCCTGCATGCTCCAGAAAGCCAAACAGCCAATGACAAGGAGAGAAAATAACCTGTCATCGCTGGCTTGGCTTTCACTACCAGATGTTTTCTACATCAACATGGTGGATATATGTATTTATAGCAAGATTCAACATTCAGAGATTTCAGACATTTAGAGATGTCGATGAGTTTCGAGGACAGGACCCACCTCCATGTCGTCCTGTCTGTGTTTCCAGTAACACCTTAATACAAAGATGACCCTTGGTCTGTATACCTCCCTCTGTAACAGGATCCTGGACTTCCTGACGTGCCGACACCAGGCAACATCACCTCAACACAGGGGCTCCACTGGGGTGTGTGCTTACAGTGAGGGAAAAAAGTATTTGATCCCCTGCTGATATTGTACGTTTGCCCACTGACAAAGAAATTATCAGTCTATAATTTTAATGGTAGGTTTATTTGAACAGTGAGAGACAGAATAACAACAAAAAAATCCAGAAAAACGCATGTGAAAAATTTTAGAAATTGATTTGCATTTTAATGAGGGAAATAAGTAATTGACCCCCTTTCAATCAGAAAGATTTCTGGCTCCCAGGTGTCTTTTATACAGGTAACGAGCTGAGATTAGGAGCTCACTCTTAAAGGGAGTGCTCCTAATCTCAGTTTGTTACCTGTATAAAAGACACCTGTCCACAGAAGCAATCAATCAATCAGATTCCAAACTCTCCACCATGGCCAAGACCAAGGAGCTCTCCAAGGATGTCAGGGACAAAATTGTAGACCGACACAAGGCTGGAATGGGCTCCAAGACCATCGCCAAGCAGCTTGGTGAGAAGGTGACAACAGTTGGTTTCGATTATTCACAAATGGAAGAAACACAAAAGAACTGTCAATCTCCCTCGGCCTGGGGCTTCATGCAAGATCTCACCTCGTGGAGTTGCAATGATCATGAGAACTGAGGAATCAGCCCAGAACTATGATCGCAAGGCAGCTGGGACCATAGTCACCAAGAAAACAATTGGTAATACACTACGCCGTGAAAGACTGAAATCCTGCAGCGCCCGCAAGGTCCCCCTGCTCAAGAAAGCACACATACATGCCCGTCTGAAGTTTGCCAATGAACATCTGAATGATTCAGAGGACAACTGGGTGAAAGTGTTGTGGTCAGATGAGACCAAAATAGAGCTCTTTGGCATCAACTCAACTCGCCGTGTTTGGAGGAGGAGGAATGCTGCCTATGACCCCAAGAACACTATCCCCACCGTCAAACATGGAGGTGGAAACATTATGCTTTTTGGGTGTTTTTCTGCTAAGGGGACAGGACAACTTCACCGCATCAAAGGGACGATGGACGGGGCCATGTACCGTCAAATCTTGGGTGAGAACCTCCTTCCCTCAGCCAGGGCATTGAAAATGGGTCGTGGATGGGTATTCCAGCATGACAATGACCCAAAACACACGGCCAAGGCAACAAAGGAGTGGCTCAAGAAGAAGCACATTAACCTCTCAGGGATTGCTGGGGCGCTAGCGCCCCAATCCCGACACTACCAGGTGAAATGCAAGGCGCCAAATTCAAAATCCAAAAGTTGAATAATTAAACATCCACCAATATACAAGTGTTCCATACTCATCAAAAGCTATGTTTCTTGGCAATATCACAGCGTTGTCAGATTTCAAAAAGGCTTTACGGCTAAAGCAGCACATTTGATTGTTTGAGGGTAGCACCTCACATATTTTTCCCATAGCCATGAATCCATTAGCCATCATGGCACACACGTAACACATTTCACAGCGAAAACAAATCAATTACCTGTTGAAGAACTTCTGCTGAGGTCATCCTAAGTGTCCAACGAAGACAATCCATGGTTCTTTTGTTAGAAAAAGTAATGTATTTTATCCATAAATCTCCATTTAGTTTGCGCGTTATAATCAGAAACGACAGCCTCCACTCCTCCATTGAAACGTGACGAGAACTCGTTCATCTTATACCTATAAACTTGTCCAAGAACAATCAAACATAGTTTGAAATGTATCCTTAGGAACACTTTTACGTATATTTGCTATTTTAAATCAACCGGAATATAAACTGATCGATAAAGACGGTAAAAAAGACACTGCGCGCCTTGTCGGAGCGCGCGCTGGGTACTGTTGACATAAAAAGTACACTTCCTGGTTTGCTCTTATTCTCTGGTCTAAAGCATCCAAATTGAAAATTTACACTGTCTCGAGACTGTTGACATCTAAAGGAAGCGATGGGTACTGCATTCATATGCCCTTATATGGTCATTTTCATGAGGGAGGGGTTCCAAATGAGCAATGTGTCAAAATCACTTTTTCCAGGACAGAAATTCCTCGGAGTTTCGCCTGCCATATGCGTTCTGTTTTACTCACAGACAAATGGTTAACACTTTTGGAAAATTCACAGTGTTTCCTATCCAATAGTACTAAACATGTGCATATCCTATTTTCTGGGCCTGAATGGGAGGCATTTTACTTTGGGCACGCCAGGCTCTCTTTTTTTGTTGTTATTCTGTCTCTCACTGTTCAAATAAACCTACCATTAAAATTATAGACTGATCATTTCTTTGTCAGTGGGCAAACATACAAAATCAGCAGGGGATCAAATACATTTTTCCCTCACTGTAGTCCCCTCCTGTACTCCCTGTTCATCAGCAACTGCGTGGACACGCACAACTCCAACCCCATCATAGAGTTCGCTGACAACACGACGGTGGTAGACCTGATTACTGGCGACAATAAGTCAGCCTACAGGAAGGCAACAACAACCTCTCCCTCAACGTCAGTAAGACCATGGAGCTGATCGTGGACAACAGGAAACTGGGGTGTGATCACGCCCCCACCACACAACAGAGGAGCAGGTGGAGAGCTTTAAGTTCCTCAGTATCCAAACACATTCGCACAATTGCTTCTTAACCCTCAGGAGGTTGAAAAAGTTTGGCATGGGCCCTCAAATCCTCCAAAACTTGTATAGCTGTACCAGTGAGAGCATTTTGACTGGCTGCATCACTGCCTGGTATGGCAATAGGACCCCAACATTATTGCATAGCGCTACAGAGGGTGGTGCGGACAGCCCAGTACATCACTGGGGCCGAGCTCCCTGCCACCCAGGACATCTACTGTTGAAGTCAGAAGTCTAAATACACTTAGGTTGGAGTCATTGAACTCGTTTTTCAACCACTCCACACATTTTTTGATAACAAACTATAGTTTTGGCAAGTCGGTTAGGACATCTACTTTTTCCAACAGTTTTTTACAGACAGATTATTTCACATATAATTCAAGGTATCACAATTCCAGTTGGTCAGACGTTTACATACACTAAGTTGACTGTGCCTTTAAACAGCTTGGAAAATTCCAGAAAAGTATGGCATGGCTTTAAAAGCTTCTGATAGGCTAATTGACATAATTTGAGTCAATTGGAGGTGTACCTGTGGATGCATTTCAAGGCCTACCTTCAAACTCAGACCTCAGAAAAAAATTGTAGACCTCCACAAGTCTGGTTCATCCTTGGGAGCAATTTCCAAACGCCTGAAGGTACCACGTTCATCTGTACAAACAATAGTACGCAAGTATAAACACCATGGGACCATGCAGCCGTCACACCGCTCAGGAAGGAGACACGTTCTGTCTCCTAGAGATGAACGTACTTTGGTGCGAAAAGTGCAAATCAATCCCAGAACAACAGCAAAGGAGCTTGTGAAGATGCTGGAGGAAACAGATACAAAAGTATCTATTTCCACAGATAAAACGAGTCCTATGTCGACATAACCTGAAAGGCCGCTCAGCAAGGAAGAAGCCACTGCTCCAAAACTGCCATAAAAAAGCCAGACTACGGTTTGCAACTGCACATGGGAACAAAGTTCATACTTTTTGGGGAGATGTTCTCAGGTCTGATTAATCAAAAATAGAACTGTCATAATGACCATTGTTATGTTTGGAGGAAAAAGGGGGAGGCTTGCAAGCCGAAGAACACCATCCCAACCGTGAAGCACGGGGGTGGCAGTATCGTGTTGTGGGGGTGCTTTGCTGCAGGAAAGACTGGTGCACTTCACAAAATAGATGGCATCATGAGGAGGAAAATTACGTGGATATATTGAAGCAACATCTCCAGACGCCAGTCAGGAAGTTAAAGCTTGGTCGCAAAAGGGTCTTCCAAATGGACAATGACCCCAAGCATACTTCCAAAGTTGTGGCAAAATGGCTTAAGGACAACTAAGTCAAGGTAGTGGAGTGGCCATCACAAAGCCCTGACCTCAATCCAATAGAACATTTTGTGGGCAGATCTGAGAAAGCTTTGCGAGCAAGGAGGCCTACAAACCTGACTCAGTTACACCAGGAGGAATGGGCCAAAATTCACCCAACTTATTGTGGGAAGCTTGTGGAATGCTACCTGAAGCAGTCGACCCAAGTTAAACAATTTTAAGGCAATGCTATGAAATTATAATTGAGTGTATGTAAACTTCTGACCCACTGGGAATGTGGTGAAATAAATAAAAGCTGAAATAAATTATTCTCTCTACTATTATTCTGACATTTCACGTTCTTAAAATAAAGTGGTGATCCTAACTGACCTAAGACAGGGAATTTAAATGTTTAAATGTATTTGGCTAAGGTTTATGTTAACTTCAACTGTACCTCCATCACTCCAGTATCCCTGCACATTGTAAATATGTTATTGGAACTGACCCTGTATATAGTAATGCTTACTTACTTATTGTGTTCTTCATATTTCTTCTTATTTCTCGTGTTTTTTCCATTGTTATTGATTATTGCATTGTTGGGTTTTGTGTTTGCAAGAAAGGCATTTCACTGTACTTGTGCATGTGACATTAAAACTGAAAACTTGAATCCTCCGTCACTCAGTATGCAGATGACATAGCCTGTCATTCACATCCTACCACAGCGGCAGATATCCACCCACTTTCATCCCAAACATAAAACAACATTTAAAAAGAACCCGTGTCTGAAATTAGCTCATTTGGTATTTCTTCTAATGTCTAGTCAAGAGCCCCTGCATTCGCTTCATTAGTGAAGTGTGATGACTTGAGTTTGGCTTTCACAGGGATAATATTACAAACAGACTATCTATCATCTATCGGGCTGTGTCGTCAACTTGCTGTCAGAGCAGTGCTTCCAGAATATACACCCTTAGATATACCGCAGGTAGAGAGGATTATAGGCACTGGAACAATGAATCTCTCTTTAGATATTTCTTTAGATGACTCCCTAATAATGTCACATTTATACATATGCATACACGCACATCTTCACACACTTCGCTTGATCTTGAATATATCTATACGCTCAACCCTTAACGTGAACTTGCATTTCATATTAGTCTATTCTACCCCATTACAGAAGCCCTAAGATACACTATACACTAACGCCAGGACATTCTACTGAATGTATCATTAGATGCTGAGTGTGCCCTACCACCGTCAGTGTATCTAACGTCCTACTGAAAGTAATCAGGCGAGACGCAGCAGGTGTGCAGGTCCACAGCAGCGCTATCTCCTCACCACGGAGATAGGCATCTGGTCAGGCAAAGGTAGTCCTCATGGTCTCAGCCAACGGTTCTGCACACACGCTGTGACCCAATACTGTGACCAAATATTCCTGAGTGGACATACTGCTCTCCTTGCAACCTCCCCTCTTCTCCTCTCTTCCTGGCCCCAGTCCCACACACGTGCTGTGGCCCAAAACTCCTGAGTGGACGGGCTCCTCACCTTGTATCTTGTAATCTTATTTTTCCATGTTCAATGGGTGGGTAGATCTTCATATTCCTAAAAGCTACGAAATGCAGATAATTCAGGTCAGTTTCAAGAGGAATGGAACACTATAGGGAGGAAGCTAGTTAAGGCTGCTGGGGAAATGTGAGGTAAGACAGATAATATTTGAAACATTCCAAACTTCACTGTCATGTCAGGTTTTGGTATCTGGTAAGGTGAAATCAACAATAGTGACTTTGTTTCCTTATCTTAAACACAACTCTTCTCACTATGTCCAAGTCACAACCATACACAGGAACTGTCATCTTCCTTCAGGATAGTATCCTTGTTCGACTTTGTGTTTCATGTGCAGTCTCTAAGTATGGTGGTGCACTGTTTTTGCTGCCATGTGTGAAGACATTTCATGTGAATTGTGTTTTAACAAGCAATGCAGTTTTATAATCGATTAGTTTGACTATAGACAAATTAGAAAACAATACACTTATCTTGGAGGAAGCACAATCCAATAGAAAAACAAGGCGTCAAATATAACAGAATGTTGAAGTTCATTTATTCACTCCAGTCAACAGGTTGACGTTAAAAAAGATGTCAAATACAGTATTAACATATTACAGTAAATAGTTCTGATGTCTGTGTTCCATTTTGTTTGTTGAGGGCTGATAGTTGTCACCCGCATCCCTAAAACCAGTTTGCCCTACAGCCAATTATGTCTAATCTAAAGACTTTGCAAAAAACAATCACATTTTGCCAGAAGCATGGCTGAGATGCAAGGAAAGTTCAAAAGAGAGGGGGGACAAAAAAGGTCAGATCAGTACAACCACTGAGAAAATCCTAATCTCTTTCAAGGACAGTTTCGCAAAAAGAAGCATTCTTACTACGTGCTATTCAAAGTGCTCTGAACAAATTACGGAATCGTTCACAAACATTGGCACATTCTAAGATTCGATGACAGTATCGGTAATGTGTTTTCGGACCCTCCCTTCATCGTATTCTCTCAGGGCAGAAATCTCAGAGATCAATTTGCAAACTCTGATTTAATGTACCAGGCCAAAATACCCCCTGCACAACGTCTCCTTGTGCCTCGACCGGATGGAAACTACAAGTGTAATGGCTGCGCTCAATGCAATGGCAATTACAAATGTAGATATAAGGGTGAGACCCAAATGCAAACACAGGAGGCAGATGGTAGAACTCTGATATTTATTATAACAAAAGGGGTAGGCAAAAGGCAGGTCGGAGACAGGCGAGAGTTCATAAACCAGGTCAGAGTCCAAACAGTACCAGGCGATAGGCAGGCTCGAGGTCAGAACAGGCAGAGTGGTCAGGCAGGCGGATACGGCGTCAGGACAGGCAAGGGTCAAAACCAGGAGGGCTAGGAAAAACAGAGACTGGGAAAAATAGGAGCTATGAATACCACTGGTTGACTTGGCAAAACAAGACATACAGGCACAGAGAGACGGGAAACACAGGGATAAATACACCGGGGACTAATGGGGAAAACAGGTGACACCTGGAGGTGGGTGGAGACAATCACAAAGGCAGGTGAAACAGATCAGGGGCGTGACAGTAGATCCTTCAAACAGCCCCAAACAGGGAAACAGATCCCAATCAAAGGTGTTATCACATGCTCCACTAAGGCAGTTAGTTATCTTATAACTTGTCCTTGTGGTAAAAATTATGTGGGTGACACGAAGCGCAAATTAAAAGTACGAATCTCGGAGCATCGTAGCACCATTAGGAGCAAAAACTTGATCGACCCAGTTGCAGATCACTTTTTGGAAGTGAACCTCTATTTCGTTCCTTCGCTATATTGGCATCAAACACATCACCGAACCTAGGAGAGGGGATGACCTTGAGATTGATTGTTAAAACAAGAGGCAGTTCAATTTAAAGACCCTTCCTCCCTTCGGTCTCAACGTAGAGTTTTATCTGAAGGCATTCTTATGATTATTGGGTTTTTGCTATCCATTGTAAATAATGTTTGTATCTATGATCGTATGTTATCCATTCATGCTTCTTTATATGTGTAAATCAACCAATGAAATCAAGCCACAGCCAGCCATGATTACAGACACCTGTGTGTCCTTTCAAACTATATGAACTAGTGACCCGCAGTCATTTTACCCTGATGAAGACAGCTTGTCTGGCCAAACGTTGGTTATTAAAGTATTGTATCTGAGCTCCTAGAGTGTGAGGCTCTCCGTTTCTTTTTCAAGAAATTCCATTCTGTGTCATTGCAATTTGCATTCTAGCATATTTCCTGTTGTTAGTGTTAAAGGGATATTACGCTTGGTAGACTATCCGACTGAACCTCTACGCTGGACATTATTTAATTGCCTTTCAATCAGCATGACACTACCTGGCTGACATTTTCTCTCTCTCCACCTGTCTCTAGCCTCTGTCTCTCTCCATATCCCGCATTGTATTCATGGCACAGCCCATGTCCATAAAGGTTTTCTAGATTAGAACACATCCACATATTTCATCCCCCAGACTTTGCGATTTTTGTAGTCTCGAGAAAATAGCTTGGAGAGGATCATTAATGGATTTCTTAATCTGAATCTGAATATACAAAACCCCCCATTGAGTGGAGAAAAAGCACGGCTAAATACACTTGACCTTGGCAGAGCAGCGGGCGCCATGAAATGATGCCCAGCTCTCGCATCTCCGCTTGGCACGGCGCCATCGCTGACGGTGCTCTGAGGGTTGGCAGGGATTATACTCTTAGGGTGAAGATCATTGTGTCATGTTCAATAAGGCCGGCTGCCAAGAGGCGTCTGAAGCAGCAGTGCATATTCACACAACACACACACACTATATGCATGCACACACACACACTATATGCACACACACACACACACACACACACACACACACACACACACACACACACACACACACACACACACACACACAGATGGAACAGTGTGACATTCCTGAAGTCCGGGGTCCACTACAATGGACTGTGGAGTCATTCAGAGAGCAACATGGATTCAAGTTCATTGAGCAAAACAAAGTAATGTGCATTATATTGAGAAACTTCAACTTTCATGAATGCTAACACAATTCCAGCTGTACAGTAGCAGTATGCCTGCTACTGTTTGTGGGCTACAGAATAAGCAAATAGAATAAAATATGAGAAAAATATCCACTTTTTACGACAGATAGGCATTCTGCTAATGCTATCAGATTGACTGTCACAGAACGTGGTGTCATAATGATACCAGTGATAGATCCAGCCAGAGTTTGAGATGAAGACTAAAGTGGAGGAATAGGGCACGCACAGTACTGTAACTGTGACTGTGGTTTGATGTTAATGTCTTCTCTCGATCTCGCTCCCTGGTGGACGAACCAGTCTGTCAGTCTTAATGTGGAGCCTGGGCTCTGAGATATGGAGAGTGACAGAGAGAGTGGAAAGAACCAGGTCTCCAGCCCCATCGCTAGGCTTTAATTTGGGCTGTGGGGAGAAATACAGTGTCTTGTTCCCAAGGTAATATAGTTTGATCTGCTGCCTGGCTCATATTGCAGCTTTAGTTGAGATGAGCCATGGTTTCTCTGTGTGTCTGAAACGATTTGATCATCTACTGGATGATCTCTCTCTCTCTCTCTCTCTCTCTCTCTCTCTCTCTCTCTCTCTCTCTCTCTCTCTCTCTCGTTTTCTCTGTCTTGTTCTGTCTGTTGTTCTCTCTCTCTTGCTGTGTTTCTGTTGATATGCCTCTCCCCCTCACAAAAGCTCACCCACGCAGACATATTGAAATGCATCGTTAATGCAGTTTAGATTTGCAGTTTTTGCAAATTGCAAACTCGCACATAGGGAATGTCGCTTTTGCAGGCTGTTCATTTTAAGAGACAAGTTCCTTTCCAGTGCACTTAAGAAACATTAATAAGATTATGCAATTAATCACAACCCAATGGGCATAGATGTCAATTCAATGCCTCTTCCACGATGGTTCAACGTAATTTAATTGAAATGACATGGAAACAACATTGATTCAACCAGCGTGTACCCAGTGGGAAAATACTTTTGCTTTTAGAACTAAATGTGTACAGATTTGTGTGTATGTGAGTGTGTGTGCGTGTGCACTTGTGTGTTTGAATTATCAGCAAGCTAATCATCCTCTCTATCACTTGTTTCCTCCTGCTCTCAATCAACTCTAACCCAGCCAACCCCCTTAAAAATTTGCATATTTAGTGGAAACTTAAAGGGACAGTCTTAATGATGGAGATTTTGGCAGGGGAGCGTTGAGAGTCATTAGCATCATTAGTTTCAACTCATTTCTGTGTCACATCTCCCCTGCCATGCTGGCTAAGATGAGGGCACAGGTCTGTTAGCGCCATTAGCATCAGGCTATGACAGATAGGACTGGCCGGGGTGCCGATGCTAATTTAGCCCAGTCAGCATCCCTCCATCCCTCCCCACAAGCTGGGGAAGTAGTGAGAAGTGCTGGGATATCAATAGATACAGTGGTTCGTCCTTTAAAAGTTGCAGCGTACTGCGGCACAGCTTGCATGGTGCCACAGAATTCTATGGCACGTTATTTAAGTGTCAACCGCTGCTCCCATTAATGCTAGTTAGTGCTAGTTTGACCACCAGAGGGCATCTTTGAGAAGCATTTGATAGCCTTCAATAGTGGCTGACCCAGAGAATTTAAAACCTTTTATTGTAAGAACATAGTATAAAGGACTGATTTTAAGAAATTTTGCTTAATTAATTTGATTAATATTATGGTGTTTCTATTCCAAGAAAAACAAAAAACCCTCTGGGTTTCCGTTAGGATGGAACAGAAAATATGGTGCTGTACAACGTGACGGTTGGGAGTAGGCTACAGTACTGGGCTATTTAGCTAAAGAATCCCATGTCATGCAGGCAAGCGGTAGACCGGGGGTCAATTCCTCAACGGGGAGGAAGGAGTAGGCTGGCAGTTTTCATGTTAACCAGAGCGTTGGTGACTGTGCTACTGGAAACAATTTAATTACGTTTTATTGCCAATGTTTACTGACACCGGTGTTGAGCGCTCGTAAATTCATTATTCTGCGCTCTGGTACACTCAGACGAGAGTGCTCTGAAATCGGTGTAAATAGCCAGAGCAAATTTACAAAAGCTCCCGAATGTCCATTGAGAACGCATTACCATTTAGCTTAGCTAAAAATGATGGGAATAATCAAGTGAATAAACGTTGGGTAGTTAGATAGCCTATAGTTAAAATACTGGCAAGTTTGATGTATAACTACTAACGTTAGGTAGCTAGCTAACATACCGGTACATACTACTGTAATAATATGCTATGTGGTTCGTAAGGACAGTGTAGCTAACAAATTGTCAGCCAACATAACGTGTAAGGTAACTTATTTGAAAAGTCATTACTTTATTACATTGAGTAGCAATCTACCCCTTGGTCATTAGGGGAAATCTGGTCTGTGATAGGAGTTTTTTTTTCACACCTAGCTAGGCTATTAGACTATTCTTTAGTAAAGGGTGAATAGTCTATTGTTCAGCTATTAGCCCCCCTCCAACTTGCAACAAATTGTTGTTGTTCCATCTCGTTTCTTTCCCTCTTCCACGCGTCATCATTCGCTTCATTCTCTTCCACAAGCGAGTGGCTCGATATGGCAGCATCTTCGGTTGTGCGTCAAGAATTCTGCATACAGTAGCACGTTTGTATGAAGGTGTGGTTATTCACAGGGAAATTGTTATATGCTATGGAGGTACATTTGTGTCTTTTTGTCGAGAGCAAAACTTTTTTTATTTTCAATCAAACATAAGGGAAGACACAAGGGAAGTCATAGTGGACACCTACGATGAAGGACTGTGTGATGATGGCATCTCAGGTAAGCAGCACTGAGCGTTCTTCCATCCAACTTTTACATAGCTAGTAGTTAGCTCCTACGATTCAGTGTCGGTTCATAACATTCTACTATATTACATACATACATACCGTAGAATGATGAATCATGCAATTCTTATTCTCTAGCTAACCAAAAGCATTTTTAGTTGAATTAATCTAACTTTCCTTCATGGCAACTCATAAGCAGGCCATGTCATATTTGTTTCATAGTCAATATATAATCATATTTCATGACAGTGTAATGGTTAGCTTTTTTTTTAACAGAAGGATGAAAGAACACAATATGTCTGTCAAGAAGAGTTAGGGAGTCTTTGCAGCGTGTAGATGGTGCAGGTGTCATTGCATATTTCCCATCACCTAATGAACAACCACAATACCAGTCTGGTGTTACTCTTCAGGATTGGTGGGTCCCCCTGTGGGACGGTTGAGCTAACATAGGCTAATGTGATTAGCATGAGGTTGTAAGTAACAAGAGCATTTCCCAGGACGTAGACATATCTGATATTGGCAGAAAGCTTATATTCTTGTTAATTTATCTGCACTGTCCAATTTACAGTAGCTATTACAGTGAAAGAATGCCAGGCTATTGTTTGAGGAGGGTGAACAGTTTTGAACATGAAAAGTTATTACGCTTTCTGTGCTGTATTGACGTATCCTGAAAATGACATCTATTTGTATTAGATGTCATATTTACAAAATAGAAACTATTTTCTTAACTTTCAGAGAGAGAGCTGATCAAGGGGTCGAACATGTAGATATTGCCAGATGTTCACTGTCCGAGGAACAGGCCGTGGAAGCTTTATTGCTGGCAAAAGTGTCCATAACCAGAGGTAATTAAACTGTTCATTGTTATTTTTCTCTTTTCATCTCTGCCTGTCTTGTTGTACATGGAACCTGTCTCACATGCATTAATTAAAAAACCCTTAATATGTCAGCTGCAATTTTTCAGATTTACACCACATAATCACAGCCATTTTCACTGGACTATCTGATGCTATCTGTTGCTGCCAAGTCATGATTTCCCTGGAGGTTAGCCTTGCAATAACCAAGTGGTGAGACACATAGCCCTCTATATTTAATGTTTCAGGTACACTCCGATATGTGTCTGCGTCACATAAAGTATCTTCTATTGACATTATCTTCTATTGTTTGTCCTCATGTGGCTGTTTTTCAGCATAAAGTACTCTGTAGCCACTTAGTGTGGACACCAGGTGAGACCACACACACACACAATAACAGTCTCTCCTCTTCACTTCATCCCTCTCCCCCTTCTTCCTAAATCCTCTAGGTTATATCAGCTGTTTTGGTGAACCCCTCCCACATCTGAACTGGCTGACACAGAGGGCACAGCATGATCATAGGTGAGAGGTCACTTGGTCAGGTCAACAGGAAGTATTATTAAAGAGATGCTTTACATTGAAATACAGATAGAGATGTAGTAGTCCCAGAGTTAATGATCCAAGGTCAGTTTTGCATTTCACCTCCTGATGATTATGATGACTGACCGTGTTAGAATAAAAAAACAAGGCTTAATCATGCTCTCTCTCTATCCATCAGTCTCTCGTCTGCAGGTATGTTTTGATGTGAGACTGGAAGTCAGTCCCGTCATCGCCACCTCGCCCGCTCTTAAGATAACCTTCGGGCCAACTGGGGGCCCAAGGCTGGTTAGCAGACACCGCAATTGTGATGAACTGAGAGAATATTAGGGTAGCACTGTAATTCATTAATCATATGCTGTCTGCTGCTGTTCTTACCTCTTACCCTTTCTGTCTTCTACACCTCTCTCCCCGCCTTGTCTTTCTTCCTCGTTTTACAATGCACACCATATGTGCATTGAAGTACAGATTGAACTTGTATTTATAATATAATATAATAATTATCATACTTTTAATGCATGTATTATGTATTTATAACACCTGGATAATGAACTTCTTTCAATAAAGCATTTCACATTCTCCACTGGTTGAAATTATGTATCTCATTGAAATACTATCCTGTGTCCTCAGATTAATGCAGATGAAAGGAGTTAGAAATGCATAGTTTTTTTTCTGTATATATGAATTACAAATCAGCCTTTACTCAAATCATGTTTCTAGTCTATTGCATAGTTACAATGTGTAATCATTGATGTCCCAAGAGCAGGAGTGGTAAACACTGTTGAGGTGTATAATTGTAATACATACATGCAGACACAGCATCATTCAAATAATGGAGTTTGATATGACTGAAAAATTATGTCTCAGAGATTTATACCTGAACCACACCTTTATTTGCCAAGGAAGAGTACATGATCAGTGATTATATTCAATGTACAGGCCACAATGTGTGGTAATAACTACAGTACATGTGTATAGGACTTGCATCCTTGGCACAATAAAGTTATTATATTCTACTCTATTCGCAGGCTTCATTAATGCCATTCAGACTTGAAGTTGATACAACTGTGATAGCTGAGGTTCATAGATTGGTATGAATATTAGTTCAGAACCTAACGTTTTAGAGTCCATACACAGATCAGCTACATACTGTAGCTAGCCACACATCCATAGGCATACATACTTTTTATCCTCCACAACACAATAAGCAAGTAAATAGTTATCTAGCTAAGTGAATTCAGCTGCATTGCAAGGCAAGCTTACACTTTGTACATTCAATTTGCAGTAAATGCTTTAGCTAGCTAGATTCGTTACATCCCCTGTTTCACAAGACGACAGCCTGGTTTGCTGGTTTTCTCAGGAGTTCCTAAAACATTAAACACAAATTATAAATTCATTTTCCTGTCATAACACTAGCTAGCTAGCTGGCTAATGTTAGCTAGTCAGCAAACTTGCTAAATAGCAATTTACGTAAATTAACTTTATGACAAAAAAATATGCACAAACGTTTGTCTCTACATTAACTAACATATTCCTCTCAATTGTGATTTTTTTGCTTGACTTGTTATGATGTTATAACTACTTACATTTGGTTCCATCGTAATGTTTTGCCAGCAATCTTCACCCTGGCACGGGTGGCTCGCGTCAAATTCGTCAATGGAACCACTCGGTATGATTGGTCATATAAAAACATCGGGACCCAAATGCATAATGAGTGCTCTAACTCCCCCTTGTGGATGTCTGGAGCAATGAATCCATGATGCTGGGTACCTCTAAGCCCCGCGGTGCAAGCTCCCAATTTTTAAAGGAGGAACCACTGTATGGGTATGTTCACACTTACAGTAGCCAGGCTATAAGGAGTCTACTGTTCTGCTAATTGGGCTACAAGTGTTTGAAACCCTGTTTTCAAAATGCCACCAGCTGTCCATCACTACTGTACAGTTGAAGTCGGAATATAACATACACCTTAGCGAAATACACTTAAATGCAGTTTTCACAACTCTTGACATTTAATCCAAGTAAATATTCCCTGTCTTAGGTCAGTTGGGATCACCACTTATTTTAAGAATGTGAAATGTCAGAATAATAGTAGATTTATTTCAGCTTTTATTTCTTTCATCACATTCCCAGTGGGTCAGAAGTGTACATACTCAATTAGTATTTGGTAGCAATGCCTTTAAATTGTTTAACTTGGGTCAAATGTTTTGGGTAGCCTTCCACAAGCTTCCCACAGTAAAGTTGGGTGAATTTTGACCCATTCTTTCTGACAGAGCTGATGTAACTGAGTCAGGTTTGTAGGCCTCCTTGCTCGCACACATATTTTCAGTTCTGCCCACACATTTTCTATGGGATTGAGGTCAGGCCTTTGTGATGGCCACTCCAATACCTTGACTTTGTTGTCCTTAAGCCATTTTGCAACAACTTTGGAAGTATACTTGGGGTCATTATTCATTTAGAACACCCATTTGCGACTAAGCTTTAACTTCCTGACTGATGTCTTGAGATGTTGCTTCAATATATCCACATCATTTTCCTACCTTATGATGCCATCTATTTTGTGAAGTGCACCAGTCCCTCCTGCAGCAAAGCACCCCAACAACATGATGCTGCCAACTCCGTGCTTCATGGTTGGAATGGTGTTATTCAGCTTGCAAGCCTCCCCCTGTCACGTTCAGACCTGATTTTTACAGGCTGGCGTGTTTAGTTTTGTTTTGGTGTAGGGTTTTTTCTGTTCTAGGTGTTGTGTTTCTATGTTGGGGTAATGGTTCCCAATTAGAGGAAGCTGTGTGTCGTTACCTCTAATTGGGACCAAATATATGTTTGTAGATTTCACTAGGGGTTTTGTGGGTTATTGTTTGTTCATAGCTTTGTTAGTTACGTGTTATGTTCAACGTTACGATCTTCGTTCGTTTTGTTTATTGTTTTGCCAGTTACGTTGCTTAAATAAAGAATGTATACTGGATACCTCGCTGCGCCTTGGTCTGTCCCTTCAGAAGATCGTGACAGAATAACCCACCAAATAAGGACCAAGCAGCGAGAGACCCGGGAGTTCTGGACTTGGGAGGAGATATTGGCTGGTAAGGGACCTTGGGAGAAGACGGCGGAGCATCGTCACCCCAGGGAGAAAAGCGGAGCAGCGAAGGCGGAGCGGGGGAATTATGAGGAATTATACAGAGCGTGGAATCCAGAGAGAGAAAGGTTTGTTGGAATTCGCCTGGCTAGGAAGCCCGAAAGGCACACGGGGAGTTTGGCCGGTTCAGGATGGACTCCTGAGCCAACTCCTCGTGCTCTCTGGAGGGAGCGTTGGAGGGAGCGTCGCACTGGAAAGACGCCATGCTATGCGGTGTCTCCAGTGCGCATTCATAGGCCGGTGCGCGAGATTCCAGCTCCATTCATCTGTCAGGTGAGGGTGAGTGTGCAGCCTGGAGGAGTGGTGCCGGTTCTGCGCACTAGGTCTCCAGTACACCTTCTGGGACCGAGATATCCTGCACCGGTTCTGCGTGTGGGGTCTCCGGTTCGCATCCACAGCCCGGTGCGTGACATTCCAGCTCCCATCATCCATGAGGCAAGGTGAGTGAACAGCCGGGGAGAGAAGTACCGGCTCCACGCACCAGGTCCCCTGTATGCTTAGATAGCCCAGTACGTCCAGTCCCTGCTCCGTGCACCAGGCCCCCTGTGCGCTTAGAGAGTCCAGCACGTCCTGTTCCGGCTCCGCGCACCAGGCCCCCTGTGCGCTTAAAGAGTCCAGCTCGTCCTGTTCCGGCTCCGCGCACCAGGCCCCCTGTGCGCTCAGAGAGTCCAGCTCGTCCTGTCCCTGCTCCAAGCTCCAGGATTCCTGTGCCCGTCGTGGACCCAGCACGTCCTGTCCCTGCTCCACGCTCCAGGATCCCTGTGCCCGTCGTGGACCCAGCACGTCCTGTCCCTGCTCCACGCTCCAGGATCCCTGTGCCCGACGGGGACCCAGCACGTCCTGTCCCTGCTCCACGCTCCAGGATTCCTGTGCCCGTCGTGGACCCAGCACGTCCTGTCCCTGCTCCACGCTCCAGGATTCCTGTGCCCGTCGTGGATCCAGCACGTCCTGTCCCTGTTCCACGCTCCAGGATTCCTGTGCCCGTCGTGGATCCAGCACGGCCCGTTCCTGCTCCCCACACCAGAGTCCCAGTGCGCGTCATGAGTCCAGTACGGCCCGTTCCTGCTCCCCGCACGAGAGTCCCAGTGCGCGTCATGAGTCCAGTACGGCCCGTTCCTGCTCCCCGCACCAGCGTCCCAGTGCGCGTCGACAGTCCGGAAACTCCAGAGAAGGTTCCCAGTCCGGAGCCTCCAGAGAAGGTTCCCAGTCCGGAGCCTCCAGAGAAGGTTCCCAGTCCAGAGCCTCCAGAGAAGGTTCCCAGTCCGGAACCTCCAGAGAAGGTCCCCAGTATGGATCCTCCAGAGAAGGTCCCTAGTCCCGAACCTCCAGAGAAGGTCCCCAGTCCTAAACTAACTGTTCCGGCAAATAGCCCAGGGCCTCCGGTGTGGGACCCCGAGCCAGCACGGCCGGCACCGGAGCCGCCACCTGGGACAGGAAGGCCAACCGAAGACCCCCAATGGACTTTTGGCGCGGTCAGAGTCCGCACCTTTGGGGGGGGGTACTATCACGTTCAGGCCTGATTTTGACAGGCTGGCGTGTTTAGTTTTGTTTTGGTGTAGGGTTTTTTTCTGTTCTAGGTGTTGTGTTTCTATGTTGGGGTAATGGTTCCCAATTAGAGGCAGCTGTGTGTCGGTACCGCTAATTGGGAACCATATATATGTTTGGGGTTTTCACTAGTATTTTGTGGGTTATTGTTTGTTCATAGCTTTGTTAGTTACGTGTTATGTTCAACGTTACGATCTTCGTTCGTTTTGTTTATTGTTTTGCCAGTTACGTTGCTTAAATAAAGAATGTATACTGGATACCTCGCTGTGCCTTGGTCTGTCCCTTCAGAAGATCGTGACACCCCCTTTTTCCTCCAAACATAACGATGGTCATTATTGCCAAACAGTTCTATTTTTGTTTCATCAGACCAGAGGTAATTTCTCCAAAAAGTACGATCTTTGTCCCCATGTCCAGTTGCAAACCGTAGTCTGGCTTTTTTATGGCGGTTTTGGAGCAGTGGCTTCTTCCTTTCTGAGCGGCCTTTCAGGTTATGTTGATATAGGACTCGTTTTACTGTGGATATAGACACTTTTATACTTGTTTTCTCCAACATCTTCCCAGGGTCCTTTGCTTTTGTTCTGGGATTGATTTGCACTTTTCGCACCAAAGTACGTTCATCTCTAGGAGACAGATCGTGTCTCCTTCCTGAGCGGTGTGACGGCTGCGTGGTCCCATGGTGTTTATACTTGCGTACTATTGTTTGTACAGATGAACGTGGTACCTTCAGGCGTTTGGAAATTGCTCCCAAGGATGAACCAGACTTGTGAAGGTCTACAATTTTTGGGGGGAGGACTTGGCTGATTTCTTTTGATTTTCCCATGATGTCAAGCAAAGAGACACTGAGTTTGAAGGTAGGCCTTGAAATACATCCACAGGTACACCTCCAATTGACTCAAATTATGTCAATTAGCCTATCAGAAGCTTCTAAAGCCATGACATAATTTTCCAGAATTTCCAAAGCTGTTTAAAGGCACAGTCAACTTAATGTATTTAAACCTCTGACCCACTGGAATTGTGATACAGTCAATTATAAGTGAAATAATCTGTCTGTAAACAATTGATGGAAAAAGTACTTGTGTCATGCACAAAGTAGATGTCCTAACCGACTTGCCAAAACTATAGTTTGTTAACAAGAAATTTGTGCAGTGGTTGAAAAACTAGTTTTAATAATGAGTCCAACCTAAGTGTATGTAAACTTCTGACTTCAACTGTAAACAAAAACACAGCATCTTGTTTAAATCGTTATTGTAACCATAGTGTCACAAATCATTTGTGTCTACCTTTCCAATTACTTTTTTTTGGGATAGTTTGGGATAGGTTTTCATGTCATTTTTCGCTAAATCCAGTTTGTATTTAAGTATAACGTTTGAGTGACGCCTTTAGTGAGAGGTCTAATGCTTTAATATTTAATAATATCTGCCCCCCTAATTCATATCTAAGGGGCATTTTTCACACCATTATTAGTTACATTGTTTTAGTTTGAACGTGCAGACAGGCACTAAGAACAGCGGGAACAGCGGGTCCACCCCCACCCTTCCTCCTCCTCCCTTCCCCATGAGCTAGGTCTGCGACCCATCACGTGCCCCCTGTGTGCGTTGAAACTCGTGCACCTACCGCTGTTTCAGTGGATACAGCTGGAGAAATGCAAGGCAATCCCATTGTGCGCCTCTTGGGAGCCATGACTAATATGACCAATACAGTATCCTTCTAATAACAGGGTTAATACTATATCTGTGAGAGTATCCAAGGGGCTTTTATTTAATTCTATATTAATAATAATAATCGCTTTGTTTAAAAAAAGAATAAAAATAAAAATAACGTGCACAAATATCAGTTTTTATTTAGGTTCATGTCGCCCATTCATTGTCAGATATAGACACAGTAGGACCCAAAAGCATAATCAGTGCTCTATCTCCCCCTTGCGCTGGTCTAGAGTAATGAAGTAGTGACGCGGGGTACCGTACTAAACCACAAATGACCTGTAAGTCCCGTAGCATAATTAAAAAACTTTTAGTGGAGCAACCACTGTACATGTAGCTAACACTACTAGCGTTAGACTGGGCTGGAGCACTGGAGAATTAAAATAGGTACTCCACCCTGCACCTTGCCCTACATAGTCATTGAACACTGGTCACTTGAATCATGTTTACCTACTGTTTTACCCACGTCATATATGACTCATTTCAGGAATCTAGGCGAGCCAAGAGAGACAGGAGAGCCATCTGGAACATGTGAACTTTCATGTGCCTTAATAACAGACTTGTATGCCATTCGTAAATATAAATAAAACTGTAAAATTACGAGCCTAGTTGGTTTAGCCACAGAAAAAGTGAGCAAACTTCCTTGATGGCCAAAAAGCTCAATTTTAGTCTTATCTGACCAGAGCACCTTCTTCCATTTGTTTGGGGAGTCTTTAAGCAATGGCTTTTTTCTGGACCCTCTTCCGTTAAGCCCAGCTCTGTGGAGTGTACGGCTCAAAGTGGACCTATGGACAGATACTCCAATCTCCGCTGTGGAGCTTTGCAGCTGCTTCAGGTTTATCTTTGGTCTCTTTGTTGCCTCTCTGATTAATGCCCTCCTTGCCTGGTCCGTGAGTTTTGGTGGGCGGCCCTCTCTTGGCAGGTTTGTTGTAGTGCCATATTCTTTAAATTTTTTAATAATGGATTTATTGGTACTCCGTCGGATGTTCAAAGATATGGATCTTTTTTTAGAACCCAACCCTGGTCTCTTATTAGCCAGCAGCATACCACCATGCAACCCACTGCTGGCTTGCTTCTCTAGCTAAGCAGGGTTGGTTCTGGTCAGTCCCTGGATGGGAGACCAGATGCTGCTAGGAAGTGGTTTGGAGGGCCAGTAGGAGCCACTCTTTCCTCAGATCAACAAAAAAAACAATATCCCAATTCCCCAGGGCAATGATTGGGGACATTGCCCTGTTTAGGGTGCTGTCTTTCGGATGGGACGTTAAACATGTGTCCTGACTCTCTGAGGTCATTAAAGATCCCATGGCACTTATTGTAAGAGTAGGGGTGTTAACCCTTGTGTCCTGGCTAAATTCCCAAGCTGTCTCTCATACCATCATGTTCACCTAATCATCCCCAGCTTACAATTGGCTCATTCATCTCCCCCCTCTCCACTGTAACTAACCCCCAGGTTGTTGCATTGAATGAGAATGTGTTCTCAGTCAACTTACCTGGTAAAATAATAGGAAAATAAATAAAAAATCTCTACTTGACCTGTTTGGAGAGCTCCATGGTCTTCATGGTGCTGCTTGCTTGGTGGTACCCCTTGCTTAGTGTCAAAGTCACCATTATTAGTCAGTTGTACAACCATGTGTCTTCTGCATTTAACCCAACCCCTCTGAATCAGAGCGGTTGGGTTAAATGGCTGCCTTAATTGACATCCATGTCTTCGGCACCCGAGGAACAGTGGGTTAACTGCCTTGTTCAGGGGCAGAATGACAGATTTTTCCCTTGTCAGCTCGGGGATTCAAACTTGCAACCCTCTGGTTACAAGTCCAACACTCTAACCACTAGGCTACCTGTCACCCCTCAGGTTCATGAGGGGTGTTGCAGACTCTGGGGCCTTTTAGAACAGGTGTATATATACTGAGATCATGTAACAAATCATGTGACACTTATATTGCACACAGGTGGACTTTATTTAACTAATTGTGTGACTTCTGAAGGTAGTTGGTTGCATCGGATCTTATTTAGGGGCTTTTATTTTTTTTAAATATTGACATGTAATTTTTTTTAATTCACCAATTTGGGCTATTTTGTGTACAGTTGAAGTCGGAAGTTTACACACACTTAGGTTGGACTCATTAAAACTCGTTTTTCAACCACTCCACAAATTTCTTGTTAACAAACTATAGTTTTGTCAAGTTGGTTAGGACATCTACTTTATGTATGACACAAGTAATTTTTCCATAAATTGTTTACAGACAGATTATTTCACTTATAATTCACTGTATCACAATTCCAGTGAGTCAGAGGTTTACATACACTAAGTTGACTGTGCCTTTAAACAGCTTTGAAATTTCCAGAAAATGATGTCATGGCTTTAGAAGCTAATTTACACCATTTGAGTCGGGGGTGGCAGCATCATGTTGTGGGGGTGCTTTGCTGCAGGAGGGACTGGTGCACTTCACAAAGTAGATGGCATCATGAGAAGGAAAATGATGTGGATATATTGAAGCAACATCTCAAGACATCAGTCAGGAAGTTAAAGCTTGGTCGCAAATGGGTCTTCCAAATGGAGAATGACCCCAAGCATACTTCCAAAGTTGTGGCAAAATGGCTTAAGGACAACAAAGTCAAGGTATTGGAGTGGCTATCACAAAACCCTGACCTCAATCCCATAGAAAATTTGTGGGCAGAATTGAAAAAGCATGTGCGAGCAAGGAGGCCTACAAACCTGACTCAGTTACACCAGCTCTATCAGGAGGAATGGGCCAACCTATTGTGGGAAGCTTGTGGAAGGCTACCCGAAACGTTTGACCAAAGTTAAACAATTTAATGGCAATGCTACTAAATACTAATTGAGTGTATGTTAACTTCTTAACTTCTGACCCACTGGGAATGTGGTGAAATAAATAAAAGCTGAAATAAATCATTCTCTCTACTATTATTCTGACATTTCACATTCTTAAAATAAAGTGGTGATCCTAACTGACCTAAGACAGGGACTTTCTATTTTGATTATTTGTCAGGAATTGTGAAAAACTGAGTTTATATGTATTTGGCTAAACTTCTGACTTCAATTGTATGTCCGTTACATGACATCCAAATAAAAATTACAGGTTGTATTGCAATAAAAGGCAGTGTAAATATTTGTATGCGACCAATACAATTTCATTTGATTTGCTAAAGCTCTTACTCTCTCAGCTCATTGCAAGGCCAAAACACAGTGAGGGATGGCTAACAACATTAGCATCTCTTCGTCTACGCTGTAACGATACCTATAAAAATGGCACAAACTGAGAATGACCACTAGAAGATGAACTGGGCCAGCAAGAAAACAGACTGAGCCAAAACAATATGACAATAAAAAGGAGGCCTTTCCAGCTATGTGGTCAAACTGATATCAGAGGAGCTTGGCATAGATATATTACCAGAGAATATGTAAAGATTCCATTGGATCGGCATGAAACAGAAGAACTCCAAATACCCTTGAGTGGTAATCTTCAAGCTGTGGAAATATCAGACCAAAGTTAACATTCTGAAGGCACAGGGGGTAAGGAGATCAAAATCCAGGGCCAGCCCATTTGATTCATTCAGGACCTGTCTTCTAAGTTGAAAAAAGAAAACAGGCAATATATACCGATCAGAATCAAGTCCCAACTCCGCTTCCCAGTAGGGCTGGGGGTATGGAAGGGAACACAGCCAAGAAGAGGAGTTGGGGTGGAGAGGCCTATGCTGCCATCTACTGTAATAACAGCAGAGGTGTAGGCATCCTGATAAATAAGAATACACCCTTTTCACATTTCCCACCCCACGGACCAAGAAGGCTGTTTTCAAATGCTGAATTGTACCGTACATGGTGAAACATACATATTGATTTCATTGTATATCCCACCAGGGGCAAACCTTGTGTTTTTAGATAAAATTGACTACATTTTTACTTCCAAAAATGCACTCAACAAATGCACTTTACTGGGTTAAAAAATCCATCATATAGTGATGGGTCATAACAAACATTATATGGGCATATAAAACTCATAGAATAAAAGTACACGTTTTTCATCTTCCTAAGTCTGAGGGTGGTTTTAACCTTCCAGACTGTGAATTGTATCAACTCTCCATCCAGGGCTTTTACTTGGGACGTATAGTTAAATGCACTAAAGAGGAACAATTGGAATATATTGAAGATGCACATGTTCATCCCCAGAATCTTTTTATGTGTCTATTTTCAAAGGATAAAGCTAAGAACATGAACAACTTCATAGTTTAGAACACTTTAACAACATGGAAGAATCAATATAACTCCCTAAAAACACAACATCATGGAACACACCTGGGATAGCTTTTCATAATTCACCAATGAATCGGTCCACATGGAAACCTAAAGGAATAGAAACCGTAAATGACTTGGTAATAGGAAATACATATAATTTCGTGACAGCATTGAGAAGCAATTTTGGATTGACCAATGTAGATATTTTCAAGTACATGCAACTAAAAAGTTTTATATCACAGAATTTTGATTTTTGAAATCTTTTGGACATCTTGAGGGAATCCTATTTGATTCAGAAAATTATATTCTTATGATAAGTAAGCTATACAAAACATTGCAGGGAGCATATCCATATATAAAGTATTGGAACCAAACTATTGGAACCAAACTATTGTAAACAAGACTTTTTTGAGTTCTAGGTGTTCTATATCTATGTTGGGGTAATGGTTCCCAATTAGAGGAAGCTGTGTGTCGTTGTCTCTAATTGGGAACCATATATATGTTTGGGGTTTTCATGTAGGTTTTGTGGGTTATTTATTGTTTGATCATAGCATAGTTTTGTTGGTATTGTTATGTTCTACGTTGCGCTCTTCATTTTGTTTTGTAAATTTTTCCCAGTTACGTTGCTCAAATTAACATATATACTGGATGCCTCGCTGCACCTTGGTCTGTCTATCCCGAAGATCGTGACAGAATAACCCACCACAAAAGGACCAAGCAGCGAGAGAGCCAGGATTTCTGGACCTGGGAGGAAATCCTGGCTGGAAAGGGGCCTTGGAGGAAGACGACGGAGCATCGTCACCCCAAGAAGAGGATGGAAGTGGCTAAGACTGAGCGAGGCAGTTACGAGGATATATATGGAGCATGCGATCCAGAGCGAGAAAAGTTTATTGGAACTTGGCACGGAAGCCCGAAAGGCAGCCCCAAAAAACTTTTTTGGGGGGGGCACACGGGGAGGTTGGCCGGTTCTGGAGGGACTCCTGAGCCAACTCCTCGTGCTTTGTGGAGAGAGCGTTGGGGAGAGCGTCGCACGGAAAGGACACCGTGCTATGCAGTTTTGCGCACGGTTTCTCCTGTGCGCGTTCATAGCCCGGTGCGAGAGATTCCAACGCCACTCATCTGTCAGGCTACGATGAGTGTGCAGCCTGGTAGAGTGGTGCCGGCTCAGCGCTCCTGGTCTCCGGTGCGCCTCCTAGGACCAAGATATCCTGCACCGGTTCTGCGTGCAGTGTCTCCGGTACGTGTCCACAGCCCAGTGCGAGAGATCCCAGCGCCACTCGTATGTCAGGCCAAGGTCAGTGTGCAGCCTGGTAGAGTGGTGCCAGCTCTTCGCGCTAGGTCTCCAGTGCGTCTCCTAGGACCAAGATATCCTGCACCGGTCCTACGGGCAGAATCTCCGGTTCGCATCCACAGCCCAGTACGTCCTGTCCCTGCTCCACGCTCCAGGATCCCTGTTCCACGCTCCAGGATCCCTGTGCCCGGCGTGGACTCAGCACGTCCTGTCCCTGCTCCCCGCACCAGAGTGCGCGTGACGAGCCCAGTACGGCCGGTTCCTGCTCCCCGCACCAGAGTGCGCGTTACGAGCCCAGTACGGCCGGTTCCTGCTCCCCGCACCAGAGGGCCAGTGTGCTTCCCCTGTTCAGGTCCGCCAGTGTGCTTCCCCTGTCCAGGTCCGCCAGTGTGCTTCCCCTGTCCAGGTCCGCCAGTGTGCTTCCCCTGTCCAGGTCCGCCAGTGTGCTTCCCCTGTCCAGGTCCGCCAGTGTGCTTCCCCTGTCCAGGTCCGCCAGTGGGGACCCTCAGTCCTGATCCGCCAGTGTGCGTCCCCAGTCCTGATCCGCCAGTGTGCGTCCCCAGTCTGGCGCCGCCAGAGTAGGTCCCCAGCCCGGGTCCGCCAGTGAGGGTCCCCAGCCCGGGTCCGCCAGTGAGGGTCCCCAGCCCGGGTCCGCCAGTGAGGGTCCCCAGCCCGGCGCCGCCAGTGAGGGTCCCCAGCCCGGGTCCGCCAGTGAGGGTCCCCAGCCCGGGTCCGCCAGTGAGGGTCCCCAGCCCGTGTCCGCCAGAGAGGGTCCCCAGCCCGGGTTCGCCAGAGAGGGTCCCCAGCCCGGGTCCGCCAGAGAGGGTCCCCAGCCCGGGTCCGCCAGAGAGGGTCCTGCAGATGGCCCAGGGCCTCCGGTGCGTGACTTCGGACCAGCACGGCCAGCACCGGAGCCGCCACTTGGGACAAAAAAAAACCACCCGACTTTTGGGGGGGTACTGTCACGTCCAGGCCTGAGATGACAGGCTGGAGTGTTTAGGTTTCGTTTTGGTGTAGGGTTTTTCGAGTTCTAGGTGTTCTATATCTATGTTGGGGTAATGGTTCCCAATTAGAGGCAGCTGTGTGTCGTTGTCTCTAATTGGGAACCATATATATGTTGTTTTCATTTAGGTTTTGTGGGTTATTGTTTGATCATAGCATAGTTTTGTTGGTATTGTTATGTTCTATGTTGCGATCTTCGTTTTGTTTTGTATATTTTTCCCAGTTACGTTGCTCAAATTAACATGTATACTGGATGCCTCGCTGCGCCTTGGTCTGTCTATCCCAAAGATCGTGACAGTTATTAAGTCCAAAGGTTATGGGCAGAGTTAGAACGTTGGTTGTCAGAAGTAGTATAATGTAAATGTACTTTTAACACGTCTGTCTGAATATTTAAAGACATGGTATGTGAGGGTGCAATGAGATACCCGATGGGATGGAGGACACTTTCCTCCAGTTTTTTTTAAACATTTTTGTCATTTAGCATACACTCTTAAACAGAGCAACTTACAGGAGCTCAATGTTCTTAACCACTAGGCTACATGCCGCCCTTGTCAAAACGTATACTCAAAAACTGGAAATCAACCAATCCTCTGTCGTTAACACAGTAGAAAGGTTAAATGCTTTATTACCTAAATGTTGAAAGCCCGGGTCACTGGCGGACCCGGGCTGTGCGTGGGCGACAGAGAGAAACAAAATGGTGCAGATTTAGGCCATGTGCTGGAGAGTGATACGGGCGCTGGAGATGGGTGTGGGAGCACGTGGCTCCGGGCAGGTGTGAGGCAGTTGATGTTTGGGTGATGTTGTCATTTGTATGTGTATCTTTTGTATTGAAAAAAATGATCTAAAACATGGCCGCTACAGTTGCTAGCTTTATTAGCCGATCCCCTATGCTGGATAGAAAATGCTGAAGTACCTCAGCTAGCCAGTTAGCGTTAGCTACACCACAGCCATTGGGCGGTTAGCATCTTAACTATAGGCTACAGCCTTAACCATGACTCAGTCCCATGAGAGGTTGGCCCTGCTCCAGGTCTATGAAGCAGGTGGCATATGCTGCTGGATTTAGGCCACATGAAGTCTCGCTGTGCTCTTAGCCTCTTTTAGTGGCAATTAAAGGGATTGCTTTTCCCGATTGTTGTTCTGTTGTTTATACCATTAACATCTTAGGGAGATTGCATCCATCATATTTCATTTGAGTAGGTTATAAACTATGCTCTGCGTCTTTTTCTGTCCACACCACCGAGAGAGAGAGAGAATGTGAGAGAGAGAGAGAGAGAGAGAGAGAGAGAGAGAGAGAGAGAGAGAGAGAGAGAGAGAGAGAGAGAGAGAGAGGAAGAGAGAGAGAGACGTGCCTTCTATTCGTAGGAACTGACTCCCCCTAGCTGAATGACTTGGCTCAAGTGAGTTCATCATATCTGTTTTTTAAATAATTTTATACCACTCTGTTTCGTGGACAATAATATCAGCTATGTTAGAACGGAGAGCAGAGTAACTATCTGTAGGCGAGATGACAGCCACGAGAGAGTGAACTACAAATACGAATTCCTCGCTTTCTCTCGCAGGGCTTTTTGATTATGTAACAATTACTTTTATCACACAGCAGGCCTGATGGATGGATTGTGAAACAGCAGGGAGGGAGGGTGAGAGAAATACAAAAGACTGTTCTAGCAGAGTGATGAACGGGTGTTGCAGATCACAGATTTCACCTGGATTCACCTGTGTGTATCCAGTTCCTGGACTGTTTATACAATTTTCTATATAATGTATAGTCTGGAATAAATTCAGTGAAGGATTGGATGTTTTCTCTCTCTCTCTCTCTCTCTCTCTCTCTCTCTCTCTCTCTCTCTCTCTCTCTCTCTCTCTCTCTCTCTCTCTGAGGTCAGTCGAGTCCAAGTGTGTTTGCCTGTAGCCCAGACAAATAAAATAACTACATATGGGACTGACATTTGCTCTGGAAACCACAATTTACCACACACACGCAATGCCGTTCGTTTTTTTCTTTGACTACTTGTGGTATTTTGAATTGGCCAGCTTTGATTAATTATGATACTGTGGCACAATACTTGAGGATTATGTGGTATAATTACTCCAAACACTCAAAAAGTCTGTCTGTCTCATGTTATTGACTTGACGCAAACAGTACAGTATGATGTTACTGTGTCAGAGGAATCCTCATTTGCCCTTATCTTGTCTCCCGTAGTGATTCAAATGTCACAGTTCATCTTTCTTTGTTTCCCGTGGTTTATAAAAGTCAAGGTCATCAAAGGGTTAGTAGAATGTTAGGCTACTGTTTTTGCTCATTTGCAGTTTAGACTGAGTGTATAAACATTGCGTTGCACCCCCTTTTGCTCTCAGAACAACCTTAATTTGTCAGGGCATGTTCTCTACAAGGTGTCAAAAGTGTTCCACAGGGATTCCGGCCCATGTTGACTCCAGTGCTTCACACAGTTGTGTCAAGTTGGTTGGATGTGTTTTGGGTGGTGGACCATTTTTGATACACATGGGAAACTGTTGAGTGTGAAAAACCCAGCTGTGTTGCAGTTCTTGACACACTCAAGCGATATCCCGTTCAGAAGCACTTCAATCTTTTGTCTTCACCCTCTGAATGGCACACATACACAATCATTGTCTCAATTGTCTCAAGACTTAACAATCCTTCTTTAAACAATCAATCAATCAATCAATCAAATGTATTTATATTTATTTACATCAGCCGATGTCACAAATTGCTATACAGAAACCCAGCCTAACACTCCAAACAATAAGCAATGCAGATGTAGAAGCACGGTGGCTAGGAAAAACTCCCTAGAAAGGCAGGAACCTAGGAAGAAACCTAGAGAGGAACCAGGCTCTGAGGGGTGGCCAGTCCTCTTCTGGCTGTGCCGGGTGGAGATTATAACAGTACATGGCCAAGATGTTCAAACGTTCATAGACGACCAGCAGGGTCAAATAACACTGATTTACACTGATTGAAGTGGATTTAACAGGGGACATTAATAAGGGATCATAGCTTTCACCTGGATTCACCTGGTAATGGGAATAGTGTGGATCCAGTTCCTGGACTGATTATACAATTTTTTATACAATGAATAGTATGTAATAAATTGAGTGAAGGATTAGATGTTTTCTCTCTCTCTCTCTCTCTCTCTCTCTCTCTCTCTCTCTCTCTCTCTCTCTCTCTGTCTCTCTCTCTCCCACATCTCTGTCTCCCCCACATCTCTGTCTCGCCCACATCTCTGTCTCTCCCAGGGGGATTTCAGGCCATCTCTGACACCATCGTGACAGGAGTCATCCATTGTGACAGACTGGCCCTGTGACTGGCTGACTAGCCCACAAACTCAAACACACGAGCTCACACACACACACACTCACCTAAAAAACAGACACACCTCCCATGGCCTCACCACCTCCAATCATTGCTAAAATCTCTTCCACCCTGTCACACAGGCTGCCAGCTAAGACACATCACAACAACAACCTTGGAGCATGTTCAGCACAGTATAGAGTTCTGAAGGTTTGGTGTTTCTGTTTGTCTGTCTTTGTGTTTATTTTCTGCCTTGTGAGCTCTGGCCTTCTATCAGAGAAAACTGCTAAATTCACCCCTCAGCTTCTGACATAAAATAAGACAAGTCTAGGATAACCAAGACATATGCTATTCTCTGTAATGTTAGTGTAACAACCCAGGGAATGTGATTCGTTGCCCGTGGCAGTAGCCCTAGAGGCTATGATTGAAGGGCGAATCCTCATCCCAATGTGACAAAATAATGTCATGTCAGTGGCTCAGAGTTTTTCATTTGTTTTGGTTTGGGACCTGCAATCTGGCTGTCGCTTTATTGTTGACCATTGTGACACTCTGTCAAGTAAGAAACAGATACTGTAAAACAAGCACATTTTCTACAAAATGACTGACACTTCTCAACATTGATTATTTTGAACCCTAAGCGCTTGTAACACTCTCTCTCTCTCTCTCTCTCTCTCTCTCTTTCTCTCTCTCTCTCTCCCCCTTTCACTTTCTCTCTCTCACCAACACAGAACTTTCTCCTCTTTATTGCTCTCGATATTCACATTACCGTCTCTAACATTGCAGATTACAAACTTGTTGTGACATCTTTGTTTGTCTGTAGCTTTTGGCAGGCAACCAATCAATCTATGTCTGAGGAGAAACAGATTCCCCAGAGGCTTGAACAAGAGAACACTCCTCTCCTCCCTGTGTCTCCTCTCTTTCATCTACCTTCCTCCACTGTCTCCTCCTTCCCTGTCTTACTGAAGGAGCACACAGTTACGTTTGATAACCTTGTCTTCCACTGATTTCCTAGCAAGCAGAAAGTACCGCAGTACAGTGGGAATAACCACACACTCCCACAATAGCTGTGCAGTAACCACCTTTTATTGAGAATAGGCAGGTGTAATACCAATCTTAAGGCAACAGTACCATGTTTGGTGTGCCACTGTGTATCTGATACGGTGTGACTGAGATAAGTGTATGATATATGGAGGTGTGTGAGGTATATCTTCGTGTGTGTTTTTAATATGTCTGGCACCTGTGTGAGAAGTCTTGCTCGACTACGGTGTGCCCGTGGGAACACATTTCTGATCGTTTTCTATATTAGTTCTCAAGGTCCTCTGTTTCCCTGTGTCGACCAGGTCCCAGACTTTTCCTTTCTCTCTCTTTCTCTCTCCCTCTCCTTCCTTCCTTTCTCTCTTTCTCTCCAGTACAGTACTTCTTAGTTTTAATGGAGTTAGCTCATTTAGTCTGAAAGCCCTTTCAAGCCTCTACCCTTGAGCTAGATACTTAGAGGGAAATATTGTGTCCATAGATCTCTCTGTACTTGTTTGTTACCATATAGTACAGCAAAGAAGTGACAGTAATATGATTATTTTTGTGCTGTAATTTTCAGTGAGTGTTGTTGTTTTTAGCGTGGGCGTGCGTGTAACCATGTGATTTCCTGAGGGTGGAAACATGTGTGGGGTCATCTGTTCTTTTAAAGGTTACCTTTTACTGCAGTGGGCTAAATCAGGGTCACACAGTGTGTTTCTTGGTAGTCTTAAACAAATCTACTTTGAAACAAAAGTATCCACCTCACACACATGGTTATGAGCAAAAATAAGACACCTGTACCATGTCAGATATGTTTTCCATTTTAAGTTGGAATCCCAAAATTACACAACATATAAGACTGAAATATAACAGTTTGACACAGAAACACCGGATTTCGGTGAAAAAAAAGGTTTATTAATTATGAAATCATGAAAAATATGAATAACATTCCACCCATGAGGCCACTAGGTCATTTGACTGCAGGAAAGGACAACAGCTATGTCTGGCTACGAGCTCTTCCTCTCACTCTCCCCATCTCTCTGTCTCGCTCTCTCTTTCCGTCTCTCGAATGAACAGATCTGTCACAGTCACTCTCCATAGCTCTGTATAAAGATACCGTTCAGACATTTATTATCTCCATAACCCCATAGGCTGGTTTGCTCCCTCTGAGTAGGTATGGGCAGGCCTACGAGAGAGCCAGTCACACTTCCCTGTCTGACAGGGCCAGCCAGTGTAAGTGAGGGGAACCAGTGAAATCTCTTTGTGTGGAGGACTAAAGGGAGCTATAGGAAATCAACAGCCCTCTACTGCAGAGATCAATGCTAACGGCCTAGCTGCTCGGCAGCAGCCTCTATTGAGTCATCTCAATCTAAATGGCAAGTGACTAATCTACTAGTGCCGTGCTGCAATGTATGGATCTCTGTATGCGCATGTGTGTGTGAGCGTGCCTGTATGTCCTTTCTCAACAATCCTCCATTTAAAAATGAGAAAATACATTTGTATCAGTGGAGGTGCCTCAGGGGAGGACCATGCTCCTCAGTGAATTCCAGAAAAATGTAAATAGTGAAACATTTGAAAAGTTATCCTTTTTAAATACAACTATGCTAAATATATTTACATAATAATTGATTAAAACACACTGTTTGGCAATGAAGGTCTACAGTAGCCTTAACATCACTCTGTAGGGTAGCACAATGGTGCAGTCGGAGGACAGCTAGTTTCCTTACTCCTCTGGGTACATTGACCAATACAAAACCTAGGAGGCTCATGGTTCTCACCCCTTCCATAGACTTACACAGTAATTATGACTTCCAGAGGACGTCCTCCAACCTATCAGAGCTCTTGCAGCATGAACTAATGTTGTCCACCCAATCAAAGCATCAGAGAATGAATCTTGTACTGAATGCATAAACTACAACTAGCTAGCACTGCAGTGCATAAAATGTGGTTAGTAGTTGACTCAAAGAGAGAGAAAGACAATAGAAAGAGTAATATTTCACATTTTTCCACTTTCTCTTTCAAAATCAAATCAATTCACTTACTTAGCTAGAAAATGCAGATAGCTAGTTTAGACTACTCAAACACTCGGCTCCAACAGAGAGGGATGCTATGTTAGCTAGCTGGCTATGACTCTTCCAAATCAAGGTACATTTTTGGTTAAATTAATTTATTGCCACGGGGGCCCCCCGGTGTAACTGCTAAACTCCTTGCACTGTACTTCCTGATTGTAGCGGATTTACTACTGCGTTAGTTCTAGTAGCCATGTTGACAATGACGTTATAATATGGTGACAACGATGTAGGCTGTATGTAGAGGTTATGATATGAAGGTTTGGCTTGGAGAGGTTTTTTCACCTGGTCACAGACAGCTGGTGTGTTGTGCACTGAAGTCCACAAGCAAAAAGAAAAGGTGAGAGGAGGAGAGCGCATAGATAGATGCAAGAAGAAATTCTACAATGATCAAAGGGATGATGCTGTATCGCTGCTACGAAAGTGAACTGTGTTTGAGTGTGATCAGGGGTTTATTCATTCCGCCGCTTCTGTTGAAAAACGTTTCTTAAACGGAAGCAGACCGGACGAACAGGGATAAAGCTACCTGAATTTGTCCAATAGAAACTCTCGTTTGCAACTGTTGGATCAATGATTACACCCTAGATCAGCTAGATGCAGGCAAGAGTGTGCAAGGCGGTATTGAATGTGTCAATATCTCAATATCTGTCACCTTGATTACTCAAATTTCTCTCGACCTGTTCACCTAGCGTACGTTGTAAACTTTCAATCATAGGCTAGGTTGTAGCAACCTCATGATGGGTATAGGGAAAATGTTAGTATCATGTAGTAGCCTAAACCCATCGATGTTACATATGAATGACAGTCATCCAATATGCTGTACTAGAAATAGAAAGGCCATGCTCATAAAAAGTGTCCCCCATTTTAAATGGCACCGACCGCTATTGATTTGTATGATATCAAAGGTGAAATTAATTAACAAACATGGCTGTTTTCCAAGCTGAGCATATTGTTGAGAAAAATAAAGATTGATCGCCATAATGAATAGCTAAGAGAGCCTAACAATGATTGCCAAGCAGACTCTTAGAAACAAGGGTTCCAAAAGGGTTCTTTAGCTGTCCATTTTTGGTTCCAGGTAGAACACATTTGGGTTCCATTTAGAACCCTCGGTTTAAAGGGTTTGACATGGAACCCAAAAAGGTTCTACCTGGCACCAAAAATGTTTATTGAAGGGGTTCTCCTATGGGGACAGCCGAAGGACATTTTAAAGTTCGAGATAGCACCTTTTTTTCTAAGAGTGCAGGAGAGAAAGAAAAAGAAAAATTGTAAAAAAGAAGAGGTCAGATGGAGAAAAAACAGGAAGTTACAACAAAAGCTGGTGACCAGGAAGTAAGAAGACAGCAGTTATAAAGGCACACAGATCGATGGCTGCAGAATAATAGACCCTGTCCCTGTGTCCCGTCCTCCACCGTCTGTCTCTATATGGATCCACAGCCAGGAGACTGACATTACAACAGATTGTACATATAGTGCTAAGAAAAAAGTATTTGCCCCCTTTCTAATTGTCTGTACTTCTGCATAATTTTATATTGAATCCTATCAGATCTTCAACCAAAACCTAATATTAGATAAAGGGAACCTGATTGAACAAATAACACAACAATTAGATACTTATTTCAATTATTTCATAACAAAGTTATGTAACACCCAATGCCCCTGTGTGAAAAAGTAATTTCCCCCCTACACTCAGTAACTGGTTGTGCCAACTTTAGCTGCAATGACTCCAAACAAAACACTTCCTGTAGTTGTTGATCAGACTCTCACCTCACTATGGAGGAATTTTGGGCTCACTCTTCCATGAAAAAACTGCTTAAACTCAGCAACATTTGTGGGTTTTCAAGCATGAACTGCTAATTTCAAATCCTGCCATAGCATCTCAATTAAGATTATGTTTAGACTTGCCAAAACGTCAAATTCAAACGGTCAAGCATGGTGGTGGTAGTGTGACGGTTTGGGGATTCCTAGCTGCCTCAGGACCGGGACGACTTGCCTTAATAAAGGAACCATGACTTCTGCTCTTTATCAGAGAATTCTACAAGAGAATGTCAGGCCATCCGTCTGTGAGCTGAAGCTGGGTCTTGCAGCAAGACAATGATTCAAAACACACAATCAAGTCTATATGAAAATGGTTAAAAAGCATCACATGTTAAGTTTTGGAATGGCCTTGTCAGTCCAGACCTAATCCCAATTGAGATGTTGTGGCAGGACTTGAAACGTGTTAAAGCAGTTCTGCATGCAAGAGCGGGCCAAAATTCCTCCACAGCGATGCGAGAGAATGATCAACAACTACAGGAAGCATTTGGTTGCAGTCATTGCTGCTAAAGGTAGAGCAACCAGTTATTGAGTGTAAGGGGGCAATTCATTTTTCACACAAGCCAACTGGGTGTTGTATAATTTTGTTCATTAAACTCTACGGGATGGGTGTCCCTAAACCAGGACGGTTGTTGCTAACGTGCGCTAATGTGATTAGAATGATGTTGTATACAACAGCCACATTTCCGGGACTTAGACATGTCTTATATGGGCGGAAAGCTTCAATTCTTGTTAATCTAACTGCACTGTCCAATTTACAGTAGCTATTACAGTGAAATAATACCATGCTATTGTTTGAGGAAATGTAGCATAGTGAAAGTTAGTGTATAAGCTAATGATCCATCATGTATGACATTCCTGGGAGTGTGTAAACTAACTTTTTTTATTACCATAGAACTTTTTTAAGTTCTCTGTAGTATTGTACTTCAAAATGTATCAATTGACCAATTCGGCACATTTGGGCAGACTCCTGGCAGACTTGATACAAAACATTGTGCAGTAATGTAATTGTTCACTGGATCAGTCTGAAACTTTGCACACACACTGCAGCCATCTAGACTCCTTTCTGAATGTATGGCCTTTCTCTTGCATTTCAAAGATTATGTTTGTGTTATCTTTTACCAGATCTAATGTGCTATTCTCCTACATTCATTTCACTTTTCCACAAACTTCAAAGTGTTTTCTTTCAAATGGTATCAAGAATATACATATCCTTGCTTCAGGTCCTGAGCTCCAGCCAGTTAGATTTGGGTATGTCAAAATTGAAAAACCATTTTTGTTGTTATTTTGTAAACTCAGTTTGCCTGTATTTAATGTAGATGTTGGTTGAAGATCTGATAACATTCAGTATAAAATTTAGAAAATCAGAAAGGGGGCAAATACTTTTTCACAGCACTGTACATACCCTACAATACAAAGCCTGGGAAGGAGGGAGGGAAGGAGTAGTTGGGACTAGGGGTAGGGTGCAAGTTAGGTTAATAGCCTGCTGTGGGTGTTTCTGAGCTAAAGCTCCATGGCTCCTCCAACCAATGTTCCCTTGCAGGGAGAGAGGAGAAGGTAGAGAAGAGAGAGTGCTACCAGAGAGTTGAGCAGAGGGGGCACCAGGTGCACTCTGTAACCCAGACCCAGGTGGCAATGTGTGGGTGCAGTGTGGGCTCCTTCGGGGCATCCTGTTCTGTGATTGGATCACTTAGCATCAAATTAGATTAGATCCACTCTGCCATGCACAAGCAAGCGCATGCAACGAGGTATCAATAATGATACACAGGAATTATTCCATGTAATGTTTAAGAAAACACGGGCGGGAAGAGACATTATCAATATTTATGTTCCCAGTGATTTCATAAGGTCTGCGTTTTTAAGGTCACACAGGAAGAGATGCTGGTGGTTCATGGCCTATATAAAAACAATAATTGCACTTTATGTGAAGAATAACTTCCTGTATTTACCGTTGTTCTAGGGTTTGTGATAAATGATCAAACGTATCGTACATGTCTTTAGTATCGAATGAATCCGGTAAAAGTCGTTGAAGGAACAAGGCTCTGAACCTATAAAAACAATCATGGTTGTCAGCTTTACGGCTTGAATAGAGCCCGTAATGTATGTGACACAAATATGAGTACTAACGACTACAACAATTGATAGCTGGATGGCACCCACCTCCTCCTCATTCCTTAAATATGAGTATTTAATTAAGCTGAATTATTAATTAGGACTTTATCATATTGAGAGAGACGTGGGGGGAAGGAGGAAGAGGGTGGGGATGTCTGTTTCGTACAGTAAATGAGTTTTAGATGAATGACTCTAAACGCTGAGGGTCTTAAACTCTCCTACACTCTGACACCAATGTAGCGCTGACGCAGTTAACGACGCCTCCGCCCGGTGACATGATGGAGAGGTGGATGAGGATGACAATGTTCCTCTGTGATGATAATGTGGTATTAATAATATAATAGACCCCATGGGAGCCCTGCGTTAGGTTCACAGGTTCATAGTATTCATTGTAGCCATAGTACAGAGCTCAAGCATTAGCCAGGGCATGGTACAAGAGCCAGGATGGGCCGGTCTGAATAACATGCAGAGAAAACACTGGTTCATTAGGATTCTCTCTCTCTCTCTCTCTCTCTCTCTCTCTCTCTCTCTCTCTCTCTCTCTCTCTCTCTCTGTCTCTCTCTCTCTCTCTCTCTCGCTCTCGCTCTCCTAACCTAAGTATGAGCTATTGTGCCTGTAGTGTTACTTTCACTTGTAATTTCTATTTTTGTCAACAAAATGAAATGTTGAATATAAGACCTGAATTAAGCAGGATATTTAAACAATAAGGCATGGGGGGGTGTGGTATATGGCCAATATGAGTTGCTCTTAGGTACGACGCAATGTGAAATGTCTAGATACAGCCCTCGGCCGTGGTATACCGGCCATATACCACAAACCCCTGAGGTGCCTTATTGCTTTTATAAACTGGTTACCAACACAGTAAGACAAGGAACTGCACATCTAAACAGAAAATGTTGCTTTAATAAATAAATAAATAATACATTCCGCTAGAAAAAGTAGTCCGGACAAAAGTATCGTTGCTATGCAACAACCACAGGCTAGCTAGCAAGCTTAAGTTAAATATATGCAAAAACCGAGCATTAGCACCACTTCAAGAGTGAATAACGCACGCCACTTATTTATTAATGTTGATCTAAACGTTGGCATTTATTGTGCACAAATAAAAATGATCCCATGTTATCGTTTGTTGTTGGCTTGCCCATATTGATGTTTGTTGGCTCCATGCTGCTGGAAATGGATGCCGTTCCTTTAACTGGGGGAGCTGCTGCTGTGTTGTCAGAGAGAATAGTGCTCCACCGCTTCCAGATTTGGCCTCCAGTAACTTTGAAGAGAGGTTTTGAATCTGTCCTCTGACAGACAGTATTTCTCGTGCCTCTGTCATCCGGCAGTTTATGGATCATGGTGGCTCGAAGGGAGTGGTTTGTGTAAGTCTGCGACGGGACAGCTTTTTTGCAGATCTTGAATAATATAGATTTCAAAATGTATTTTGCAACTCTCGCTCACGCGATGTGAGCGGTGTAGTCAGCCTGTAAGGCCATGTGTGCAAACAGTTCAGTTTTGTTCATGCAAGTCAAATAGGACTTTCCAAATGTCATTGTAATATACTTGAAATGAAGTATTTCATAAACAGCTCCTAAAAGCACTAAATGTTGTTTTCCCACAAGTCGACACTTATAATGTAAGTAGTTCAGAGCATACAGTAAGTAGAGCATTCACAAGAATGGTGCCTACATAAATGACACAATCCAATGTGTAATTCTGGTCTCTAGTACTCCCCATGAAAGTGACCTTTGCTCAATGTATATTTTACTCTTAAACCTAAACGGCTTACTGGTTAAGACCAGACAACATGTTTATACATATTGTGCTTAGTTTGTCTGGAGGTCACTTAGTGAGAAAGTATTTAAAACATGTCAATGCCATGCTTTAAGGGAATCTTGGTATGTGAACTATAAATTTCAAGGGTCACAAAGATTATTTCACTCCTGAAATTCTGAAGGTTCTTTTGAATGCTGATCAAAAGTCCCACACACCAGAGTCACACAGGCAGGAAGGAGGGGACCAATAATATTTCAGGAATTCATTCCACGTTGAGTCTTTAGAAGAAGGTAACAGGTCACCATATTTTGCCACCTTATTTTGCCACCTATCAAAGTGATGTGCAAAGTGATGTGAGCTATGACAACATTGACTTCAACCTTTCCATTCCCCATACAACGGAGAGACACTCACACACACACGCACACACACTTTCATAAACCCTTCATATACCTCCCATCAGGCTCTGTGGTGATAATGGCCATGGGTGCTGTGACCATTTCACACCTCTCGCATGAGCCAGGTGACATTTTAGCAGTTTTCATAATATCACACTCCCAGACAACGCCCTCAAATCCACTCATATCCCCACACAACAACAACATGGACCATAGAGACATGGCTCCTTCTTTTCCAAGGGCTTCTCAAAGTCATCTGGTGTGATGAATGTAGCTTTTGTCTAATATCCTGTAAATCCACGGACCACTTGATTAGGGCCCCTACTATAATTGACCAGATTATCTACTGCACTTACAATTGAATGTATTTCAGTACTTCTGTATTTGTATTGTATTTGAGATAGATGATTTGAGATTCACTATTGTAGGATCTAGAAACATAATCATTTCGCTGCACCTGCTATAGCAACTGCAAATCAATCAACTTTGATTGGATTTTTTATTTGATTTCTTTAACGTAAACTGTATCAATCCTTAGGCTGAAATGAAGAACGAGGCAACGAGTGTGCTGAGGTTAGCAGTTCCTTCAAGATCAGGCAATTCAAATACATGCCTGATTAAATCACCACAGAATAGCAACAAAAGGTGATTAAAAAGTGCTGTTCACACCTAATGTGGTCAATTAGAGGACAGACATATCTTATTCTATTTTAGGTTATGACATCAATTCCCCTTACAGATACATGGAGACACACACACATACACAGAATGCTGTTCATTGACTACAGCTCGTCAGTAAGACCAAGGAGCTGATCGTGGACTACAGGAAACAGGAGGTTGAAAAGGTTTGTCATGGGCCCCCACTATCCTTGATCGCATGGCGCTACAGAGGGTGGTGCAGACCACACAATACATCACCAAGGCCGAGCTCCCTGCCATCCAGGACCTCTATATCAGGTGGTGTGGAAGGAAGGCCCGGAAAATTATTAATAAAGACTCCAGCCACGGAAGGCATAGACTGTTCTCTCTGTTCCGCACAGACAGTGGTACCGGTGCATCAAGTCTGATACCAACAGGCTCCTACCAACAGCTAACACATGATACAGACACACACGCATGCACAAACACATGCACACACACAGACACCAACAGTGAGTGCTGATGCGGGTGTTTTTTGGAGAGGTCCAGCCATCAGTTTCATTAGGAGCTCATCTGAGAGACGGACAGACAGCAGCAGCCTCCCAGTCACACAGCCACAGAGAGTTAACACCACGCATGTAATTAACTTAACGTTACGCTGCACTCTAATCTGGAGCACTGGACACTATCAGAACGCCATGGCTGCACACACAAGTCTTTCTTTCTCTTTCTCTCTCCCCCTTTCTCTCCCTCTCTCCTCTGTCCCTCTATATCTGTCTGTCTCTCTTTCCCCCTCTCTTTCTTTCTTTCTCTCTCTCTCTCTCTCTCTCTCTCTCTCTCTCTCTCTCTCTCTCTCTCTCTCTCTCTCTCTCTCTCTCTCCCTCTTTATTTTTTGCCAGCAGCCATGAGCCATTTTGCATCCGCTGGATAACGACACGAAATTCAATTTCTCGCAAAGTCGACTCCCTAATGGGCGAGTCGAGGCGTGTCACATGCTGAATGTCATCCCAGTCGGAGGGATAGATACCTCATGGGGCTGTCTTTGATAGGTATATGTTATGTTATCATATGGGTTAGTGTTTAATGGTTGCACAGGGTGGGCTTCGTACTTTATCTCTACATGTCGTTAGGAGAGCTAGGTGGTTTCCCAACAGTTTCCATGAGGAGAAAGTGAAACAGTGAATCTTCTGATTACCTCAGCCCAAATAGTTACTTTATATTTCATGGTTATGTTTTATCTTAAAAAAGAACAAAGATGGTTGATTTTAGATCTGATGATGTTATCATCTCTTTCGTTGTTAATTGATGCCCTTGAATAGGTTGCTTTGTCCTTATGGGCAAATAAAGGATTTAGAAAATTATGAGGAGACAATGATTTCCGATACCTGTGAGGTCATCTCTGTATAATTTAGAGACCAATAGAAGTTTGGAAAATCTATGTTGTGCATAATCACCTTCCGAAGCAACCCGGCGCCTTGGGCACGCCATCCATTGATCTACCAGGAAGGTACTCTAAAAACAGTTGTGGCATTGGAGAAAGATGACGGGTTAGATTAAAGTTGCCAAACTGATGAATAACCATATTTGATTAATTTTCTCAATTACTTTCATTAATTAAATTGGAAAGGTGAATGTTGAGGATGCTAGAAAACAACATAGAGGGAATGTATTCGCTAATTAGATATTCTCTAATTACCATACATCTGTAGCTTGATTCATGGTTATTAATTAAATCCGAAAGTTGATAAATTACAATCGCTAATTTGCCTCCATGAGAACGATGCGATCAAACGAATAAACGAATATGACTATGCAATCATTAACAAACAAATTAAAATAATATAGCTTAGGCGTCTTAATCAGAATTAGCTCAATAGAAAAGACCAGATAGAGAGTATGAAGAATAACCCTGACGTGACCCTAGCATGTGTGTGTTTATCTTTCTCCCTGACTTGACCCTGGCAGATGTGTGTTTTTCTTTCTCCCTGTGTCTGTAGATCCCTGTGTAAAGGGCTCTACGTGGAACTCAAAAGGGTTCTACCTGGAACCAAAAGGGTGCTACCTGGAAACAAAAATGCCTCTTCGAGGGGGACAGACGAAGAATCCTTCAAGGTTCTAAATAGCACCTTTTTTTCTGAGTGTACTTTCAATCTATAAGGATATCTATTCATACTAAGAGGATATAATTAAATTAAACAGTAAAAATATATAACACTTATATTAAGCAGTAATTTACAATCTATCAATATATTTACAGAGGGATAAAAATACAATTCTTAAGATTACTCAGTTGCAACATAGAACTGATCGATTTCCTGGGACAGACACAATTCCCATGCTTATATGCCACCTCCCAAAATATCTGAATCCGTTTCTGCATCAGTTATTCACGGTCAGGGTATACAAGATGAGGCCGGTGCCCTGGCAGGACTGCAGCGCGAGGTGAGCCGGTGAGGCCTGAACTGTTAAACGGCTGTGACGGCTCACTGAGCCGCTGCCAAAACAACCGGCACAGAAAATGACCAAAATGCATCTGGGGGCGGGCGGGTGGCATAGAGAGGTGTGATGAAGAGATAGGATCATCCGGGGAGGCGCCCTCTGACAGAGGAAACATGCCATTAGCTATCGGCCACGGGCCAGGGAACACACAGAGAGAGGGAGAGAACGAGGGAGCAAAGAGGGAAGAGGGAGGAGAGAGAGAGGGAATAGAGAAAGGGGGGAGAGGGACAGAGAGCGATGCAGAATAGATTTGGGGTTGCGGATGCAAGACACAGAGGTAGAAAGAGAAAAAAATATGTCAAATGGTGTAGGGAGAGGAAGTATAAACAGGGACCACGCTTGGGTGACATAATCCCTAAATATAAGGAACAAGGAACTAGAAGGATAGCAGAGCAGTAGACATGAACGATAGTGATATTCTTAGATAGCTGGGTAGGAGCCAAGGAGCATCATGGGGCATGTTAGGGGAACCACAAAGGGTGACAGCCAAGAGGGGGCATGCTACTGTAGCGAATAGGGGGAGGTGGGGAGCCAGAGGGCCATGTTAGGCTAACAGGGTGAGGGTTTGTGTGAGGCTGTGTGAGCCAAGCCATGCAAACACACTGCTGAGATGGGATCTGTGCTGTGCGTGTGTGTATGTGTGTTTGTAAACATGTGTGTGTGTGTGCTGTCTGTGTGGACATACTGAGGGGCTAGGGGAAGCAGAGACATCAACAGGCATCACACACAAGCTGTCTGGCCTCCCCAAGCCAAGAGGAGAGGAAGGGAAGGGAGAGGAGAGGAAAGGGGGGGAGATAAGGGGACAGGAGGGAAGGAGAGCAGAAGAGGGGAACCTTGTCTCTCACAGACGGACGAGTGTCGTTTTAGACATACATCTCACTACTCGTACATGCTTAGCGCCACACTGTATCCGTGGGGCGGTAACACGTCAACTGGCCGACAGACGATTCTAATGCTATCTACCTGAGATGTGTCTGGTAGAGACAGACAGACAGGAATACTGTCTGGCTGGCTGATCGTCAAGGCAACGGTTGCCGTGTGGTGCACCTGGCCATTCTGCCAATGGATTTGTCAATACCGGGTTCCAAATGGAACAGCTGTAGGCCTGCTCAAGAGGTTCCCAATCAGACTGAGGTCCGTATGTGTTCGTTTGGTTTGGCCAAGAGAAGCTACAGCCAACTCACCGGACGATAAACAAACTTTCGGACTTCAAGAAAGCATGTCTAATGAACAGTAGTATATTCCCAGCTCACGCTATCTTGTTTACCTTTTGGGCCACCACTCTGTCCATTCGAAGACTCTGTCCATTCGAAGAGCTGTTCATTTTAGAGTTCTACAGAGAACGTTCTTATCAAAAGGCAGGGACGGTTCATACACAGGTTCTGAAACTATGCAGCAATAAAAACACATTATGAATAATCATGGGCTGCGACAACAACAATTTTCCTTCCAAAGTTATTCCAGAGGAGGCTGTTTACTGTATGTGTGTGTGTTAAGTATGTGCAGAACATGAATATGCAGCCGGTACAGTACAGTAACTTCCTGGACTGGTCCCGATGGTATTCCCCACTACTGGTCTCTGTTACAATGGCTGTTTATAGTTTACCAACAGATTGTGTGTGTGGACGGGAGAGGGGAAGTTGGAAGTTAAACCCTCTCCGTTTGTTGGGGAAGATGGCGCTCCGTCTCTCCGGCAGATTCTCATGTTCTACATATTTCTACTGTAGCTTGACGTGTCCTGAGGGAAAAAACGATCTCCTCAGAATATGTATATCATTTAGATGTGGTTTTAGCACTTGTCACCACGCCTTGATGTGCTTCTAAAGTCACAAGCCAAAAGGAGTATCGAGTTGGGGAGGTGAGTCACATACAGTACATTAAGTCACATTGAACCTCTCTTACTCATGTCTGGTAAAAAAAAACGACCACATTATATTGCAGGTCATAAAACGTCCCTACTGAAAATGTCTAAACTGACATTTGTAATACATCCATGTTTGCCATCTTTGATTGAACAATTAGAAACTCACAGTCACTCCTTAGAGAAAAGGCATTCACACCTACAGCCATTCAAAACATGACCTGGATTGGACCCCATCTAAGTAAGTGTTCGAGCTATATTTTCTACTGCTCTAGAAACCGACCAAAATACATGGTCGGACATGGCTCCGTCCCTTCCTCCATCTCCCTCCATGCTCTTGTTTCTGCTTCCCTCGCCCCCTGGTCCTTTTTACAGTTAGCACAACAGTGACCTCCAATGAGGCGTGAGCCACAACATGTCACCCTCCCTCTGTCTACTCCTGTCTGTCACTGCCTATCTGTCTGCTCATCCAACTCACTAGGCCATCTCTGGAACAGCTGTACACATATATATATTTTTTTTAACCAGGCAAGTCAGTTAAGAACAAATTCTTATTAGCAATGACAGCCTACCAGGGTACAGTGGGTTAACTGCCTTGTTCTGAACCACAGATTTTTACCTTGTCAGCTCAGGGATTTGATCTAGCAACCTTTCGGGTTAGTGGCCCAATGCACTAACCACTAGGCTACCTGCCGCCATATGGGCACAGACAGCCAAAAACACACATACATCTACAGTATATAGCGCCTTCCGAAACTATTTACATCCGTTGACTTTTCCCACGCTTTGTTGTGTTACAAAGGTGTTTTAAAATGAATTGAATTGTCATTTTTTTGTCAACGATCGACACAAAACTTTCTGTAATGTCAAAGTGAAAGAAAAAAAATCTAACATTTACATATTAATTTTATTGAAAAAAAAAAGAAATACACTGAGTGTACAGAACATTAACAACACCTTCCTAATATTGAGTTGCACCCCCTCTCCCCACCACACACACTTTTCCCCCTCAAAACAGTCTCAATTCGTTGGGGCATGGACTCTAAAAGGTGTTGAAAGCGTTCCACAGGGATGCTGGCCCATGTTGACTCCAATGCTTCCCACACTTGTGTCAAGTTGGCTGGATGTCCTTTGGGTGGTGGACCATACTTTGAAAAACACAGCAGCACACACTGCACACAGATCCAATTGCAGCTATTGACACAAACTGGCACCGAATACCATACCCTGTTCAAAGGCACTTCAATGTTGTGTCTTGTCAATTCACCTTCTGAATGGCACACATACACAATCCATGTCTCAGTTGTCTCAACTGTCCTTCTTTAACCTGTCTCCTCCCCTTCATCTACGTGTATTCATTACCACGTGTATTCATACATGGATTGAAATGGATTTAACAAGTGACATCAACAAGGGATCATAGCATTCACCTGGACTCATTTGGTCAGCCTATGTCATGGAATGCGCAGGTGTTCATAATGTTTTGTACACTCAGTGTATCTTGATTAGATAAGTATTCACTCCCCTGAATCAATAAATGTTAGAATCACCCTTGGCAGCGATTACAGCTGTGAGTCTTTCTAGGTAAGTCTCTAAGAGCTTTGCACACCTATTTGCCCATTAGTCTTGCCATAGATTTTCAAGCCGATTTAAGTGAAAACTGTAACTACGCCAGTCAGGAACATTCATTGTTGATTTCAGTGTATATTTGGCCTTGTGTTTTAGGTAATTGTCTTGCTGAAAGGTGCATTTATCTCCCAGTGTCTGGCGGAAAGCAGATGGAACCACGTTTTCCTCTAGGATTTTGTCTGTGCTTAGTTCTAATCCATTCATATTTTACTTAAACTCCCTAGTCCTTAATGATTACAAGCATACCAATAACATCATGCAGCCACCACCATGCTTGAAAATATGAAGAGTGATACTCAGTTAAGTGTTGTGTTGGATTACCTCAAACATAACACTTTGTATTCAGAATAAAAGGTTCATTTCTTTGCCACTTTTTTGGCTTTATTACTTCAGTGCCTTATTGCAAACATGATGCATATTTTTGAATATTTATTCTGTACAGACTTGCTTCTTTTCATTCTGTAAATTAGGTTAGTACTGTGGAGTAACTACAATGTCATTGATCCATCCTCAGTTTACGCCTATCACAGCCATTATTTTCTCCTATCACAGCCAATAAAAATCCTTAAGACTCTATTGACGCATCCGTGCATCAATCTAAGTAACATAATTTAAAAAATCCTCATTAAAATCCGTCAGTTTAAACTAGAGATATCCGTTTTTGCAAGGGCTTAGCTCAATCCACCGAATCCGCCTATTTCGGCCTTCCACATCTACTGTGAAAGATGACAGAGCTAGAGTGCTGATTGTCAGACCATGAGACATCCAGTAAACAGTAATAAAGGTCAAATTCAATATTTTATCAAATCATTTTTACATATTTTTTTTATATATGCCTAAAGGGGTCATCAAATTCAAAATCAAACAGCTAAATTATCCCCGGTATGACCATCTTAAAACAATTCCATATGTTAGCACCCCCACTCCACCCAAACGGCTTAGATTTTTTTTAGGTTTTAAACTCTGTAACCATTAGTCTTATGCTGAAATCCTTGAGTGGTTTCCTTTCTCTCCGGCAACTGAGTTAGAATGGGCGCCTGTATATTTGTAGTGACTGGGTGTATTGATGCACCATCCAAAGGGTAATTAATAACTTCACCATGCTCAAAGGGATATTCAATGTCTGCTTTTTACTCCTTTTTTTTCATCTACCAATAGGTGCCCTTCTTTGCGAACCATTGGAAAATCTCCCTAGTCTTTGTGGTTGAATATGTGCTTGAAATTCACTGCTCGACTGAGGGACCTTACAGATAATTGTATGGGGTTCAGAGATGAGGTAGTCATTTGAACATCGTATTAAATGCTATTATTGCACACAGAGTCCATGCAACTTATTATGTTACTTGTTAAGCAAATGTCTTCTACTGAACTTATTTATGCTTGCCATAACAAAGGGGTTGAATACTTATTGATTCAAGACATTTCAGCTTTTCATTTTGTATAAATTTGTAAACATTTCTAAAAACATAATTCCACGATGACAATATGGGGTATTGTGTGTAGGCCAGTGACACACAATCTAAATCGAATCCATTTCAAATTCAGGCTGTAACTCAACAAAATGTGGAAAAAGTCAAGGCATTTAATACGTTTTGGAGGCACGCATAATCAGTACACACTAAAAACTGAGGGTTCCTAAAGGGTTCTTTGAGAAAGGTGACAGTTCTACACCGAACCACAATGAGTAAATACTCCTGAGAGCTCTTCAATGGTTCTTTACAGTTCATGTAGTGGAGGCAGCTCATTCAAATATTTGGGGTAGTTTATCTTGGGGCGTGATTTGCACACATCTCTTTTTTTGCAACCGTGAGAGTGTCATTCCAGTTGATCGAATGTGGTGCGTTATTCCATTACATATATTATATATGACCACGCCTAGTGTCAAATGAGAACGGTTGACTAAATTAGTCAGTGGTTCTCAATTCTCTCCTCAGGGACCCCCAGCTGTTAGAGGTAGCTCACTTGTTTCAACTTGTCAATTAACACAATAATAGCACCTACTGAATTTTAACAATATAATATGGCTGACCAGAATAAAAAAACATGTATGGTTCTTTAAAAGCATCTGCTAATAACCTTTCCGATTGAGAATAGTTCTTTATAGAACCATTCTCCATAAAGGTTCTATAAAGAACCGTAAACAATTGTTCTATATAACCCCCAAAAGGGTTGTAACCATAGCAGAACCCTTTTTTGGTTCTTTATAGACCCTTAGGAGAGGTTCTACATAGGACCAAAAAGGATTCCGCTATGATTACAAGCCTAATAACTCCTATCTGGTACTATTTAGAAGAAGAAAAACACACACACGGCTAGTACTTCAGTGAGTCTATCTGTTTTAAGCATTACATTAGTAATTCAGTGAGGATCTCCACTTTAATTTGTGACTGTGGTATCTGAGCGAGAAGCTTTGTTTCAACCGTTGTAGCACTAGTATAACAGAGAGTCCATCTCTGGGTTTAACCACGTTTCTTTTGTTAAACTCTCTTCACGCTCGGTGTGACAGTGGGTACGGAGGTAATTTCACACCTGACCAGGCTTATGGTGCGCAGCCAAGCATCCCCAGACCTGTTCACCGTTCACCGGACGCCCCGCTGTTGCCATGGACACGGTGGTGAAAAGCATGTACAGTCACTCCGTTAAGTGACTGTTTAACATGGAGCCGCACACAACGGTTTGACTCCCGGGCGTCCAGAATATGCCATTATCACGTGTATTCATACATGGATAATAGGGCTATTTTATTTTATTAACTGTGGTAGAGGACACGACTGGGTCAAGTGAAGTGTTTTATGATTGAACGTATTGTATTGTTTGGGACAGAACCCCACCTCGCCTCCCACACATACTCTCCAATTCATACTTCCCACACAGATACACACACACACACAAACAAACACACACTCAAACACACACATGCACAAGCACTCACGCCAATGTTATTATAGTTTCGTGGTTATATATTCGTATTTTATTTATATTTAAGATTTTTTTAAACGATTTAGTTTTGGTTAGTTTTCAGATCCACTTTACTAGTTTTTTATTTAGTTTAGATTTTATAAAAACATGTATATTTCATTTTATATTATTTAGTTTTCAGGCTATGCGTAGGAGTCTAGGAGCCATATATGTATTGTGTAGGGTTTGTGTTTTTGGAGATGTCACGTCTTGCCACTGTGGGGCAGTAATGCATAAGGTGATGGCTCAGGTAGATTAGGTTAGGTTTAAAGGTAGACTCAGCAAAATGACGTAGATGCACAAAAGTAAACAGTAGCACAGGAGGTTGGTGACACTTTAATTGGGGAGGACGGGCTAGTGGTAATGGCCGGAGCGGAAGGGTTTTAAATACATCAAACACATGGTTTCCAACAGTAGCAGTGGGTCAATTTCCGCAACAACCAGGAGCGTTGAAGCCCGAGGCTAAACTTCTCTGCTGTTTTGATTCTACAGCTACCATGTTGTAGCAGCGTGAAGCGCACCCATGCACATGTGCAGATGTGTGACTGTCTGAGAGCAAAGTGTATCTTCTCATCTCAATGGGCGTGTTCAAGCGGATCACTTTCGTAATGTCGGTAACCATCGTTGGTAAACCCTTTCAAAGTGTGTTGCATTCTGGCACCTACGTGTCAACTGCATGAACTTGACAAAAATCATGTGATCACAGGTCATGAAGTTTTGACTATGGGGGTTAGCTAAATGTTTATTTAGGCATGATCATTTTTTTATGTTTATTAACAATGGCAACACTGCAATGTTGATCTGAGCCTTGCTGTTAGAAAACCCCATTAGTGTCCAACTTTCAATAATTGCAGAGCTGCTCGTGGCAACGTCATCTCGCAGAGTCTACCTTGAAATGATGAAGTCAATCTCAATGTGACCTGAGTCTACCTTTAAATGATGAAGTCAATGTCAATGTGACCTGCGTCTACCTTTAAATGATGAAGTCAATCTCAATGTGACCAGAGTATACCTTTAAATGATCAAGTCAATGTCAATGTGACCAGAGTCTACCTTTAAATGATAAAGTCAATGTCAATGTGACCTGAGTCTACCTTTAAATGATGAAGTCAATGTCAATGTGACCTGCGTCTACCTTTAAATGATAAAGTCAATCTCAATGTGACCTGAGTCTACCTTTAAATGATAAAGTCAATCTCAATGTGACCTGCGTCTACCTTTAAATGATGAAGTCAATCTCAATGTGACCTGAGTCTACCTTTAAATGATGAAGTCAATCTCAATGTGACCTGAGTCTACCTTTAAATGATGAAGTCAATCTCAATGTGACCAGAGTCTACCTTTAAATGATGAAGTCAATCTCAATGTGACCAGAGTCTACCTTTAAATGATCAAGTCAATGTCAATGTGACCAGAGTCTACCTTTAAATGATAAAGTCAATGTCAATGTGACCTGAGTCTACCTTTAAATGATGAAGTCAATGTCAATGTGACCTGCGTCTACCTTTAAATGATAAAGTCAATCTCAATGTGACCTGAGTCTACCTTTAAATGATAAAGTCAATCTCAATGTGACCTGCGTCTACCTTTAAATGATGAAGTCAATCTCAATGTGACCTGAGTCTACCTTTAAATGATGAAGTCAATCTCAATGTGACCTGAGTCTACCTTTAAATGATGAAGTCAATCTCAATGTGACCAGAGTCTACCTTTAAATGATCAAGTCAATCTCAATGTGACCTGCTAGATTCAAAAGATTGAAAACCCCATTTAAAAAAGCTTGAAAACCCAGTTAAAAAAGCTTAAAAACCCTGTTAAAAAAAGCTTGAAAACCCCATTAAAAAACTAATATATTTTATTCATATATTGTAGTCAATGGTAATAGTTTTGGTACATTTGTTTCTTTCATTTCAGTTTAGTAAGTTGTTTTTTATGATTCGTTTTGGGTTTTGGCCTAGATTCAGTCAACCGTTAACCGGCAATAGCCAAGACCCACATAGCTGATGTTTTGGCGTGTCTGAGGTGTTACTGCATTGGAGCTGTCAAATCGGTGAGCAGCTGCTCTTGGGATCATTGTCACGAAGCCACACCCGTCCCACTCGTGTTACAGTTCAGAAATAGAAAGTGTAGGCTATATAGAAATAATGACGCTCAAATGGAAAAACCATAAAAAATCATGAAACAAAATAATGAATATTTCTATCAGACTAATCGAGTTGTAGATTACATCTCACATTACAGAGTTCGAACTTGTAAACAAGGCTGCATTTCTCTCAATGCGGCTCTGTGCAGCCGAAGGCAATGTCCGCTTTAGGTATAATGCCAGGAGCCGCTTGTGGATTTGACAGCTGTAACGCAGTTCCACCTCCGACACGGTCAGAACAATGGATGTCGGCTGAAGCAGCGCTGATTGAATAGAGCCCTTAGTTTCAGTTGTAGTTTACTTTAATAACCTTGGCTCACACACACATACACGGGCACGCATGTACACACACATTGACAGCGTGTACACACACACACATTCACACACACACTGTCACACGTATGTATCATGTAAACTTTGGCATTATTTGACACAGTATTTGCCATTCTCACCATTTGTACCACTTCACCAACCTACAGTAACATCATTTCACATTGTGCAAAACCTTAAGGGTTATGACGGCGAGGGATATGAGGTCAAAAGGGCCTACATTTAAATAATTCATCCATATTTTTTGAAAGGGATCATTTCTCTGGCTGGAGAGTATAGTTATAAGGATGCTATGTTTAAAGGGACACATTTTCGTTCAGGCTCATACATATGCATATACTGTGTTCTATAGTTGGCTAAAGCCTTTGTCCCGTTGTGTTTTTGATGACCTGAATGCAGGATGCTGAGTTTCACCCACCTCTCTAAATACTCCTGTCCCACACGACCTTACTGTAATATCATATTGAATGATACATTGACTCAAATGTGTTGGCATCCCAAATGACACACCTATTCCCTATAGTATGCACTATGTAGGGGAAAGGGTGCAATTTAGAATGCGAGCAACACACACACACATCAGGAATGAAGAGTAGCAGAGCCACCCTGTGTGTGTGTGTGTGTGTGTGTGTGTGTGTGTGTGTGTGTGTGTGTGTGTGTGTGTGTGTGTGTGTGTGTGTGTGTGTGTGTGTGTGTGTGTGTGTGTGTGTGTGTGCGCGTGATTATCCGTCCTGATCAAAACATCCATGATAACCAGCCAAAAATAATAATCACAAGATAGCGGCATGGGATATGTGTGTCAGCTGTAATCTCCGCTTCTTGCCGCTGTGCGCTGTATGGCCTATGCTGGCGGTGATCAGCGGGTGGGTGGGCTCCCCAGTCGATGCTCCTCGATACAGACATTACAGGAATCAAATGAACCAGCTACTGTACCACCGCTGACACAGGCTAAGCCAGAGCACTACAAACGCAAAGGTAACCCATGGACATTCTCATTGTATTTCTTTGAGATCATGTTATCAATAAGGGGCAGTCGAAGGCTAATACTGCACTTAAAACAGAATTTCCCTTGATTGTGATGGCGTATAGAATTAGAATGGTTTCTGAAATCGTTCAGGATACTTTCATAACCACGGGGGTGGAGAATTGTCCTTCTAATGCCCTCCTCTTGAATAGAGCACCTCAGGAGGTCATGCATCTATATAGCGCCCCCACTTGACTGTACAGATGTAGGATCTTAATTTGAGTCAGTTTCTGAAAGCAGGAAAATAATCCTGCAGCAACAGGAAATGAATTATTATTAAGTGGCTTCAAATTAAAGGACAGTTATTAGTAGGGGTTAATACATTTTTTGTTAAAGAAAAGTTTGAAATATTAAAGTGGAAATTGCAATACTTAAATCTCGAACACACTACAAGTTTGCATTTACTGCTGTGCAGGAAAATTCTTGGCAACAAAAGCGTGATTAATTTAAGATCCTACATCTGTATATGAGGAAAACAGACAGATGATTGAAGACACTGGAATATTTCCAGAAAGAGGGAAGAGGACAGCAATACCCAATAATGGCTCATGGTGCTCTGAGCTGCTACAATTTTATGTGGTGTTTGGTCAACAATTACAGATGATTTTGTAGGTTTATGTATTCGACCCATCGGCTCAAATGGTCAGATTCAAAACAATTATTGGCTGTCTGCACACAGCGCATCATCATATTCTAAAACCGTAGTCGTGCCCGTTCACACTGTGTCTCCTTCACCTTGACCTGGCAGTGTCGTGTCCCCCTACCAGGCTCCACTAGACCTGGAACACAGACACACAAGCACGCGCCCACATGCACACACAAACACACACACAGAGGGGCCTTTTAAATATGACTTCCAGAGCCATCTCTCTAATTGTCTTGGTATAACGTTGTCTATTCCTCCACCAGGTCATACGATACTACAGCTGCAGCACGGAGAGGACAGGACAGGATACAAACAGAGGAAAGCATGGGTCTTTTCATCATGAGTGGGAAAATTCTGCAAACATGGCCATAACTTTGGGGAGATAATGAGCGTTCAGAAGGTGCTGGGTGACCCACCTCCCTGGACCAGTCCTCAAGGGGGGTAGGGGGTGTAGTGGTGTGGGCCAACCACCCAACATAATAGAACATGTGATGAGAGAGAGAGAGAGAGAGAGAGAGAGAGAGAGAGAGAGAGAGAGAGAGAGAGAGAGAGAGAGAGAGAGAGAGACAAAGACAGAGAGAGACAGAGAGAGAGACAAAGACAGAGAGAGACAGAGAGAGACAAAGACAGAGAGAGACAGAGACAGAGAGAGACAGAGACAGAGAGAGACAGAGACAGACAGGGACAGAGAAACAAAGATAGATAGAGAGAGACAGAGAGACAAAGATAGATATATACAGAGAGAGAGAGAGAGAGAGAGAGAGAGAGAGAGAGAGAGAGAGAGAGAGAGAGAGAGAGAGAGAGAGAGAGAGAGAGAGAGAGAGAGAGAGAGAGAGAGAGAGACAGAGACATAAAGATAGAGAGAGAGAGAGACATAAAGATAGAGAGAGAGAGAGAGAGAGAGAGAGAGAGAGAAGAGAGACAGAGAGAGAGAGAGACAGAGAGAGACAGAGAGAGACAGAGACAGAGACAGAGAGAGACAGAGACAGACAGGGACAGAGAAACAAAGATAGATAGAGAGAGACAGAGAGACAAAGATAGATATATACAGAGAGAGAGAGAGAGAGAGAGACAGAGAGAGAGAGAGAGAGAGAGAGAGAGAGAGAGAGAGAGAGAGAGAGAGAGAGAGAGAGAGACACAAAGATAGGAGAGCGAGACAGAGACATAAAGATAGAGAGAGAGAGACAAAGATAGAGAGAGAGAGAAGAGAGACAGAGAGAGACAGAGAGAGACAGAGACAGAGAGAGACAGAGACAGACAGGGACAGAGAAACAAAGATAGATAGAGAGAGACAGAGAGACAAAGATAGATATATACAGAGAGAGAGAGAGAGAGAGAGAGAGAGAGAGAGAGAGAGAGAGAGAGAGAGAGAGAGAGAGAGAGAGAGAGAGAGAGACACAAAGATAGGGAGAGCGAGACAGAGACATAAAGATAGAGAGAGAGAGACAAAGATAGAGAGAGAGAGAAGAGAGACAGAGAGAGAGAGACAAAGACAGAGAGAGACAGAGAGAGACAGAGACAGAGAGAGACAGAGACAGACAGGGACAGAGAAACAAAGATAGATAGAGAGAGACAGAGAGACAAAGATAGATATATACAGAGAGAGAGAGAGAGAGAGAGAGAGAGAGAGAGAGAGAGAGAGAGAGAGAGAGAGAGAGAGAGACAGAGAGAGAGACAAAGAGAGAGAGAGACAAAGATAGAGAGAGAGAGAGAGAGAGAGAGAGAGAGAGAGAGAGAGAGAGAGAGAGGCACAAAGACAGAGAGAGACAGAGACACAAAGATAGAGAGAAACAGAGACACAAAGATAGAGAGAGAGAGACAGAGACACAAAGATATATATATAGAGAGAGAGAGGGTCAAAGATAGAGAGAGAGAGAGAGAGAGAGAGAGAGAGAGAGAGAGAGAGAGAGAGAGAGAGAGAGAGAGAGAGAGAGACTTGACTTTAACCTCTCTTTAATTACAATCCATTAATACAATAAAAACATACACCTTTAGCACGTTACTTCATGCATACATAATCCTAATAAAATATATTTTACATATTTTTAAAAACAACTTATTTTACAACAATACATTACATCCTCCCTCTTCATTGGGTTTACATAAAATATTTCTAACACCCCATACATAGAAGAAAGAATCCGTATCATTCACCAATTCATAATACTTACACTCCATAACCAGTCTACTTTTAACCAGAGCTCTGAACATGTTCAAAGGATCAGTATCACTATTAAACTTCATTTTTCTCTTTCTTGTCAGCCAAATTGCCATTTTTGCCTTACCAAATAAAACATTAATCAAAACAATTTTGCTTTTATTAGAAGGCGCTATATTTGGGTCCAAAAATAAAAAACTATTTGTAAAAATAAAACCAAAATTATGGCTCAAGTCTTTTAACACATCAAGAATTCCCAATAGCCTGGTACAGCCAATAAATATATGAAAAACTGTTTCTGGTAGACCACAAAACAAACACTCTTCTCCTTGCAAAGAATTTAGATGAACTTTATAACGGTTTGTTGCTAAAATCCAATGGAAATCCTCCATTGCAAATCTCCGCTTCTTTTCTCAATTGGTTTTTATACAATGTCCTCCAACATCCTTTTGGAGAGGCCCCTGATTCAACAAAATTTGTCCATTTAGTCTCTGGAAGATCTTGCAGTTTTCTTATATTAAAATATTTTACACAAACAAGATAAAGTGACTTCTTAGATATAGTGTCAAACAGACCAATTTCTGGTGTTGTAAAAGAAAGTAATCTTCCATCAACCTCCTGCCAATCTCCTACATTTACACCCACTCTGATGCTTGGGAATACATTCTCCACCCTTTCTGCGTGCGATGGTATTAGAGTAAAAAACTCCTGTATCTCAACTAATAATTTTTCGACAGTCCGAACAGAATGAATACCCATCTTCGAAGCCAGTTTTCTGCAGAAATCCATTTGCCCTGACCGAAGATGACAGATTTGACATATTCCTGCTTTAACCAAGCTTGCGCGAACACCTTTAGCTTGTAACATCACACTAGATAACAGAGGATTAAAAATCAAAGGCTCTTCAAGCACCCACTCATGGGTTACCTCAGACAGCTCTCTTTTAACAAGAAATATTTGCCACGCATTTAAGACTGATGCATAAAAAGAAGAGAGTCCATTAAAATCCACTTCTTTCAAATTCATTAAAAATAGGTGTCTATCCAAGTTCATCCGCCCCACTCTTTTTAGTAAAGCACAAGCTATTTTTGTCCAGTTCTGAGGCTGATTATATAGGAGTCTTTGTACACTCTGCAGTCTAAACGCAGCTACCTTGGACTTAATGTCCATCAGTCCTTGGCCTCCTTCACTTAACTGCAGATACAGTACTGATTCTCTTAACCAGTGTTGTCCATTCCAAAAGAAATTTACCAACACTCTTTGAATTTCCCTAATGAGTTCATCTGGTGGGTTTAACACAATTAATTTATGCCATAAAATAGAGGCAGCAAGATTATTTACCACCAGCACTCTCCCTCTATATGATAATTGAAGTAATATCCAATTCCATTTTGATAATCTATTACAAATTTTATCTTTAACTCCTTCCCAGTTTTTCTTTGATATCCTTCTGAACCTAAAAGATGCCTAAAACTTAAAACCCTCTTTTTCCCATTTTACATTTCCAGGGATTACGGGTTTTGCATTGACATGATAGTATTTATCTTTATCATTGCACCAAAATGCTTCCCTTTTACTCCAGTTCAGTTTAGCAGATGATGCTCTCTCATATAAAGAGATACTGTAAATAACAACATCAATATCTCTTTGATCTTTCACAATTACAGTAATATCATCTGCATATGCTGTTAACTTAAACACATTGCCGTTTCCATCAACATTTAGACCAGACAGTTCTTTTCTTAAAATACATAAGAGTGGTTCCACTGCTAAAGCGTATAACTGACCAGACAATGGGCATCCTTGCCTTATACCTTTGAGCAAACTTATTGGTTTACTTAACCCACCACCTATTTTTAAAATACACGAGGCATTCATATATAAGAGTTTGATCCAAGAAATAAAACCCTCTCCAAACCCAAAAGCACTCATTGTATCATACAGAAATCCATGATCCACTCTATCGAACGCTTTTTCCTGATCCAGGAACAGAAAGCCAACATTCACTTCATATAATTTAGAGTAATCTAAAATGTCTCTGATCATAAAAATGTTATCATAAATGGTTCTTTCTGGAATGCAGTAGGATTGATCTTGATGTATTACATCTCCTAATACAGTTTTCAGCCTATTTGCCAACACTTTAGCTATTAGCTTATAATCAGTTGTTAGAATTGACACAGGCCTCCAGTTTTTAAGATCACTCAAGTCACCTTTTTTAGGTAATAGTGTTAATACTGCCCGTTGGCAACTTGTGGGAAGGCGTTTTATCTTTAAAACACTCTTGGATCACCTCATAAAAATCTTTTCCGATGTAGTTCCACACAGCTTTAAAAAAGTCTACTGATAGTCCATCAATTCCAGGTGCTCTACCAGTCTTTATCTGTTTCACGGCATCAGTTAACTCCTCAAATGATACAGTACTATCCAGATTCTCCCTCTGCGGTTTAGTGAGAGAAGGCAACTGCTGCAGTATCTGTGACACACATTCCTTCTCCGTTTCTTCTTTTCTATACAAGTTCGAATAAAAGTCCACATAATCTTTCTCATTTCTCTTGCATCAAAAGTCTTTCGTCCATCAGGTTTTGTTAAACAATACATTTCATTTTGTTTCTTTGACACTTTTTCTAAATTAAAAAAATATGCAGTGGGAGCATCTATCTCATTTACAGACATAAACCGAGATCTTATCAGGGCACCTTTTGCCCGCACTTGCAACAAATCTTCTAGATCCCGTTTCTTTTCACCCAACATTCCAGCTAAAGATGAATTAGATTTCTGAATCATACCAGATGTAATATGTAAAATTTCTTGTTCTATTTCAAAAAAAAAATGTTTTATTTTTCTTGTTGAAAAACATGTATACTGCTGACAAAATATTTTTATTTGCGTCTTTCCTATTTCCCACCATTGTATCAAATTATCAAATTCATTTTTTTTAGCACCCCACTCCTTCCAAAACATTTCAAATTTCTCAATGAACTCTTTTTCTTTCAACAATGCAACATTAAATTTCCAGTACGGACTTTTAAAACTAGCTTGTTTCAAAACAATATTAACTGTAATAAAATTGTGATCTGATAGACAACTTGGAAAAAGATTACACCCCATTATTCTATTATTTTCAGCACACTTGACATAAAACCTGTCCAGTCTTGCTACTCTTATCATTCCCTGCGAAACGTTTGTCCATGTATATTGCTTCATCTCTTTATTCCTGTCTCTCCATACATCTACCAACCCATTCTGAACTATAATACTTTTTAAAACCGCAACTGATACAGGATGTGGTTCCTCATGATTCCTATCTAAAAGAAAATTAAGAGAACAATTCCAATCTCCTCCAATGACTAGCATACCATCTAAAGTATAGCTTTTTAAAAACTCTCCCAATTTTCTAAACATGATGATTCTATCTGACCCTTTATTTGGAGCATAAATATTTATAAAAACGAATATCTGTTTTTCAACTTTAGCTTTCACCATCAATATACGTCCTCTCTCTATTTCCATTTCTGATAAAGGTGAGCTGAAAATAAAACAGCTACACCTGCACTAACCTTTGTGCCATGGCTTAAACAAAGCTTTCCTTCCCACCAAAAATTTAACTCAGATTCATTTTCTATATCACTATGAGTTTCTTGTAAAAATATTACTTCTGAATCCTTAAGCCTAAGAAACTCAGAGAGTAAAACTCTTTTTCCTCCATCCCTCAACCCATTCACATTTAATGATCCTAGTCTAAGAATCTGCATGGCAGGGGAGAGGGAAGAAAACAAAAACACCCAGTGACAGATAAACAAACCAAAATTTGATATTTCCCACACCCATTTACTTTATTTTTTCCATTCTGACAGTTTTACGGTTCCTTTTCGAGTTTTACGTACCTTTGTTAGAAACTTTTTCAGCCGAAATCGTTTCTGTTTTGAAATGACCTCATAGCCCACCGTCCTCTGAGCTATCGCCACTGATTTTATAAACTTATTAACATCGGGGAAAATTTTTGCAACATCAACCTTTTTCCCTTCAGTGAAATCCAGAAACTCATTTAATTCTTCTACCGAATAAACGTCTTCCATAGATTGACTACAATCTATCTCCGAAAACTCCGAACAATTGTCACAATCGTCATCACTATTTTCACTTTCCATAAGCACGTTATTCTGTAACCCGCTAACACTTGCAACCTCATCCACATGAACAACTTCCTTATCCTTAACAGCAACTTCGTCCATCAAAACAATCGGACCTACAACATTATCACCAACTTGTATAGATGAAATAAACTCACTCACCTCTGCCTTTGAACTTGGATCTAAAGCACTCCCATCGAGATCAGAACCAGTCTGCAGAGTAACGCTGGGTTCCCCTGCCGAATCCGTAGCCTCCAAATCCTTATCGTTAACTCCGTTTATCTTTTGTTTTTTTTCTGAAATCATTACCTCCTTTACAACTATGGGCCGTTTTTTGTTGTTTTTACTTTCGCTTTTATCGCTTTGAACTGTTTGTTTATCATGATTCCCTTCGTTCTTTTCATTTTCAGACTGTTTCTTATGCGGGCATGTGAACTTTTTATGTCCTAAATCACCGCATTCAAAACAACGCAAGCTATCTGTCGTTGCAAAAATCCTATACGAGCTATCCCCTTGTTGAATGCGAAACGAGATATCCAATTCCTTAGATTGCGCATTTAAAAACATGAATACTTGTCTTCGAAAAGACATCACGTGTTTTAATGCTGCGTTTTTACACCCTAGGGGCAACATTTTAATGGATCCAGCAAATGAATATTGGGCTGACTGATTTCAAAATGGTTCCTAGTATTACAAGGCCCCTTGATGACATGAGGCCTGAGGCAATGATTTCAAAATGGTTCCTAGTATTACAAGGCCCCTTGATGACATGAGGCCTGAGGCAATGATTTCAAAATGGTTCCTAGTATTACAAGGCCCCTTGATGACATGAGGCCTGAGGCAATGATTTCAAAATGGTGGTTACTAGTATTACAAGGCCCCTTGCTGACATGAGGCCTGAGGCAATGATTTCAAAATGGTTCCTAGTATTACAAGGCCCCTTGATGACATGAGGCCTGAGGCAATGATTTCAAAATGGTTACCAGTATTACAAGGCCCCTTGATGACATGAGGCCTGAGGCAATGATTTCAAAATGGTTCCTAGTATTACAAGGCCCCTTGATGACATGAGGCCTGAGGCAATTGCTTATTCTGCCTAATGGTACACCTGCCACTGCTTTTATCTCATGTTAAATGATGTTTTATAATAAGCATGCGTTCATAGCCATCTGAAATCTCTCTCTCTCTCTCTCTCTCTCTCTCTCTCTCTCTCTCTCTCTCTCTCTCTCTCTCTCAGTGCAATACAGTATGATGTGTGTTCACTGTTGTTATCTCACAAATCTGGTTGTGTCTCAAGGCTGGTACTTACTCTTTCTTGTTACTGCAACTCAACCCCATTCCAATAGAAAAGTGCCATTGGAACAGCATGGCCAGCACGGCCAATCAAATGAAAATCCTTCTATCAAAATCATACAACCCCTAATTGCCAAAACAGTAGTTATGTTGTGGAACGTACGTGTCAAGCATATGGGAAATTGGTCCAGATTAGTTGGTGCAGAGAAAGCAGCTACTGTCTGTGAGAGAAGTGGCGCGAGACCATTTCTGATTTCCCTTGAATTACTTTCTTCTCACCCAGGGTTCTCAGGGAGGGTTTGCGATGGCCAGTAATTTTGAAAGGACAGACGGGTGAAATTTGATTTGGGCTTTGTTCCTCTGCCCACCGCATATGTCCGCCAATCGCTAATTTATCTCTCTAAATCCTAACCCACACACTGGTTCCTGTAGAAAGCCCTGAGACCTTTCCCTAACATGATCCCCCCGCCCAGCTTTGAACAGACTTAATTCCCAACCTTAGAGTTGTACACGTCTTAAACGCACACACCAAGAGGGAAGCTCTGAATGGATTAACCTTTTTGGAGTCTATGGTGATTTGTTGCCCTTTTCTCAGTTTTTCTTCTTTCCGTTTTAATATGGAGGAAAGACTGAGTAAATTCTATCCTCTCTGTCAATAAAGCATACAGTTTGTCCTCTCATCATCCACCTTTTCCTCTAGACAGACAAGACACAAATCCCTTAAGACTAACACCAGTTTGCCAGTTATTCTTTCAGTCTTTTGACTATGGTTAGAGACATTATTGACAAGCTGGCAGTTTGCCTTCTTACAAAATCCCCAAATGTAGGAGGGGAGCATCATTATGAAAATTACCAACCTGGCATTCCTTTACATCTTTGATGCCATGAGCTGGAGACTATGATCCTGTATAATACACATTTCATTATAGGATTAACCCTCTGTAAAGACAGGTGCATGGTGTTGTGTGGCTTCCTTTTTCCTGTGCTGCCTTCATGTTGTTATAATTAGAAGGTTTTGTGGAGAGAAGCTAGGCCACCAGAGAAGCCAGGTCACTCAAGATCCACTTCGAAATTCGACGTCCATCCAGGTCCCCAGGACGTCGGAGATGCCTTTAAAATCACTCGGGACAACGGTGATCATTTTTACCATCAAGTAGGGTTGGGTTTTGCAAGGGCATTGTGGATGAGGATGGAGGATGGGCGTAAGCAATAATTTTTTGTTGTGTGTTTTTTTCCCCTGTCCCAAACCTTAATCGTGAAAGGGGAACGGAAACACTTTAGGTAGTAAATCTAAGCATAAAGATGTATTCAATCCACTAATATTAAACATGTGCATTTTACATAAAAACATAGTGACGACTGACACCAGTGCGTCACTGGCCGGAATCAGCAAATTGTCTGTGGTATTGAGTTTTCGCTGGGGAGTGAATCGAAGAGAGTGAGTTTAGGTGCTGACAACGGAGATGGCAACAACAAGTAGTAATTCAAACATGAACTGTACAGCGCCAGGCCGTATGAATTGGCTCCAGTAAAATCCCTCTGTAAACTACCATCGGCTGCCAAAGGACCCACAACTTTTGAAGAAGTGGCTCCATGTCCTGATAAGGAAGAACGGGCCAGCTCAAACTAGCAGGATCTGCAGACAGCGCTTTGCGGAGGCAGACTTCGTAATGAACGGCACTTTCGATGAAGGCAACCGGGAGTTTCCGAATGGAAAGGAGTCATAGGTCTAAGTTGAAGCCTTCTGCTTGCGCCCCCATTTGAAATGTTGAGGGTTATGGTGTAGGGGTTACCGACCGACCATCATCAACATCACTGGCTTGGGAGTCAAGCAAAAGCGACTGAACGGAGGAGGCAACGCATGTCAATGCAATGGAGCCTGAGGTAATGTTAACCCGTCATGACTGTTGTTGACTAGGCTAGCGTTTAGACACTGGACAACTTTGTTGCAACTCTAGTTGACGATAACTAGGTAATTGTGTCTGAAGTGTTTTGTGTAACACCTGCCAGCAAATAACGTTAGCAAACTGCATCTAAAATTGCCACACAGTTTCTCTGTGTACCCCTGTTATTTGGTAGTTACTGTAGCTAGCTTCCACCTCAGATAGTCAAGTAATGTAATACATTTTGTTGACAGATTTTTTTTTTTTATGTTTCGTTAGCTCCACCTCATTTAGCTAGATTGAAGTTGAAAAAGCTAATGTTTGCTGAAAAATAAATGTCCCTATAGTTGCTGTGTGTGTGTTTTTGTGTGTGTTGACAAAGCATACCAAACAAGTAGCTTGTTAATCCCAACTGATATATTTGGGTTCAATTTTCTTAAGAAAATGCTTGTGTGCCTTCAGGATTACATTTTTATCCCTGAAAATGTTTTCATCCTTTAGGAGACTGTGCAAGAGGCAGAGGAGGTACATAGAAGTCCATGTTATTTCTAAGGCTATTGTTTTTTTCAAGTATATGCAGTGATTCTTGAACATAACTATAGCCTAATAGATGCCTTAATTTTTTTCTATCAACCGGAAAGTACGGTTAGTACAGCATGCCAAACTGACCCCTGGGTGCCAGAGTGTTCCTGTGCTGCGGTGGAGAAGAGGTCCACCGGGACCATCACTAAAGAGCTTGGGGCCCAGCTAGATTGTGCTCACGACCATCAGTATACAACCAAGTCATGCCGCCTATACGCCACAGATGGAGCTGATGGAGATTGAGATCAGTGAAGACCATAACTTGCTTTATGAACCTGAGAGCTCAGAATCACAATCATCACAGATATGCTATCGATCACTTTGGGGGAGCTGGCTGGTGTTCCGAAAACGGTGTATCTTTGAATTCAAAGATTACACCCATCCATAAAGGGAATTGGAGTGGAATTGTTTTTCCACCGATTTTTTTTTTACCCGTTTCAAACGGGTGTACTACTTTGTCCAGGTCCTGCTGTTTCGACTCTCTCTCTCAACCTATGAATGCTCAGCTATGAAAAGCCAACTGACATTTGCTCCTGAGGTGTTGAACTGTTGCACCCTCTATAACCACTATGGCTATTATTTTGATGTAATAAGGGCTTTTGTGAAAATACTTTTGATTGATTGATGGTTTGCTGTGTTGGATGCTGTGTATTCACTAATTGTCTGAGTGATGGGACATTTTTATAGTATCTGTAACATATTTTGGTGTATTTTATTTGCATCTTAGCTTTGTAAGTGGTAATCAGCGGTAGAAACAATAACAAAGTGTCTCCCTGCTCCTCTTTCCGTGAAAATGTAACCACTCTCACAAGTCCCGTGACACTTGTGGGGTTCGTAGAACAAAACGGAGAACACTATAGTTTGCACGAGAGCCTCATCTTTCCATAGAGCCTAATCCTTCTATATTCATTTGTAGGCAAAATCGTTACAGACATTTTCGTGAGAAGACCGATTTTCGGGATGTCTCCTGGTCTGACAAACAGTGCCACATCAGATGCAGAAGACCGACATCGGCGGATGCGGCGGATTGAGATGCAGCCCATGCAAAAAGATAAATATATCTCTAGCTTAAACAGGGATTTTGAAGATTGTTTTAATTATTATGTTAATTAGATTGACACACAGGTGCATCAATTGACTCTAGGTAGTTTTTAACCTTCAAAATGTGACGTTTATGGACAAGTGTCGCATTCTGCAGTAAATCTGTGAGAGTTTGTTGACCAGAGACTCCTCAGAGATGTAGCAGCAGGTAATTTCTACACATCACATTTTTATTTGACCCCATCTGCTTAGTGATAGCTAGGAAATAAGAATTGCCTAAGTCGTGAGCTCTTCTAGGTCCTACCACTTTAACAGTAGATACATGAAGTGATGCACATACTGTAACAGCCTCAACAGCAACAGAATCAGAAAAAAAGCCAGGAATAAAAGGAAAACAATTACATGAAAGAAAGCGGATCAAAAAGAAACATGCCTTTGTACTGACACGTGGAACAAGATGTTTCTCCAAAGGACGTTCAAATTTCTATCAACGGAAATGAAATATAACAGTTTCAAACACACTTGACAGTGAAAAGTCACACAACACATATCCTAATTAGAAGGAACAAAAAAAATCCAGACATTTTAATATTTTAAAACCCCGGCAGGCGGTACATTGTCAGACAAACGGGGTGTCATTGTGTTGATTTTTTCCCCGTGCTCTCTTCCCTTTTTCCGCAGGTTTATTTATTTATTTCGGGCTCCTGCGGTGCGTTTTAACAAGGCTGTCGCTCTTTGAAGAGTTGGCCCGTCACATGGGATCAGCTGAACTCTGTGAGCCAACACTCCCCACAGAATTACTGTGACTTAAGAGAAGATTCAACACACACACAGAGACATACAAACAAGCACACACACGTAAACATTTCCATACACACACACAAACCACAACCCCCCCCTCACACACACACACGCCAGGAGGTAGAATCATTAGAATAGGAAACACATAAAAAGGTGTGTATGTATGAGAGATGCTTCTCATTCCACTTTATGTAAAGATTCTTTACCCTACAGTGTAAAAATGAATATTTAGACTGTGTGTTATAACTGTATTATACAATGATGGGTCTAGTCCTGGATGCTGATTGGTTAAAACCGCTTTCCAGCTGGATTTACCACCTAGCTTGTGCTAACCTAGCTTGTGCTAAGCAATTTTAACCAATCAGCATCCAGGATTAGACCCACTAATTTTATAATAAAGTTATAACACACAGTCCAGATCTTCATTTTTACAACGCATGTTGTAAGGCTATGATGGGGAAACGTCTATTCAGTATTCCATCTGACTGCGCAATCCACTGTCTCATCAGCCCAGCCAGGCAATTTATAAACTTGATATCCACTGTAAAAAGCATCAAGACGTTATCTCCCATTTATTTTAGGGACTAGCATTTCGCTTTAAACAGCAGAGATTTGTATTAACCTTGCTGTCTGTCTCTCTGACATTTGCAACATTGTTTCAATATTGAAATTCGAACTCCAGCTGTCCCATAGTAGGCCTAATGAGCGTGTCGGGAGTTGGAACGAGACAGACAGTCTGGCAGCTTTTCTCAGCCAGTCGAAATCATGAATCAGTATCATTTTTATGGATATATACAAAGAAATGCCAAAAGAAAAACACGAAATGCAGCTGTCATTCCAGCTTCAGTTTCAAGTGATTGTGTTAGCTGTGTAGTTAGCTACTCGTCTGAACAGCGTGCTGGCGAGAGAGCAAATGTTCTATGCCAGGTGAAATCGAGTGTACTGTATCCCCAAACAATGCACTAGAAAACAGCTAAAACAAATGCAAATGAATCTACTTTGCTGTTACTCTGGCTGCACTGTTTGCTGTGACTGTGTAAGCCGAAGTTGGCTAGTTAGCAAGCAAGTGATAAGAATGTTGCCAGCCATCATGTTTGCTGTGACTGTGTAAGCCGAAGTTGGCTAGTTAGCAAGCAAGTGATAAGAATGTTGCCAGCCATCATGGCAACAGAACATTTAGAACGAACGACTTCGTCACCTCCATATGTTTAGAACAAAAAGACTGGGTCGCGTCTCAGGCAACCGAACCGATAGAAAGAACGACCAGCCAGCTTGGGTAGCAACACTAGATTTGTGTTGGGACTATATCTACTGTAGTTGAAGGATGAAATAGCATGAATAAATAACTCTAAATAATGTTTTTTATGAAAATATGTCAATCATTATTTGAATATGTTGGTAACCCGTGACAATGCCCAACCCCAATGCCCTCGAAGCCGGTGTGTGGAGGATATATTGAAGTGCTTTGAGAGACTATTCAAGGATCATATCACCTCCACCCTACCTGATACCCTAGACCCACTCCAATTCGCTTACCGCCCCAATAGGTCCACAGACGATGCAATCTCCATCACACTGCACACTGCCCCAGCCCATCTGGACAAAAGGAATACCTATGTAAGAATTCTGTTTATTGACTACAGCTCAGCATTTAACACCATAGTAGACTCCAAACTCGTCATTAAGCTTGAGACCCTGGGTCTCAACCCCGTCCTGTGCAACTAGGTCCTGGACTTTCGGATGGGCCACTAAAAGGTGGTGAGAGTAGGAAACAGCATCTCCACCCCGCTGATCCTCAACACTGGGGCCCCACAAGGGTGAGCTCTCAGCCCTCTCCTGTACTCCCTGTTCACCCATGATTGCGTGGCCAAGCACGCCTCCAACTCAATCATCACGTTTGCAAACGACACTACAGTGGTAGGCTTGATTACCACCAACAACGAGATGGCCAACAGGGAGGAGAGGGCCCTCAGAGTGTGGTTTCAGGAAAATAACCTCTCACTCAATGTCAATAAAACAAAGGAGATGATCGTGGACTTCAGGAAACAGCAGAGGGACAAACTGAAATGGTCCACCCACACAGACAGCGTTATGAAGAAGGCGCAACAGCGCCTCTTCAACCTCAGGAGGCTGAAGATATTTGGCTTGTCACCTAAAACATTCACAAACTTTTACAGATGCACAATCGAGAGCATCCTGTCGGGCTGTATCAACCGCAAGGCTCTCCAGAGGTTAGTGCGGTCTGCACAACGCATCACCAGGGGCAAACTACCTGCCCTCCAGGACACCTACAGCACCCGATGTCACAGGAAGGCCAAAAAGATCATCAAGGACAACAACAACCCGAACCACTGCCTGTTCACCCCACTATCATCCAGAAGGCAAGGTCAGTACAGGTGCATCAAAGCTGGGACCAAGAGACTGAAAAACAGATTATTTTAAAGGCCATCAGACTGTTTAACAGTGGCTGCTGTCAACATACAGACTCAAATCTCTGTCCACTTTAATAAATGTAATAAATGGATTTTATAAAGGTATCACTAGTCACTTTATATAACGCCACTTTAATAATGTCTACATATCCTGCATTTCTCAACTCATGTGTATATACTGTATTCTGTACTGTCTACTGCATCTTGCCTATGCCGCACGGCCATCGCTCATCCATATATTTATATGTACATATTCTTATTCATCCCTTTACATTTGGATGTATAAGGTAGTTGTTGTGAATGTCTTAGATTACTTGTTAGATATTTCTACACTGTCGGAATGTCACGTCCAGGCCTGAGTTGACAGGCTAGGGTGTATATTTCTATGTTGGGGAAATGGTTCCCAATTAGAGGCAGCTGTTTGTCGTTACCTCTAATTGGGAACCATATATATGTTTGTAGTTTTCAATAGGGTTTTGTGGGTTATTGTTTGTTGTTTGTTCATAGCTTAAGTGTATTTCTAAGTTATTGTTCTATGTTACGATCTTCGTTCGTTCTGTTTATTATTTTCCCAGTTACGTCGTTAAATAAATATGTATACTGGAAGCATCGCTGCCTCTTGGTCCGTTAATAAAGAAGATCGTGACACGGAACTAGAAGCACAAGCATTTCGCTACATCTGCTAACCATGTGTATGCGATCCAGAACATTTGATTTGATTTGATATTGGCACGATTTGCCGGCCCACGGCTTTGTCTCGGGCCTAACAACACCCGTGCCACTATATCCTCCAAACACCAGATTCAAGGGCATTATCATTTAATTATGCATGTGACAGTTTGCATTATCTGGTGGGTGTTTACTTGCCTCACCAAAACATTTAATTTGCACATACTTGTATCCTCTACAGCCTTGGAACATGGTCACTCATGTCTAGAAGGTGCCTGTATTGTTCATGTACGATCTGTCCTCTCCATGTCAGCGTGTCTCATTAGACAGAACAGCAGCAGAGCCATGTTTGATCATCGTTATATTTGACCTGAAGGGTCCTGCCTCAGTTAGAAAGGGCAACCACTCTACCCCCTTCACCAAAAACAGGAATACTAAGAGACGTTTCATGACATGGCCCCAAATCATTTGTCTGAGATTTTAGCATCATTATTTTTCATTTTAATAATCAGCTATGAGTCATGTCCAAGGGGCTTGTTTCAAGTGAACCCACATTGCAGTGTTCACACACTTGGATACAAACAGTTTTTCATATAGAGTTTCTACTGCTAATATTATTGCACTTGTCTACATGTTTATTTCACATACACTCGCACTTGTCTTTTCTTACTAGCGCTGATCTCACCGTATGATCCAGTGCATGAGCAGGGTCTTATTTACATCCCTCTATTACTCAAATGGTGCTATGTAATATTAATGGAGACGCATATTAGTTGGGGAATATCTGAGTTCCCTTAGCATTCCTAACAGTTTCCTTTACACTAATGGTGAATCAGGGGCAAAAACAAATATCCTGCACCATGCATAATAACTATAGAGAACATTTAACCACGCAGTATAGATCATACAATCACTCCCTATCTTCGTCTGTGTGGGTTTGACTGAGTATATAGAGTCTACTACACTGCATGTTTACCTAATTTGAACCCTTCAGAAAGTAAACTATATAAAGCAACTTGTTGAAAAGACAAAGTGGAGAAAGCAGAATACCCATTTGATACATTGAGTGGCTAAAATTGCCTATGCGATGAAAACTTCTGCTCCTTCAGTCAGCAGTTTTATCCCAGAAAGCTATTTCCGTCAACAGTATTTTATCCTATCAGCTTTTGTGTCTGCCGTTGACTCTGCCTCTGTGTGAATATTCTGGTCCCCAAGGTCAATGCTACTGTATGATGTTCCTCTGCTGTTCAGAATTAGTACGCTAATCTTTGTATCACCATGTGACTTCATGCAGGGTTCTATTGCTTGCTTCTCATATGGCAACCCTAAAGGTTATTCATAGAACCCTTTTGTAGGGTTCTTTGATCAGAACCCCAGGGCCCGACTCAACGTAAAATGCACTTTATGCCGGACCTAAAATTGATACCTGTTGCACCACCTGGGCGTAAGCCTTTCTATAAGCTATCTGGTATGTTCTACGCCTAGTAGAGAGCAGGTGTACAGTGTTAAAGTTGGGACAATCCTCATCATGATAGACACAGGAAATATTACACATCTATATTTTCAAAAGGATTTGAGTTTCATGTTCATATTAAACAAACTCGATTTACGCTACATGAAAGCATGCTAAATGTACCTGATCAGTGATAGATTAGCAAACAAATAGATGAGCCACCCCCTCCACTTCTGTGCCCAGCATGAGATCAAATAATCAAATATACAGATGGAGATTCAAAGAAAGAAATTCGCATTGATTGATTATCAGACAAGTCAAGGTCTTGTAGCCTATAGTCTATAGGGATTGTATGCAGGGCTTGCACAGTTGAAGTTGGAAGTTTACATACACCTTAGCCAAAACATTTAAATGCAGTTTTCACAATTCCTGACATTTAATCCAAGTAAAGATTCACTGTCTTAGGTCAGTTAGGATCACCACTTTATTTTAAGAATGTGAAATGTCAGAATAATAGTAGAGAGAATAATTTATTTTAGCTTTAATTTCTTTCATCACATTCCCGGTGGGTCAGAAGTTTACACACACTCAACTAGTATTTGGTAGCATTGCCTTTAAATTGTTTAACTTGGGTCAAACGTTTCGGGAAGCCTTCCACAAGCTTCCCACAATAGGTTGGGTGAATTTTGGCCCATTCCTCCTGACAGAGCTGGTGTAACTGAGTCAGGTTTGAAGGTCTCCTTGCTCGCACATGTCTTTTCCGTTCTGCCCACTAATTTTCTATACGATTGAGGTCAGGAATTTCTGATGGCCACTCCAATACCTTGACTTTGTTGTCCTTAAAAGTGAAATAATCTGTCTGTAAACAATTGTTGTAAAAATTACTTATGTCATGCACAACGTAGATGTCCTAATCGACTTGCAAAAACTATAGTTTGTTAACTACTTAGGGAGCAGTGGGGCACTAGCCGGTGAAATGTAAGGTGCCAAATTCAAAATCCAAAAGTTGAATTATTAAACATTCATCAATATACAAGTGAAGAGAACACGTTCAACCTATACCTATACACTTGTCCAAGAACAATCAAACATCATTGATAATGTATCCTTTTATGTATATTTACTATAATATTTCAACCGGATTATAAACTGGACGATAGGAAAGGAAAAAACCACAGCGCGCACGAGCCCGTGAACGCGCCTCCTCTTCTGTTTACATCCGATGACTAGTTCGAAATTCTTCTTCTATTACCATCCAGAGCAACCTAACATCACCAAACACTGTCTAGAGACTGGTGACATCCAGTGGAAGCAATAGGTACTGCAATCTTACTCCCATATATGGCTGTTTTCAATAGGGAGGGGTTCAAAATGAGGCAATGTGTCAATAACACTTTTTCCAGGACAGAAATTCCTCGGGTTTTCGTGTTTTACATCAGTTCTGTTATACTCACAGACAATATTTTAACACTCTTAGAAACTTCAGAGTGTTTCCTATGCAATAGTACTAATTACGTGCATATCCTAGTTTCTGGGCCTGAGCGGCAGGCCTTTTACTTTGGGCACGCCAGACTCTCCAAAACCGACACATCAGCTGCCGCTCCCTAAGAAGTTAACCGTAGGGACAGTGCCAGATTTCCTCCAGACATGATGCTTGGTATTTAGGCCAAAGAGTTCAATATTGGTTTAATCAGACCAGAGAGTCTTTAGTTGCCTTTGGCAAACTCCAAGCGGGCTGTCATGTGCGTTTTTCTGAGGAGTGGCTTCCGTCTGGCCACTTGACCATAAAGGCCTGATTGGTTGAGTGCTGCATAGATGGTTGTCCTTCTGCAAGGTTCTCCCATCTCCACAGAGGCACTCTGGAGCTCTGTCAGAGTGACCATTGGGTTCTTGGTCACCTCCCTGACAAAGGCCCTTCTACCCCGATTGCTCAGTTAGGCCAGGCGGCCAGTTCTAGGAAGAGACTTGGTGGTTCCAAACGTCTTCCATTTAAGAATTATGGAGGCCACTTTGTTCTTGGGGACCTTCAATGCTGCAGAAATTTTTGGGTACCCTTCCCCAGGTCTGTGCCTCAACACAATCCTGTCTCTGAGCTCTACGGACAATTCCTTCGACCTCATTGCTTGGTTTTTTTCAACATCCACTGTCAACTGTGGGACCTTATGTAGACAGGTGTGTGCCTTTTGCGTTACTGTGTCTCTGTAGTACTGCTGGGAGATACATGAGATGACTATAGGTTTTGGTTTCTCTCCCTCTAAAAACAGAAATAAATCATTCTAAATAACAAACTGGCTTTATTTACAGTCCACCTCATGTTCAAGAATGGCCTTTTTCTCGCTCATTTTTTTTTATTTTTATGAAATCATCTCCAAAATATTGTTATTTTAAAACAAAGCGATTATTGTTATTATTATTATTATTAATTTAGAATTAAATAAAAGCCCCTTGGATATTTTCACAGATTTATTATTAACCCTGTTATTAGCTGGACAATATATATTAGTCATATTGGTCATGGCTTCCGAGTGGCGCACAATGGGATTGCCTTGCAGTTCTCCAGCAGTATCCACTGAAATAGCGGTGGGCATGTGAGGTTCAAGGCACGAGGGCAGGGGGCACGGGATGGGCTGCAGAGTCGCGCACAGAAGACTGACCTAGCCCATGAATTTGGAGGGCAGATATTGTTAAATATTAGAGCATTAGACATCTCACTAAAGGCGTCACTCAAAAGTTATACTTAAATCAAAACTGGATTCAATGAAAAATGACATAAAAAGCACACATTTGTAAATCCCAAACTCTAAAAGTAAAGTTACAATAAAGATGTAAACTAGATGTTGTGTTATTATTTACAGTAGTGATGGACATCTGGTGGCATTTTGAAAACAGGTTTTCAAACACTTGTAGCCCAATTAGCAGAGCAATAGAAAGTCACACCTTTCCAGTTGTCCCCATTCCGCCCCCATACTCCACCCTTCAGTTACCATTCAAAAACGAGCTGTTTCTAAAAAAAAAATGACATTGTGACCAAAGAGAACAGACGAAATGGACATAGTTTTCATCAAGCCAGCTTCTTTCTATGGTGCTACCCATTCCAGGGTTAGGACCGTAACTACGATTTTCTTAAATATATATATATATTACCTATCAATGTTTAGGCATACTGTGTAATAAAATCGATAACAAAATAAAGGTTAAATACAACATTTTTTTTTTATTGTGTACTAAAAAACAGCAATGTGTTTTTTCAGAGCATACAACCATGCCGACAACCATCCGTGGAGATTAGTGGACAAAGGGCTGGACAACGGGCCGCACCGAAAAACGCATGGTTTCCATGAAAGTGGTTAGTTTTGCTAGATTCTTAAAATGTGTACGCAGCATTTGTGTGCGTACACACAGCTAATGCTTTATATTATTTTAAATGGTTGGATGACTATGGGTTTCAGTTAGCAACAATTTGATACATTAGCCTACTTTATTACAATATTGCCATCATTCAGTGATATTCATTCCCACAGTAATTTTTTATGGATCCATCCGGGATTGGTTAGAGCCTGTTAGTAAGCATTTCACTGTAAGGTCTACACCTGTTGTATTCAGCGCATGTGACAAATAAACTTTGATTTGATTTGATAAGAAAACGTGCATGCATAGTGGTGAGCTTTGTGAAGTGACATGCCTTGCAAAGTTTAGAACTGCCATGAGGATGGTAACAGCCTAGTAACAGGTGCTGCCTATCAACCATTATCATGAAGCATAAAATCTCATGAACCCACATTGCTTATGTCGGACTTAGCTATTACTAGTCTTATTTTTGGTTGGTTGGTGCAACAGATCTGATCCCAAAGTCGGACGTAACTACAACCGACCTAGCATGTAATACTAACTGGTGCAACCGGCTCCAGTGGTTCTTCTTCACTGAACCAACATTTTTTCCATATAGAACCCCTTGAGTGCCATATATGAAGCAATTATAGAAGCCATTTTGGTTCTATACAGAACCTTTTGTTCTAAGGGTGTAGAACAAATCAAGTGTTGGCAAGTACTTTAACTGCATCAAAACGGAAAAGCATTGTCTCTCCAATTCTGTGTTTCTGTTCAAATTATGTTAGAAGGCTGTGTAAAATGTAGTGAGGACAAATATGCTTAGCGTGGCAATGGTTGAAATCATCCATGAGCAGGCACATTAAAAAGCCTTTTCTGATCCATTAAGGAATCCAAACATGAACATAAAAGTCCAGTAGAGTAATGAAGCATATGAATATAAAACAAACAACAACGAAATGCCAGACAGACTCATTTCTTAGAATTTATTGACCTCCATCTCCACAATACAGGCTCAATGATATCCTATATAAAAACAAATACCGCACAAATCGGGAAAATTCTCAGATTACTAATGGCATTACAATTAGTTACAAGAAAAAAACATATGAATGCAATTTCTTATGTCCACCATGCACCAATAATGAATCCACCAAAACAAAACATTCAAACCACCTTCCTAATATTGAGTTGCACCCCGCCACCTTCCCCCCTTTGCCCTCCGAACAGCCTCGATTTGTCGGGGCATGGACTCTACAAGGTGTCGAAAGCATTCCACAGGGATGCTGGCCCATGTTGACTGCAATGCTTCCCACAGTTGTGTCAAGTTGGCTAGATGTCCTTTGGGTGGTGGACCATTCTTGATACACACCCGGAAACTATTGAGCGTGAAAAACCCAGCAGCATTGCAGTTCTTGAGACACTCAAACTGGCACCTACCACAATACCCCGATCAAAGGCACTTACAGTAAATATTTTCCCTTGCCCATGCTCCCTCTGAATGGCACACTTACACAATCCATGTCTCAATTGTATCAAGGCATACATATCCTTCTATAACCTGTCTCCTCCCTTCAGTTACACTGATTGAGGTGGATTTAACAAGTGACATCAATAAGGGATCATAGCTTTCACCTGGATTCACCTGGTCAGTCTGTCAAGGAAAGAGCAGGTGTTCTTAATGTTTTGTATACTCAGTGTATGTTTGGAAAAACATTCCATAAGTCTCTCCTATAACTGAACATATAAGCAATCTCTGTACAATAATTGAATATTGAGCTCTGTATTAATTTGTGTGGCCTGTGTTCTCTCTCGTACAGTAAATCCATAATCCCTGTGAAAACAGTTTAAGATGCAGGAGCCCTCCATGAGCTGCCGGAGACATACAAACGTCTTCCCCACCGGCGAAAGCAGCACATCTCATTAGTTAAATATGTTGCGAGCATATTGATTAGAGGCATTTCATTTACCTCTTCACACTAACGAGGGAGAACCTTGAGGTAAGAGGCAGGGAGAACGACGAGAGAGAGAGACGCGGGGAGAGGAAAGGTAGTAAAGGAGAGGAGAAAGGAGTGAAGATTGGATCAAAAGGTCAAACAGAAAACAGAGCCGTCTAAATGAAGAGGTAAGATAGAAAGGCGTGTTGGGGAGAGAAAAGACTTAAAAACTTGATAAATATTTGAATCTTGGTTTTGCCATCCCCCCAAAAAAACACACAAAAAAACAACACAGAAATACCAAATGTTTTGAAACCAATTACAACAGTTTGACATCCTTATGTGAGGCATCTCTCAAAAAATCTCTGAGGAACCCTGAAGACTGGAGCTCTGTCTTAACTAACCAATTCAGAAAATTCTGACTGTTCCGCTTTGAGATTCCTGTTATTTTCTTCAGTATGCTAAGATAATATTCTTGGGAGGTCATTTGAATGCGATGCGCCCTACATTTACATGCTGTAAGCCGCATCCCCCATCATAAATTAGGCATGCCCATTTCCAACATTTACATAATAACTCTGAAAATAACCTCCCAAGTGCACGCACTTCCTGCTTTGTTATGTCACTAAGCCCTTAACGAGAAACTGGCACAAATCGTCACCGACCTTACCTCCCTTTTATATGTTTTGCAGTCAACAATTGCCACTGTCAACATTCGCCATAGTCAAGGGTGGCCGTAAGAAAACATTCCCTCGCGGATAGATGGGAGAAATGTTGATTGTGACTGCTCTCCTTCCCAACTTTTTTAAGTTGCCACTAATCAACAAGGGGCTGTGGAGGTTGCAGCCCAGGGGATGCCCGTAGCTATTTTCCAATTAATGTCACCAGAAAGACAAATAAGACTTCTACACAGTGCTCAGAGAGGGTGGAGAAAGAGGGGAGAGAGAGGGGGAGATAGGGGAAAAGAGAGTGGAGAGAGAGAAGAGAGGAGAGAGAGAGGGGGGAGAGAGAGGAGAGAGAGTGGGAGATAGGGGGAAAGAGAGTAGAGAGAGAGAGAGAGAGGAGAGAGAGAGAGAGAGAGAGAGAGGAGAGAGAGGGGAGGGGAGGGGAGGGAGAGAGAGAGAGAGAGGGGAGAGAGGGAGAGAGGGGAGAGAGAGGGGAGAGGGGAGAGTGGGAGGAGAGAGAGGAGAGGAGAGAGAGAGGGGAGAGAGAGGGGGAGAGAGTGGGGGAGAGAGAGAGGGGAGAGAGTGGGGGAGAGAGAGGGGGACAGATTTTTTCTGGGGTACAGATTAAATGATTGTGACAGCAATTTCAAATAAACAAAATTTGCAGGCACAGACAGACAGATAGACAGTGTTGCCCGGGTCTGTCTCGGCTCAGAGAGTAGTCATTCATTACTCTGGCAGTGGAATTGATACAGAGACAGACGGAGAGTTGGCTCTGCAGTACAATTAGCTCTGGCTTGTTCTGTATGCTGTGTCTGACTAGTAGCCACCCCTTTCCGCCAAAGCTGCTTCCCGAGTTCAAACCCTCCATTGGCTCTGGAGAGACTAGTCTAGCATCAACCAATCAACCAAAGATATGGAAATGAGGATGCAAACATGTATGAGTCTTGGTTTGTCTGTAGTTTTACTGAAATTTCTATTTAGCTTTTTGTAATAAAATGTCTGGTCCAGAACATAAAACATCAAAGAATCCATTTCTGACCTATAATATTTCTCTTGATTTCTAAGTGGCATTGTTCAGACAGTGAACATCTCTGTTAGACAGGCAAGAGATTACACTGCAATCTTCAATAAATAGAAAACAACAGCTGCTGTAAATCTCTGCAAAGTTACTCTGCGCTGTGATCTTGTCAAGAATAAAAATGTTTTAAAAACTTTTATTGCTGAGAGAGAAAATCAAAAAGGTAGAGAGCTGTTTCTTGAAGTCTGTGTGACATCATCCCTATCTCTCTCGTCCCCACCCATCACGGCATGCATTAGCCATGCCTTGTGGCCTCTCTACATCTACTGAGAATATTTGAAGGAGCAGGAATCCATCAAGAGTAATGGTATTGCCGTATGCCCCCAGGGCAGCCATCTTTAATCCTTACCCATCATGCTTCTGCCATAAAGTATGCAATCACGGCCCCATTCGCCCGCAACAGGCAAACCAAGTCCCTCCTCAGCCAGAGAGCGTGTGGTCTTACATCATGCTCTATTTAAGAGGGAATCACGGCTTTACTTCAGATTTATTTTTCTCTCTCTCTCTCTCTTTCTCTCTCTCTCTCTCTTTCCCTCACGTCTTTAATTATTTTTTGTATTTTTTTTTACCTTAACCAGATGTGTCAGCTCCCTCGTCTCTCCTCTGCTCTCCACGCTCCCTCTCTCTTCCACTCCTTCTCCTCCCCTCGGCAGCTGTTCCCTTCCCTCGCTTGCCCTCCCGGCTCACTCCACTCAGTGGGTTTGGAACTTCGAATAACAATAAACCTCAGCCACGCAGCGCAACGTAACACACTTCACTACAGCACAACATCAAACAGCACTACACACCACAGTACAACACAGCACTACCCTGGAACATGCGAACAACAAGCAGCATAAACCACCAGTGAACAGTAATCTACAGTAACCATCCACACAGCTCTTCTTAGCCAGTTAAACTTTAACCTCAACAAAGACACATACTGTACACACATTGGAACTAAACAGAAGCAACTGTGAAGTAACTTGTTGTCAGTGTTAAACTTATTTCATCCAGGGTAGGGTGTCTAATAGATACTAATAGTAAAACAAAAAATATATAATAAAATTGCTAAGCTATGGGGGCTCATCCTCCTCCATCCTAGTATTCTAATATGACAGTAATGACACATTGTCAACCATTTAATACCAATCACATAGTTCTAACATGGAAGCTTAAGCACATTTAGGTTTATGATCGCCCACACCCTCTAAACTTATTCTCACTTTGAAATGTAAATCCATGAAAGTGCCTTTCATATTTGAATGTCAGTAGTCTGGGCTTTTTTTGACTGCATCTTACTAACACACCAAAATGTCTGTCATTTTTTCATCCCCTGCCTGCTGTAAAAAGCATACAGAAATGTATGTTGAAAAACAGAAACTTTTTTGAGTGCGCGACACTCGTCATGTTTTGACTACATGCTGGATATTACAGTAGATATAGGCCGACCTTGGAAGGAATTAGTAGAAGTGAAAGAAGCCATGAGTGAATCAACAGAATGTGTACACACATGACCAAAAGCAGAAAAAAATATAGCATTTTATTGACATACTGAGATTGACTGCAAAAATAACAAAATGCGAACCCAAAAAATCCCACACTGTAGATAATCTTGTTTTTGACTTGAGTGATAGGCAAGGATTTCACAGTAGCTCAATATGTTTTGGACGGTATAGCCTTTATAGAGAAATTTGATTTCTTATTCTAATCTGTTGTGGTTATAAACTAACCATTTCTCTCGCTCTCCTCTCAGATCATTCATAGGATCCGACGGCAAGCAGATACAAAATACATCCTTCGGATCTACCAGCACTGATGGCCTTTAATTAAGATAGTAGCGCATAAGGAGCACAATGCTAACAGCGCTGCAATGGTACAAATGGCTATTATGGTGGTGCGAGGCGTTTGTTAATCCAATTTAAGCCTGTTTGTCTAAGAGAAGCCCAGCATGCACCGTTCTAACAGGAAGCAGTTTGAGGCGAGACAGCCAGACAGCTCCGCTCTCTAACTTGTCTGGAAGTTAACAAGGAGGGCTTTTCAAAGGGATGAGTAAACAGTAGAGAACAGAGGTGATGAGGGAGACAGGAGCAGAAGAGAGAGGGAGGGATCAGGTGGGCTCGACAGGGCCGTGAAAGGTTTTGTCTCGACCCTGATTAAAGGAGGGATCTGTGTCCTGACCATTTTAATACAGTGTCACATTATGTAAATCCCCCTTGGTAGAATTCCACAGATATGTGACTGTTTTTTAAAACCAGTTTCATTTGGACTCCTCGGATTGACCTCAATAGGTTTTCATTCCACTTTTGCTTACTTTCCTTTGCATGCAAGAGAGGTGATGGGTTTCCTCTATGGTCTTGGTCTATGACCTGACAAGCTACAAAAGAGTCATTAGAGAGGTAAGTGGTTCTTCTACATAGAAGATCTTAGGAAATCCCAGGACATTGGTCTATACTACTGTAATAAGCTCGCAAAGTTGCTGTCACAAACTCCAAATTCCACAGTTGTCACTGACTAGTTGGATATACATTTCCCACTGAGCAAACAATTTATGTACTTACAGCATTCATTTTAATGTCATTTTTATCAGGTTTTTGCTTTGGCAGACCTTATTTTTTGTTGTTAACAATTGTCAATAAAAGTCTTGAATGCAACTGTTAATGTCAAATAGTTTTGTGTTGTACTTGTAGACCTGGTTGTCCTGAAAATAAAATGGTAAACCACTTCATTGTGAGGCAAATATAAGGGCTGGACAAGCAGATAAATGAAAGTCAGATAAATGAAATGTCAATTTTTGCCTGGGTCTCAGAACTGATAGTGTGAACAAGACACAAGGTTACAGGAAAACAACAAACACCTCTACAGTACAAAACATAAACACAGCTCTTTGTAACCAGTGAGTTTCCCAACCCTGGTCCTTGAGTACCCCCCAACAGCACACCTGATTCAACTTGTCAACTAATCATCAAGCCCTCGATAAGCTGGATGAGGTGTGTTTGTCCAGAGCTACAACAAAACTGTTTACTGTTGGGGGTACTCGAGGACCAGGATTGGGAATCACCGCTCTAGATGTGCAGTCTGCTCCATTCTCTCTCATGTATCTCTTATCTCAGATAGCTTCCCCTTCTCCCATGCAGTCTTCCTCCACCTCCACCTCCGCTCCTAGTGTCTGCCTAACTCTAAGCCAACCTAATTGACAGCTTGGCCTGCAAAATCACACTGTTGCCCCCACCAGCCATTCCTGGATCAAACCCTCTATCAGACGGCTCCTACGCTACAACTGCCATGCTTAGAGAGTTGTAGATGAAACTTCTCTGTGAATGCAGCTTGGCTGGACGTCACTCTAAGGGCAAAGGGATGGAGTGGTGGACGGACTGTTTAACGATGTGGTAGCGCTGAGACTCAACCTCCACCCTGAAGTGTCAAGAGACTTTCATCTCATCACAGGCCCTCGCTTAGCTCTATCCCTATCTCTGTCTCTCTCACACACACGCAAGCAAGCGCGCGCACACACACACACACAGTGCAGACAATTACAAATGTACACACACTCCTACTTCCACACCCTCCCACTCTGTTCCTTCAGAAATGTCCGCTGTGAGTTCTGAGATCTGCTTCTTTCTGTCTGTTCTTGGTAAGTTTCTTCTCTCCACGATTCCCTCCTGTTTCGCCCAAAGCCTCATCTTTTCCTGTATGTTTTGGACTGAGATGAGAGAGAGAACAACCGTATGTGCTGTAAGACTTCTTAGGCCGATAGTGAAGAATGACATTCAAATGTCATCATTCTTTTTGCTCGTAGAATGGTGCCATTAACGTTAGCACTATCTTTCTGAAACCGATGTTAGGAGTGTTGTAATTGCCAGTGCTCAAAATAACAACCCAATCGGCACACATACATGATGGCATAATAATAGCAGGTATTCATATTCAAGGTAAAAATCTGTTGTTCTGCCCCTGAACAAGGCAGTTAACCCACTCTTCCAAGGCCATCATTGAAATAAGAATTTGTTCTGAACTGACTTAACTAGTTAAATAAAGGTAAAAATGTATATATATATATCTGCTCTAAAACTAGTGGAATCCACACCATTTAGTGGTGGACTCAATATTTTCCCTGGAATGAATGGGAGCTTGATTTACCCATTACTGTCATAAATCATTTTCTCACTCCCTCCATACAAACCGTTTCCCCTACCTATATATTCCCCCTCTCTCACACAAATGGATCTCCCAACCTAGGAAGTCTTGACAGGTCCCAGTCTCAGCTTAAGATCCACCATGGTATTTTACAGTCATGGAAATGGAGACAATCCCATGATATTAGCCCAAACACACACTAACACGCACACACACACAAACAAACAGACGCTTATGCACACACACACACACACTTATACACACACACACTTATGCACGCACACACTGGACTAGCACCACTGTCGGTGGAGATTTGGCAGGGAAGGGCAAAGACTACTTGACTTTAGGGAGCTAAATTAGTCTTAAAATCAGTATTCCCCAGCGGTGACAAGTTTATAAACTGTTGGGGAATCTCAATGACATTTTATGTTAGGATGAGAGAGCCTTTATTGTACTTTTTCAGTATGTGCAAACAACTATTGTTCTCTTGTCTGAACAGGTTATGGTGTATATTGGTACATGCATGGTTGGGGAGTAACGGATTACATGTAATCCATTACATGTGAGGGATAAAAAAAAAAACGGAAACTGTAATCCATTACGTTACTAGCAAAAATATTGTAATCAGATTACAGATACTTTTGAAAAACTATACGACTACTTCGAGGATTACTTTTAAATTCAGAAAGGATATATGCGACATATTCTTCTCTGCTTTCTCAATGACAATCAAATCAACATTGAAAAAAGGTGGTAGTTTAAGTTAGTTCCACCTGAGGGAGTCTGACCACAAGTCAGAGACCACTATGATGACACACCAAAAGGGCGCGATGAATCACGGGAAAAGAGCAGGATTTGGGGATTTGTGGGCTACAGTCCAAGCTATGTCTTCCAATGATGAGACTGCTGTCCAACTTGTATAAACGCTTGGAGGTAAGGATGACAACAGTGGCGTAGTCTACGGCGATACAGATATCACTTATTATTGATATCTACATAGCACATTGATGTGAATCACACTGCCGCTCTCTCATTGTGGTTGTTGCGGATGGCTGTTCACAAATATAAATGTGTATTTGAACCCAATAATAGTTGAATTCAAGAAGTTTAATAATTGTTTTTGAAACTAGTGAACAGCCAGTGAAAAATGCACTCTTGCAACAGCTTGCAATAGTGCAGATCCCAGCATATGGGATAAAGTTTTTTTTTTATTGCTCAATCTAATCCATGTTGATAAAAAATAAATCAATAGGCTTAATGGACACATGCTCAAACTCACACAGATTTGATAGACTTAAAGAGGCAATCTGTAGTTGCTTCATCCATTTTTTTTTACTTAGAAATTATATATATATATATATATATATATATATATATATATATATATATATATATATATGTATAGTTTGGACTCACCTGCTCATTCAAGTGTATTTCTTTATATTTTATATTTACTATATTGTAGAATAATTGTGAAGCTATTATGAAATAACACATATGGAATCATGTATTAACCAAAAAAGTGATAAACAAATCAAAATATACTTCATATTTGAGATTATTCAAAGTAAACACCCTTTGCCTTGATGACAGCTTTGCACACTCTTGGCATTTTTTCAACCAGCTTCATGAGTTAATGTGTTTGAGCCAATCAGTTGTGATGTGACAAGGTAGGGGTGGTATACAGAATATAGTCATATTTGTTAAAAGACCAAGACCATATTATGGCAAGACCAGCTCAAATAAGTAAAGAGAAATGGCAGTCCATCATTACTGTAAGACATGAAGGTCAGTCAATCTGGAAAATGTTAAGAACTTTGAAAGTTTCTTCAAGTGGGGTCGCAAAAACCATCAAGCACTGTGATGAAACTGGCTGTCAAAAGGACCGATACAGGAAAGGAAGACCCAGTTACTTCTTCTGCAGAGGATAAGATCATTAGAGTTACCAGCCTTAGAAATTGCAGCCCAAATAAATACTTCACAGAGTTCAAGTAACAGACACATCTCAACATCAACTGTTCAGAGGAGACAGGCCTTCGTGGTCAAATTTCTGCAAAGAAACCTTTACTAAAGACACCAATAATAAGAAGAGACTTGCTTGGGCCAAGAAACACAAGCAATGGACATTAGACCGGTGGAAATCTGTCCTTTAGTCTGATGAGTCAACATTTGAGATCTTTGGTTCCAACCGCTGTGTCTTTGTGAGACGGATAATCTCTACATGTGTGGTTCCCACCGTGAAGCTTGGAGGAGGAGGTGTAATGTTGGTGACACTGTCAGTGAATTGTTTAGAATTCAAAGCACACTTCAAAGCATTCTGCAGCGACACGCCATCCCATCTGGTTTGCGCTTAGTGGGACTATCATTTGTTTACAACAGGACAATGACCCATAACACACCTCCAGGCTGTGTAAGGGCTATTTGACTAAGAAGGGGAGTGATGACTAAGAAGGGGAGTGATGCATCAGATGACCTGCCCTCCACAACCCAATTGAGATGGTTTGGAATGAGTTGGACCTCAGAGTGAAGGAAAAGCAGCCAACAAGTGCTCTGCATATGTGGGAACTCCTTCAAGACAGTTGGAAAAGCATTCCTCATGAAGCTGGTTGAGAGAATGCCAAAGGTGTGCAAAGCTGTCATCAAGGCGAAGGGTGTTTGCTTTGAATAATCTCAAATCTAAAATATATTTTGATTTGTTACTACAACTTTTTGTTTACTACATGATTCCATATGTGTTATTTCATAGTTTTCTACAAAGTAGAAAATAGTAAAAATAAAGAAAAACCCTGGAATGAGTACATGTGTCCAAACTTTTGTCTTGTACTGTGTATCCGTTGATTCTTGAAGAATATAACTCATAAATGCCTCATGAGTTTAATTCAACTGTCACACTCCATGAGAACCCAAAATGTAAGCTTGTTTTTCTCCAATGTTTGTAAACATTGTAAATGTAAACACACACTGTATATTCTCATAACATGGTTAAAACAATAATTTTTATATCATGGATGGTCAGTTCTTGCATCCATAGGTCTATTAATCTGAGAGTGGTTACATTTCTCCTGGCCCATTCCTCAGCTTTTTACCAAAACAGAGGCTGCGACCATTTTGTTATTGTTTCATCTGTGGATTTGCCCTTTAAACAGCTGTATATTATCAAGATATCAAAGTGTCACCAACAAAAAGATAGACAATAGGCCTATAGCTAATGCAGCATATGGCATTCATTTATCACATGTAAATAACCCTTTTCTCTGTAGTGCTGTGAGCATGCCATTCCATGAGCACAGCATTTCGTTTTTCAAATCAATGAGCCCAATCAGTCCTCCATGACAACAAAATCATAAACAACAGAGTAGGGCTGGCTAGTAGGTCCTTAGTTTTAGGGTTATGCTCAGGTAAAACATTTTGGCTAATCTGTACTTCCATTTTTCCAAGTCCTATTCTTGAAGATCAAGGGGTATAACATTTATTGGAATGACTGGAATTCTGACAGACTTGGGTTTTTAATGTAAAGATATAATTGAATCATATTATTATATGTAGTATAAAGCAATGGGTTAGAAGAAGCCTACATAACCAACCTATAAAGTAAAAAGTAACATCCATATATGGCCAGCTATGTAAACTTTAACATTGATTTATCCTGCAATAGATGTTGTTCTATTGGTAACATACATTTTGGTCTTCTTCTAATGCCTCTTACGGGGAATTAAATAAAAAACAACTGAATGTAATCAGATTACGTTACTGAGTTTGGGTAATCCAAAAGTTACGTTACTGATTACAATTTTGGACAGGCAACTAGTAACTGTAACGGATTACATTTAGAAAGTAACCTACCCAACCCTGGGTACATGCAACATCCACCTGTCCTCACTTTTCTTCAGTTGCATGTGTTGCATGTGACACACCAATCACTGTGTCACTTTACACCTTGTGACAACTGTACCAACCAAACAACCAGCAACGTCAATAGAATCATCCATCCTTAACAAACACGTTAGCCAAAGCATACAATATGGTTCTCAAATGTGTTTTCCATGAGGTTTAGTGGTGTGACTGTGACAGGCCAGGTATCTGTCTACATCAGTATGTATGGGACTTCACCTCAACCTGGCCCTCAGATTGGCAGGCTTTCTGCCAGACCGATCCAGACATGTCACCTCACCTCATTAAGCAGACGGACTGCTGAGACTGGAGAGACGAAGGGACAACTGTCAGTGTGTGTGTCACTGTCACGCTGCCCCGGCCGGTCTGTCACCAACAAAGACATACCTCCCTGGCACCTCTCCTGTCCACCCCCTATACAGAAGCCAACTAGACAGACACCTGGACACAGAATTCATGATGTCTGTTGGCTGAATATCCCAGCAACTGGCCACGCCATGGCAGTACAGAAGAAGTTAACAGAAAGGAAACAGGAAGAGAAATTGGGCCAGAACAACAACAAACTTTTCTGTTGTCGTCAAACAGGATACAGGAAGCTCATCTCACAGAGCAGGGTTGTCAGACAGCAGCTGCCATGGCTCTGGCCAGTCCGGGCGGAGGCTCTTGCGCCGTGTAAATTGCACATGGTGGCGTTGCGGAGTGCGGCGGAGAAGAAGACTCGGGGCTGGAGAATTGCTTGTAGCAGTCTGAGGTTAATGAATAAAGGCAGTGAGGCATTGCTATGTGGTTGTCTTGTCATATAACTTTTCTCCAACACATAGCTATCCTTGCATGCCTGGCGCTACAGAACATAGCGTTCTTCTTCCACTTTCTCTTCTTTTTACACCACTTTGCTTATTTTGACTCCTGCCATCACTAAATATAAACAGAAGCTTCAGAGGCGTATAGTTTATTTCCCAGCTAATCAGAACTCCAGTATGTGGTCAGACCTGTATAAAGAGGACTGTCTATTTCAGGCTATATTAACTGGCTGGCTGTGGAGACCATTACAGAGACTGTTTCTTTCAGGCTATATTAACCGGCTGGCTGTGGAGACCATTACAGAGACTGTTTCTTTCAGGCTATATTAACTGGCTGGCTGTGGAGACCATTACAGAGACTGTCTCTTTCAGGCTATATTAACTGGCTGGCTGTGGAGACCCTTATAGAGAGTGTCTCTTTTAGGCTATATTAACTGGCTGGCATGTGGAGACCCTTATTAGAGACTGTCTCTTATAGGCTATATTAACTGGCTGGCATGTGGAGACCCTTATTAGAGACGGTCTCTTTCAAGCTATATTAACTGGCTGGCTGTGGCCCTAGTCTCTGCTGGATATCACATAATGTCTGATCAGTTACAGTACACATGGCTCTGCTATAGGTCTTCTGGCAGAAGAAACAACAACAGGATCGAGCACCACAGCCCAGGGAGGGAGTCAGTGTGGCTATGGACCTTTGAAGCACATATGATTCACCGCTGAGATATAGCATGAATGCATAACACTCACACACACTGTCAGATCACAAACAAGTCCACCTCTCAGTTTGGTTCCCACAGGGGGAGGTTGGTAGGAGGGGATAGGGTGGGGTTAAACTGTTAGACAAGTCTCCAATTTGTCTGGGCTGTGCATCTCCACACCTCTAGTTTATTGGGATCCCGGTGAGCTGAGAATCAAGGGTAGGCCTTTAATTATAAGACTAAACAGGAGTGATGTGCTTGGAAGGACACACATACAAGTCCAAGTGTGTGTGGCTGAGTGCGTGTTTGATCTCTACTGATGAGTAGGCCTACAGTACAGCCTCATTTAGACTGAGACAAGAGAACTACTGTAGAGCCTCATTGAGACTGAGCCAAGAAGCAATCAGTACAGCCTCATTGAGACTGAGACAAGAGGTTTACAGTACAGCCTCATTGAGACTGAGACAAGAAGCCTACAGTACAGCCTCATTGAGACTGAGACAAGAGGCCTACAGTACAGCCTCATTGAGACCGAGACAATAGGTCTACAGTACAGCCTCATTGAGCCTGAGCCAAGAAGCAATCAGTACAGCCTCATTGAGACTGAGACAAGAGGTTTACAGTACAGCCTCATTGAGCCTGAGACAAGAGGAGTACAGTAAAGCCTCATTGAGACTGAAATAAGAATCCTACAGTACAGCCTCATTGAGACTGAGTCAAGAAGCAATCAGTACAGCCTCATTGAGACTGAGACAAGAGGTTTACAGTACAGCCTCAATGAGACTGAGACAAGAGGCCTACAGTACAGCCTCACTGAGACAAGAGGCCTACAGTACAGCCTCAATGAGACTGAGACAAGAGGCCTACAGTACAGCCTCACTGAGACAAGAGGCCTACAGTACAGCCTCAATGAGACTGAGACAAGAGGCCTACAGTACAGCCTCAATGAGACTGAGACGAGGCCTACAGTACAGCCTCACTGAGACAAGAGGTTTACAGTACAGTCTCATTGAGTCTGAGACAAGAGGTCTACAGTAAAGCCTCATTGAGACTGAGGGTTGCTAGATCAAATCCCCGAGCTGACAAGGTAAGAATCTGTCTTTCTGCCCCTGAACAAGGCAGTTAACCCACTGTTCCAAGGCCGTCTTTCGAAATAAGAATTGGATCTTAACTGACTTGCCTAGTAAAATAAAGGCTAATAAAAACAACAATAATAATAGATAGTATTTACAGCTTTCTGAAGAAAACTCAAATCACATGAATATCCTTCGAATGAATGTTCAAACTGTCATATTAATAGAAAGTTTTAATAAATGAAAATCAAATGGTGTAATGACAGGTACCCTCAAAGACATGACACGTTTGCCTCGCTGATAGAAGCATCACATCTCCGCTCGATGACAGTGCTTTGTAAGCATGTTGTCACGTCCAATCAGCCTCTCATTACGACTCTCTCCGTTGTGCTTGGTGACATCATTAATGATAGCTTTCACTTCCTGGTTGAATGGATCAGATGGCGAGGCTGAACACAGCAGTTGTACTATTAATGACTTCAGGAGTTTGTTTTTTGATCATATCTCCTATCCTGGTGACATTGCTGATCGTTAGCGTGCTGCGCACAGTGATGCTAATTCTCCCTGATGGTCCCTTCCTCGTAGCTTCATCATTACCTGATTATGCCAATCGTTAAGTCTAATGAGTCGTAGAGTAACGTGAGCTTCACAACTTGATGTGCCAAAATTCAGTAAACATACATTCTATTTTCCTCCACTCTCAGTTGGGGGGGCTTTTCTTGTTTGTTTATGTAGATAGTTAGACACACAACAGCATTGGTGTATTTCCACTTGAGTCCTATGTGATCACAATGCAGTACGTCTGCACAGAGGAAAGGTTAAGCAGACACTAGGAAAAGGGCCAACTCATACACAACAGGTAGGATTACATTTCTTCCAAACCCGCAGCGAATCACTACTTTCATTATTCCATGTCAACATGCTATAGGTATATTGACATACATTAGCATGGATACTTGAAACCGTACACATAGAAATGTCTGTCTGATTCAATCTAGATTTTCATTCTTTCTCATCCCCAAATACAAACAAGGTCAGAGCTAAGGATGAACTGTAGCTCATCTTGAAGTTTTAATCTTAGTTGACACCGGCTCGCTCCACATTTGCATTTACTCTGTACGAGTACGATACATTGACATCACGGGTGGCTGGTGGCACATTAATTGGGGAGGACGAGCTCATAGTAATGGCTGGAACAGAATAAAGTAATGGTTTCGACACTCATCAAACACATGGTTTCCATATGTTTGATACAATTCCATTTACTCCATTCCAGCCATTATTATGAGCCGTCCTCCCCTCAGCACCCTGTGACAAGACATGTGAATTCATTTCCAGAATCTGCACACTCATTAACATATCTAGCTCTCACCTGTATATGGAGACCAAGAGAGAGGGACAGGTATAGCAAAGAAGGACAAAAACTGAAGAAAATATCAAATGTAAAATCAAATAAAGACATGTTTTAACCTGCTCTGTTCTAGCTCAGTGAGCATCCACAAAGACTAACCCTTACCGAAACATGACTGTAGCTAGATCATAGAGACTGAAATAACTCTAAACCGTTCCAGTATGTATTCTGACAAAGGCACCACAGCCTAACACTCTATTCATTTAGATTTCATCAAACCATGTAATACCAACAAGGACAAAAGTTCTAGTAGCGAGGACTTTTTGGACATTTCAAAGAATGCTATCGATTTATTTTTAAAAATGGTTGCATCTTTTCATTGAATAGGGACCAATTATCTTTAACATTGTTTGGTCGATCGAGCCAAACAGAATAGTCATTACTATATGTCCTTCAAAAGATTCCAATTTTTCTATGTCATCTACGCCAAGATTGAAGTTCAGCAACCACCCAATGTTATGCTAAAAATTACCACCCCCTCACATAGGAAATGGGGTTTTGTAATTGCCGTCCAGCTTGTGTCTACTTGATAATTCATCATCCAGCCCCCAAGGTGTTAACGTGTGAAGACGTATTATTGATACTGTATGTATCACAATGACTCACTCAAGGACTTGTGATTAACACTCACATGGCAACAGACATAATCATAGCTCTACTGATCCCCATCCTGATCAATACACACTTTTGGCATGCAGGTAACATGCAGCAGCAACCATGGTCACTGATGGAGGCTTCATGCCAGTTAGGCACATGCCAGTACAGTTATTCTTCTTGGTGCTCTTACCAATAAGGTAACTGGTTGGTTTGATAACAACGTATTTCATTTCAATTTTAATCATGTCATTATCTAAAATCAGTGACCAAGCTTAACGCTCACAAACAGGAGTCTAACGACCAAACTAAACCCTTTCTATGCTACATCCGTGTCTGTCTTGGACTGAAGAAGTCCATTTGAAACCCTTTCTAAGGCAGACGGAAACAGCTCCCACTCGCCACCGACACTGATATCATCTCCCTAGTAACCGATTGGATCCCTCTCTCAACCTACCTTTTCCTTCCTTCCCACCTCCCACCCCTTTGAATTGCGCTATACAGTCACTATGATACTGCGTCAGCAATTGGACATGTGACCGCAATCCAATTTTAAAGCCCATTCTCTGAATGCCCCACGTGAACAATGTCCTTAGATCTCCCAGGGAGAGTAAATCCACCCCGCTCCCCCGGTAACAGTGACCAATGACATTAGCAGTTTAAACCATAGCCTTCTGCTGGGAGGCAGCCTAGAGATCTGTTATCGCCTCAATCCCACGTACATCCCAGCGTCCTGAGTTTTCTTCATGGATTCCCAGGAAGCTGATGATAATGATGATGATGGGTTTCCCATTGGATTGTGATTGATCTAATAATGTAAAAGCAGGGAGCGGATGTTGTCTCAGCCTCACACATATTGGCAGTGTAGGAGTACTAGGTCATTGTTAGCTAAAGGAAACAACAGTACAAGAACCTGAAGAGGCATTGTTGAAGGGCTTATTGTTTGTGCTAGAATGTACCTTTGTTTGTTCTTCTCCTGTTGAGTGGTGTTCCTTATTGGGAGTGCAAGAGAGGAGAAAGAAAAGCAACATGAGAAATGATCGTCAGAGAGTGTGCGGGAAGGAGAAGGAGGGAGTGGCATACTGGCATGGTAGGGATTGACATCTCATTATTATTGATCATAGTGATGGGATGGACGGGCGCTCAGAGATCAATGCTAACAGAGTCTTAGCAGCTAATGAAGATTAGCGACAGTGTGGCTTGGAAACTTTTCACAGCACTCTAAGTCTTTAGCCTCTCCTGATCAATACATGCCTCATAACATGGGGATGGGACACCTGGGCAGAGAACTGCTATGAATATCACATCATGTTAGAAGGCAATGAGCATTCTCAGAATGAGATGCAGTTTTTTGAGAGTGAAGACATTGATTTTTGCTTTGTTTTGTTATGTTTGCTCAGAATTTACATTTATCAATTGTGTCCACTGCAGCTTTTGTTTTATGTAGTACCGTAGAACAGAGCGAAAGATGTATCTTGTTTGAGTATGCCAAGGCTATATCAACGAAACCAGTAATCCCGTTTTCCTAGAGAACATGATGGTAATAACATGAGAAGGCCATTATATAGCCAAGATGATGTTACTGTTGTTGCCTGTTTATTCAGGATTATCAGGATTATCCAGGTACTAATTTAATACTTTAGAGTTACTCTGCAGAAGCTTTCCTGATCAAAACATTCGTAATCTTTACCGTTAGGGATCTTTACAAATCCTTCACCAATGAATAAGAGAAATCATAGCTTATTCATAAAGATCAGAGATGATGTTGTGATGTATGTAACACTATATTTTGTGACGGTAAAAGTAACTGACACCGAGTGTAATCATGTTTGACACAAATAAGATATTAAAATCAAATACGAACATACATGCATATTTACACATTTATAGCTGTGAAAATATTTACCAGACGTGATGCTGCTGGTTAAATCATTTAAGGGTTAACTGACGTGTGTCAAAATCATGGACGGAGGAAAGGGAGGCTTGCAGGAGGGCCCCGCAGGCTGAGAGGAGAGCCACGATCATGCAACTTTCATTATTTCACTTTAACCCTCCCATTTAGTTTCCTTTCTTTTCTGTTGTTGTTGTTCTGCTGTTCCTTCTGTTAATTGGGTGTCTCCCCTGGGGTTCTGACAGAAACCCAAACTGACAGTGGAGCACTTCTGAGACTGGAATCACCTCCAGCTACTGCTAGGAGAACCAACACAACACAACAGCACAGCACACCACCCAACACACAGGACTTTATAGAGTAGACACACGACTTTACTGATTATAGTAGAGATTAAAAGACTCCTGCTATTTCCCAGGCCATGCAGATGATAGGTTATGTTAATCCATAAAAGAGTGACTTCTGATTTACTGCTGCTTTGTCTGTATGAAGACCTCAACCTTAACCTTTCTTTCTCTCTCTCGCTCTCTCTCTCTGCTCCTCTCCCTCTCCCAATCTATTAAACCCATGTCATATAGATTTATGAAAATGAATCGCAGGCTCAAAACAGGGTATCACAATGGCTTAACTTCGGTGCTCATTTTGATAGTGTTTATCATGTATTGTTAGTATCACTGGGATTAACTCTATGCAGCATCTGCTACTGGCGTCACTCTGTTTCTGTTACAGTAGTTTTATGCAACAAATATAGGAATACATTGTTAATGCTGAAATCTGGGTCAGATTGTTGTCAGTGTGTGTGTATGTGTGTGTGCACATGACAGTGTCTTGTGATTTGTGGATTCCTGACCGTATATTTTGTTATTGATGACATGTAAACTTGACTTATTTTTGTATTTATTTTTTACATTTCAGGCTTATTTAAATTCTGTCAGCTCCACTCCTTGCTATGTTGGTTTATGACATTCTTATTAGTTTTATTTGCATATTTATGTAGGTAGGGAAGTAAGAGAGAAACCCACTGCACGGAGAAATGCATTCACCCAGGTGCTGTGTAGTGTGATAAGATTCTATACTCTGCACTTTCCTGAAAGCCCATCATGAATTGCATACAAAACGTGATTCGACTGGAGAAATACAAGACTGCAGTAATATCCCTGGTAAAGACGTTTTACATTACATCCATTTAAAACATGGTATTTAAAACATTGAAAACATGGTATGTTGAGTAGATAAAACATATACAGACTGTGTAACACCTTAATAGAACAGGGATACTTTAACCCACCTAAATGCTGCTGAAGATCTGTCCAGAGTGAGTGTGTGTGTGTGTATATTTCCGTGTGAGTATGTGTGTGTGTGATACTGTCAGTTTGCTGTGTCAGTACAGCATGAACAGCGTATGGGATTAGAGACTGGCCGTGGTGCTGCTGGCGTGTGACTGGGTCATATGGTCACGCATGGAGCTATCGTAACATGATTATGTGCTGAGTAAACAGCAAAGCGCAGGCGGTACAGCGGAGCTCTCACATCAAAACCCTCCTGTCTAGAGCACGTCATGCTAGAATGCGTGAGAGCCAACGCACACAAGATGTGTTGAAGAAGAAGCTGGAAACCACAGGGGCTCAGCCTAAAAGATTAGAACGTGTAAATCTACCTGCGACCCGGCGGATTTGGACTGTTTTGTTGGTGTTGAGAGTGCAGGATACTCTGCTGCATGTCTAGCTCCTGGAAGTGAATGAACACTAACAGGAGAGTGCACAGAACACAAACAGAGATCGAGGGGCTTCAACATTTCAGCATCTTTACACAATATCTCAGAGTACGGAAGGCAACAGCTTAGAAATACTGAGAGAGAGGACTACAACCACAGGAAACACTGTACGGATAATTCGTTGTTCGATTAATACTGATAATAATGCATTTATTTATTGGAAATGTTGTTGGTTACAACGTTACAGGCTGTCCGTCTCTAGAGGAGTGAAAGTCTGTATGACGATGGACAGAAAAACCATCTAGCTTTTAACAGACAGCTATGGTACTGACACTGTGAGGTTACAGTGGTAATGCTGTGATGACGGTACTGACACTGTGAGGTTACAGTGGTAATGCTGTGATGATGGTAGTGTACTGGAGTCCAACGCAGTCCTCTTGGCACAGTGGGAGTGTTTTGGCAGTGAGTAGAGTAGGGATTGAGTTATTATCGAACCGCACACCCATGATGATGATGATGGTAGTGCTGAAGGTGGGCGGGGGTAAGACTGAGGTCATACACTGACTTATACTGTGTGTAATTAAATATACTCTATATAATTCAATATGGCTCTCTCTCTCTCTCTTTCTCTCTCTCTGCTTCTCCTCTAGTGTAACGCAGCCAGTAGCGTGTGTAGTGTGTGAGGGAGAAAGGAGGAGGAGGCAGAAGGAGAATGCTGCTGTCTGTTGTGAGGATGTAAAACCAGCCGTGACCTCCAAGTCTTCCCCAGACAGCGCTGTGACACACTGGTGTCTCGCCATATCCTGACGCTCTGAAGGGCATGCAGACCACGCGCGCACACACACACACATACACGCACAGACGGGCCCGCGAGCACGCTCATACCTCACACACACAATCATTAGTGCGATATGCCTGATACCTTTTACGGTTGTCAATTTTCCAAAAGGGGCTTGTATCGTGGCCTGCAGACAGAGGAGCTGTCGCTCTGCATCAGATCATCATCCTGCCATCCAGCTCTGCCTAGAGTCAAAGTCTCATCTTCGTCTGCCGTGCTGCAGTGCACCAGGGCCAGGTCTAGCCTTTGGGGGCCCTAAGCGAGATTTGGTTGGGGGACACCTCGCAGCAAACCATTTTAGTGGCCCCCTCTTGACATTGGAGATAACAAAATATACCTTTTAGTTAATTTCCTGCAGTTCTACACATTTTGCCATGAAGAGGAGAGACATTTTTGCAGTTTAAAAGCACATTTCCTGCCATGTTAATATGATATCTGAGTGTGAATGCCAAAATCAATGGGGACCCACTGGAAGTCAGTGCTCCTGGGCAAGTTTAGACAGCTGGCTAGACTAACTACCGATCTAAAAATGGTTAGCTAACATGGGATAATTGAGTGACTGTAAGTGACTAACATTACAGGAGAAAAACTGTTGATGCCCAATCAAATTTGGAAATTGCCCCTGGTGTATTCTACTGTTCTAACTCTCAATGGTAGGTTGACACCCCGACTGAGTTCCTAAAAAAATTTAATGTCTAGGGGTCCTAAGCAACCGCTTATTCCGCTCACGCCTGCAGCCGGCCCTGCAGCGCACCACCACAACAAACACCGTCTCACACACTCCTTATCAACTAGGGCTGGGCCAATTGTATTCTACATGTTTTAAAAGATGTTATCATTTCTGTCACCAGCACATTGGAGGAGGTCAGGTGGCATGTTGGACTTTAAGATCTCTATTTTTAGGTAAGTCGTTTTTTTTTATACCCAAGTCTAGAGACTGGATACAGTTTAGTAAGGGAATCTGGAATGGGTTTCTCAGATGAGTCTTGGCTGCTGCTCCTTCGTGTAATCAGCATGTTAACATCGAACAGGCCTGGCAGCCTAGTCAGGAGGGTTCCAGCACTTAGTAAGACCGTGGAGTCAAGAAAATTAGAAGTAGTACGGCTGGTTAGCAATGGAGAATAACCCTTACAATTCCCACCCAGTCAGCCATTTAGTGATGGCTCCAGCAGAGTCCAGCAGACTCTAAGCAGCACTTCACAACCTGCCTTTCTGTCCTGTTACCAGCTAATGAATGAGATCAATGAAAACTGCAGTGCAGACGTGAGTTGGTCACAAAGACAAAGACACAAGAGATGAAGCTTTCAGGGCAGAGCGAGAGGAGGGAGAGGGAGAGGGTGAAGAGAAAGCCTTGTGTCATGGTTGAATGTGATAGGATGGGAAGTTACCGTCCACAGGTAGGGCGGTGGGGGGAAGGGGGGCAGGCCCAACGCTTAGGGACACAGATGGGAAATGTCAGTCCGCTGTGTCGCTCTCCTGACGACCAGACTGTAACCGTCCATCACACAGATGCACACAGACAAAGAGAGGGGTGCAGAGAGAGGGATGGAGGGAGAGTGTGCGTGTGGGGGTGGGCAGGATGTGAAGAGAGGTTGGCACATCAGACCCGGTAGAGACATGTGTAGGTGTGTTTGAGGGGATGCATGTCCTGAGAGCCTGAGCTTCTCTGTCTGTCTGTGTGCGTGTGTGTGGGGGAGGGGGGGGTACAGGCACTTTGTGGATTGTATCTGGATGACAAGAGCGTGATGACGGAAATATGAAGTGACCCTGCTGCTTCAGTTACAGTTCTGCTTTACAGAAGATCCTTTCCGTAGACACAGGATACAACAGCAAGGCCAGGCAGAAAGAGAGCGAGAGAGAGAGAGAGCCAAGGCTATGCTAAGGAATATATTTTTTACTCTACCTTCACTATACAGTGAAGGTGAGACAGAAAGAGAGATGGAGAAAGAGAGAGAGAGACAGAGGGAGAGAGAGAGAGAGAAAGGGGGAGACAGAGAAAGGGAGGGGGGAGGGAGGAGGTGGGAGAGAGACAGAGAGAGAGATAAGGAGAGAGTGAGTTTATAATGGCATGCACTATGTGAAGTGCGCTCACACTTCGGAATAGAGATTTAAATTGTCCCGTGGTGGTAAATCCCCATGTTGAAAACACACAAAGAGCAGCGGGGGGGTGGGTCTCTCTCTCAGGGTGTACTAAAGCCCATATGTCACCAGCTATGCAGTCAAGTGCCATGGAAATCTTGTTGAGCTGTTGTAAGGCAGCAGTACCCAGCTCCATACAGACAAACTAATAAACTGCTATCTGAGTCCCAATCCTCTTAGAACGCTTCACCAACTCCCACCGCTTTAAGGAGGGATATACTGTGCTCACCACACACTCAGACGGGGGGGAGGGGAGGGGGGGTTGTGAGTGTGTGTGTTTGTGTGTGTGACCACTCCACTCACATAATTAGAGAAAAACTATTGTCCATCCAAAAGCATTCCTTCCCTGATCTGAATAGTTAATGCTTCATTGTGTGAAATTCAGACGGCTTTCAGGACAGAGTTCCTCAAAGGATTGAGGCCATATTCCAGTGCATAAAAGAAGCCAGACCTTTAAAGAAAGTAACGACTCGGTGATAGAGGGGATTAATTGGTAGTTATTAGCATTCCCATAGTCAGTGAGAAACAGAGAGAAACAGCCTAACTGTTTTTCCAGATGTCTGTGGTGTTGGTTCACTGTACCTAGAGATTGGTACTCACCAAGGGAACAACAGTCTCTGGTCATAATTAGCTCTACCAGTCAAGTGTCTCTGATTGGATTACTGGCCTCTGCTTTTGTGGCGCTGCACTTCCAAGGAAAGAACCCGGAATGGCGGGAGTGATCCGAAACAGAAACAGTGTTTGGACAGATTGAGAGAAAGGGGGTTGTTAGGTTGTAAGCGGAGATAGACAAGGCCGTGGGAACACTACAGGACATGAGGACCAGTGAAAGACCCCTCTGGAAGATCTGGACAACACTGGGGCATTTGGCTGCCTGCTCTGTCTTTCTCTCTCTCAATCTGTCTGTTACCTCATTTCTGTTTCATGCTTGATGCTCCCATGTTTGTTTTTATACTGTATGTGTATCGTTTTTTATAGACTGCAGATTGGAATGTGTTACTAGACAGGTTGAGCTTTGTTACTGAACAAACAAACCGTATTCTCTGTAGCAGAAATACAAGGCTGGATATGGCGGGAGAGGAGAAATACAGTCTATTTGCAAAGGAGAAGACAAAAAAGTATGAACAGACATTGTTTGCTTTTTGCATTTGATTCATGACTCGTTATGATAATACAGCGACAATAACAATATGAATGCCTTCGTAGAGCAACAAGCTGAAGGACAATACTGTAGGAATAATTACAAGAGCTGAGAAACTAGACAATATAATTGTGTTGTGATCATGATGAGCAGCCTCAGTTTGTATTATCTTGCTTTCTAGGCCATATAATCACATTTCACATCCAGATGTTTGATGTCTGCCCACAATGTGGATAATGCGATTCAATTGCTCTGGTAGCTCATTTTATTATGTTCAAAGTTGCTACTGAGTGCATTTCCTTATCCAACAGATTTGACTTCTCTAATCAACCACCATACACTATTCCTACTTGAATCTGAAGTACTTAAATGCAATATTATAATTTCAAACATAACGTTCATTGCTTGGACAAATGTAAACATTTATTTACACATAATATGACAGATTTAATGGTTGTCATTAGCCATTAAATGTATGTTATTAAACCTGCTAAAGGTGCCTGTTTGGTTGTTTGCATCAGCAGGCAGAGGCAGTGTTTTACATGGACCTGGGTCTTAATGTATAGCTGTCATGATTAGTCCTGGGGGTCCTGAGTTCAGACTCTACCACATCTTGAGACCCCCATAATCTCTCCATATCCCTTACAGCGGTAGGGCTTGATCTGAGAAACAGCCATGAAACCAGGCATACACACACATAAACACAGGCTAGCGGTACGGTTGATCAAGTGAATAGCCATGAAACCAAGGGTACCCCCTTTCTCCTTGGGCACTGAGGCCCTAGTCTCACCTCCCCATGCAGTCCCCCCTAGACCCCTAGCCCCTCTGTCAATGGCATTTATATGGTAATTAAGTTTAGAGCTGTCCTGACATCCACACCACAGCTTTCCCCCAGCCCCTGACTGACAGGAGACCTTTCTCTCAGCTCAAACAAGCGAGCTAAATCCATTCCATAAATACAGCATGTTAAGAGGCTGGGCTCGGCGCAGCGCGGCGCAGGGCAGAGGGGAGAGGGGAATGTCGCCAACAGCTATTTAACATAGCTATTCATACTGTAACAAATCAGGCAGAAGACCTGCAGGGAGGGAGGGAGGGAGGGAGGGAGGGAGGGAGGGAGGGAGGGAGGGAGGGAGGGAGGGAGGGAGGGAGGGAGGGAGGGAGGGAGGGAGGGAGGGAGACATTGGACATCTTTCTAGGAGCTAGGTATTTTTATGTCCCGTTCTTAGTTGAAAATTGACACATTTCACTGTCCATTCAGTTGTAGAACACACTTTGTTTTATGAGAAACTCAATGATTTGGTTTCTGTGATCATAACCGAGTATCCAGAGAGGAATAAATAGACTGGTTTGAAAATAGTATGAGATTATTATATTTTTTTTTTTTTAAATACATTTTGTGATGAAGTCAGTCACTTGGATGATGATCAGAACTAATTTCCTACTGGGATGTTTAAACAAATTAAGCTTATAGCTTATAGCTATGGATTGGCTGCAGGTAGGTTTTTTCTTTGCTACAGAGAACCAGTCAGGGACGATATATGGAGACTGTGTTGAGTTATATTTATCATAGAAACAATGGGGTAGCTATTACTTATCATGCTAGATGGCCGTCGGGCATCAAACATTCACACTAGCGTGTTTCCTGATGTACTGAATCTTACACCTGATATACTCAGAGGATTTAACATGTTCTTCCTTGTGTTTAACCATCTACTAGCCTGCAGGGCAACCCTCGAGAGCTCTACAGGAAGTGGATGGGGGGGGCATTCAATGCAACACAGGACGTGATGTCAGAGGAAGGGTAAAGGCCCCAGGGCTTGTTTTAATTACCATTTGACTAGCTCCTCCTCAGTCTCCTGCTATTCTAATCAGTCAGGGTTTTTCCCCCAGATCTAACTGTTCTACGGAACACAGCCAATTATAGAATTATGTCTATCTCACACCTTCCCGAATCCAACTTTGCCACAGTTTAAAAAGTGTTAACACCCAACTGATTTTATCCAATTGATCATTTTCAGCTTGATATTATATCACATTTCCCTTTGAATTCATGTTGGACGTGGGAGAAACTATATTCCCAGGGTGTAAATGAAACAAATTGTTGCGTGAATTCTCCCACTGATGTTTCGTTCTCCAAAGACTAATGCACAGACGTATGTGTTAGACAGCAGGGGAGAAGTTTAACAACAAAAAACAAACCCGTTGATGAGCCCTATTTTGTTTTACCGGGGAATGTGTGACATCAACATTTCTCAGAAGTCAGTAAATAAGACAATATTGCCAGTAGAGTCAGAGGTTTTAACTTAATGAGATTTGTTCCTGTGGATTTTCAGCTCTTACATTTTCTTATTCGCAGGTTCCTCATCCGTTTGATCACCTAACACGCGATTACTTAAGGGAGCTGGATTATCTGCCTGGGAGAGGCCTGCCTGGCATCCTAGGTGCATCTCTCTCTATACTCTAAGAGGCTTACGTACGGAGAAATACGAAATATGCGCTGGCTAATAGCCTTACTTCCCCCCAGGCATTTCGTTTCTTTAAAAGTCAAAATCTGATTCCTTCCCAAAAAGTTGGCCATATATATCGCTGATTTGTCATAGACACTACAAATCCAGTTTTAGCATGTAATACGTCTGAACACAGTTATAAAGCTTTGGGCTTTAACGTTGCCGCTGTCACACACAACGAGAGGTAGCCTTTGAACAACACAGAAGTGGCTGTTACCGCATGGATTTGTGTTGTGACAGAGCAGTGAAAACAGAGTGAAAACTGGGTTCATTCGGAGTTGGCCAGTGCTATTTCCCCGCTGAACTCTAATGCAGTACTGCCGTGTAGGGAGGCCTTGGTAATAAAGGGATTTTTGCAGCCAAAACCATATGGAGGGTAATTTTCAGGGTGCTTTAGGGTAATGATGTCAACACATACTTTCTCTTTCACCTCCATCGTTTATACGCTGTCTCTCTATTTCTCCATTTTTGTATTTCTCTGCCTCTCCTGTCAATCTGCCCCTTTATGTTCCTCTCTCTTACTACAATATCGCCGCCTCTCTCTTCTCCCTCTCTCTCTCTCCACTCTTTCTGATTCTCCCTCTCTCTCCCTCTCTCGCTCATCCATCCTCTCAGACAGAGCCTGCATCGTCAGCAGAACCAACAGTGGGGGTCATTTCAGAGTAGGTCCCATGCATTGCTAATCAGACTCTCATTCACCGCACAGCGCATCTAGATGGGATTAAACAGCAGCAGGTATAGCCTGCCTGTGTTCCTGAGCCTGGAATTGTGTTAGCGGCGAGGTAAATCAAGCAGTTCTTAAACACAGTATTACTTTCAGGGGGTCTTTACTAAAGCAAAAGAGCACAGTTGTACCTCCGAGTCATTTCAACCCACACTGCTCCTTTCATCTGGTTTGTAGCCCACTCTTTTTCCTCAGATGGGGAAGACAAAAATGTTTTCTAGAAAAATACTGAGATTTACAGTAGTCGCTGTCTTTTAGCAAGCTGTTTTAATAGGAGCTCATAGCAAGACCAATTTATGAATATATGCATTTAAAAGGCACATTGAAACCTAGGGGCGCATAGGATTTATAAATAGGCGGAGGATACGGTGGGGTGTCACTATGTGTTTGCACAGTACATTATAAGCATGTTTGCTGGCAGGGATTTTTCACATTGCTTCTCTGTCTATACCGTGGCCCACCTGACATTTAGCCCTACAAGGAAAAATATGAAAACAAACTTCCCTTTGGGGTCACGGTGACGTTGATTACGGTAAAGGGAAAATGTCACCGTCCCGCATACACCGTACGTCTGTGCCTGTTTTTAATGAGGCTCATGTAAAAAATATTGCTGAGGAGGTCAGGTGTAATTCTCAACCAGACGGAACACTCCAGGCTGAATAGACAAAAGATGACTACATGCCTACCAATCAGCTTTATTGTCACTTTGTCACAGTTTTTCCGAAATCAACCTTGTGGATCAACTTTCAACGTCATGAATGCTTTATTGAGAAAGTGAATAGCTCTTTATCTCTAAGGTGCTCTAAGGGATACATCTGAATGGCAATGGTTGATTATTTTGTACAGTGGGATGACTATTTTGACAAACAATAAACATTATTTGGTTCTCTCACGTTCATGAAATCTCTTTGAGCTTAATTTCCTACCCAATACTATGACTATCTATAATTCATGTGGTTAACGTTTGTTTACTAATACTGTATGTATATTTATTTGTATGCTTGTTTATTTGTTTTATAGAGCTCTCTGGAGATTTGAATAATTGACTCGATTTGTATTCTCTTAAACACAGTCAGATGAGGACTCCAGGGAATTGTGGGATTGATAATTCCGAAGCCTGAAGTTAATCACCATCTGGTCTCCCAAACATCCCTTTTACCGCTCAGATAACTTAGTTTTTTAGAGAGAGAGAGAAAAAGAGAGAGAAAGAGAGAGAAATAGAGAGAGATATTAAATGAAAAGCATAATACCTGTGTTTTGATAGCACACCAAAAAAAATGGCATTTTTTTCCAGATTACAGATGCACTTCTTCTTTAGAGCTCCATTTAGACACTTCCGTTTTGAAGTGGTGATATATTGTTTTTGTTCCTAATGCTGACTTTCTGCAGATCTTATTTAAAACAAGTACTGTATACTGTTGTATTACTGTATGCAAATCAATTCAGAATTAGACATTTAAAATGAGGCCAAAAGAATTGAACTCAAAAGCTAAATACAACATATTAACAATACGACCATGTAGATGTCAACCACCACAGCAATGCCAATGCCAATCCACAGCAAAGCAAGTTTTAAAACAAAACCGAGCTAAATGGACAAACACAGACTGCACCGACACCAGCAGCACACACACCAGAATGAAAAGCCAACGCTGCTCTGCTACCATTCCGATGGTTTAGCTCTGCATGTCTCCCCAGTGGATCATACTGAACTTTTGGTGTGGCGTGACAAATGAAATGTTATTGAGACTATTTGGGCAGTCTGAGGTTCATTCATTTAGTCCATATCTCCTGCTCTGGCAGGACCTACTGCATCAATCACAGTATCAAGGAGGGGAGCTGAATGGAAGCTGGATGGATGGATGGATGGATGGATGGATGGATGGATGGATGGATAGATAGATGGATGGTGCTTTATGGTTCTGGCCACATTTCCATTCTGATGTCTTTTAGTGCAACGTTAGTGTGACATCACCAGGCATTTTAGCCGGTGTTGATGCGGCATCATGACAGCGCCAAATATATGTGGTTTGTATGTGTGATGTTTGGATTTATGGTGGAATGAACATACACTGTGACAGGGTCCGTATGCTAAATTTGACTGGTAGGGGGAGTTTTCTTAGAAATGACCATCTCCCCATGCACAGACACACACACACACACACACACACACACACACACACACACACACACACACACACACACACACACACACACACACACACAAACACTACCCCAGCCTAAAGGGCTTTAACAAGAGCCAACCAATAGACATAATGCGTTTATGACTCTGTGCTCTCCAAATCTGATTTATATTGATGTGCACTTTTGTGACCTTGGGACTATAAGGTTCTGTCTGCGCAAAGCATATTCTGAGATATTGAGCATTAAAGTTTTCCCATCCCAGATCTCAGAACAGTTTTGTAGTGAATTCTTCTTTCATAACCCATTAAGGTGCTCACCTTAAAGGTACCTAACGTGCAGAGTATTTGTAAATCAGTTATTTTAGGGGGATACAATGGCAGATAGAACCTTATGGCTCTGATGTGTCAATCTGGGTTCAGCTGTAAGCTTATATCTGACACTTCTGAATTAGACAGTTTTTAAGAAAACCGTAGCTATTTGAACATGGGCACGGTAACGGAATTGATTTCAATGTTTAACTCTGTGCACAAGTAAACATTTTGACAATTTACACTGAACATTTTACAAAAACACATTTACTGGAAGAACTGTGCAGATGCAAAGTTTGGTGACAGAATTCCGGTAAAAATCTCCCTCAGTTTTTTGTGCGACCACATATTCCAAAAACTCTTAAATACATGCTCTGAAATTAGATTCAAAGATGTCTGCAGAGAGAATGGGGTGTCAGCTATGACATGACACCTTGAGCTTAAAAATCTATTTTGGTTATGGAACTACAGTAAGTGAAGAAGATTTACATCAGTTAACAGAATTATGGTAACAGAATTACATCATGGGTCCCTGATCTGTACTACACAAAAAGGCGTAATTATGGATATTAATGTCATCTCTTCATGGTGATGTATCCTAAATATGTACACACAGGTAAAATAGGCATATTTGGGTATTATTCCACACACTATTATTTTAATGAGCTCTGCCCTCAAACAAGACCAAATTTGGTTGGTCCGGACGTCTATGCTATTTCACAAGTTTGGGCATCAAAGTACCGCACAGTAGAGCTCAGTAGAGTACAGTAGAGTACAGTACAATACGTACATTATAGTGTACTCAGCTCTATTGTGCTCTACTGGGTACTGTACTCTACTCTACTGTACAGTACTGAACTATATTTTTCTTTACAGAAATCTACTGAACTATATTTTTCTTTACAGAAATCTACTAAACTATAACTTTGTTTACTGTACTCTACTGAACTATACTCTAATTTTCTTTACCATACTATACTGTACTGTGCTGTCCAAACTTGTGAAATCAACAGTGGTTTGTGACTATCATGATTTCCCATTGTAGCCAATTCAATTGCAGAAATTCCATGACCAATTTTTGAGAAATTTTGTTACCGATGTTTTTATCTCTTAATGATTCATGAACAAACTGGATATCAGTAAAAACACTACAACTAATATGTAGGTATGTCTTTACTTGTTACTTCTGTGAACTTTCATTATCCTCCTTCCTCATGAGTTAAGACATTTTTTAAAATTTCTTAAAGGATTTTTTGGTAACAGAAATTCAAGGCACAAGACAGTGTTTCTTAAGTGTTAGTTAGTTGGCTGGGGTCTTTACTTTACAGCACGGTTGTGTTTTGATGTGTTTCTAATACATTAAGGCTTTTTCTGGTAGTATCAAGGCACAAGGCGAGACAGGCAAAAAGGTCAAAACCAGATCAGAGTCCAGGAAGTACAGAGTGGCAGACAGGCTCGTGGTCAAGGCAGGCAGAATGGTCAGGCAGGCGGGTACAAAGTCCAGAAACAGGCAAGGGTCAAAACCAGGACGACTAGAAAAAGGAGAATGCAAAATGCAGGAGAACGGGAAAACCGCTGGTTGACTTGGAAACATACAAGACGAACTGGCACAGAGAGACAGGAAACACGGGGATAAATACACTGGGGAAAACAAGTGACACATGGAGGGGGTGGAGACAAGGACAGGTGAAACTGATCAGGGTGTGACAGGTAAATGTTTTCTAAGACCCCTTTTCCATCTGTTTGGCCAGAAATCAAAGCCTTTGCTTATTCCACATTTTTTGAATGGAAAATGGTTGAAAAATGTATATATGCCTGCATAAAAAAAAAGATAGTCTCTTAGCTTTCATTTGAAAAACAATTTGATAAGCTCCTGTGAAATTCCCATGTTGGTGCTCATGAGTCCTTTTACATGGAAATGCCCCTACATAAATGATAGAATAACACAATTTTCTCAAAACAGAGTCAGAACACATCATCAAATACATGAAGACATGTATAATGATCATCAGACGAATTACTGTCATCACCGAACAACGACGTGACAGTTGTTGTTTGATTGTGTGCCATTATTGCTGGCTAGACCATACTTAGGAGATGGCATGTGTTCTGATTGGTCCGTTTGTATTTGTTCAGGCTTGTGATTGGATTTCAGATAGAACCGTATAGCGCCAATTTCAAATGGTTTTAAGACGACATCACTTTTTAGTTGAAATCCAATGATCAATTATATGTGACTAACTCATTTTTGACAAACATACAGTACCAGTCAAATTTTTGGACACACCTACTCATTCAAGGATTTTTCTATATTTTTATAGTTTTCTACATTGTAGAATAATAGTGAAGACATCAAAACTATGAAATAACACATATGGAATAATGTAGTGACCAAATTAAACAAATTAAAATCTATTTTAGATTTGGGATTCTTCAAAGTAGCGATCCATTGCCTTGATGACAGCTTTGAACAGTTTTGGCATTCTCTCAACCAGCTTCATGAGGTAGTCACCTGGAATGCATTTCAGTTGACAGGTGTGCCTTGTTAAAAGTTAATTTGTGATTTTTTTACCCTTTTTAATGCATTTGAGCCTGTCAGTTGTGTTGTGACAAGGTAGGGGTTATATACAGGAGATATCTCTATTTGGTAAAAGACCAACTCCATAGTATGGCAAGAACAGCTTAAATTAGCAAAGAGAAATGACAGTCCATCATTACATTGACCTGAAGGTCACTCAATATGGAACATTTCAAGAACTTTGAAAGTTTCTTCAAGTGCAGTCACAAAAACCATCAAGGTCTATGATGAAACTAGCTCTCATGAAGACCACCACAGGGAAGGAAGACCTAGTTACCAGCCTCAGAAACTGCAGCCCAAATAAATGCTTCACAGAGTTCAAGTAACAGACACATCTCAACGTCAACTGTTCAGAGGAGACTGCGAGAATCAGGCCTTCATGGTCAAATTGCTGCAAAGAAACCAATGCTAAAGGACACCAATAATAAGAAGAGACTTGATTGGGCCAAGAAACATGATCAATGGACATCAAACCAGTGGAAATCTGTCCTTTTTGGTTCCAACTGCAGTGTCTTTGTGAGACGCAGAATAGGTGAACGGACGATCTCCGTATGTGTGGTTCCCACCGTGAAGCATAGAGGAGAAGGTGTGATGGTGTGGGGGTGCTTTGAAGGTGACACTGTCTGTGATTTATTTAGAATTCAAGGCACACTTAACCAGCATGGCTACCACAGCATTCTGCAGCGATACGCCATCCCATCTGGTTTGCACTTAGTGTGACTATCATTTGTTTTTCAACAGGACAATGACCCAACACACCTCCAGGCTGTGTAAGGGCTATATGACCAAGAAGGAGAGTGATGGAGTGCTGCATCAGACGACCTGGCCTCCACAGTCACCTGACCTCAACCCAATTGAGATGGCTTGGAATGAGTTGGACCGCAGAGTGAAGGAAAAGCAGCCAACAAGTTCTCAGTATATGTGGGATCTCCTTCAAGACTTATGGAAAAGCATTTCAGGTGAATCTGGTTAAGAGAATGCCAAGAGTGTGCAAAGCTGTCATCAAGGCAAAGGGTGGCTACTTTGAAGAATCTCAAATAGAAAATATGTTTTGATTTGTATTAACACTTTTATGGTTGTTACGTGTTATTACAGTACATGATCCCATATGTGTTATTACAGTACATGATCCCATATGTGGTATTACAGTACATGACCCCATATGTGGTATTACAGTACATGACCCCATATGTGGTATTACAGTACATGATCCCATATGTGTTGTTACAGTACATGATCCCATGTGTGGTATTACAGTACATGATCCCATATGTGTTATTACAGTACATGACCCCATATGTGGTATTACAGTACATGACCCCATATGTGTTATTACAGTACATGATCCCATATGTGTTATTACAGTACATGACCCCATATGTGTTATTACAGTACATGACCCCATATGTGTTATTACAGTACATGATCCCGTATGTGTTATTACAGTACATGATCCCATTTGTGTTATTACAGTACATGACCCCATTTGTGTTATTACAGTACATGATCCCGTATGTGTTATTACAGTACATGATCCCATTTGTGTTATTACAGTACATGACCCCATATGTGTTATTACAGTACATGATCCCGTATGTGTTATTACAGTACATGATCCCATGTGTGTTATTACAGTACATTATCCCATATGTGTTATTACAGTACATGACCCCATATCTGTTATTACAGTACATGATCCCGTATGTGTTATTACAGTACATGACCCCATATGTGTTATTACAGTACATGACCACATATGTGGTATTACAGTACATGATCCCGTATGTGTTATTACAGTACATGATGCCATATGTGGTATTACAGTACATGATCCCATATGTGGTATTACAGTACATGATCCCATATGTGGTATTACAGTACATGATCCCATATGTTGTATTACAGTACATGATCCCATATGTGTTATTACAGTACATGATCCCATATGTGGTATTACAGTACATGATCCCAAATGTGGTATTACAGTACATGATCCCATATGTTGTAATACAGTACATGATCCCATATGTGGTATTACAGTACATGATCCCATATGTGGTATTACAGTCCCTGATCCCATATGTGGTATTACAGTACATGATCCCATATGTGGTATTACAGTACATGATCCCATATGTGGTATTACAGTACATGATCCCATATGTGTTATTACAGTACATGATCCCATATGTGTTATTACAGTACATGATCCCATATGTGTTATTTCTTCAGTATTTTTCTACAATGTTGGAAACAGCAAAAAAAGAAAAGAAAAACTCTTGAATGAGTAGGTGTGTCCAAACTTTTGACTGGTACTGTATATAAAACCTTTTGTCCCAAGGTCTCGCTTTGTCTCAGAGAACGGTGAGACCTGTGGTGATGATGAGAATGGGAGTAGGACTCCTCCAAACATACTTACAGTGTGACTTTTACCATTAGGTAACGTTTTCTCAATGTTTTTTGTACAGTCCTTTTTCTGTAGGTTATTAACTTGTATGCAAAGGATCTAATAACAATGTAACACAATTAAAGACAAATGGTTTCTATCTTTTACCCGATATAGTTGTTTCCATCTTTGTATGCTACTAAGACCGTGCTCTGTGAATCTTCAATCCATTAGGAGACTGCTGCATTCCACAGAAACACTTGTGTTTAATCAATTAATTAACCAAACTGTGTTGATCTCACTCCAATCACTTTGAAAAAGGGTCTGTCTGATACAGAGAGAGAGAGAGAGAGAGAGAGAGAGAGAGAGAGAGAGAGAGAGAGAGAGAGAGAGAGAGAGAGAGAGAGAGAGAGAGAGAGAGAGAGAGACAGGGAACCATGAGGAATTAATTCAGAAGGCATCAAATCATTAGGCAGTTGGATGTTATTCATGAATTAATAAACGCAAGAAGATCTTGGTGTTTGGTTTTCCATTAAGCAACTAGGTCATTAAGACATCCCAAATAATTAGGGCCATTTATTAATAACCTAGTGAATAGTTCAAGTCATTGAATCATGAACCTTTGCAATATGAAGAGATGTAGACAGGAAAGGGGAGAAACCATTTTTTTGCTTTGGCAGCAGTGATAGTGTGGTATCACAAATGAGCAGCTGAGAGCAACGTGTGATGACCTGACTGCACCTGAGATGAGACAGCATCGTTTATCCAGAGCTAGAACATGAAGAAGAAGCTCAGTGTATGCAGAGGAGTGTGTGTGTGTGTGTGTGTGTGTGTGTGTGTGTGTGTGTGTGTGTGTGTGTGTGTGTGTGTGTGTGTGTGTGTGTGTGTGTGTGTGTGTGTGTGTGTGTGTGTGTGTGTGTGTGTGTGTGTGTGTGTGTGCGTGCGTGCGTGCGTGTGTGCGTGCGTGTGCATGCATCCGCGTGTGTTCAGTGTTTATGGCCGAGGGTATGTTCAATAACACCCCAGAAAATAAAGCCCAATAAAACTGCATCACAAGTGCACATTTACCTGCACACCCGTGCTTGATAAATGCCACAGCAACCAGGGGAAAATTGCCTGCAAAGGACAGGGTGACTAATTCTCTCTCAAAATGTTATTAGGGCTTGGTGTGTGTGTGTGCATCTGAGTGTGTGTGTGAGTACACGTGTGCGTGTGAAGGGCTTACAGGTTGCTTGAATGAAAATGAGATCTGTTCAATAATACATTAGGGTGTCTGCAGAACACTATTACCCAAAGAATATGTTTTATAAATGTGCTGGTAAATGGTGTATATTTCTGTCCTGGCATATATTTTACCCATATGATAGATAGATGGTGGACAAGACTTGAAATTACATATGGGCTGTCATGCATGGCTGTTTAATATATTCCTTCAATATTGAAAACATTGGCAACGTATAAGAAAACATATTAAAAACATTTTCTTTGTATTATATTATATTGTTTTTTATATTTTATTTATTATATAAAATGGTATTCCTTGTTTATCAGATGGACAATATAGTGTGCTGGAAATTATCACAGTTAGCTACTCTTAAGGTGGTTACGTACAAACACTCATTCACTTCTTACAGAAATCACAGTGCATGAAGTGTGTAATGTAGCTTCCAGTACAGTACAGTAATGCGCTATATTTGAGGATTCAATACATATCTTTATATTAATTTCACTGTATGTGATCACGTACAATAGCAGAGATGTCTTCACTCCTCACTGAGAGTTTGTCGAAGGACAAGCCACTTGTCTAGAGTCTATCTATCATGTGGAAATGCTAGTGGCTATCGCAGAGAGACGGACCCAGCATTCACGCGTCCCTGCAGTGATCACATGCTCCTCCAGCATCCACTTATTCCTCCTGCATTCACATATTCCTCCAGCATTCACATTTCCTCCAGTATTCACATGATCCTCCAGCATTCAAATGCTCACTCACACATACTGGGCTGTCAACTTGTAATTTACTTTAGCTTGACCTATACATTGAACAATACCATGACCTTTAAGTCTCTATACCTACCCATGGTTCTCTCTTTCTCCATTTCTCACACAAAGACTTCCACACACATTGTTTGCAATCACGCCCTCTCTTTCTCTCTCCCTCTTTCTCTCTCTTTGACCATTGTTACATAACATCCCTCAGAATAGTAGAACAAGAGCTGTCTTTGTGGAGAATTGTCAACTGGTCATATGTCTCAGAGCGTTAAACAGCTTTCTGTTGGTCTTGAATCACCGCTCTCTGTTTGTGGATGTTTAATGCACATACAATGCCATGTGAAGTGTCAGGGCAAATGTGTGCATTTTATTTTCTAACCAAGCCCTGTGCAAACAAGGAAGTTATTATATAGGTTTCCTCAGGGTGCTTCATTTATCTTTCCTGACAGTAGAGATGTCAGCAAGCTAGGCCCTTTTTTTAAATTATGACTTTTATGTTTCGTTTCACTCCATGTGTTTTCTAACCAAAGAACGGACAATGTAATCTTGTAGAAGAAAATAATTGACTTAAAAAAATGTCAGTTCGGATCAGATCAGAGTAACGCCACATACACAGGAAGATTTCTGAAATGTATTTCAGTTCGTAATTTCCAACTTTAGTTTAGAAGACTAAACTTTGTGGTGAGTTTAGCAGTTATCTCTGAAGGTTCTCCATGAGGGGGATTGTATTGTTTCCGGGCCTCTGCTCTGGGAGGCCTGAGAGAGAAGAGCAGCAGATTTACACTCATGATGTCCTCTCAGGGGGTGTTTAAAAAACATCATCTCTCTGTCTGTCTGTCTGGATCTCACTTTCTCTCTATCACCCCCTTTTTCTCTTGGTCTCTCTCTCTCTCTCTCTCTCTCTCTCTCTCTCTCTCTCTCTCTCTCTCTGTCCTTCTCTTTCTCACACTTTCTATCCACCCCCCTCCACCCCCACCCCCCAACCCTCCCACCTCCCCAGCGAGGCAGAAGGAGCATCTTGGAGTTCCACAGCAGGCTGCTTCCAAGGTTCCTCTGGGGAGGGGAGCAGGGGAGGGGGTTCCACTCTGTGATTAACAAGGCCAACTGGTGCTTCTTTACTAATCAGGACGTGAAGTGTACCAGGCTAGTACTCAGTGAGGGAGGGGGTTAGCCAAGGAGAAGAGCACAGAGCTAGTACTCATGGAGGGAGGAGGAAGCCAAGAAGAAGAGCCCTGAGCTAACTGAACTAATTTGGCTAGCACCAAAACAATGATCTATTATACAATTTCAACCAATGAGTTCTAGCAGTTTACTATTGATTAATAGACCATCTATAAACTAGTGATTAACAGACTATATTCTACTTATACATCTGTTATAAAAAGTCCCCAAGGAACGGGCAGCTCCCAAGTAAAATGTGTGTGGTATTTAATATAAAACAAAGCTGTGATCCTGAGCCATAAGGAGTGATGCACGGATGTGTGGCAACAGCATATCAGAACATCATTTACGCCACTATTTATTAACACATTTCAGCCATGCCATTAGATGCCTTGGCAACTCCCCCATTCTTCTCTGTGCGAGGGCCCAGAACTTATTGCGTCCAGTACATTTTTCACTGAGACCTCACTACAGTTTGATCGTCAAGTCAAGGACGTGTTGGAGAGCTGCTAGTGAGCCCTCTCCACTGTCCAGGCCTCTGCATTACATCCATGTGAGTGGGAGCAGAGGGGGCAGACTGGCACATGAGGAGGATGAAACAAAAAACAAGGCCACCGCCGCTGTTGTGTTGCTATGTGTGAGTGGAGAAGACCCTCAACATGTATAGGTTCATCTAAATCCCTATTTTCTTTCAGTCTTTCAGTCTATCCGTCTCTCTCGCTCTCTCTCTCTGATTCACTCTCTCTGTCACACACACACAGAGACTCACTCGTAAAACACACGCCCTGCCACGAACACGCAGATAAATCTTAAAAGAGTCCCTAGCTACTTTGAATTCAAACATCTCCCTTTGCCTGGCGAGGGGAGCGAGACTGTAAATGTGTCCTCACTGCTCATAACCGAGGAACACTGTCAGATTTGATGAGTAATTGAAACCCTCCTAACTCAGTCGTAGCTCAAGCTGTTTTAATGGGGGGCAGTGTGTGTATGTATGTGTGAGTGTGTACCTTCCTCCACGCATTTGTAAGCTTGCCTCTCCCTCTCTCAGCTATCTATAGTAGATCGACGTGGAAGAACATTAACCACGATTTCCTGAAAGGTTCAGTGTTCCGGCATGGAACACAATGCTCAACGGCAAATGTGTTAACATCAACTAAATATGGAATTTATCTGGAAGGTAGTTCTGAGGACAGGGCTTCTTTGAAGTAAAGGTACAGATGGTCTACTGATGAGACACACAGACACCCGTGAGGCCCGTGACTACGATCTCACCTGGGCACATACCATATGGTGTCATCATCCTCTTACACACACACGCGCACACACACACACACACACACACACACACACACACACACACACACACTGTTGAAAGAGAGTAAGATAGAGGGCAGCAGAGCCTCATAGTTAGTTACAGTTGAAGTCAAATTAATTTAAACTCAGTTCTTCACAATTCCTGACATTTAATCCTAGTAAGAATTTCCTGTCTTAGGTCAGTTAGGATCACAACTTTATTTTAAGAATGTTGACTGTCACAATAATAGCAGAGAGAATGATTTATTTCAACTTTCATCACATTCCCAGTGGGTCAGAAGTTTACATACACTCAATTAGTATTTGGTAGCATTGCCTTTAAATTGTTTAACTTGGGTCGGGTAGCCTTCCACAAGCTTCCCACAATAAGTTGGGTGAATTTTGGCCCATTCCTCCTGACAGAGCTGGTGTAACTGAGTCAGGTTTGTAAGCCTCCTTGCTCGCACACGCTTTTTTAGTTCTGCCCACAAATGTTCTATTAGATTGAGGTCAGGGCTTTGTGATGGTCACTCCAATACCTTGACTTTGTTGCCCTTAAGCCATTTTGCCACAACTTTGGAAGAATGCTTGGGGTCATTGTCCATTTGGAAGACCCATTTGCGACCAAGCTTTAACTTCCTGACTGATGTCTTGAGATGTTGCTTCAATATATCCACATAATTTTCTTCCCTCATGATGCCATCAATGTTGTGAAGTGCACCAGTCCCTCCTGCTGCAAAGCACCCGCACAACATGATGCTGCCACCCCCGTGCTTCACGGTTGGGATGGTGTTCTTCGGCTTGCAAGCCTCCCCCTTTTTCCTCCAAACATAACGATGGTCATTATGGCCAAACAGTTATATTTTTGTTTCATCAGACCAGAGAACATTTCTCCATAAAGTATGATCTTTGTCCTCATGTGCAGTGGCAAACTGTAGTCTGGCTATTTTTATGGCGGATTTGGAGCAGTGGCTTCTTCCTTGCTGAGCGGCCATTCAGGTTATGTCAATATAGGACTCGTTTTACTGTGGATATAGATACTTTTATACCTCCTAGCTCCTTTGCTGTTGTTCTGGGATTGAGCTGCACTTTTCGCACCAAAGTACGTTCATCTCTAGGAGACAGAACGTGTCTCCTTCCTGAGTGGTATGATGGCTGTGTGGTCGCATGGTGTTTATACTTGCGTACTATTGTTTGTACAGATGAACGTGGTACCTTAAGGCATTTGGAAATTGCTCCCAAGGGTGAAACAGACTTGTGGAGGTCAACAATTTTTTTCAGGCTTTTGATTTTCCCATGATGTCAAGCAAAGAGGCACTGAGTTTGAAGGTAGGCCTTGAAATACATCCACAGGTACACCTCCAATTGACTCAGATTATGTCAATTAGCCTATCAGAAGCTTCTAAAACCATGACATCATTTTCTGGAATTTTCCAAGCTGTTTAAAGGCACAGTCAACTTAGTGTATGTAAACTTTTGACCCACTGGAATTGTGATACAGTGAATTATAAGTGAAATAATCTGCCTGTAAACAATTGTTGGAAAAATGACTTGTGTCATGCACAAAGTAGATGTCCTAACCGACGTGCCAAAACTATAGTTTGTTAACAAGAAATTTGTGGAGTGGTTGAAAAACAAGTTTTAATGACTCCAACCTACAGTGGGGGAAGTATTTAGTCAGCCACCAATTGTGCAAGTTCTCTCACTTAAAAAGATGAGAGAGGCCTGTAATTTTCATCATAGGTACACTTCAACTATGACAGACAAAATGAGGGAAAAAAATCCAGAAAATCACATTGTAGGATTTTTATGAATTTATTTGCAAATTATGGTGGAAAATAAGTATTTGGTCAATAACAAAAGTTTATCTCAATACTTTGTTATATACCCTGTGTTGGCAATGACAGAGGTCAAATGTTTTCTGTAAGTCTTCACAAGGTTTTCACACACTGTTGCTGGTATTTTGGCCCATTCCTCCATGCAGATCTCCTCTAGAGCAGTGATGTTTTGGGGCTGTCGCTGGGCAACACGGACTTTCAACTCCCTCCAAAGATTTTCTATGGGGTTGAGATCTGGAGACTGGCTAGGCCACTCCAGGACCTTGAAATGCTTCTTACTGGCCACTCCTTCGTTGCCTGGGCGGTGTGTTTGGGATCATTGTCATGCTGAAAGACCCAGCCACGTTTCATCTTCAATGCCCTTGCTGATGGAAGGAGGTTTTCACTCAAAATCTCACGATACATGGCCCCATTCATTCTTTCCTTTACACGGATCAGTCGTCCTGGTCCCTTTGCAGAAAAACAGCCCCAAAGCATGATGTTTCCACCCCCATGCTTCACAGTAGGTATGGTGTTCTTTGGATGCAACTCAGCATTCTTTGTCCTCCAAACACGACGAGTTGAGTTTATACCAAAAAGTTATATTTTGGTTTCATCTGACATTCTCCCAATCCTCATCTGGATCATCCAAATGCTCTCTAGCAAACTTTAGACGGCCTGAACATGTACTGGCTTAAGCAGGGGGACACGTCTGGCACTGCAGGATTTGAGTCCTGGCGGCGTAGTGTGTTACTGATGGTAGGCTTTGTTACTTTGGTCCCAGCTCTCTGCAGGTCATTCACTAGGTCCCCTGTGTGGTTCTGGGATTTTTGCTCACCGTTCTTGTGATCATTTTGACCCACGGGTGAGATCTTGCGTGGAGCCCCAGATCGAGGAAGATTATCAGTGGTCTTGTATGTCTTCCATTTCCTAATAATTGCTCCCACAGTTGATTTCTTCAAACCAAGCTGCTTACCTATTGCAGATTCAGTCTTCCCAACCTGGTGCAGGTCTACAATTTTGTTTCTGGTGTCCTTTGACAGCTCTTTGGTCTTGGCCATAGTGGAGTTTGGAGTGTGACTGTTTGAGGTTGTGGACAGGTGTCTTTTATACTGATAACAAGTTCAAACAGGTGCCATTAATACAGGTAATGAGTGGAGGACAGAGGAGCCTCTTAAAGAAGAAGTTACAGGTCTGTGAGAGCCAGAAATCTTGCTTGTTTGTATGTGACCAAATACTTATTTTCCACCATAATTTGCAAATAAATTCATAATTCATTTTGTCTGTCATAGTTGAAGTGTACCTATGATGAAAATTACAGGCCTCTCTCATCTTTTTAAGTGAGAGAACTTGCACAATTGGTGGCTGACTAAATACTTTTTTTCCCCACTGTAAGTGTATTTAAACTTCCGACCAACTGTATATACCTGTTTATCATTGAACAGGTTAGATGTGTCAATGGGTGAAGGTTAATGGCCTGTTTATAGAATGATGCAAAAGTGTCACTGATCTTGTTCGTTCCCAGTGTTGTACTAAAAAAAGTATGTTGCATTATTCATGTGTTTGAGCTCCCCATGTTGTCAGAGTCTCTCCCAGTGCTGGGTAGGATATCTCAGAGGAGATTCAAGCTACTTGAGTTGTCAAAAGCAGCTCAGATCATTGCTTTGTACTGGCCCCGCTATCTCAAACCATGTTATAAGGAACTCCAGTCCAGAGAGCTTGCAGATAGGGAATAAAGCAAGTTGATGATAGGTAGAAGAGATGTATCATATTTACATTAGCCTTTTACCTCAACACATCATGCGTTCCTACTCCCTTCACACACCACACACACACACACAAATGCACACTCACACACAAATAAACATACACACACATGCACACACACAAATACACACAGAATCGCACACACACCCTCCCCTGCCCTCTCCTTTGGCCCTCTCCTTTGAGGCTTGAGGGTAATAACATCTTTAAATGTCAGTGAGCTTTTTGCCAGAGCCCATATCAGTCCCTTCACACCCGTGGAGCGATTGTCCCTCCGCCTATCCCAGACTCCTTAGCGGCACAGGGACTGACCACCTGGCACAGGTTTCTATGGCGCCAGGCTTGGTGGCGTCCCCTCAGAGGAATACATTGACCTTATGTTGGAGTCTTTCTACAACACCACGGCTGTCAGCCTGGGAGTAGGGACCGTATACAGCATTACCATGGAGGCTAACTGCTTTCATAGGATTTACTGTTATGTACATTAGACTATTGGTTTAAACTCAGTACAGGTACTAAGAAATAGAAAATGGAGAACTCGACTCAACTCCCAAGGAAGTAGAACCAACCAAGTCCCACATCTGTTTCTTTATTCATTTCTTTCCTTTGACTTTTCACACCATGTCTTTTAACCTTATTATTTGGTATTAAATCTTTTTGTGTTATTAAAAGTCGAAACATCTGTGATTCGCCCGTTCTAAATCTCACAGGATTGGGATCAAAGCCAGGTCCACTTGAAAGAGAGGGATGAAATAAAGAGATGACGGAGAACAAGACCAAGCACTTAAAAGCCGCCTCAGTTCCCTCTTTCTCTCCTACCAGGTTTTTTTTCTTTTACTAATCTAATGTTTAAGTTTATTCCCAGGCACATTGAGACATCACGTACTTTATTTGAAATATTCTACTTCTTCAAAGAAGTTATTGATGCAGTGTGAGGTCTATTTTCATAGCCCCGAGTTACAACGCGGCACCCTCTCACTCATAAGCCTATGGATTTAGCATAGAGATATGATGGGCATTTGAATTGATTGTAAATCATCAAGCAGGTTTTCGAACCTCCCCTTGTCTAACTGCATAGCAGGGGATGTGAACATAATAATGTGCTTATGATGAGAGACATTCTGATTAGAAAGTGAAGGAATCTTTTGAAGGTGTAAATGTTTGTGAGAAAAGTAGCAGTACGAAAGGTACGCTGTGCCCATGAGCTGTCATCCACACATGGCCATCATGCACACACACACACAACACGCACACATAGCACTCCCCCCAACCCACACACACACCTGATCTGGTACTGTATTTAATTGGATAGGCAGAGTGACTGTGAGTTGGGTTTTGTTGGACCTGGTTTAGTGTAGCAGGCAGGCTTTTACTTCTCTGTAGCTGTGACATAGACCCCGCTAAGCGTTAATGGCTCCTCCAGCAGGGAACCTTTGGAAACTTCTAACTACTAACATACCAGAGGAAAACGTCCCCACTGTCTTCTACATAATAACATCATACCATATCGCTCACAACACATAGACCCAGAAACGGACTGGCATAGGGCAGTTCGGGCAAAGGAAAAAACTGGGCCTGTGCCGATTCCTGGTCCCTACATAGACCTAACATGACCCCGTGAGTCCTCACTATAGGCCTAACATGACCCCTTGGGTCCTCACACCTGTAGGTCCTCATTTGTACTTACTGTAGCTTGGATCTATACTGCCTCGAGTGATTCTGAAAATAACATTCTATGTAACGGGCAACATTTCACCCATTTCAATTGCGCCCAGATTTGAACCAAGGGACTGTTGATGCCAGATTAGTAATTGGCAGGACTGGAGGATATAAAACATGTCATTTGGGCTCTTGGACGGAGTAGGGTAACAGCTATCCAAATGGAAAATCTGTGAAATTAACTTAATGTGTGGACACTGTTTGTCAGCCCCCTAATCAAATTCTATTGACTTACAAGTGGAGAAAGCACAACCACAAGCACACAGCAAAACAGACACTTTTTTTATATCTAGCATCCCCCTCTCCTTGCTTCTTAAATATCATTTAAGTAATTTGATTACTTTAAAAACACTACTTCTGTAAGGACAGACGCTGGGAGACGAGAAGCAAGTACAGGGAGTGAATATTTAATAAATAACGGACATGAAACAAAACACGAACAGCGTCTGGACAAGGGAAACATAACGACATTAATGCTGACTCGGGGAAGAAACGGAGGAAGTGACAGATATAGGGGAGCTAATCAATAACACGATGGAGTCTAGGTGAGTCCGATGAAGCGCTGATGCGCTTAACGATGGTGACAGGTGTGCGTAATGATAAGCAGCCTGGCGACCTCGAGCACCAGAGAGTGGGATCGGGAGAAGACGTGAATGCACCCCCCACCCGGCGTCCCTCCTGGGCGAGCACGACGGGTCAGCCAAGGCGTGGGAGCCCGACGAGCCGGCCGAGGCGCGGGAGCTCGACTAGCCGGCCGAGCAGCGGGACCCCGACGACCCGGCCGAGGCGCGGAAGCCCAACGAGTCGGCTGAGGCTCGTCAAAAAAGACAATACAAGTAAAAGTTGTCTAGTAAAATGTTTAATGCCAAGTGCCACGTCCCTCTCCATTTAGAGACATCAGTACAATATCAAGCCCGTCTGTCAGTCTGGACAGGTCTCCATGTGCTGGCTCCATACATGTTTCTGTGAACACATAGTCACTGTTCTATTACCAATGGTATTTAGGATAGGTAATATCTGACACACAAGCAGTTACTATGTTGAAGTTTGAACAGGTCAGACTAAACCTACCTAATTCTGGTCTCCCCATCGACAGCCGTTGGTGAACAGGCAAGAGTTGAGGCTGGAGGTAAGGTCTTTGCCAGCGCCCCATTGATGGGCATGGCAGCGTAAATCAGCTCCTGGCCCCTCATCAAAGATACTAGTCGGTCGCTCACAAACACACACACAGAGCACTGATTACATTTTAAGTAGTGGTTATGATTAGCGTTTGGGAACCAACCTTTGTAGTACATTTTGACACTAGAATAAATGTTTCTGACTCATATTGATGCCACATAGGCCATTTTCAAAGGGATGAGTTGCTTTTTAGGGGCAGTCATCTGATGAAGACCAGACCTGTGCCTAATCCTCTGCCTGCTCCTGTTACACAAAGAAAAACAAAGCTCATTACAACAACATCAACAACCATTCATCCCACCACTCACAATCAAAAAATATCCCTTCCTCAATACCCTGAAGAGCAAGATTTACTTACCCCCTCCCCCTTCCCCAAACCAAACACCTTACCGTAAAATGAATTTGTATCCTAATCCTTACCCTACCACTTAAACCTATAGCCTTACCCTAAACCAGGTTTGTTCCCTCTTCCCAACGCCTCCCCCTCTATTTTATTTAATTTTCTTCTTAAATTTTCTTCTTTACATTTTATCCAATAAAGTTAGTTTCAATCAAATCAAGTTGAGGAAGATAAAAGGAGAACTCCACCACCCCTTCCCCTTATACCTTGCCAAGCCTCACCTTGGCAAGGTACAAGATCCGCTGAGAAGAGCAATAGAAGAAGGCACGAAACCCTGAGCTTCAGTCCCTACCAGTACAAAAGTTTGTTGTTGCCTTAAGGTGCCCACATGCTTCCCAGCCAAAACTGTATGGAACAGTTTGTTCATATCCAGTGTATTATGATGACATTTGTAACGTTTTTGTTCGTTTTGGACTTCTGGCAAGGTTTTTTTCCGGCTGTTCGGGCACACACATTTTTATCTCTCGAGGCAAGCCAAAGTAGTTAGCCGAAGTCTACGCCCCCTCGTCAGCGACAGGTCAACAGTAGGGATTCTTCAATGAAGTGCCTGTTTTCAGGCACTGAAAACTTGTCCTCATGCAATTTTTTTCACTTGAGAATATTGCACCAAATACCCTAGTCAGATGAAAATTGCGCAACTAAGATCTCCTCAGCAAAAACTTCTAAATTAATGACATATTTCTTGAGTTATCTTAGATTCATTCTGACTATTTTGAGGAAACGTATACAGGCTTTGGTGTCTCAAAATGGACAAACAGCACTATTGACGTTTTTGTCTTGTTTTTCAAGGGAAAGTTATTTTAAGGGAGTATGCGAGCACACTAGCTGAGCTCGGCTAGGCGCCAGCCGAACTGGAGCTTGCTGACGCCTTTAGTCTTCCCATCCTTGGCAGTCATTCTGAATGCAGGTTGGGGTGATTAAACATTCCAAAGGTTGGATATCCCCACTCTGGCTGGATTCCAATTGGAATTACACATCCCTTTGCAAGCCTGCATAACGTGACTTGTAGACCTGATGTGGACCTTTTACCATGAGTTTCAAGACACTGTATTAGGTTGGCACTAGGCCCTCAAAATAAGGCCTTATGAAATATGTATTGTGCTAAAGAATTACATTTTAATGATAACAAATTAAATTAAGATCTCACTTGGTGAAGTCCACAGTACTGAAAACGGATGAATGCAACACCAATGTCTCTGACACTAACAAGTACAGCCATTGGTGGTAAACTCTACAATTCACTTGAAGGCATATGCAAATAATGCTTTACACTAATCAGTGTGTTCATTTAACACTGTTCCAGTGTCTGTACAGGTCCACAATTTATGTGTTACATTTTACACTCTCAGTGTTGATCGTTTTCTGTGCAGGTTTGTCGCAGGTATCCACAGTTCCGAGACAAACACTGGACATGACACATGATCAAGACACTTTATCTCCAAACCAATCAATGCCTTATCCCCACAGTAGAGATTATGACATCACTACACTGAGAAGACATGGCCCCAGAAGACCCCCTGAGGCTCCTGCTTTAGAAGCCCTACTGTGAAAAAGAACTGTGTCCCACATGTATCCTTTGCCCCTATCTGACACAGTGTTTAGAGAGGAGCCAGACAAGGAGACTGCAGAAGAGGGAGAAAGAGAGAAAAACTGAAATGGATCAAAAGAGAGCGACGGGGTAAAGAGAGACAAAGACAGTGAAAGAGAGACAGAGAAAGAGAGCGAGGGAAGTAAGTCCCCTGTTTATCAAAGATGTTTTACTGTAAGAGAGCCAAGACTTCAGCCAAACTGTATGTGTGTGGTGAAGAGAGTCATTTAATCAATCTCTCCAGGCAGCTTCAACCGGCGCACGCATACATACATCATACCTCGTGTGGCATGTGCATACTTCACATCGCCCAGCCGATAGATTTATCATAGGAGGTGGGCCCATAGCTCATATCACTCCTGTGGATCGATAGCTGGGCTGCTGTCCCCTGGACTTCCTCAGGGACTGACTCCATATAAATATGGAAGTCAATATCTTGTCACTGACACATTGGGGCTTTGAGAGATCACAGAGCTCTGTGATGCTGAGACTGAGGGGAAGCCATTTTCTCTCCCCAAACTCACAGCTGCATGACCGGTGTAGGCTGGTAGCTAGATAGACCATCAATGATTAGTTAATACAATAAGCAATGAGTTTTCTCACATACTGAACATGGTCATCTCTAGTTATATCCTACAGTGGGACTTTGTTATTGTCTATTACTAAGACTGAGCGCTTTTCCCTGGTCATGTCACAAAAGATGTACAGGAAAAATCCTGGTCCTAGGTACAGAATATCTCATGAGGTTGTTGTGATTATATAAGCGCCAAATTGGAGTGGTTATTTCTGTATTGGATTAGTCTTGACTATATGGTTTTTCATTGAGGAAAATGTTTTCCTGATCATATTAGCTAGTCTATTGAGACTGGTTAGAAAGTGATGTCTATTATGCATTGGCTACCACAGGAGTCTGCTGCTGCTGATAATATAGAGTTGGTAAGGTAAACACACTCGGCAGGGTTAGCACGGCAGGGTTATCTTAAGATGGTCAGAGGAGAGATTGACAGAGAGTCCTCGCTGCTTTAATAAAAAAAAGTGGATTATTAAAAATGTATTTTCTTAGTCTGAAAATTTTTAAGTCTCATCTCCAAGTCAGTCTATGGCTTTGAAAGCAGTATGTTGTGTTGTGTTCTGTGCAGCACAGCACAGCAACAGTCAGATCCAACAGAGTATTTTCCTTTAGTCTGTTAACATGCTAATATCCATCCTCTTTTGGGTAGAGTCTATTTACCTTTACCCTCCCTACCGCACGGCAACAGAAAGAATATGAACATATGGGTTATGCCTCTTAACAATATTCAAAATGAATTTAAAAAAGGGTGGAATATCTCTGTACCCTTCAGTGTTTGTGCTTTTGCTTCGTGTGTATCAGGCAGATGTCTGCTGTGAGGAGAAAGCGGATCTCAAAGACTCAGATTCAGAGATCATTGCTACTGAGGCTGGATTGAGCCTTAAAGGTACAGTGAGCTGCCTCCTAATGTGCTTTGATGTAGCTCACTGGTTTAAGTAACGAGGTAGATAGTGTTTGTCGACGGCGGCTACAGGCTATCTGCCTAGAGACCACAGGATTCCACGTAGCACCAAGAGAGACAGAGACACACTGCTAAGGATCCCTCCACCTTTGATAAGAAGACAGAGTGAACAAATATTCAGAGTCCCCTAGACTTGCTGAAGGCAGTGGACTGCTGAGAAGGAACAGGAGAGCTTTATTGATTCGGACATACCTTAAAGGTTACACCATCTCAGATCTACCCTGCCCACTCCCCTCCTCACAGATCAACACAGAGGGAAAGGGGGAGAGGGAGATAGAGGGAGAGAGACCACAGTGTGCCGTCACAGCAGCAAGATTTGTGACCTGTTGCAACAAGAAAAGGGCAACCAGTGAAGAACAAACAGCATTGTAAATACAACCCATATTTATCTTTATTTATTTTCCCTTTTTTACTTCAACTATTTGCGCATTATTACAACACCGTATATAGACATACTATGACACTTGAAATGCCTTTATTCTTTTGGAACTTGTGTGAGTGTAATATTTACTGTACATTTATTTATTGTTTATTTCACTTTTGTTTATCCATTTCAGTTGCTATTAGCTATGTTTACATATGTTCCCCATGCCAATAAAGCCCCTTGAATGGAATTTATATTGAGAGAGAGGGGAGGAGGAGAGTAGAAGATAGAGAGCTTTGGGAGGGCTGGCCATAAAGCAGGAATATTTGAAGGTATCTTTTTAATTTCATGCACGACGGCTCTCACATTTGTTTCCCCTCTTCCGTTCATTCCCTGCTCCCCCTTTTTCTCCTCTAATGTTCACTTCCCTCGTCCTTGTTTTTTCTCCCTCTCGGGGGGTCCACATTCAAACGATGATGCATCCTCAGCACCCTTTGTGAGATTCAGGCATAGAAGACGAGACTCCATGGGCATCATTTCAACTAGACCTTGGGCATGGTGAAGGGAAAGGGGGTGATTGTTTTGAAATTCTCATTGAAGCTCATTTATTGCATTTCTACACAATTTAAAAACTCTAACAAGCAATTTGGAGAACAGCCAAAAATAAGCAAAATGATGTTCTAGGCATGATTTCACTGTGGCTCCTGGAGCTTCATTCACCTCAGTCGATAGGGGACTTAACATTCTACAAACACATGACTGGCTATTGAACATCTACTACAGCAATTTTCCACCTCTGTGAGAGAAAAAAAGGTTCAGTGTTCACGGCAGCTGTTTTGATGCGTTCTCAGCCATACCTCAGTGCTCTCAGCCTGGGCAGCAGGGCAAATATCATTCCTGTCAGCTCTGAGCCGTCTGCAAGGTCCTAAAGCCAACCAACTAGTCCTGATAAACTGCAATTGCCTTTTAATCGGGATTGGAATAATTTTAGTAGCATATCTAAAATTTTCAGTGTTGAACCTATGCCATACCCAATTGACGCCCCTGCGAGACTCGTTTAGAAACTTCCCTATACTGTAATTTTCTGCCAAGTTACAGTGGACTGGAGATGGGTGAACCAACTGATTTTAAACGAGTTAAAACAGTTGGATGCCAACTAAAAAGGAAGTAAGTTACTGTATGTTGGAAAAGACAAAAAAGGTAGCAATATGACAAATGTTATTAAGCATAAATTAGGTAATTAAGTAAGGATTTTGGCCAGAGATTTGCACTAACCTTGAAGTGGACAACTGCCAACTTCCCCCTTCACTCTACTATGTTTTTGATGGAAGTCAGCATGCCTCGAAGGCCCAGAGTTCAGATACGCTGCTGGTGAGACATGTCAAGAGAGTTGACCCCTGATCTGTGTATGAGTCAGTCAGAGAGAGAGAGAAACGGATGTGAGTCTTTCCTCTCTCTCTGGCGTTCGCCCTCCTGGATGAAAAAGAAAAGTAGAGGTGACACGTTCTTGGAACAACGAGAAACCTGAGAGTTCCTGTGGGTCTCCAGGGGGTCCCAGCCCGTTCGCAAGAGCCTTGTTAGTGAGGCCTTGTTAAGGGCCTCGTTAAGGCCTTAATTAGTCCAATATGGCTGCTCTGATTGGTGTGCCCTGAGTGTAGGACAGAGCACCGCTTCCAATGCTGCAGCCTGTCAGACTAGAGCTGTAGGACCACCTCAACCTGCTTATAGAGCTCAGCTTTGGGGACGTCTACAGTCTGCCTGTCACATTTTATCTTAAAGACTCCCTCAGTCTGGCTCTCTGGTGGAACATTTATATTCAGGACCCTTTCAATTTGCTAGACGATTTCAGTTTCACTACCTCCTTTACTCTTTTGAGTTCCCAGAGTTACAAGCAGCTTGAAAAAGGTGAAACATACTAGTACTAGTCACAGTGCCTGTTGTTTTAGTTAGATATTCATCCCCCTGCCCCTCTTTCTCTCATTCTCAGGGTCATTTAGCCTGAACACCAGAAAGGTCATCCCCAGGTCACATCCCTCCATGTTATTTGATCTTGTTTGGTTTCTCATCAGTGAACATTAAACCTAACCCACGTGGCAGAGTATGGATATATGCCCGATCAGAGAGGCTGTTCCGGCGTAATTGCATTTGTAAATTATGGATTATTACCTCTCCCCGTTCGCGTCACTGAATGGCTGAGGTCCTCCTAGCTGGTAGATAGATACTGAGAGAGAGAGAGCGAGAGGGTGGAAGGGAGATGAGAGTTGGAGAAGGGGGGAGAGAGAGAGAGAGAGAGAGAGAGAGAGAGAGAGAGAGAGAGAGAGAGAGAGAGAGAGAGAGAGAGAGAGAGAGAGAGAGAGAGAGAGAGAGAATTTTTCTTTAGATTAGCTAGTTTTTCTTTCTATTTTCTCTATGTGAAGCTTTGAATGCAGACTAATCGACTGGGTCAATTGAGATGCGAGACAACCTCCGTCTACATGTAAAACCATGATCATTAAATAATTAGAAACCATTAAATATCAATTCATATCATCTATTTCACAAGAGGAGGGGTGCAAGAGTCAAATTAATTGAAAATATGTTATGTAAATTGTAAATACTTCAGCGAGTGCAAATATGCAGTCCATGAAGAAAAGATCGCTGCCAGTTAGTGTGTGCATGTGGCTGTTTGTATTTCTTATTTTGTGTGACAGTCCCTTGATTACTCTACTGAGGGTGCACATATGTGCATCTCTCTCTCTCCCCCTCTTTTTTCCAGGCACACACTCACCATACCAATGAATCACCCCTCCACTCACTGAGCAACCCAATCATCTACTCCCTCCTACTGATGGGCTGCATGGACTATGTTGGGCTGTGCACTGTTGGCAGAAGCCTTTCTGGGCTTTGATAGACTAAAGCCTGGTTTGTCTGGGCTATTTTGGGCTGTTCAGAAGCCTGGTTGGGCTGTGTGACTAAGCACTGACTTCACAAGGCTGGGCTGTGTTAGACTTATGCCGAGCTCCTATAGCCTTGCTGGACTGTGTTAAGCAGGCAGACTTTCCCGGGGCTTGTGTCCGGATGATCCGAAATTAATCCCATCAGTGTGTCCTGCTGTGGGATAAAGCTACTGGTCGGCCACAGAGCTGGAAAGAAGGCCATGACCAGAGTGACTAAGGGTGCAGTTGAAAATTGAGGGGATTTTGGGCAGTTCTTGCGTTGGAATTATATGGAATTCTGCTTCCATCACACTATAGATCTATCACACTTCTATCACACTATAGACCATAGATTTGGCACGCAATCTGTCGCCTGTCTCCGCTGCGCTGCATCAGCATAATGGATAGCGCACTACACACTAAAGCAAGTCCATGGAGTTCTTGTGGGAGCGGGGTAGGGGGAGGGTTTACTGTGTCATTACAGTTTGTGGTGGACCATGATCACTACAGCCAACACTGCCTGTGTTCTCTGTCCCTTTATCTCTCTCATTCTCTTACTTTCTCCCTCTTTCTACTCCTATCACTCGCTCTATCCCTCCCCTTATCCCCCATAGTATCAGGGTTTGGTGTGTCTCTCTGTCTCTCTCTGTGTCCATTCGCCGGGCAGTAATCTGGTTATCTGCTTCTCTTGGCCAGACATAATCCTCTGCAGTTGGTTTATAACGGGTCCTCTGCTCCTCTGCTGGCTCAACGTTTCTAAGGGTTTTAGAATGATTATCCATTCACCAAGCTGCCTATTGTACAGACAAGTTCACTTACTGGACGCTTGTGTTTGTGTGCACAATAAAAGATAGACAGGGAGGGGAAAGAGAGAGAACTGACAGAGAGATGGAGAGACAGAGAGCTCCCTCGCTTTACTCCCCTTCTTTCTCCTCCTTCTCCTCCCTCACTCTCTCTTCCTGTACCGTCTCCAAAAGAGGTGTTTTTAATGACAGCATAGTGGATTCCACAGATTGCCGGTACCACTCAGTGAGGCTGAAATGACTCGGAAAAGAGAAAAAGAGGGAGGGGAGAAGGGGGGAAGGGGAGCGATGGAAGGAGGGAGCTAAGGAGCGGGAAAGGGTTGGTTTTACTAAGCTAAGCATATCACGGAGAACTTGGGCACAGTTTTGCCGCTAATGGCTTTGTGGGCTAGCCGCCACAGGCACAACACTCTCTCCTTTTCTCCAAAACTCACTCACACACTCTGACACTCATGGAGAGAGAGATAGTAGTTTGAATCAGATAGCAAACCATGTTCCTCCAGGTGCAGATAAAATGACATCCTGCAGTGTACAAACAGACACAACCAGCCTCAGGCAGAGGGCAACGCAAAGTCTGCTGGCGAGCCTGCTGCAACCTCCCTCCACCGTTCCATCCACTGCCTATCCTCAGCATGATGGCCATCAACTCAAATACGAGCAGGAAACCTTTTAAACCATGTACGTTTAAGACTACAGTCGTCATTGGAGTAGAATACGGTTCTAGGCAGTGTGTGTGGGTTGTTGATGTTGTCCAGATTGGCAGCAGTCTGTTTGTTTTTTAATCATAGGAGGAGCAGAATACTGCCTCCAGTCTCCTCTTGTAAATGTTACCTACCTTAGAGTAAATATACGTCGTCATGGAGACTGCTGTACACACGCCAACAACCATACCATAAACAAACATGGATAAAATGCAGTTTCAGGTTCAATGATACAGCCTCTTGACAAAGCTCTCAACTATACCTTTTCTCTTTATTGAATTACACATTGGATAGTATAGACATGCCCTTGCCTCTTTTGGGTTAAGTGGGTATTGTGTATTTCAATCTTCCTTAATGTTGGAGTGGTATGAGAATCATTCATTTAGAGCATAATTCATTTAGCCCTGCTCGACCAGGGTTGTTGCCCACAGTGGCCCAGAATAGAGCTCACACATACTTTTACTGCCATCTACTGGTGACAAAGAGAACTATATACGCATGGCCTCATTCCCCAGCACTACAGAGCCGACACGCTAATATAACTGGTCGCTGAATGTCTTTGCTGTTCAGTGTGTGTGAGAGTGTGTGTCTGTGTGAGAGAGAGAGTGTTTGTGTGTGAGAGAGAGAGACCTAGTTAGGTCTAGAGCAAGCCTAACTCGCTCTATTAAATTAATCTGAACAGAAACATTTTACATTTGGCTAGAAATTCAAAAACAGAGAAAGATGTCCTCCTGTGTGAACCGGACAAGAACCTGACACCCTCAGCACACAGGGGGACAAACACATGCCTGGAGGTGACAACATTCCCTCCCCAATATGCCCCCCTAGGCAGAGCTATGACAACATAACCAACAAATTCGGGTTACAACTCCTGCAGCTCTGTCACACACTGGGTATGTACATAGTCAATGGTAGGCTTCGAGGGAACTCCAGTAGTACTACAGACTACTTTATCACTAACCTCAACCCAGATTCTCTCAGAGCATTCACAGTCAGCCCACTGATACCCCTATCAGATCACAGCAAAATCAAAGTCTACATGAACAGAGCTATACTCAATCATGCCTAGTTAAATAAAGGTTAAATTAAAAACTAAAATGTAAAAGAGGTGTCAAAGCCAAAGGAACTGAATAATATTAAGAAATGCTATAGATGGAAGGAATGTTGTGTGGAAACCTACCAAAAAACTATTAGGCAAAAACAAATTCAATCCCTTTTAGACAACTTCCTGGACGAAACGTTTCACTGTAATAGTGAAGGTGTAAACTTGGCAGTAGAACCTCTAAATAGTATATTTAACCTCTCAGCTTCAAATCTAAAAATGTCAAAAAGAAAACCGAAGAAAATTAACAGCAATAACAAATGGTTTGATGAAGAATGCAAAAACCTAAGATTTCTTTTTTGAAACCTATCCAACCAAAAACATACAGACCCAGAAAACCTGAGCCTCCACTATGGCGAATCACAAAAATGATAAAAAATACACTACGGAAAAATAAGGAACAGCACGTCAGAAATCAGCTCAATGTAATTGAAGAATCCATAGACTCTAACCACTTCTGGGAAAATTAGAAACACTAAACAAACAACAACATGAAGAATTATCTATCCAAAATGGAGATGTATGGGTAAACCACTTCTCCAATCTTTTTGGCTATATAACAAAGAACAAACAGCAAAACCATATACATGATCAAATACAAATCTTAGAATCAACTATTAAAGACTACCAGAACCCATGGATTCGCCAATTACATTGAATGAACTACAGGACAAAATACAAACCCTCCAACCCAAAAAGACCTGTGGTGTTGATGTTATCCTCAATGAAATGATCAAATATACAGACAACAAATTCCAATTGGCTATGCTTAAACTCTTTAACATCATCCTTAGCTCTGGCATCTTCCCCAATATTTGGAGCTAAGGACTGACCACCCCAATCCACAAAAGTGGAGACAAATTTGACCCCAATAACCACCGTGGGATATGCGTCAACAGCAATCTTGGGAAAATGCTCTGCATTATCATTAACAGCAGACTCGTACATTTCCTCAGTGAAAACAATGTACTGAGCAAATATCAAATTGGCTTTTTACCAAATTACCGTACGACAGACCACGTATTCACCCTGCACACCCTAACTGACTAAGAAACAAACCAAAACAAAGGCAAAGTCTTCTCATGCTTTGTTGATTTCAAAAAAGCCTTTGACTCAATTTGGCAAGAGGGTCTGCTATACAAATTGATGGAAAATGGTGTTGGGGGAAAAACAAATGACATTGTAAAATCCATGTACACAAATAACAAGTGTGCGGTTAAAAATGGCAAATAACACACACATTTCTTTCCACAGAGCCATGGGGTGAGACAGGGATGCAGCTTAAGCCCCACCTTCGTCAACATTATTATCAACGGATTGGCGAGGGCACTAGAAACGTCTGCAGCACCCGGCCTCACCCACTAGAATCTGAAGTCAAATGTCTACTGTTTGCTGATGATCTGTTGCTTCTGTCTCCAACCAAGGAGGGCCTACAGCTGCACAGATTCTACCAGACCTATGCCCTGACAGTAAATCTCAGTAAGACACAAATAATGGTGTTCCAAAAAAGATCCAGTCTCCAGGACCACAAATACAAGTTCCATCTAGACACTTGCCCTAGAGCACACAAAACACTAAATGTCTGCGCCACAGGTAACTTCCACAGAGCTGTGAACAAGCTGAGAGACAAGGCAAGAATGGCCTTCTATGCCATCAAAAGGAACATAAAATTTGACATACCAATTAGGATCTGGCTAAAAATACTCATTTATAGAACCCATTGCCCTTTATGGTTGTGAGGTCTGGGGTCCGCTCACCAACCAAGAATTCACTAAATGGGACAAACACCAAAAATATCCACTGTGTAGAAAGTAAAACACCAAATAATGCACGCAGAGCAGAATTAGAAATCAAAATCCAGAAAAGAGACGTTAGATTCTACAACCACCTAAAAGGAAGTGATTCCCAAACCTTCCACAACAAAGCCATCACCTACAGAGAGATGGACCTGGAGAAGAGTCCCCTAAGCAAGCTGGTCCTGGGGCTCTGTTCACAAACACAAACAGACCCCACAGAGCCCCAGGACAGAAACACATTTAGACCCAACCATAATTACTTGACACATTGAAAAGAATTAACAAAAAATCTGAGTGAACTAGAAGGCTATTTGGCCAAAAAACAGAGAGTAAACAGTGACAGAATACCTGACCACTGTAACTGACCCACATTTAAAGGAAAGGTTTGACTATGTACAGACTCAGTGAGCATAGCCTTGCTATTGAGAAAGGCCGCCATAGGCAGACCTAGCTCTCAAGAGAAGACAGGCTATGAGCACACTGCCCACACAATGAAGTGGAAACTGAGCTGCAGTTCCTGACCTCCTGCCAAATGTATGACCAAATTAGAGACACATATTTCCCTCAGATTACACAGATCCACAAAGAATTCGAAAACAAACCCAATTTTGATAAACTCCCATAGCTACTGGGTGAAATACCACCGTGTGCCATCACAGCAGCAAGATTTGTGACCTGTTGACACAAGAAAAGGGCAAGCAGTGAATAACAAACACCATTGTAAATACAACCCATATTTATTTAATTTGTTTCCTTTTGTACTTGCACTTTTGCACTTTTGTTGGGGGAGGGGTGGGGGGGGATGTAGACCCAAGTATAACTCATGCCATATATCAGTACAACAAACTATTTGGGCATTCACACACCAATGAATCAATCAATCAAATGTATATATATCCCTTCTTACATCAGCTGATATCACAAAGTGCTGTACAGAAACCCAGCCTAAAACCCTAAACAGCAAGCAATGCAGGTGTAGAAGCACAGTGGTTATTAGGGAAAACTCCCTAGAAAGAGCAGAACCTAGGAAGAAACTTAGAGAGGAACCAGGCTATGAGGGGTGGCCAGTCCTCTTCTGGCTGTGCCGGGTGGAGATTATAACAGAAAGTGGCCAAGATGTTCAAATGTTCATAGATGACCAGCAGGGTCAAATATTAATCACAGTGGTTGTAGAGGGTGCAACAGGTCAGCACCTCAGGAGTAAATGTCAGTTGGCTTTTCATAGCCGATCATTCAGAGAATCTCTACCGCTCCTGCTGTCTCTAGAGAGTTGAAAACAGCAGGTCTGGGACAGGTAGCACATCCGGTGAACAGGTCAGGGTTTCATAGCCGCAGGCAGAACAGTTGAAACTGGAGCAGCAGCATGACCAGGTGGACTGGGGACAGCAAGGAGTCATCAGGCCAGGTAGTCCTGAGGCATGGTCCTAGGGCTCAGGTCCCCTGAGAGAGAGAAAGGAAGAAAGAAGGAGAGAAAAAGAGAGAAAAAGAGAGAGAATTAGAGAGAGCATACTTACATTCACACAGGACACTGGATAAGACAGGATAAATACTCCAGATATAACAGACTGACCTTAGCCCCCCGACACATAAACTATTGCAGCATAAATACTGGAGGCTGAGACAGGAGGGGTCGGGAGACACTATGGCCCCGTCCGACGATACCCCCAGACAGGGCCAAACAGGTAGGATATAACCCCACCCACTTTGCCAAAGCACACCACTAGAGGGATATCTTCTACCACCAACTTACCGTCCTGAGACAAGACCGAGTATAGCCCACCAAGATCTCCCCCACGGCACAACCCAAGGACAGGAAGATCACGTCAGTGACTCAACCCGCTCAAGTGACGCACCCCTCCTAGGGACGGCATGGAAGAGCACCAGTAAGCCAGTGACAGACCCTCCTTCTCTTACACACATAAATACACAAAGTATACAAAACACTAGGAAAACCTTCCAAATATTGAGTCGCACCTCCTTTTGCCCTGAGTACAGCCTCAATTGTCGAAAGCGTTCCACAGGGATGCTGGCCCATGTTGACTCCAATGCTTTCCATGTGCATGGCACCTACTACCATTCCCCATTCAAAGGCACTTAAATATTTTGTCTTGCCCATTCATCCTCTGAATGGCACACATACACAATCCATGTCTCAGTTGTCTCAGGGCTTAAAAATAATTCTTTAACCTGTCTCATCCCCTTCATCTACAATGATTGAAGTGGATTTAACAAGTAATATCAATAAGTGATCATAGCTTTCACCTGGATTCACGTTGTGGTCAGTCTATGTCATGGAAAGAGCAGGTGTTCCTAGTGTTTTGTATACTTAGTGTAGTTCACAACAAGGACAATTCTCCCTCGTGGGACATTTCCCACATCGCCATGAGCACAAAGGCTATTTTAAGTTTAGGGGTTAGGTTTAAGGTTAGGGTTGCAATTAGGGTTATGGTAAGGGGTTAGTGATTAGGATTAGGATTAGGATTAGCGTTAGGAGTTAGGTTTAGGCTTAGGGTTAGGGCTACAGGTTAAGGTTAGGGTTATAGTAAGGCTAAGGGCACTGGTGTAAGTATCTGTACTTTACTTTACTATTCATATTTTTGACAACTTTTACCTCATTACATCCCTAAAGAAAATAATGTACTTTTTACTCCATACATTTTCTCTGACGCTCGTTACATTTTGAATGCTTAGATGGACAGGAAATGGTCCAATTCACACATCTTTCCCTACTGCCTCTGATCTGGTGAACTCATCAAACACAAATGCTTTGTTTGGAAATGATGTCTGAGTGTTGGAGTGTGCCTCTGGTTATCCAAAAATGCTGTCTGGTTTGCTTAATACAAGGAATTTTAAATGATTTATACTTTTACCTTTGATACTTAAGCATATTTTAGCAATTACATTTACTTAAACATAACCTTTATTTAGCTTGGCAAGTCAGTTAAGAACAAGTTGTTCTTTACAATGATGGCCTACACCAGCCAAACCCAGACAGCACTAGGCTAATTGTGCACCGTCCTATGGGACTCACAATCACTGCCAGTTGTGATACAGCCTAGATTTGAACCAGAGTGTCTGTAGTGACACCTCTAGCACTGAGATACAGTGTCTTAGACCGCTGCGCCACTTGGGAGCCCAAAGTGTATTTAAGCGTATTTAAAACAAAATACTTTTCGATTTTTACTCAAGTAGTATTTTACTGGGTGACTTTCACTTTTAACTGACTCATTTTCTATTAAGGTATCTTTACTTTTACTCAAGTATGACAATTGGATACTTTTTCCACCACTGGGTAAGGGTTAGGTTTAGGGTTAGGTGTAAATTCATTTTAGGTCCCCACGAGGATAGGACATAACATACTGTAAGTGTGTGTGCATGCATATGAGCATGCATTTGTGTAGAAGCTGGCCCTTCAGCCTATTAAAGTAATGGCCCGGCATATACACACACCTCCCCGTTTTGCCTGGCTGCCTCCCTCTCCTCTCAACCCTGCCTGCCTACCTCTCACCCTATCATGCCTGCTTACCTCTCACCCAATCCTGCCTGCCTACAGTACCTCTCACCCAACCCTGCCAGCCTACCTCTCACCCAATCATGCCTGCTTACCTCTCACCCAATCCTGCCTGCCTACAGTACCTCGGACCCAACCCTGCCTGCCATCCTCTCACCCAATCATGCATGCTTACCTCTCACCCAATCCTGCCTGCCTACAGTACCTCGCACCCAACCCTGCCTGCCTACCTCTCACCCAAACCTGCCTGCGTACCTCTCGCCCAACCCTGCCTGCCTACCTCTCACCCAACCCTGCCTGCCACACACAGCAATGGACCTGAACCAACAGAATAGAGCTGAACAGAGAAGTACTATGAATTTTCATTCAGATGTAAGGGAATTGATAAAGTCAATGTATGCTGTATGAACTGTAAAGGAGACATCTATGTCATTATGTAGCGCCCTCCAGCCCTCAGAGAGCCCTCAGAGAGCCCTCAGAGAGCAGTCTTTTCACTTGATATTTCCAGAATGCGTATGGGTACCTGTGTTAAATATTACTGTTCTCAAATTTTTTATTAATAGATTTTAGTTGTGTATGTTTTGAATTTTTGGGGGCAAAACACTGTATATATGTCTATTGTTTAGGTGGAATGGAATGTTTCATTCTGTATATTTGACCCTGATATCAGGTTGTCTCATCTAGCTATACTGAACAAAAATGTTTCAACGATTTTACTGAGTTGCAGTTCACATAAGGAAAAAAGTCAATTGAAATAAATTCCTTAGGCCCTAATCTATAGATTTCACATGACTGGGAATACAGATATGCATCTGTTGGTCACAGATACCATAAAAAAAGTAGGGGCGTGAATCAGAAAACCAGTCAGTATCTGGTGTGTCCACCATTTGCCTCATGCAGCGGCACATCTCCTTCACATAGAGTTGACCAGGCTGTTGATTGTGGCCGGTGGAAGATTGTCCAATCCTCTTCATTGGCTGTGTGTAGTTGCTGGATATTGGCAGGAACTGGAACATGCTGTCGTACTCGTTTATCCAGAGCATCCCAAACATGCTCAGTGGGTGACATGTCTGGTGAGTATGCAGGCTGTAGAAGAACGGGGAAATGTTCAGCTTCCAGGAATTGTGTACAGATCCTTGCGACATGAGGCTGCAAGGTAAGGTGATGGCGACAGATGAATGGCACAACAATGGGTCTCAGGATCTCTGTACATTCAAATTGCCATCGATAAAATGTATGTTCATTGTCCGTAGTTTATGCCTGCCCCTACCATAACCCCACCACCACATGGGGCACTCTGTTTACAACGTTGACATCAGCAAACCGCTCACCCACACGATGACATACACGTGGTCTGCGGTTGTGAGACTTATGGTAGTTAAATTAACCTTCAATACCCTAGCAACAGCTCTGGTGGACATTCCTGCAGTCAGCATGCCAATTGCATGCTCCCTCAAGACTTGAGACATCTGTGGCATTGTATTGTGTGACAAAACTGCACATTTTAGCGTGGCCTTTTATTGTCTCCAGAAAAAGGTGCATCTGTGGAATGATCAGCTATAATCAGCTTCTCGATTTGCCACACCTGTCAGGTGGATGAAGTCTGTGCACAACATTTGAGAGAAATAGCTGTTAGTGCATTTGGAACATTTCTGGGATCTGAACATGAATTACCCTTCACCGTATTTTAGCTCATAGTTCCACATACTTTTTTTTTACGCTATTGGTTAGGGCCTGTAAGTAAGCATTTCACTGTAAGGTCTACACCTGTTGTATTCGGCGCACATGACAAATAAACTTTGATTTGATTTGACTTACACTAGCTATTGTGAAAGATCAAATAAGTTAAACCGATACGTGTGAAATATTAGTTGGTTAAGGTTGGAATCAAGAATGCTGACTGGAGCCTGTTTTAATTATTGTTCATCATTGAGATACACTACATGACCAAAAGTATGTGGACACCTGCTGGTCGAACATCTCATTACAAAATCATGGGTGTTAATATGGAGTTGGTCCCACTTTGCTGCTATAACAGCCTCCACTCTTCTGGGAAAGCTTTCCACTAGATTTTGGAACATTGCTGCAGGGACTTGCTTTCATGCAGCCACAAGAGCATTAGTGAGGTCGGGCACTTAGGCCTGGGTCACAGTCGGCGTTCCAATTCATCCCAAAGGTGTTAGATGGGGTTGAGGTCAGGGCTCTGTGCAGGCCAGTCAAGTTCATCCACACCAATCTCGACAAACCATTTCTGTATGGACCTCGCTTTGTGCACGGGGGCATTGTAATGCTGAAACAGGAAAGGGCCTTTCCCAAACTATTGCCACAAAGTTGGAAGCACAGAATGTCCTTGTATGCTGTAGCGTTAAGATTTCCGTTCACTAGAACTGATGGGCCTAGCCTGAACCATGAAAAACAGCCCCAGACCATTATTCCTCCTCCACCAAGTTTTACAGTTTACACTATGCTTTCGGGCAGGCAGCGTTCTCCTGGCATCCGCCAAACTCAGATTCGTCCGTCGGACTGCCAGATGGTGAAGTGTGATTCATCAGTCCAGATAATGTGTTTCCACTGCTCCCGAGTCCAGTGGAGGCAAGCTTTACACCAGCCAACGCTTGGCATTGCGCATGGTGATCTTAGGCTTGTGTGCAGCTGCTTGGCCATGGAAACCCATTTCATGAAATTTCCGACAAACAGTTCTTGTCGGTAGTGAGTGTTGCAACAGACGTCAGACGGTGGTCCAGTTCTGTGAGCTTGTGTGGCCTACCACTTCACGGCTGAGCCGTTGTTGCGACCTAGATGTTTGCACTTCACAATAACAGTACTTAGAGTTGACCGGGGCAGCTCTAGCAGGGCAGAAATTTGACCAACTGACTTGTTGGAAAGGTGGCATCCTATTACGGTGTCACGTTGAAAATCACTGAGCTCTTCAGTAAGGCCATTCTACTGCTAATGTTTGTCTATGGAGATTGCATGGCTGTGTGCTTGTTTTTTTACACCTGTCAGCAACAGGTGCGGCTGAAATAGCCAAATCCACTAATTGAAGGGGTGTCCAGATGCTTTAGTAGATATGCAGCGTTAAATACACCACTAAAACAATTTCCTGCAATTGTATGTACAGTAGTGTAAAATTACTCTTTACATCTTTTGGGTAGGCTAGTTCATTATAATGATGATAGAGAAAAGCAAGTCTAGACTATTTTCACAAATGCTTTTCTGCTAACAATATGTTATAATATGGGAATCTTTTTGAACCATCAGGAATCCATTTATTGAAAGATATTTTTCAGAAAGTGATAAACTCACGACAGAGTAGGGGCCTGCAAACATTAGATTACTTTCCAAGCAAAATAAGGGTTTGAGTCCTAGACTTTAGAAGATTGCAGCTCAGCCTCTGAATGTCATAAAGACGAACCAAAGATAACCCCATGTTCATCAGAATCCCATATTTCTCGCAAAAGTTACAGCTTGTTGTCTAGCCTCAAGCACGGCGTTAAGCGTCATTATAGGTCACTTTATATAATCAGGATATGCTTTTTCCTCTTTTGGCATACCCCCCACAATTCTCCTTCAATTCGAGCCATGCTTGTTCATCTCCTCCTCTTCCTCTTTGTTTTGTTTGTTTAATTTAACGATCAGGATGATGATGAGGATGATGATGATGATGTGGCCAATATGAGCGTTCTTGCATCAGTGAAAAATCTAACTGTTTTGTTCGGTGTGAGCTCCAGTTGTCAGTGAGGTGAGTAATGCATAATTTTCCTTATTTTGGAAAGTTGGACTGTTAACAGAGAAGAGAGAGGAGGCACCAGACTCAGAGCATTAATATTCTGATGTTGACCCGTAAGTGATTTTCTTTATTGTTAAATGTCCAATGCAGACGTTTTTATCTCAATATCAAATCATTTCTGGGTAACAATTAAGTACCTTACCTAACCCTTACTATTTTCAATGAAAATTGTAAAAAAAAATAACAAAACTAGTTTCTTAGCAAAGTGCAATTTCTCAAGTAAGAATTTTGCTAGGATTGTCTGGGAGTGGTTTGAGTGGGTAGGGAAAACTGGAAATTAATTAGCTGTATTGCCAGAGAGGATCGGAACTCCCTTTCTTATTGGTCTATTAACTAATTTACCGCCTGATGATGTCACCAGGCAGGCCAAAACTCCATCCCAACAAAACAGGCTGAAATTTCAGGCGGTTCGTTTCAAACAGCTCTTACACTAAAACGGCATTATCCTTTTTTTCACAATTTCACAGCACAATTTTCCAACCTCATAGTGTGGAAATACAGTATATATAAAACACAGGGAAAAGACGTTTTTGACTGCACTGGGCCTTATGATTATAATTATTATTATTTTATTACAGAGGTCTGGACCTGTATCCTTATATCTAGCCTAAAGTCTCCTGTGTTGTCCCTAAACACACAGAGAATTCTGGGTAAAGCGTTGACTGAAGCTGTAGGTTTCCGGCACATTTCACAGGATTCCCACTTTAGCTTCGTTTAATCTTTCTGTTGATAGCCAGGGATGTGAGTAGAGGGGGGGAGGAGGGGAGGAGAGGGAGGGGAGGAGGAGAGGCGAGGGAGGGAGGGAGAGATGGGAGGATGATTCATATCGTGATGCCTAATACTGTTAGCCCGTGATGCTGAGAACAACCAGTAATAAAGAACAACTGATTATTGTAGTAGTACTATTGTTGCTCTAGTGATAAAGATAGTGGATGATGATGATGATGAAGGTGATGAGGATGGTGAGGATGATGATGACGATGATGAATATGCTACAGCTGGGTTTTTGTTGTGGATGGTGGGGTAGACATGTGATATTGTGATGCTATGCTTGTTGTGCATGCTGGTGAGTATACAACTAAAGGTATTGCTACAATTGGGTCGGTACTTTGTATTGCTGATAGTGTTGCTATAGTAGGTTTGGTATTATAGGTAGAGTGGGAAGCATTGTTTTTCTTCTGGTTCCAGCAGCTTTATTATTATTATTATTATCCTTATTATTATTATCTTTATTATTTTTATTCTTATTATTACATGTATTATTATATGTATTATTATTCTTGTTATTATATGTATTATTATCTGTATTATTATCTGTATTATTATATGTATTATTATTATTGTTATTATATGTATTATTATATGTATTATTATTATTGTTATTATATGTATTATTATTATTATTGTTATTATTTGTATTATTATATGTATTATTATCATTATTATATGTATTATTATATGTATTAATATATGTATTATTATATGTATTATTATCATTGTTATATGTATTATTATTGTATGTATTATTATATGTATTATTATTATTATTATTATATGTATTATTATATGTATTATTATTATATGTATTTATGTATTATTATATGTATTATTTTGTGAGGTTGTGGTGGTAGCTTGGCATCATTAGACCACTTCAGCCTTCTATCTACAACCTGCAACCCTATGAACCGTGCTGTGGACGTGGTTATCTCTCTCTCACACACACACACACACACACACACACACACACACACACACACACACACACACACACACACACACACACACACACACACACACACACACAAGTACTCACACACACTCAGTTTCCGTTCAAGGCATTTAGCAGAAGCACCACTCCACCATAGTTGGCCAGGTTGCTGTGGCAACCACATCCCAGGGCCAGAGAGGTATGATGGGATGAAGAGAGGGAGAGAAAAAGAGGAAGGGAGAGGCAGAGACAGGGGCAGGTGAGATAAAAAAACAGAGGGAGAGTGAGAGAGAGAGAGAGAGAGAGAGAGAGAGAGAGAGAGAGAGAGAGAGAGAGAGAGAGAGAGAGAGAGAGAGAGAGAGAGAATAAGGGTGGTTGAAGGTTGATTCGCTGCTGATATTCTCAATTGGTGAACAAATTGTTCTGCAGCATTTGCAATGGAAATGGCTTCTGACTTTCAATGACGATGCAACACCTCTCTATGTTCTTATAAAGCCTTAAATATTCTCAGTCATGTCAGTGAACATTTAATATTTCAATAGAGATTTTACCAATGCATTTGTTAAAATAAATGTACTTCTGAATGAAATAATAAATTATTTGTATCATACCTTAGACGAATGTATTAATTCCTGTGAGATTATCCTGACCCCTACTTTTCACAAGGCTGGGAGACACACAGACATAACTCTGGTCCTATGGGGAATATTATGCTGAATAACTGGAATGAAATGTCGAGCAATAGGAGAGAGCGAGACAGAGAGCGATAGAGAGACAGGGAAGGGCAGAGAGACAGGGAGAGGGAGAGGTAGAGGGAGAGGGGAGAGAGATAGAGAGAGGAAGGGAGGAGGGAGAGAGTGTAACTGAGGACTTGGTGGACTGTATATTCTTTAGGTTGGGTCTAACTTTACGTGTTGTGTGAACAGCACAACGTATGCTGTTCACTCACACACACTCACTGGCCTTGGCTAACACAACGAAAGCTAACTTGTGGGAAAACATAGGAGCTGGAACTTTCTATCACTAGACATCTCTGGAGCTAAGCTTCCTTTCTGAGCTGGAGATCGCCCAGGATGCTCTGCTCCACTTCACGATATGGGCAGAGCTACAGCTCGGATTTGATAAGCTTCCATCTATTCTACTATAATAATTGCTATTTATTCACAGCCTTTCTGACAGAGAGAGCTACTGTCGAAGATGTATTATCAACAGAGAGCTAGTCTAATGAACCACAGTAATCCCTATCTGACTGAGAGCGTGTGTCAGCCTGGAGTCACTGGCTGATAAACCCCAGTTATAACGTCTTATAACATGTCAACCAGAGGCCTGGTTATATCCCCATATTTTCTAATGTAATATTTATATTAACATTAGCTGGGGGGAGTCATCTTAATTGTTGTGTGTGTGTGTTATAGAGATGATCAAGTGTTTAACAATCTCTTCTGTCTTCATTAGTGTTGTTTTCCTACTGTAAATCACAGACATATTTCTAAAAGTTGCTTTAGAGAGGAAGGCCTGCTGTAATGACACCATCACTCCTTCTCTGCGGTCATTTGAGGCGTTTCCAATATACAATTACCCAAACACACACATTCCTCACAAACACACATAACAGCAAAACAGGGAAATGGAGAAGAAAGGATTCAGGCAGAGACACTCATTTTCTTTATCTCTTGCTGTTTCGAATGAATCTCTCCCTTGTTCACCCCGAGCCATAGTATTTTATTTGATGAAGAGTCACTGTTCCTTTACAACGTGCTGTTACAGTGAAATGTTAAGTGCAGTAATGTACAGTACCAGTCAAAAGTTAGGACACACCTACTCATTCAAGGGTTTTTCTTTATTTTACTATTTTCTGCATTGTAGAATAATAGTGAAGACATCAAAATTATGAAATACCACATATGGAATCATGTAGTAACCAAAAAAGTTTTAAACAAATCAAAATATATTTTATATTTCTTCAAAGATTCTTTGAGATTCTTCAAAGTAGCCACCCTTTGCCTTGATGACAGCTTTGCACAGTCTTGGCATTCTCTCAAACAGCTTGATGAGATAGTCACCTGAAATGCATTTCCTAATTTGTGGAATTTCTTTCTTTCTTAATAAGTTTGAGCCAATAAGTTGTGTTGTGACAACAAGGTAGGGGTGGAATACAGAAGATAGCCCACTTATAATTTGTTTTTAAACAGGACAATGACCCAACACACCTCTATATGCTGAGCACTTGTTGGCTGCTTTTCCTTCACTCTGCGGTCCAACTCATCCCAAAAGATCTCAATTGGGTTGAGGTCGGGTGATTGTGGAGAGCAGGTGATCTGATGGAGCACTCCATCACTCTCCTTCTTGGTCAAATAGCCCTTACACAGCCTAGAGGTGTGTTTTGGGTCGTTGTTGAAAAACAAATGATCGTCCCACTAAGCGCAAAGCAGATTGAACGGCGTAACGCTGCAGAATGCTGTGGGAGCCATGCTGGTTAAGTATGCCTTGAATTCTAAATAAATCACTGAGTCACCAGCAAAGTACCCCCACACCATCCCACTTCCTCCTCCATGCTTCATGGGGGGAATCACACATGCAGAGATAATCCGTTCACCTATTCTGCGGTGGTTGCAATGAAAAATATCAAATGTGGACTAATCAGACCAAAGGACAGATTTCCATTGGTCTAATGTCCATTGCTCATGTTTCTTGGCCCAAGCAAGTCTCTTCTTCTTTTTGGTGTCCTTTAGTAGGGTTTTTTATGAAGCAATTGGACCATGAGAGTCTCCTCTGAACAGTTGATGTTGAGATGTGTCTGTTATTTCATCTCTGTGAAGCACTTATTTGGGCTGCAGTTTCCGAGGCTGTTAACTCTAATGAACCTATCCTCTGCAGCAGTGGTAACTCTGGGTCTATCTTTCCTGTGGCGGTCCTCATGAGAGCCAGTTTCATCATAGTGCTTGATGGTTTTTGCAACTTCACTTAAAGAAACTTTCAAAGTTCTTGAACTTTTCCGGATTGACTGACCATCATGTCTTGGTCTTTTACCAAATAGGGCTATATTCTGTATATCACTCCTCCCTTGTCACAACACAACTGATTGGCCCAAACACATTAAGAAGGAAATAAATTCCACACATTAACTTTTAAGAAGGCACACCTGTTAATTGAAATTCCAGGTGACTTCCTCATGAAGTTGTTTGAGAGAATACCAAGAGTGTGCAAAGCTTTCATCAAGGCAAAGGGAGGCTACTTTGAAGAATCTCAAATGTAAAATATATTTAACACTTATTTGGTTACTACATGATTCCATATGTGTTATTTCATAGTTTTTATCTTCACTACTATTCTAGAAAATAGTACAAATAAAGAAAAACCCTGGAACGAGTAGGTGTGTCCAACCTTTTGACTGGTAATGTATATTTTTCCCTTTTTGCTAATGTTGATCTCATTATCTCACTTCGCTTTTGCAACAGTGGCTTTGTCTTTCATTCTAATGAAGCTTATCTAAGAGAGAGAGAGAAAGAGAGCAGGAAGAGAAAATGGCAGAGAGAGAGACAGAGAGAGAGAGAGAGAGAGAGAATGAGAAAGAACAAGAACAAGAACAAGAACAAGAACAAGAACAAGAGAGAACTCAATTGTCCTTCCGCTTCGTATGACAGTGTTTTTTCATTATTGCTTTTCCCCTCATTAAGGTAGAGAGAGAGAGGCATGTTGTGAAGTCTAATTCAATTAACTTCTAGTTTGCCCTCTGACTGCCTGCCTCCTACCTAGCTCTAATCTATTTGATTATTGGATGAATAATTGACAGATAGTATATGGTCCTTTACCATGACCTTTCACCTTACTGACTAGAATTACCTTTGTGGTTGGAGTTGTCTGTGAGGGTGATATAATACAGTCATCTGATTGTAGCATTCCACCCTTGTGTGTGTGTGTTTGTCAAATTGTTTTTGTCTTATGCGCCAAATACAACAGGTTTAGGCTTTAAACCTCTACAGGAGTGGTGGGTCCTCATCGGGACAGTTGAGATAATGTAGGCTATTGCGATTAGCACAAGGTTGTAAGTAACAAGAACATTTCCCAGGAAATAGACATATCTGATATTGGCAGAAAGCTTAAATAATTGCACTGTCCAACTTACAGTAGCTATTGAAATAATACCATGCTTGTTTGAGGAGAGTGCAGTTTTGAACTTGAAAAAATATTAATAAACCAATTAGGTACATTTGGGCAGTCTTGATAAAACATTTTGAACAGAAATGCAATGGTTCATTGGATCAGTGTAAAACGTTGCACACACACTGCTGCCATCTAGTGGCTAAAATCTAAAATGAGCCTGGGCTGGAAAAATACAATATGACCTTTCTCTTGCATTTCAGAGATGATGGTACAACCCCCGCCCCCAAAAAAAACGCATGTTTTTTCTTTGTATTATCTTTTACCAGATCTAATGTGTTATATTCTCCTACATTCATTTCACATTTCCACAAAATGCAAAGTGTTTCCTTTCAAATGGTATCAAGAATATGCATATCCTTGCTTCAGGTCCTGAGCTACAGCCAGTTAGATATGGGTATGTCATTTTAGGCGAAAATTGAAAAAAAGGGAAGCATCCTTAAGAGGTTTTTAATATAAAATAACTGCTTACAAGTCCTTCCCAACGATGCAGATAAAAAAAATGAAATAAAAACACTAACACAAGAGGAATAAAATACACAAGAATGGAGCTATGTAGAGGAAGTAGTAGTAATCAAGTAAAACATAATTTGTCAACAGCAGATGTAGACTAACAGTAAAATGCTTAGTTGCGGGCCTTTCCCAACAATGCAGAGAAACATTTTGAAAAAAAACTATCGAAGGATAATAACACAAGGAATAAATACACAATGAGTAATGATAACTTGACTATATACACAGGGCAACAGTACAGAGTCGATGTGCAGGGGTACGAGGAAATTGAGGCAGATACAGTGTCTTGGATTTCTTCACATATTATTGTGTTACAAAGTGGGGTAGAAATGTATTTAATTGTCATTTTTTGTAAACAATCTACTAACAAATATTCTGTAATATCAAAGTGGAAGAAAATTTTTATTTTGTTTTAAAGATTGATACAAATTTGATCACTAAAATATAGTCGTTGCATAAGTAATCAGCAACTTTGTTTAAGCAAGCCTATATTAGTTCAAAAATGTTGCCTAACAAATCACAAAACAAATTAAATGGACTCACTCTGTGTGAAATAATAGGGGTTGACATGATTTCTGAATGACTAACGCTTCTTCTGTCCCCCATACATACATAAGTAAGGTCCCTCAGTCAAGTGTTGAATTTCAAGCACAGATTCAACTACAAAGACCAGGGAGCCTCATTAAGAAGGGCAGTGATTGGTAGACGGGAACAATAACAATTCAGACATTGAATATCTCCTAAAGCATGGTCTGGTTAATAATTATGCTGTGGATTATGTATTAAACCACCCAGACACCTCAAGGATACAGTCGTCTTTCTGAACTGAGCTGCAGGACAGGAATGAAACTGCCAAGGGATGTCACCATGAGGCCATTGGTGATTTTAAAACAGCTACAGAGTTCAATGGCTGTGAAGGGGAAAAACTGAGGCTGGATGAACAACATTGTAGTGACTCCAAAAGAATGACAGAGTGAAAAGAAGAATACAAATATACAGAATAAATATATTTCAAAACATGCATCTTGTATGCAACAAGGCAACAAGTAATACCGCAAAATAATATATATATATAGAGGATTTGTTCATTAGAGTTACCAGCCTCAGAAATTGTTCAAAGGGGACTGCGTGAATCAGACCTTCATGGTTGATTTGCTGCAAAGAAAACCCTACTAAAGGACACCAATAAGAAGAAGAGACTTGCTTGGGCCAAGAAACATAAGCAATGGACATTAGACCGGTGGAAATGTGTCCTTTGGTCTGATGAATTCAAATGTGAGTTTTTTCGTTCCAACCGCCGTTTCTTTGTGAGATGCAGAGTAGGTGAACGGATGATCTCCGCATGTGTAGTTCCCACAGTGAAGCATGGTGGAGGAGGTGTGATGGTGTGTTTTTTTGTTGCTGCTGACGCTGTCTTTGATTTATTTAGAATTCAAGGCACACTTAACCATCATGGCTGCCACAGCATTCTGCAGCGATACGCCATCCCATCTGTGATATTATCATTTGTTTTTCAACAGGACAATGACCTAAAGCACGCCTCCAGGCTGTGTAAGGGCTATTTGACCAAGGAGAGTGATGGAGTGCTCCATCAGATCACCTGGCCTCCAGAGTGAAGGAAAAGCAGCCAACAAGTGCTCAGCACATGTGGGAACTCCTTCATGACTGTTGGAAAAGCATTCCAGGTGAAGCTGGTTGAGTGAATGCCAAGAGCGTGCAAAGCTGTCATCAAGGCAAAGGGTGGCTACTTTGAAGAATCTAAAATCTAAAATATATTTTGATTTGTTGAAAAGATTTTGGGTTACTACATGATTCCGTACGCGTTATTTCATAGTTTTGATGTCTTCACTATTATTCTACAATGTAGAAAATAGTAAAAAGAAAGAAAAACCCTTCAATGAGTATGTGTGTCCAAACTTTTGACTGGTACTGTATATATTTTTTTAAAGCAAATAAATATATTTTTTGGCTTCTAAATGCAAAGCCTTAAGTTTGGGGCAAATCCAGCACAACACATCACTGAGTGACTGCCTCCTTATTTTCAAGCATGGTGGTGACTGCGTCATGGTATGGGTATGCTTGACATCGGCAAAGACTGGGGAGATTTTTCACGACAAAAAGAAACAGGATGGAGCTAAGCACAGTCCGCTCTAATGTTTGCAGTTTTGTCACACAACACAATGTCACAGATGTTTCGAGTTTTGAGGGAGTGTGCAATTGGCATGTTGGCTGCAGAAAGGTCCACCAGAGCTGTTGCCCGAAACTGTAATGTTCATTTCTCTACCATAAGCCGCTTCAACGTCATTTTAGTGAATTTGGCAGTACTGGCGTCACAACCACAGACCACGTGTAACCAGCCTAGGACCTTCACGTCATCTGAGACAAGCCACCCAGACAGCTGATAAATCTGTGGGTTTGCACAACCAAATAATTTCTGCACAAACTGTCAGAAACCATTTCAGGGAAGATCATCTGCATGCTCGTCGTTCTCTCCAAAGTCTTGACCTGACTACAGTTTGGCATCGTATTCAACTTCAGTGGGCAAATGCTCAACTTCGATGGCCTCTGGCACACTGGTGGGGTTATGGTATGGGCAGGTATGGGCAAGCTACGGACAATGAACACAATTGCATTTTATCTATGGCGATTTGAATGCACAGAGTTACCGTGCTGAGATCCTGAGGCCCATTGTCATGCCATTCATCTGCCACCTCATACTTCAGCATGATAATGCCCCATGTTGCAAGGATCTGTACTTAATTCCTGAAAGCTGAAAATGTCCCAGTTCTTTCATGGTCTGCATACTTACCAGACATGTCACCCATTGAGCATGTGGGGGATGCTCTGGATTGACTTGTACGAAAGCATGTTCCAGTTCCCGCCAATATCCCTTTGCACAGCCGTTGAAGAGGAATGGGACAACATTCCACAGGCCACAGCCTGATCAACTCTATCAAGCTGTATGAGGCAAATGGTGGTCACACCAGATACTGACCACGCCCCTACTTTTTTAAAAGATATCTGTGACCAACAGATGCATATCTATATTGCCAGTCATGTGAAATCTATAGATTAGGTTCCTAACACATTTATTTCAATTGGCTGATTTCCTTGAAATGAACTGCAACTCGGTCCCTCTCCTTGTTTGGGCGGCGGTCGACGTCACCGGCCTCCTAGCCATTGCCGATCCACTTTTCATTTTCCATTTGTTTTGCCTTTGGTTTCTACACACCTGGTTTCAATTCCCCAATTACATGTTCATCATTTAACCCTCTGTTTCCCCCATGTTTTGGTGCGTTATTGTTCCTGTTATGTCAGTCCATATTTGGTGGGCATGGTATTGTTTGGTACTTTGTGATTTCCTGGAGTAAACTACGTTGTGTTGCTCATCTCTGCTGTCCTGCGCCTGACTCAATTGCACCAGCTACACCCGGCACCTGACAGTATGATATATTAATCAACATATTTTGCCTGTCACACCCCCTCCCACAAAGAAATAAATGACAGAATACAAAAAAGTCCAGGATCCAGTTGAAATCAATGTGCAGGGGTACAAGGTATTGAGGTAGACAGGTACATAAAGGCAAGGTAAAGTGACTAGGCATCAGGATAGATAATAATACTGTAAGAGTAAAATAAAGAACAGAGTAGCAGCAGCATTTGATCAGTGTAAAAGTGTGTGTACATGTGTGTGTGCGTGTGTGTGTGTTGTGTCGGTATGCGTGTTCGCGTTACGTGTGTTTGTGTGTGTATGTAGTGTCAGTGTAGTGTGTGTGAGTGAGTGAGTTGGAGTGGGTCCAGGGTGTCTGGGATGATGGCGTTGATGTGTGTCATGACCAGCCTTTGAAAGCACATCAGAATTACAGACATTAGGGTTCTGTGCGATAATCATTTAGGCAGGTTACCTTGGAGTTCTTGGGAACAGGGACAATGGTGGTCAGCTTGAAACATGTTGGGGGTTACAGACAGGATCATGGAGAGATTGAAAATGTCTGAAGACACTTGCCTACTGGTCTGCGTATGCTTTGAGAAAGCGCCCTAGTAGTCCATCTGGAGGCCTTGCGATTGTTAACCTGTTGAAAAGTTTGACTCACATCAGCCGTGGTGTGAGATCACACAGTCATCCGGAACAACAGGGTCTTTCACACAAGACTCGATGCATAAAAGGCATTTAGCTCGTTTCGGTGTTCAGCATCACTGGGCATCTCATGGCTGGATTTCCCTTTGTAATCCGTTATCGTCTGCAAGCCCTGCCACATACGACGAGCATCAGAACCGGTGTAATAGGATATCCACCTTCCTCCTATATTGTCCTTTCGCACGTTTGATGTCTCATCAGGGGTCGTAGCAGGCTTTCTTGTATGTGTCCATGTCCATGTCCTGTTCCTTGGAAGCGGTAACTCTGGCCTTTAGCCCAGTGTGGATATTGCCTGTAATCCATGTTTTTTGGTAAAAACACATTCATTTAGTCACTGTGGAGACGACAACGTCCTCAATGGTATCGGATGAATCCTGGAACATATCCCAGTCTGTACTAGAAAAACAGTATTGTAACCTAGCGTCTGCTTCATCGGACCAGTTCTGTACTGAGCACGTCACTGTTACCTCCTGTTTGAGCTTTTGTTTGTAAACAGGAAGCAGGAGAATAGAGTCGAGGTTAAATTTGCCAAAGGGAGGACGAGGGAGGGCCATATATGCGTTCCTGTGTGTGTGTCTGTCTGTGCATGCATTAGTCTGTGCATTAGGCTTGAACACAGTTTAGCCTAATTGCAGCCTTTCATCATGATGGGTTAGTGATTTTCTCTATTGACAGAGCTGTCATCACCTCTAAAGACTCCAAGACTCAAACACTCTACTGAGGTCAACCCTCACATGACCACACACGCGCGTGCACGTGTGTGTGTGTGTATGTGTGTGTGTGTGTGTGTGTGTGTGTGTGTGTGTGTGTGTGTGTGTGTGTGTGTGTGTGTGTGTGTGTGTGTGTGTGTGTGTGTGTGTGTGTGTGTGGGATTGAAAGAGTACAGGCGGGCTGACTACAATTACTGACTTGAATTACCTTTGTGGTTGGAGGTGTCTGTGAGGGTGCTGTAACACAATAATTTGATTGTTGCATTCTGCCCTCTTTCTCTGTGTTTGTGTGTGTGTGTGTGTGTGTGTGTACGCCTGTGTCTGTGTGTACATTAGTGTGTGTCTGTGTGTACATTAGTATGTACGTGTGTGTCTGTGTGTACATTAGTGTGTGTGTGTGTCAGTCTTAAGCACAGTTTAGCCTAATTGCAGCCTTTCATCATGATGGGTTAGTGATTTTCTCTATTGACAGAGCTGTCATCACCTCTAAAGCTCCCCAAGACTCAAACACTCTACTGAGGTCAACCCTCACATGACCACACATGTGTACGTGTGTGTTGTGTGTGTCTGTGTGTGTGTGTGTGTGTGTGTGTGTGTATGTGTGTGCGTGTGTGTTTGTGTGTGCGTGTGTGCGTGGGTGTGTGAGTGTGTGTGTATGTGCGCGTGTGTGTCTGTGTGCGTGTGTGTGTGTATGTGTGTGCGTGTGTGTTTGTGTGTGCTTGTGTGTGTGTGTGTTTGTGTGTGTGTGCGTGTGCGTGTATGTGTGTGTGTGTGTGTGCATGTTTGTGTGTGTTTGTGTGTGTGTGTGTGTGTGTGTGTTTGTGTGTGCGTGGGTGTGGGTGTGTGAGTGTGCGTGTGCGTGTGGGTGTGTATGTGTGTGTGTGTGTGTGTTTGTGAGTGTGCGTGTGTGTGTGAGTGTGCGTGGGTGTGGGTGTGTGAGTGTGAGTGAAAGAGTGCGGGCGCGCCATGTCTGTCTGTTGGTCTTTGGATTTTGGTCTGAGTATGTGCATCAATGCAATGTCTGTGTGTGTGTCCCTAAGTATGTGCTATAGTGTGTGTGTCTGTGTGTAAGTGAGTGTGTGTGCACCCCAACCCAGGGTTCAGAGATGTGGCTGTCAGTCTGAGTAATACAGAGAGAGAGGCAGGCCGTGTGGTGCATGTTAAACAGGGGAGGTGTGGTCTCAGTGAAGCCTCAGCACTATCTCATGTCAGACTACTGGGCTATGAGAACCACGCAGCCCTGTGGGATTCAGACGCACAGACACTCACGTATGTACGCACAAAGAGAGATAAGAGAGAGACGCATCACACTCACACACACTCACACATACACGAAAATTGTCTATCGTGGACGATTGTCAGCCATCGTCGATGGTGACGAAATGGCGATGTGACAGATGATACCTAACCAATTTCAACTTGACTGGCATAGCGCAGTAAAGAGGAGTCAGGCAGAGTACCGCAGGGTGACATTCTGAGTATAATAGCTATATTCCGTTTTGCTATAGCCTATTTCAATATAGCCTAGTCCAATAGCACGTGATTTCTCCCGCCACGCTATTTAATGATTAAACAACGAATCTATCTAACGGAGTTCTCAGAAAGTGTGAATTTGTTTTTGAATAACCTACAAATATGGTAATAATGTGAGAGATAGAACAAGCAATAGCACAATTGACAAATCTAATGAGAAATTTGAACAAACCTTACAGTTGAGCAAAGCATTATATGATAGAAATGACGCATGCAATCCTTCCTTGCCTTTGTGAACCAAACTGCCTAAAGCCAATCCTACTCAATTAAATATTAAGGGCGCAACTTTCACTGAGGACGGGGCCCCCACAATCTGAAATGGCAGTTTTTGGCATTTATCATTGGAATGTGATACAAAACATGGCAACGGTGTGCTTTGAGACCATGCGAACGCCCCCGAGCAGGCTGTTTGGAGTGTTTGTCCGACTGGATATTTTTTTTTATAATAATATGTCAGCTCCCACTTTTCAAACCAAAGTTTTGCCCCTGTGAAATATCATACAACCATTGAGACAAATTAAACTTGTGAAAAGTATTTCCCAAATATTCTAGTGTTTGTCCAAAAGTTGCTGCTTTAAAATGTGAACAATTATGTAAGTTTGAGGCGTCATGCCCAAATTGATTAAGTTGGCTTTAGCTAGCCCACATAGTTAGAGGTCAGGAGATTGGGAACCTAAGTTCTATTAACTCATAACTGAGTTACGTGCTTGCCATGGCACCGGGAGGTAGCCTAGATAGGAAGCTCTGTAAATATTGTACATATTTTATTGTTTTTAAGTGTTTTTTTATAGCGTTATATTTCTGTAATATCTAGTGGTGACCTATGGAATTGCAGGACTGATTTTGGCAAGCCGGTTTATATTTGGCTTGGCTAGCTTGCGAGTAGTTCCCCGGTGTGAGGGGATGCAGAGGCTCACTTTGTCGGGGGCTTTTCTGGACCACTGCTGAGGTGTGGTGGTCTTACTGGTGCTTCTACAGTCGCTGAAGCATTGCCCAGGTGGCTGCTACATTTCAGGATGACATAGAATTAAGCATAGTGATTATGTCTCTAGATTGCAGGAAAATGCTTTTTCAGGTGTTTGAAAAATTAGAAATTCTCCAACAACCAGCCCTATGGTCCATGGTCAAAATAAGTGCTCTTACAGGCCATTTGGGGCACAGGCAGAATGGGTGAGAGGGAATGTGGAGAGAGTGATCAGAACAAGGAAACACCTGAGTATGGCGTGGCGGCATGGAGTGGCCTTGCATTGTGGTGAGCCTGGGAGGGAGGGAGCAGGAGAGAGAGAGAGAGAGAGAGAGAGAGAGAGAGAGAGAGAGAGAGAGAGAGAGAGATAGAGAGAGAGAGAGAGAGAAACCAGTGAAGGAAGGAAGAGCAACTCTGAGCGATGTTCTAGCGATTCCTGTGGTCATTTCACGTTTTCATGCGTATGTGAGCTCTTGTCGTTCATGCAGGCAGAAACACAGCCGGTATGACGATCCTCTCACTGGAAGTTAATAGGAACATGACATTTAGATCGCGAGAACGTCTATCATACATGTCAGATTTCAATACTGGCCGATGTCATAACGCATGAGGTTGTGTTCTTTCAAATGAGCCCTTTTAGCGATATTCTTACCTTGAGAAATGTGTAGTTTGAAAGAGGGTCCACCACATTTCTCCTTTTATTTTTTTTGATTGCTGCTACAAATGTCAGATTCCACTCTGCTAGGCTCTGCAAGTTAAACATGGTGGGATTGTAGACTCATAAATTGATAGTGCAGTTTGTTAGCCGATTTTACAGTTAGCTAGCTACTTCACCTGTTGATATTGACTTTGGTATTGTTGTGTGTAGCTATGTTTGCTAACTAGCTACCATGCTAGCGAACTAGCCAGCACATAGAGAGAGCATTCCATTTGGTTTTGTAGCCGACTTGAGCTGTAACAGATTTCTACAATGATTTTTACGTGTTGCTACCAACCTTATTATAACAACAAAATTAAACATTTGTTCACAAAAACTATTGTTAGTGTTATTTAAGGCTGTATTGGTGGATTTCTCCTTCAAGAGACGCAGCCCAAGCCCAGGTAATGAGAGGCTGGACCAGACCTCATGCAGGAGAATACCATGTGTTGGCAAGTGTGTCTCTAACACACATTCTGTACACACAGACAGACAGACAGGTTAACACACATATTCAGAAACGCTAATGAGAGAAAGGACAGCATGCTCTGGTTTCCTAGAACAACAATTCTTAGGAAATGACAGCTGTTCAAAGAATTTCACCTGAAGAAAAAAAAAGTTGTATTGTGTGTGTGAGAGGGGGTGGCAGTCTACAATACCCCACAGTGACCATGTACTGTTGCGCTCATCAAGACCATCATTGGCTAGGAGATTAATCCTTCTGTACTCACCTAAGAGAGAGAAAGAGAGAGAGAGAGACAGAGACAAAGAGATGGGAGAGAGAGAGCAGGAGCAAGAGAGACAGATCACAGAATAGAGGGATCATTAGAGAGCAGATCTCCTCTGCTCCCTGAGGTTAGCCTGACTTGGGTCTGATTACACACCAGTATGTGAAAGAGCATGTGGAGATGGACTGTAAAGAGGCCATCATTACACCCTATTATATTACATTAGTACACTCCATTTCTAATCATGATAATGAGAATACACTTCATATTATAATAATGAATCCCATTTCAGCTCAGCAATATCTCTCTACCGCTGTTTGTAATGACCGCTGTTTGTACTGAGCAGCCTAAGAGAATGCCTGAGGCAAAAGAGACATTGCAAATGTATGGTTATTGAAAGGAGAAGGAAGAAATATCTAGAACCTCTTTCCTACAGAAGATGTAGTCCATTGACTTAGTGACTCAATAGAATATAAAGAAATTAGAGACCAGGGGAAATGAAGGGAACGGTGCCCTATGGTCCCTGCTTAAAAGTAGTGCATAACATTGGGAATGGGGTGCTATTTGGGAGAAGGAATGTGGAGAGAGTGAGCAGAATAGAGATAAGAAGCTGATTGGTGGCGAGAATAAAGAAACTGCTCAGTATGGCGTGGCGGCATGGAGTGGCCTTGCGATGGGGTGGAGCCTGGGAGAGAGAGAGTTCTAGATCGAGAGAGTTCTAGATCGAGAGAGAGTTCTAGATCGAGAGAGAGAGAGAGAGAGAGAGAGAGAGAGAGAGAGAGAGAGAGAGAGAGACTGCGTTTTAATTTGCTCTGCTGATGGGGACACATCCAATTTGCTGCTGTTTCTTAAGAGGCTGTTTCCATGTTTCTGAAATACTGTAGCTCTTCTTGTGTGTAATCAAGGAGGATTTATGCTCAACGCTGCGACCCATAAACCCATCCCCATTCCTTACCTGCATGCTGCCAACCTCTGATTTGTTATGGATAATTCATATTGTCTGCTGTACCTTTTCTGGCTCCAATGCGTGTGACGTCTACACACTCTTTTACAGAGAGAGAGAGAGAGAGAGAGAGAGACTGGAGAGCTATCTCCTGTTCATTACCATCATGTTGATTACTGTTATTACCAGTGTACCGTACAGAGGAAGGCAGACTGCAGCTCAGAAAAGAGAGGGAGAGAGGGAGAGAGGGTGGTAAGGAAAGCCAACCAGACACGCTACAAAGGGAGACAGAGAAAGACAGATAGTCGGTGGACTGCAAAAGAAGGAAAAAGAATGGAATGAAAGAGAAGGAAACAGAGAGATAGATGAAAGAGACAGGGTGGAGGTCAGAGACGGAGGGAGCGAGAAGGGACAGAGAGAGAGAGAGAGAGAGAGAGAGAGAGAGAGAGAGAGAGAGAGAGAGAGAGAGAGAGAGAGGGGTGAGAAGTTGAGGTTAGGGATTAGAGGGAGCTGGAGGCTCTGAGAGAGAGAGAGAGAGAGAGAGAGAGAGAGAGAGAGAGAGAGAGAGAGCGAGAGAGAGAGAGAGAGAGAGGTGAGACGGAAAGATCAACGGCGAGAGACAGAGAGTGGTGCACAGTGCTCTGAGGTTGAGTCAGTGTGAGAGGGGATATAGCTGTCTTCGGGCTGTAGAGGGAGGACTATATGCGAGGGCTTGGCTGTCTGTATCCTGGCCTCACTCCAACAAAACCAATACCACAGGTTATCTTCCCTACCGTCAGTACATTCCCACTAGGCAAAAACTGGTTGAATCAATGTTGTTTCCATGTCATTTCAACCCCAAAATGTGATGATGTGGAATCAACGTGGAAAACTGATTGGATTTCTGAACAATCGTCAACGTCAGGGCATTTCCTATTTTTTTCATCCAGCTTTTAACATAAATCCAATGACACGATGACATTTGATGTTGATTTCACGTTGAATTCACGTTAGTTGACAACTCAAACAAATGTAAATCAAAACTAGACATTGAACTGACGTCTGTGGCCAGTAGGTTTACTCTGTACAGAGAAAGAGGAGAGGTAAATAAATGTTGAACTTTTCTGGCCCAAGCCTCGGGCCTACGATTAAATAAAAACAGAAAGAACAAGCGCTGCTGTGTGCATAAGGGCACTCTCTTCTCCTTTCTTCTCCTCTCCTCTCATCTCTCCCACCCCTCGCCGTGTTACTGTACACTTCAGTCCACTCCACTCCCACTTCCAGTAAAAAAACGAAATATGATATAAAAAGAGTAAGGCTACGGCTCTCTCTCTCTTTACCTCTCTCTCAGGCCCTGAGGGATCAATGAAATTCACTTACCTTTGAACCGCTCTTTTGTAACATCAAAAACAACACCAAAAGTAAAAGCTCTTGCTTTTAGACAAGTGTTAGACAAGTGGGATCGATGTTTACAGTAGAGAAACCTATGATTAGACCTGGGTATTTTACTTAAGCGTCTGATTTAGCTGGACTTTATCTACAGGTCCTAGTGGGGATATGGCTGGATTCAATATCATAGCATAACTGCAACCAGCAACCCCAAGGCCCAGGGTAGAGTAGGAGTGGATAAAACTAAACAAATACTGGAAATTCAGTGAATTGCCTTTTCCTTTTGGCTTTTCCGGTTTCAATTGCGAGTGTTTCTAGGGCGTTCGATGCACAGAAGAATATGATTGAAGAAGGCAAAGCCTCTGTCAGCGTCAAAACACGAAGCGACAAAAATGTTTCTGTGCAATATGTAGCCCCATATGGCATCATCACATTAGCTTCCATCTTCCATATGATGTTTTTTCCTTCCAGAGGGTTGATAATAAATGTTTAAGGATCCAGCGTCTGTGCTTAGTCTACAAAATGTGAACGAGCTCCGAGCACGCAGCGGAGAGAAGACGTTATGATGGAACGCTATTTTCCTGGATTGTGATGACTTGCAGATACAGAATATCTTCACCAATATACTGGAAAGACATTCCTCCTTTTCCCCCCAGCACACAGATTCTAATCTCCAAGGAATGGTTCTGCGAACTCTTTATTAATGTTGTGTCTGGAAGACGAGCCCGGCTAGGCCGGCCTGCGGCGGTCGATATCAGTGCGGTAACGCGATTCGGCCACCCCCGTCTGTCCCCGTGCCGTCGTCCTGTACTCCTCCTGTGTGTTATTTGAGAACACATCCATTTTTATAAGACATAATACCCCGGCAGCTGGGAGATGGCGTCA